>OY744518.1:83863779-83901279 GCA_963556195.1 Sepiola atlantica
GCGGATATCCTAACGGTCATATTTGAATGCGTATATCATTCACTCGATAGGCAGTTGAAGGCAGAGCGATATCGCTTGATATATACAAAGCTTTTGACAAGGAAGAGATGGTGATTTAGTACTTGCCTGTGAAACAATGGATGACCTACTTGTTCAATTAAAGACTTGTTATGGAAAGTAAAAGTCTGCGAGTGAATGTTACCGATACCAAAGTGATGACCAGTGGTTGTAGTGTTGGAAAGCTCCCCAAAAGAGGAAAGTTCCCCTGTTCAGTTTGTGGAAAGGGAGTCAGATGCAATTCAATTTTTTGTGATAGCTGTAAGCATTGGGTACACAAGAAATACAGTGGAATTAATAGTCGGTTGAGAGAGGATAACCAATTTGTGTGCAAGAAGTGTAACACAATGGAGACGGATGAGAACTCAGATGTGGAGAAAGTATATCTGGATGGCGAAGCTATTGAGGTTGTCGAGAGGTTTTGTTATCTTGATGATACCATTGGAGCACAGGGTGGAGCAGGTGCTAGTGTGATTGCAAGAGTTAGGAGTGGATGGAGTAAGTTCAGGGAACTTCTGATATTACTAACTAGCAGAGGGTTTCTACTGTCAATCAAGGGAAGAAGAGTCTATCAGGCATGTGTATGCAGTGTGATGATGTTTGGAAGCGAAACCTTGTCAGTGAGGGTTGAGGACATGCGTTGCATGGAGAGAAATGATATGAGAATGATACGATGGATGTGTAATGTGAGTCTTAAAGACAGGCTTAGATCTGATGACCTCAGAGGAAGATTAAATGTAGGCAGTATTGGGAGTTGTGTGCAGAAGAGGAGACTTCGATGGTATGGTCACGTTGAAAGAATGGATGAAAGTTCTTGGGTTGGTAGATGTAGAACAGTTGAGGTAACAGGTTTAGTTCACAGTGGAAAGCCAAGGTAGACATGGAAGGAAGTGATAAAAATGGACTTGAAGGAAAGAGGGATAAATAAAGACCAGGTCAGAGATAGGTTACTTTGGAAGTCAATTTCTTAAAGCCGTCCAACGCATGCCAGCATGTAAAACAGACATTAAACTGATGATGATGATGATGATGATGATGATGATGATCCTCCTCCTCCTCTTCCTCCTTCTTAGCAAAAAGAAAGATCCAGGTCATCCTCGATGACCATACATTAATGCAGGAGTCGATCCTTGAACCTTTATTATTCCTGATTTTCATAAACGACCTGCCAGATGCAATCGCGTTCGAGATGACACCACGCTCTAATCTCGACGTGTGGCCAAATCAAACGCACACATATACAATGGCTGAATTCTTTAGAAAATGTCCTCCAATCTGTAGTCGAATGGGGACATAAATGGTAACATTTAATTCTACTAAGACAAAGCGCCTTTGCTTTAACAATTATAAGAAACCTTTCCAACCAACATGGCTGATAGCACCTTCCCCGAGAGTCAAATATTCAAACTCCTCGTCCTAACATTCACAAGTAACATGAATTGGAACAAATACATAGAAGATACTGCCAAGTCTGCTGCAAAGAAGGTGGGCTCTCTTTACCAGGCTAGAAAACTTCTCACACCTGCCAGTATCCTATATCTCTACAAAGCCACCATTCGCCAATATATGGATTATTGTTGCACATCTTGGTTGGTGCATCAACCAGTAGTCTCTCCCTTTTAGATAGGGTCTATAAAAAAGTCTCTCACATAATAAGTCCCACACTGTCTACCAAGCTACAGTCCCTGTCTCATCACCGCAATGTTGCATCCCTGTACTTGTTTTACAAGTACTTCAACGGAATGTGCTCCCCGTTTTTCCTACTATACGAACATGCAGAAATTTAAATGTAATGTGAACAAACATCTTGCTGCACAACTCCCCGCTTATGATGCACCTATAAATCTGGTCTCTAATTCACAGTAGCCCAGTAGCCAGTGGCAAGGTGCCTTGTTTGGGATAAATAAAAGTTGTGTTAGACTTGAGAGTGGGGTTCACTCTACTATATAAATTTAACGGTTCCTGAGTAGAAAGCGTTATTGAATGTATTTTTTCAGCAGGAAAAAAATCCGGACACTTTAAAAAACATGCCTTTCATTAACCCCAACATTAACTCTAAGTCTGAGGTGGTAATACAAAAAAAAATGGTAGCAATACAAGAAGAAAAAAAAGTCTAAAATATACTAGTAGTTCTAAACATTTTTTTTATTAAAAAGTGTCGGCCATTTTGGAAATACAAAAAAAATGGTTACTCGTTCTGTCCTGCGCTATGTGGTCAAGAACTAGGTGATCATTTTACGTTAAATTCATATAGTAAAGTGAACCCCACTCTAAAGTCTAAAATAATTTTTAAAATTTGTTCGGATGTTTCCAGAGTATTGACGTGTATCGTACGGAAAAAAAACAGAATCTCATTTTTATTTTTTCCGTTGACGGCGTGAGGTGGGGGGGTACAATTTTACCTCCCAAATTAAATACCCCTCGAACGATGCGGTTTCTACTCGAAATCTTCGCCAAATATAATATTTTTGCGACCGCGCCACTATTGTAGCAATGAACCACAATATGTATAAGAACCCCCCCCCTCTTATGTGTGTGTTTGTACCTTTTAAGAAAAAAAAAACAACACAGAAAAAAAAAGAACAATTAAATCACGTAATGTATTTCGAGGTGTTCCTCAGTTGAAATAATGATTTCTCCCTTGCCCGAGTTTCAAAGGTCAGCGTTGAAAACACTGTCCGCTCCCTCGTTCGAATTGTCAGTTTCTCATTTGAGTTGTGTCTTGGCATATTGAAAAAGGGAAGAAATCGTAAAAGACTGTGAGAGAGAAAAGGAGTCCATGTTCAACTCCTAATCTCTCTCACTGCTAATTATCTACAAGTTTTCTGGATGTACCGGGGCCATTGGTCTATTTCCATGATTCTCATCGTCTTATGCCTTACATTTGGTAAGTAAACGGCGAAAGAACGAACATCAACCGACTTGTCATATTTTTCATGTTAAAAAAAAAAAAATGCTTACAGTGGCCATAAAGTCGGGGCTCGGTTTATAATCTTAAGCATGTTTAAAATCGATCCCCCCGTTTGTAACCAATATTTCTCTTTTTCAAGGTAACCATTCTAAAGACGAATATTGAATCAATTTCAGCATTTGAACACGAGAAAGAAAGTCCGACGGATCAATTTGTTTATTTTTACGTCGTTTTGAGGGGAAATCTTATATATATAATTATATTTAAATAATAAAAAAAATTATTTGGGGTCATGTTGGATTAATGGGGAAACATTTTCATTTTATTAACGACTAAAAAAAAAACGATTTGTAATATTTTTTTTATTTATTATTCAAATAAATATGACTATATTTGAAATATAATAACTACTGATCTGAAACGTAATTAAAATTCTTACCTATGCAAATAAAGTAAATTTTATTTATCTTTTTCTTTTTTTTTTAATAAATAAAATTTACATTTTTATTTTAACATGTTTTAGAAACTCCCTATTTATTTGCCACTCCCCCATGAGGGCGAAGTTAGACACGAGGTCGATTTGAAGGTTGTGGTGGGGGAGTATTCGCCCCCCCCCCCTCCTCCAAAAAAGTGCACCCTGGGTATGGGACAAAAATAAAAAGTGCATCAGCACTCAGCAGTCTAGACCTACTATTCCTCCACTGACCGAGGACAAAACATAATCTTTGATTCTCGACTGAATACCGGAAGGTGCGTGTTGCTTTTAGAAATTCCCTTCAAAGATGAATATCTGTTTTCTACAACTGTTTCATTTATAATCAGTAAATTAAAATATTAAAGTCCCTACCTATTCCCCCCCCCCCCACTAGCCACCCACGAGGGAAGAGTAAAACAAAGTCGGTTTTTAATTTTGGTTAAAAAAAAAAATCCATCTTCTTAAAAAAATAAAAAAAATAAAAAATAAATAAATAGGACCCCTATTTATTTATTTTTTATTTTTTTAAGAAGATGGATTTTTTTCTGAATTTGGACAGAAATTAAAATTGCCTCAGTTGAGAAGGATTTCTCCTTCACTGACCGAGGATGGAAAAGATGACTTGTAGTATCAGAACAGATACTATACTTTGCTTCATACCAAAAGGCCATTAAAAAAATATTTTTTTTAAAAATGAATTATTTTAGATTTATTTGGCTTGGTGGATATTTTCTATCAATGTTACCCTTTGCCCCCACGCTGTCAACGGAAACCTGAGATTCTCAACCTGGAAAAGCATTAAACAAAATTAATTAAATATTTTAAACTTTAGAATGGGTGGTTCACTTTACAAAATAAATATAACTGGTAAACGTTACTATTACCGACATAAATTATTTTAAAGCAAATACAGTTTGGAAATTAGTCAAAAACAATTTATTTTGGTTTACCTACTCCTTGGTGACCTATTTGTGTTAAAAAAAAAAGAAAAGAAGAAAAGTTATAAGCATTTTAAATTATCGTAAGTATCGGTTCTGAGCAAAGTATCCATGTCTGACCCCCTTAATACTTTACTCACAACTAATATTTATATTTACCGACTAATTCCTCAACTGTATTTCCTTTAAAATAATTTATGTCGCTAATAGTAACGTTTATCGGCGTTTCTACAGAATTTGAACCGAACTGAAGCTGAAACTTGGATTAGGGTTAAACAAACAACAACAAATAAAACAGTTCGGTTCAAGTTCTGTAGAAGCACAACATCTTTCAAATAAAGTATTGAATACTTAGTATTCGAATATTTAGGAAATACTGTTGCCACATCTGGGAGGTGTCGGTCAGAACATCCTTTCCTGCCTTGACAGAGTACAAAACCGACTTCGAAATCTAGTGGGGGGTGTCCTCTTCTCTTCTCTACAGCCTCTTTCCCATGGAAGAGAAGTTGCTAGTCTTTCTCTGCTCTATCGTTATTTTCATGATACAACAACTCGTCTAGCTACAACTGTAAATAATTTTCCTTTCTCTATGTACCTAAAACTAAACAAAACTTCCATGAGCAAAGTTTCTTTCCAAGAACTATCTGTCTCTGGAACAGGAACACAGTACCACGGGGCTGCTTCCCAGCTGACTACAACATGGTCGTTTTCAAATCCAATGTAAACAAATTCTTGTTGAGCTGTCCTCTTAAATAATCAAATTCTGCCCAATTTCAACCATCGTTACCAATCATCACGGTGTTGTTTCACTGTCCCCCTGACAAACTCATTAACCCTTATCCTCGAGTGGCTTATGGGCCTTGATAAACGGTGACTCGTTAGAACATAAAAAAATAGGTAGAAAATTGTACAGAGGATTCAAGTATTTACGGAGTCAGTCCCGAAAATGGCCGAAGCAGTTTGATTTGAAAGCTGCGAAAAAAAAAATGTAAAAAAAGCAGACGACACTAAGTATGCGAAGGGTTAGAGTTTTAAAAAATTTAGCCTAAAAAAATAAAATTGAAAAGACTTCAAAAGAAAAAGGGGTAAATATCCAGATTAGGACCCAAGATAAAATCGATTTGGCGTCGGTTAGGGTTAGCTTGGGTTCTAATCTGGATAGGTACTGAAAAAGGTAGCTTTCAAATCGTAAACGAAACGGCTTCGGACTGACTCTGGATTCTCCGTCGATACTCGGGGCTGGCTCCTGAAGTACTGAACTCCTGAATACCCATTCATTACAAAGGCCTTTAGTAAGAACCAAGAATGCGTGGTCGATTTGATTCGAAACTGTCTATGATTTAACAAAACAAAACAATGTTTCAATGATACAATAGTGGCGCTGTCGAAAAATGCTGTTTTTCTTTGGTGCTCGACTTTTGTCTATAAACTTTGATTTTAAGTGAAAATTACTTTCTAATTGACAGTTTAAAGGCATCAAAATCACTTCCGAATGTCAAAGGTTACGACGTAAACACCGTTTCCGGGCATGTTTCTGTTTGTTCGTCCGTCACGATGATTTCTCAGTGGCCGTAACGAAATTCGAACTTGATTACGGCAAGTATTTTGTCTTTCTCTCTCCATAAAAAAATGGAGGTTATATTGAAGTTTTCAGCTTTAAGATGGCTGCCATTGAAACAACATTGTCATTAACTTAACCAAATTAGTTCCAATTTTATAACAATTTGGTTCAATAATAATTAGGTTATATTATTACGGTATTGTTTGATGTTTGGTCATTAAATTATTTATTGAACCAAATTGTTATAAAATTAGAACTATTTTGGTTAAGTTAATGACAATGTTGTTCCAATGGCCGCCATCTTAAAGCCGAAAACTTCAATATAACAAAAAACAGTATTTTCCGACCGCGCCACTATGGGATCAATGAACCCGAAACAATCTATTTAAAAAAAAAAAAAATATTAAAGCTAAAATTTATTTAGCCTAAATTTTAAAATATTTCCATATTTTCTCTTTCTATTTATTTTTAAATCGGAAATCTGAAAACGATTAAGAAATTTGGTAAATAAAATAAATCCGTAGTTATGAGTCCCGAGGCTATCCAATACGCAATTAAATTTACACCTGCATAAAAACACGGATAATAAATGGAGTTTGTGTTTTCAACATAAAAAATGAATTATCTGTTACAATATTTTATTGGCAAAAATATAAAATGACTTTTCGTTTTTATTCTAACTGGAATAAAACCTTAAAATGTTTAATCTTAAGGACAAGGTGAAAAAGTACTCGGTTCGCTTTGACGTGTGACAAAAAATAATTACAAGAAAACAAAACAAATGATTGATCTTAATTAGTTTCGATTTGTTAATTTAAAATAAAATCTATTCTAGTTCTTATTTTATTTTTCTACACATGAAACAGATTGGTGATTTAAATTTCACCATTTCAAGTCTTGAATAAATGAATGACGTCTTTAATAATTTCGATATAAAATGTCTCTGACTTGCGTAGACGAAAACTAATAATGTCTATATCGATGTTTGAAATATTTCTGGAGAAATAGTTTAATCAATTTCGGCAATTAATGTTTTAAATGATCGAATTGTTTTAGAAAAAAAATATGGGGTGGGAATCCCTTTAAAATCTGTTAGTGTTATACATCGGAACAGTAACAAGTATCGACTCAATATATATATGATTCGCACACACGCACATGTTGGAAAAAAAATAATGCCATTCTTTTTTTTTCTTCTTTTTAATACTTTTCTATAATTAATACCCCCCCCCCCCACAAACACACACACACAAACACAAATATTTAGCACAAAAAACTGTTTTTTTTTGTTTTGTTTTTTCTGAATTTTATTTTATTGGCTAATATCCATAATGGTTCATTGATAGAATAGTGGCACCGCCGAGATATATATAGTAAGTTATGAAAATATATTTGTCAATTAAGCTACACAGAGGCTTCCGCGTTTCATCCCCCGAGGGGATGGTCAGGCTAATTATAGCCTGGCGATTCCCTCCGGGGATGAAACGCGGAAGCCTCTGTGTAGCTTAATTGACATAAATATATTTTCATAACTTACTACCTAGCTCTACTCACGTATCGACCACTGTTGAAGTAAATACTGAAAATTGATACATAAAATGTTATAAGGAGATATAGTGTTTTATGTGGATACATGAAATAATATATATATATATATATACACACACAAATATTAAGTTTTTAGCAGCTAATTGGGAAATTTAAGGCTTCAAAATCACTTTCGATTTTTGAATACCCATGAAGAAATCACCGTGGCGACCATTTTTCTTATCTATAATAACGGGGGGGGGGGGGTGGGGGGGGGCGAAGCTGTGTTTACATCGTCGCCTTCGACATTCGAAAGTGATTTTAAAGCTTTTAAATTGTCAAATAGAAAGTAATTCCTGGCTAGAATGAAAAGCTTATAAGCAAAAGTCAAGTATTATGGTTTCTTTTTCTCCCAAAGAAAATATTTTTCGACATCGTCACTATTCTTCTAATGAACCGATCATATATCTCTTAAAATTATTTCTTTTTATTGATGGTGTTGAAAAATGAATGATTTTTGTTTTAAGAAATAAAATAATTTTACTTTTAGAGTCTTATTCAAATATTTACTCCTTCACCTAAATTATTCGTGTACTTTTTAAAACCTATTTTTTAAAATTAAAGCCAAAATCCTACTGATTTAATGAAAAACAGGAACGAATTCCTAAAATCGAATTCCCTCATGCGAATTCGAACACGAATGTCTATTGTAAATTCCGACACATTTCTCAAGTAATAGTAGTAGCAGTCGTAATAATTCCAGCCTCAATTATACGTCGGAAAGGATATTTTAGGAATTAGACATTTTCTATTTCAGTTTATTTCCTAATTTAGCCACAAAAAAAGCAACAAAAAAAGCAATTATTTCCATATTAAAAAAAAAAAATGATTTTTCAAGTACGCGTGCACTAAGATCGCAAAAATATGTATTGGTAGCTTACTAGTTGTAAATTTCTTCGTCTCCAATTGTAAAAAAAAACACATTAAACTGGTTAAAGAGAACCAGTTTAATGTTTTTATTTTATTTTTATTAACATTCACATCAGTTATAAATAATACTAGGGGGGGAGGGGTAGTGTGGTGTTTATACTTACCGATGCGGACTTAGGAATCGGCTACACAAGTTAAAATCCAGTCCAGTTGATATGAAGTATTAAGTACGTTCATTAACGTGCTATTGTACCGTGCTAACGGGCGTCTGTTAACGTGCTATTGTACCGTGCTAACGGGCGTCTGTTAACGTGCTATTGTACCGTGCTAACGGGCGTCTGTTAACGTGCTATTGTACCGTGCTATTGTACCGTGCTAACGGGCGTCTGCTAACGTGCTATTGCACCGTGCTAACGGGCGTCTGCTAACGTGCTATTGCACCATGCTAACGGGCGTCTGCTAACGTGCTATTGCACCGTGCTATTGCACCGTGCTAACGTGCTATTGCACCGTGCTAACGGACGTCTGTTAACGTGCTATTGCACCGTGCTAACGGACGTCTGTTAACGTGCTATTGCACCGTGCTAACGGACGTCTGTTAACGTGCTATTGCACCGTGCTAACGGGCGTCTGTTAACGTGCTATTGTACCGTGCTATTGCACCGTGCTAACGGGCGTCTGCTAACGTGCTATTGCACCGTGCTAACGGGCGTCTGCTAACGTGCTATTGCACCATGCTAACGGGCGTCTGCTAACGTGCTATTGCACCGTGCTATTGTACCGTGCTAACGTGCTATTGCACCGTGCTAACGGACGTCTGTTAACGTGCTATTGCACCGTGCTAACGGACGTCTGTTAACGTGCTATTGTACCGTGCTAACGGGCGTCTGCTAACGTGCTATTGCACCATGCTAACGGGCGTCTGCTAACGTGCTATTGCACCGTGCTATTGCACCGTGCTAACGTGCTATTGCACCGTGCTAACGGACGTCTGTTAACGTGCTATTGCACCGTGCTAACGGACGTCTGTTAACGTGCTATTGCACCGTGCTAACGGACGTCTGTTAACGTGCTATTGCACCGTGCTAACGGACGTCTGTTAACGTGCTATTGCACCGTGCTAACGGACGTCTGTTAACGTGCTATTGCACCGTGCTAACGGACGTCTGTTAACGTGCTATTGCACCGTGCTAACGGACGTCTGTTAACGTGCTATTGTACCGTGCACGTTCACTTTCCTCAGTTATAGTTAGGTACGTGCAAAATCAATGGCCGATTCCCAAAATGAAAAAACATTTTGACCCCCCCCCCCCCCCTTCACTTAAAAATACACTAAAATTCAGGAAATTAACCAATTTTAATTAAATTTTCAATATTTATTAATCAACAATCACGGAATATAATGAAACCGTTATTTTTTTTAATCTTAGTGAAAATGAATTATTTTTTTAAAAGAAAATACACCTTTACTAAAGTTATATTTTTATATATTAATAAAAAAAAATGCATGATTTTTTAAATGTTGATTATGTAAATAAAGCATCGTAGATGTTAACAATTAATTTTTTTTTTCAAAATATTTCGTATAACGAAAAAGGCCAGTAAATACCGTGTTAATAAAATCACTATAACTCGAAGAAAAATAATGTTTTGAATTAGCGATATTATTATTGAATAAAGCATTGTTTAATCAATATTTTCACCAAAAAAATAATATAATTGCAAAAAATATTTCATATGATTTTAATGATTAGAGTTTTTGGGAAAATAAAAAATGCGACATAATTATATTTCTCTTTCATAGATGAACGTGGCATCATCAGCGGAAGAATTTTTTTTTATAATCTTGAAAATAAACCAAAAATTGACAAATTTGAGACCCAGGAACTTAACTAAAAAAAAGAATTTTAAAAATTGGATAATTTCTACTAACGATTGAATTGGGGACGTATGGTAGGCCAGTTGTGTAATAAACAGGCGGGATTAGCTCACCAATCACTCCCCCCATACCGTCCTCAAAATTTTATTTTTTTAGAGATTCAAGTTTCGTTAATTTCACAATTTCGTCAATTATTTGGAAAGATAAAACGTAAGTTTGTCTTTGTTTTGTCATTTTTTCATTAATAAATATTATTTAAAAAGTTTAAAACAATTATTGGCACTTCTGTAGTATATATGAAGCAGCTGCCAATTAAGAAATCGAAATTGAAGAGTTCCGTTTTTTTTTCCTCCAAGTACCATTCATTCAGAATTCACCGGAAGTTGAATTTAGTATTTAGAAAATGGAGACATTGGTAATTTAATGAACCAGCCGCAAAAAACAATAGATTTTTTACAGCCACACCGCCTGATTTCTTAGGGTTAGGGTTTAGGGTTAGGGTTTTTTATTTAAATTTTTTTTACTTCATATAATAAAAAAAAGAAATTGTTAATTGTTACCCAAAAACAAATCAGTCTTGCATTTTTTTTTTATGTTGTAGAAAAATCACTTCCGGTTGAATTACCTCCCTTTATTTTCAGTAGAAGGACAGAAAATCTGCTGCTTCATATATACTACAGAAGTGCCCAATTATTTATTAATAAATAAATAGGATTCAAATGTGACATTTTCTTTCAAAATTGAATTCTATTTATTTATTAATAAATTTTTAATGTTTTAACTTTTTTTCAATGAATATTGTCAGTGTAGTCATTGACTTTAATTTACTTTTTCACACTTTAAATTAAAAAATACTCTTAGCTTTATTTTAAAAGAATTAATGTAATTTATCGTTACGACACATGTAGGAAATTCTTACATGTGTCGTAACAATAAATTAGTTATTTATTCTTTAAGAATTTTAATTTAAAATTACATTAATTCTTAAAGAATAAATCGAGTAATGTAATTGTTCAAGATTTTAATCAATCATCATGTAAAATTAATTAATAACATTGACGCAGTTCGTAACGTAAAAAATAAAAACTATTAAGGCAGTTTGAGCCTTCCATACTTTGAGATTTTGTAGCCGTTGGGTCTGTTTACATTTACAACACTGGCTTCGGACATGTTTTAGCTAACTTTCACTTTTTTTTTTTGATAATTAAACTATTTTTAGTAAAAAAAAAAAAGAGGTAAATTATTTTGTAATTCACTCTCTTAAGACTTTAATTTAATAATTATCTTTGAAACAGTTCCAGAAAACTGATATTTATTTTTCCAGCGATTTTTAAACATGTTTTATTGGATCTTCACTTTTAACGGATTTTTCTCTGTTTTGATAACATTTTGCATTCTAATTTTTTTTTTTCACACGTAAATATACATTTGTTTCCTTTTAGATATTAACTTAATGCTTCTATCTTTCGAACACAATCAAAAGTTAAACGAAAACTACTTTTAAAAATTAAGAAAAGAAGACACTTTTAAGAACGAGAGTCAGTACAAGCGGTGGCCATTTTTGCACGTACCTAGTTATAGTTAAAATTAAAATAGCCTTTAGTGTTTTTTCTTCAAATTAACCGTTAATGAATTATTGTTTCAGCCTGAAGAATACACAGGGTTGATATGCTTCCAAACGCCCCCTCCCTCCACCATAATTTGGAAATTTAAAAATTAAAAAAAAAAAACTAGACATCAATCCAAAAAGTAAAAATATTTAGCATCGCGTCAATTAAAAAAAGGTACCCCCCCCCACCTCGGACTACTAGTGAACTCCACTGAGTGCAACAACAGCAGGGAGGGGGGGGTTGTAGAATAGTGGCGCTTGCGTAAAATAGTTTTTCTTTGGCTTGAAAAGCAGCAAAATTTATTCTGAATTTTATTTTAATGTCTAATGTCTGTTAATACAAAAGGGGAAAAAATCGCTTCATATTTTGATTTTAGGAGAAAGAGAGAAAAAGACGACTATAATACTTGATTTTGGCCTTTTAAACTTTTGTTCTCGCCGCAAATTACTTTCGAATTTCTGACTACTTTTGTTTTTATTTAAAAAAATTTTTTTTTAGGCGAACAGGAAATAATTCTGGCTAGATTGAAAGTTTATAGGCCAAAAGTCAAGCATTATGATTCATTTGTGCTAAATCGGAGAAAAGGTTTCTTTTTTTTTCTCTTTTCGGCCGCGCCACTATTTCTATCAATGAACCAGAAGGTCATTGAACTTGTTGTTCGGAGACAGAGCCATCAGCCAGTCCTACCCCCACCCCCATCCATTCTAAAAAAAAAAAAAAAAAAAAAAAAAAAAAAAATACTGTGGAAACGTGTCAACATTTTCGGTCGTAGGTGCCCCCCCCCCCCCCCCCCCGCTCGACTAGGTTCGTTTTCATTCCTTTTCTATTTCTGAATGAAAAATAAATCAAATAAAGTAGCCCCCTCCCCTCTTTCCCTTCCCCCTCTTTCCCTCTTCCTCTTGGAAACTAGATGAAGGGAAATCCTTCATTTATTGAACTGGACATTTCGTTCCATCAGTTTCTTTTCATGTCATTTTACTACTACTACTACTACTACTACTACTGTTGTGGCTTTTAGTAGTAATTCACGATTCACATTCGGTAGATTTTTTTTTCTGAGCCTCATATTAAAATTTGCCTTTGTAAAATTCGATTTGGTCGATAGCAATCATAACAGTGACCACTGACCACACACACACATTGCAGACGCGGAATCAACAGCCCATGATGACCAGTTTCTCGCCTTGCGTTATGCAAACCATACGGTTATCTTGAACTTTTCAGCTTTAAGATGGCTACCACTGAAACAACAACCTGAACAATAGTTCTAGTTTTATAACAATTTAATGACCAAACAATACCGTAATCATTAGGTTATATTATTATTACGGTATTGGATACTTATGCAGATTAGGACCCAAGCTAAAATCGACTTGGCGTCGGTTAGGGTCAGCTTGGGTCCTAATCTGTATAAGTACCCGGTATTGTTTTGTCATTAAATTATGAATTGAATCAAATTGTTAGAAGACTAGAACTAATTTGGTTAAGGTAAGATGGTTGCCATTGAAACAACATTAAAGCTGAAAAGTTCAAGATAACCAACCATACTAGTAACCATACGCTGTTGTTTCCATGTCTCTAAAATTGCATCTACATCACTAATATTGAGCACGCTCCCCTAACATGAACATCGCTGTTTCAAAATCGGTCGTTCAGATATTAATTCCGAACCCGAACAAAACAGAAGACTGTGACCCAATATCTTTTTAGGGTTAATGATCGGTTCGAACGGGTAGAAATGTTTTTTTTGTTTTAAACCATTAGGAACTATTTCAACTTACAATCTATTTAGTACAACGCATGGAATCTGAAGAAAAACACGGTTAAAATGTGTAAATATGCTACAAGAAGCGTGATTTTCACAAAATGGAGTCTTATGGGATGTCGCCATGTTTTTTTTTGTATCGCTCAAGACGAAAAAAGTATTAAAAGGACGTTTTAAAAACGTGTTTTTCCTATTACTACGTGATACTAAATCGATTTCAACTCTAAAACGTTTTTAATGTCGTAATCTTTAAAAATCGCCTATACACTATTTTTTTCGAATTTTTGATAAAACTGTTTAACCCTTCGAACTCATCATTTACCCTTTTCATATAGTATTTCTAATTAGTATGCCAAATAAGACCGTTCGAATATATATATATATATATATATATATATATATATATATATATATAAAGTTATGAGGTTGAAAAAGACTAGATATACATTCGGATTGTACACATAGTTATTTCGACCGTAACTAGGTCTCCTCGGATGTGTTTCCAACCACAATTCAAACCTTTTATTTATCTCTTTTAAATTTATAAAAAAGATGTGGCACAAGGCCAAAAACGGGTATGGGGGAGTGGGGGTCGTCTACTGGTCTATGCCCTAAAAACTAGTTTCAATCACCACAATACCACATTTACTCTATGGACTTAATCTACTTAAAATATCCCCAGGTTGTTTCATGATTTTTATTTACAAAAGAGTATGATGATAGGGAGTGGGAGAACAAAAACTAAGCCTTAAAAAATCCCCAAAATAAATAAAAATAAAAGGGATGTAAAAATAAAGAACAAAATAAAATGCTAATTATGGTAAGTTAATAGGACCCTCCCATCCTACCTAAGGTATGAACTGCTCACTGTCTTCCGGAACAACCGAAAGCAAGAGTGTCAGCTCCTAAGTGGGAGTGGGCGTTGCCTAGGGGGACAAAATAAATATTGGGTAGGGTTTTTTAAAGGATGTGCGGTGTCCTCCAGGATAAATACCATTAGGGAAGGCCAGGGATAAAGTAAATCGGGGAGCTGGCATCCTGGGGGAGTTCTGACACCTAAAATAAAGATGGGGACACAGGACTCATTTGTACTACTAGCTATAGGGACTGATCCAACAATTGGATATTTATGACAAACTTGTCAAAAAGAAATACCTAAGGTCGGCGTGTGCCATGCTTAGGCAGGGAACACGAACTCAATTCTATTCCGTATGAACACACATAAACTAGCGGTGTGTATCCACCTACTTCTAAATAGCGAGAAGGGTAACCTCCTTCTATCACATTTAATTTTGATTTTAAGTTGATGCTTAAAATACGAAATCAAATCGTAATGAGAAGGCGGCACACCACCACTCCCTATGTCTAAGCGTGAAGACCACACTACGAGTCTAGCTACGGCTAAAATCGCAAGTAACACCATTCGTTTCTCCCTGGGCCACAAGGGGTCCATGTTGAAGACAACGGATGCTAAATCCAGGCACGTCACCCGCTCGGGAACGATGCGAGCCGTCACCTCGTTGACATACGTCCAGTATTCACGCAGCTTGGAGCAGTTGAAAAAGGCGTGCTTGGCCGTTTCAATTTCATCATCCTCGCAACGTGGACAAAAAGGGTCCATGCTTAGACAAATACTGAAGCGTATGCCATTATGGGGTACTACATTTCGAACCAATCGCCAGGTTAGAGAAAACTCAGTATTGTTAAGATAACTCCGGCCTGGCACACAATTCCACTGAGAGTGAACCTCCTCCTCCGACAATCCAAGTCGCCCTCCCAAGTGGATCCAAAGCGGTCCCCACCACTAACTCCCGATATAGTGTTTTCCTAAACCGGGCGAGGTCACTGGACCCTGGCAGCACTCTGAGCGCAGTTCGGCATTCGTTGAAGAACCGCGATTGACCCCTTGGCTTACGACGGCATTCAGCCAAGTAGTCAGGGATGAGGTTGGGAAAAGCCTTCTCAACCGCAGGGCCCCACGCGGACTCCTCTGTCAAAGTTCTACTCAGGAATGTTAAGCTCTCGGCATGTAAATGGCTCACCAAGTCGGGCATTCCCAAGCCCCAACATCAGGACGTTGAGTACAGACCTGTCTACAGACTAGCGACTGTTTCTTGTCCCACAAAAGCGAGAAAAGCATACGCGTTAAAGCCGCCAAGCGGTCCGCAGGCAGAGTTAGTACAGCCAATCGATAAAGGATAAGAGGAAAGATGTACATGGCGCACGCCTCAGCTCGACCTCTAAGGGAAAGCCCCCTTCGAAGCCAAATCCTTACAGACGCTTCGACCTTAGGCTGTACTTCTGACCAATTCTTATCCAGCTGGAGACCCGGTCCGAACCACACGCCGAGGATCCGAATCAGACCATCGGACCAGTTGAAAAGGCCCGGCAGCGCAGCCGCGCCACTCTAGGCAGCCAACCTAAGGCCATTGGATTTGCTAAGGTTGACCACGGCCCCTGTAACATCTTCATACTTTTTGAGTGCCTTAGTTACCGTGGAGATGTCTCGACGGCACGAGACGAACACGGTAACATCATCGGCATACGCGGAGACCCTGGCTCGCGCACCACCAGGTAGAGCGATACCGCGTAGGGCTAGTCCAGCCTCCCCTTGCCTCAGCCTGCGCAGGAAGGGCTCCAACGCAAGGACGTAGAGGAGAGAAGACAATGGACACCCCTGACGTACCGACTGAGAAACAGCAAACGATTCCGATCGCATCTCGTTTACCTGCACCACTGCCGTCGGGCTGCGATACAGCATGGAAATCCATCTGCGGAAGTCCGGTGTAAAACCGGCGGCCTCTAAAACAGATCTCAAGAACCGATGGTCGACCCTATCAAAAGCTTTGGACTGATCTAAATTGATCAGCGCGGATTCGGTGTCGTCTTCTAACCCCTCTAAAATCGTGCGTATCAGATGCAAGTTGTTCTGAATCGATCTCCCCTTCACAGCATAATTCTGATCAGGTTCAATCAATTCACCAATAACAGCCTGCAACCGATTTGCAAGAACTCTGGCCAAAATCTTTAAATCTGTATTTAAGAGTTATGGGCCTATAGTCATCTAAACCCCCAACATGCTCACCCTTTTTCTTAAGCAATGTGATCACTCCCCTGGTGACTTGACCAGGGATAGAACCCTGTGCAAACCAGTGGTTGAACACATCCGTCAGAATAGGTACGAACATGTGCGACAGCCTCAAGAACAATTCATAGGGCAAACCATCAAGTCCCGGAGATTTGTCATAGCCGACCTGCTTCAACGCAGTCAGGACCTCACATTCTGTAACGTGACATCACAACTAGCCGCTCGAGCCGCCTCCAGGTGGGGCGAACCGGACAAATAGTTGCCAAACTCCTCGACGCGGAGTCTGGACAGTTGGGTGAAGCGATCCGCGAAATTCTCCCGAAACCCCTCACAAATCTCCTGAGCCGACACAAGGGTGTGTCCTTCCAGGCTTTGAATTTGACGAATATAGCCGTCCGAATTGCGACATAGTGGAGCTCTACGCTCTACAGCATCAACATTCACGGCTTCGTTGGACACTCTTTCTAACCTAGCCCTGACTACTTGACTTTCATACCGCTCGTTAGCCGAACGTTTCAGGTCCCCTTTAAAAGTTTATGGCTAGGGAATCTCCACCGCCCGGGCCAGCTTATTTTCTAAACGCTTTTGTTTCAGCCTTATTTAAGGCGAGGCATTGGCTATATTTGACATAAAAGCTCTTAATGCCACATTTGGCGTTAACCCCGGTTACTGCCCCCACTAATCCCTTTTGAAAATTAAGTGTTAGCCTGTCCCGGAAATCACGTATCTCCAGTAAGGAGGTATTTAACTTCCAGTACCCAGTTAACTTATGGGTTTTAGATTCTATTTCCATACTGGCCACAAGTAATTTGTGGTCAGAATGGGCTAACCAGTGGAACGTGGGACAAGAGATATAATCTACTTTGCCTCTTCTCACTAACAACCGATCCAAGTAAGTACTTGGACAGGAAGGCTTGCTAGAAAGCCACGTCCACCACTCCCGCCCCGGGTGATCGACACGAAACCTATCGACCAGATCACATTCAGTCATCAGATCAGAAAGGCTGGTCTCACACCCACCAGACCCTCTAGGCCCACCCACCTTATCAATTTTGGGATCAAGGATGGCATTCCAATCCCCCAGTAAAATTAACCGCTTTGAACCCCCGAGGAACCCCTCCAACCCCCGGAAAAAGAGAGCCCTCTCCCGAGCGATATTGGGCGCATAAACCGCGACGATTCGAAATGCGGCACTTTTCACGGCAACATCGGCCACGACCAGTCTGCCATCAGCATCCGCGTGAACAACGTTTACACTTGCAGACAGGGTGCGTCTTACTAACAAGGAAACTCCCATAGCACAATGGTCACCGAAAGCTGAAAAAACATCGAAATGCTTCGACAGCAGTCGGTGATCGTCGATCGAATCATAGTGAGTTTTCTTGTAACGCAGCCACATCTATGTCAAAAGACATGAGGTCCCCCAGTATGCGTTTAGCTTTGCTTAAAGACCTCATGTCCCTCGTGTTCAGGCTTCCTAAAACTAAGTTCGTGGCCATCTGCACTAATCAGTGTCAACCACCGGTCTGAAGTCTTTCGGGACGAGGATGCCGCAGGCATTAGCCATGTTACCCGTTAGTAAGTCGGACGTAACCCGTCCGTCTCGGGTAATGCCTCCGACATCCAATGGAAAGGTGAGTTTAAGGGCCCTATAAAAAGAAGGGTGGACGTACATGGGGACCCTCCCTTCGCAATCTTTCCTCAGCTGTTTAAGGGAGTCACTCATGGGCTTCATCCACCAGTTTCAGACCCGGAATTGCCCCCTTGGCGGCCTCTACCATTTTCCAAAGGCCTTTGGTCCGCCTTACCATGGTCTTCCGGATGAAAGTGATGATCAAGGGGGGCATGTGGAAAATTGTGGGGCTTGCTGACATCCAGCCTCTGGGTCTGAGTGAGGAGCTACAGCGGCCGCACGATTTTTAGCAGTGACAAAGTAAAGATCTGCTTTGCAGATCTGGTCCTCTGGCAAGAAGGGGAGCTTTCGGGTTTTATCCTTCCTCACTGGGGAAGGAGAAGCAGACCTGCTGCTAATTTTGGGCTCCGGCTTTTTATTTTGAGACAGAGAGCGGGAGCTAGCTGGGGTAGAATCGACAGGGGAGGGGGATTTCTGCTCAGTATTAGGGGTAGGGTGTTGGGATTCAGGAGTCTGAGCAGAAGAGATGGTCATCTCTTCAGACGTTGGGGCAGGAGATTGGGGCTCAGCCTCTTTAACTTTTTTCGCCTTTCTTGTGGCTCTTTTAACCTCCCTAAATTCCTGTTTCTCTATCTCTGGAGCCGGCCCAGCGTCATCTTCCATTTTGTTTTCATCTTCTTTCTCCCCTTCTGAGTCTGATGATGTCAAGGGGACCGTCTGCTTCCTTTTAGTTGCCGCTGCCAATCCAGATGTTGAAGGTTGCAGCTCCTTGGTGGGAAGATCACGATTTCGCGACACTGTGGGTAGCCGCCTCTCTTTTTCACCCGGGGGCTGCACCTTTTTGGACGAAGGACTTCTCCGGTCTGGAACTTGGTTCTTCGGTGGGGATGGTCTTTCCACCTTTCACCATCTTGTTCCAGACGTCTTTTGTTGTTGTTTCAGTGCCTCCTCCGGTCGTTGGTGGAGGAGCTGCTGGTGCCACTGACGCCGCTTTGACTCCCGGGCCTTGAGCAGAAGGGGTCTTCTTAGGTGGAAATTTCTTCGGGTAGGCTTTCGCCATATGCCCCTTCTGCTCACAATGCCAACAATGTGGCCTCCTACCCTCGACGATGACACTCATTGTCCAGGTGTCGCACTTGAGTAGGGGTGGGATATTATTGAAGCCGTCCCGGTCAACTCTCATATTTATTTTGTAGTCCCCTACCATAAGGTTACGGGGACCACGGACCGGGACTATAGCTTCGACGTCCCCATACTGACTTAGGACAGCACCAAGCTGTTCTGAGCTAATATAGCAGGGGACGCCCAGGACGGTAACTAACATCCTTCTCTTACTCAAGTACTCCGGCCTGAGAATGAGATGTTTAAATCTCAGGTCGGCCCTGGACACTTTTTCTGCTTCCTGTGAACTTGGAAGCAGAATATCCCAAGTGGCGAACCCTCTGCGGCACACATAAGATGCTGGGATTTTGAGTCCCCACAGAAGGTCCGCCATTTAATTAACTTCGACCCCAGCCAACCCCTTGACGGTACTCTTCGGAGCTTAGCTGGGACTGGGGTCCCCACTTGTCCTGAGTTGCTGAGAGGGCAGGAGATGCTGATACTGTAGGTGATGGTGGTGATACAGGCGACGTCTTCTGCCCGGGAGGGATGGTCCTGTCCTGGCTGGACAAACTTTGAGTATGAGGGAGGGACGGCCACTCTTTCGGAGATGCCAAAGGATTGAATACCTTTGGAGTGGCCAACTTCGTCCCACCTCCCCTTTTGCTGGCGGCACCAACTGCTCCAGATTTTATTTCTGGTCCAGCGACCCCCTTCGTCCTCGGTCTGGATTTTCGTCCACCAGTTTTCGTTGGGCTTTTGTTTGGTGCCCTCATACTGTTGCTGCTGCTGCTACTGTTGGTAACTGGAGCTCCAAACAGCTCATAGTCCATTTGAGTCATTCGTATCTGAGCAGCCTCCCGGTCGCTTGGCCCTGGCGGCTTATCTGGATCGGTGGCTCCTTCCTTTTGGAGCTCCACCGACCTGGCTGGCCTTAATCCTGCAGGCAGGAGACTTTTCCTCCTGCGAGCAGGCGGGCTGACGGTTAAAGCCCGTCGACCAACTGGTGTGATGGGGAGTCTATCCCACCGACCCAGATCACCTCTCCCAGCTGAGCTAAGACCTACGCTGCCGGGGTCAGCAGCGTTGAAATCGTAAGATAAAATCTATTTAGTATATTACACATGAAATCTGGAGAAAAATGCATTTAAATGAGTAAATATGCTATCAAAATCAAAGTTTTTACAAGATGGCGTCATATTTGAACGGGAAGTTTCTTGTAATGCTCATGAAGCGATGATTATTTTTTGTATCGCTCAGGATGAAAAAAAAAAAAAGGGGGGTTAAAAAGGGTGTTTTTTTTTTCTTGTTTGAATGAAATAGTAAAATAATTTCAACTCCAAAACGTTCATGTCATAATCTTTAAAAAATAAATTTATATGTTATCGCTAATACACTATTTTTATTCGAATTTTCCAATAAACTGTTTAGGACAGCTATCTCATCATTTACTAAAAAATGTAGCCTCTCCATGTTCTGAAAGCAAATAGTAACTATATCTGTCCATTATTCAGAATCCCTGTTCTGGTTACACGTGTAAACTAGGTGTGTGTCCATTATACCGGATCCCTGTATTAGTTATAAATATTAACTAGGTCTATGTCCATTTTTCAGAATCCTTGTACTGGCTATACATATAAACTAGGTCACTGTCAATTATTTGCAATCCTTGTTCTAACTAAAAATTTGCGTTTATTATTCGGAATCAATGTTATTGCTACACGTATTAACTAGGTTTTTATCCATTATTCAGAATCCTTATACTGGCTACACGTAAGAACTAGGTTTGCGTTCAGAATCCTTGTTCTGACTGCACGTAAGAACTAGGTCCGCATCCAGTATTCAGAATCCCTGTTCTGGCTACACGTAAGAACTAGGTCCGCGTCCAATATTCAGAATCCCTGTTCTGGCTACACGTAAGAACTAGGTCTGCGTCCAGTATTCAGAATCCCTGTTCTGACTACACGTAAGAACTAGGTCCGCGTCCAATATTCAGAATCCCTGTTCTGGCTACACGTAAGAACTAGGTCCGCGTCCAATATTCAGAATCCCTGTTCTGGCTACACGTAAGAACTGGGTCCGCATCCAGTATTCAGAATCCCTGTTCTGGCTACACGTAAGAACTAGGTCTGCATCCAGTATTCAGAATCCCTGTTCTGGCTACACGTAAGAACTAGGTCCGCGTCCAGTATTCATAATCCCTGTTCTGACTACATGTAAGAACTAGGTCCGCGTCCAATATTCAGAATCCCTGTTCTGGCTACATGTAAGAACTAGGTCCGCGTCCAATATTCAGAATCCCTGTTCTGACCACATGTAAGAACTAGGTCCGTGTCCAATATTCAGAATCCCTGTTCTGGCTACACATAAGAACTGGGTCCGCATCCAGTATTCAGAATCCCTGTTCTGGCTACACGTAAGAACTGGGTCCGCATCCAGTATTCAGAATCCCTGTTCTGGCTACACGTAAGAACTAGGTCCGCGTCCAGTATTCAGAATCCCTGTTCTGGCTACATGTTTTAACTTGGGTTTTGTACAATCTTAGAATTCTTGTTTAACTGTTTTGACTAAGTTTGTTTACATTTGTTGACAAAGGTATAATAGGAGGTTTAATGTATGAGGTTATTGGATATCCATAATCATTATAATTAAACTTTTAGTTAGGGTCGATTGTCCCATTTTCTATCTGTTTGAATCAACTGGATAAAATGCCCTTCAGATTCACAGAAAAAAAGATGACATTATTGTTTAGCAGAAAATACCGGTCTTTATTTTGGCAGAACTGGAAAGGAATTAAAAACATCAAATCTAATCTTTACAAAAAGTGGAGCATTACACATCCAGGCTGATTCAAATTCTAAGCTGGTGATTTCGATAGGACCAATTTTCACAAGTCTGTTTCCTTGTGTGACCTGTCTTCAACTATTTGAAGCCGGAAGTAAAAACATTTGGGCCAGCACGCTCCTAAGAACTAGTCCACCAACAGACTGTATTCGTACACCAAACCATTCTATTAAATTATGGGCCAATTACTCAGCGCTGAACTTGGACTATTTACATCAAGAGAAAATAGTACACTAAAATTTTTGACTGCAAGAAGGTATGAATCCGCAATCGTCTGCCTATGAACAAAATAGCAACGTGTTTAATTGTATACTAATGGGCATTTTACTTTAGCCATACATAACCCAAAACGGATATTTTTTTTTCTCTCTTCAATAGACGACCCCCTCCCCACATTATCCCGTCCCCTTCTAGGCAAAAGACTTGCATAAGATTTGTGTACATTATTCAGAGACTTGGGGGGGGGGGGGGGGGTTCTTCCAACTTCTGAGTCACGACTTTTCCAGGCTAAGAACCACTTGAAGATAAGAGTTATGGAGATGAATAGATTGTCAGTTGAACGAATATTATTTATGAAAGGATTGAAAATAATGAATGAAATGACTAAAATAAATAGTCCGGTTTATGACGAGTGTCAACATTAGATTTGAAGATGACCCTGTTGTAGTCCTCATAGAAGCAGTCTCGTGGCAATGGAACGAAACTCTATTCATGAGAATTGCGTTTGATGTTGGGCACACGGAGGAAGAAAGGAAAGTTCTTTGCAGTTGTGGTAGGAAGAGGAGTTCTTGGTGTGAATGTCTTACAAGGAAGAACCGGAGATTGGAGCTCAGTCGAGCACCTTCCATGGAAATGATGATATGGTAGAGAAAGACTAGGAATGTTTCTTCTGTGAGAAACGGGCTGTAGAGAACAGAAGAGATCCCCCCCCCCCCATCATTAGAGTGCAAAGTCGGTTTTGAACTCTGAGCGGCACCTCCCCACATGTGGCAGCAGTAATTCAGGACATATCTGACTCTCATATAGGGATGGCCGTTTTAAGTAGACCTGACAATGGCTCATCAAATGGCAGGAGTCTGTTAGTCTTTTCCAACTAAAGAAAGAAAGCCTATTTGATCTTAAAAAAATTTTTTTTTTAAATAAAAACTTTTTCTGATATGGTAAGGACAATTAGCCAACTACATTTAATAGGAGTGCATCATTAGGCCTTATCGATGGTAAGGAGGGTCTGGCTTCATTACATGTAGCTTACCAAATCCCAGGCTTCCAATTAGTCACATGAAGACCTGCATTAGAAGGGGGTATTGAAACTGAAACCAAATAACCCCAGATTGGATCCCTCTCCTCCCTCCCTCCGCAATAATCCTTCTACACTTAATACCTACCGTAGCTATAAATTCATCTCCTAGCTTATTTAGCTGATCTGTTTTGAAGTATAACCCCCCCCCCCCCCGGTCAGGACTATCCCTAATTTCTATAATTACTTTTTAACTCCCCCCCCCCTCCGTCTAATTAAAGGGAACAGGAAGGGGAGACGGATGTTGGTCATATTTTCAAATCAATATTCCCTAACGCCTATCCAGTTATAAATACAATCCTAATCGGCTTAATTCGGTCTTTTTGTATCGTTTCTCTGGATTCAAGACATTGAGATAACTTCATGGGTGTACCTCTGTATTTCTCGTGTCAATGTAACGTTGATAATTACAGATTGATTCTTTACATTTATTTATTTATTTACTAGTGGGACCCGTGTAAATTACACAAAATTAATGAATAAAATGAAATTTAAAAAATACTATTTAAAAAAAAAAAATAATAATTTACCAGAATGCTTTCGATTTCTTCATAAACAAGTGAACCATTTTAAGTTGAACAAAAAAAAAGAAGTTATTTTGTGACCCTTTAAAATTTGCCACCTGGACTTATGGGGCAAGTTTAATTGCCAACCCGGATTTGATGTTAGTGTTCGCCTTAATGAAGGGCATTTTGTCTTTTTTTAAAGACGTGGTACCGTTAAAAGTCAATTTCACTAAACTAAAAAAAAAAATAATAAAAATAAATGAATCTCTTAGAAAACTAATTTATTTGTTTCTTCTGGTTGTCCGGTGCGAACGCAGACCCCCACGATATTAATGTAAAACCGTTTTTTTTTGGGGGGGGAAGGACCTGAACTTACAGTAGAAGTCTAATTGGCAACAATTTTTTTTTTTTTTTTTTTGCTTAAAGTGGGACTGTTATGTAATAATCCTCTGAGAAGATTTTCTTTGGAAATCATGGATTAAGGACTTTATAGTACTTTTTGCTTGAATTTTGATATGCAATAAAGTTTGATTAATTTCTCATTTTATTTCATTCAATCAATTATTATTAATGCTCTATCCAATATATTGAGCTTTGTCTTAATCCTGATAGTTCGCTAATTAAAGATATTAGATATTATTTATCTTTGAAGTATCATTTTAATATATATATATGTATATGTATGTATATATATATATATATATATATATATATATATATATATATATATATATATATATATATATATATATATATATATTAGTATAAATTTTTATTTATACAAACATTATTGGTTACATATGTGCATACATGTTACGGTTGTACTCTTCACAGAGAGTCAACCTCTTCAGACCAAAGAAGACAGAAGTGAGATGAATTTGGAAAACTTTCCCTTTAAATAAATCTTTTTGGGGGATGAGATATTTTTTATAATTTAGTATCGGATTACATTATCTACTTGTTAACTCTTTCAATTAGTTTCTATCTTTTATCATTTTTATTACCTGCCTTCTAATTCTTTCCTTTTTCTATTTTTTTATTACCTACTTAGCCTGGATTCCTTTCTTCTCTATTTAACACTTCAAAGTGTTAATCTATTTACAAACATATTCAAGCATAAATATCTGATCTTTATATAAAATACACATGTGTGCACAAATTAATAGATACACAAGTACATATATAAACAAACATATATATATATATATATATATATATATATATATACACATATATAAAAAAAATAACAAGCACTTTTTATAAACACTGGAGTTTCAATGGATTTACATCTACAGAAACTAATACAATATGTGTACCATATATATATATATATATATATATATATATTAGTATGGAAAAGAAATCAAGCAAATACAAAATGTTAACTTCTAAATCGAAATTGATGGCATTAATCTTCAAATGAACGACAATAGATTGTCATCCTGAGAAGTCAATAAAAAATTGTGAATAGAAATGTTCTCTTTATTGAATTTGGTTCTTGTTCACTTTTTGTTTCCCATAAAATGTGTGAAAAATAGATCTTCAATCCTTGAATTGTATGGATATAGTTTCAGCAGTCGTGGATTATTTCATTTTTCCCAGAGAGGCGAAACTACCCCCCCCCCCCTTTTTTTTTCTTTTCTTTTTCTTTTTTTTCATAATTGATCATTTAGTAATAATCTGTTGGAGGGGGGGGGGGGTAATTATATATGGGTTGCCGCAAAGAAGAACGTCCAACTTATAAAGAAATCTCTCATTTCAGGTTATGTATTTTAAATAAAGACCTGGCCAGAGATAGCTTAGTTTGGAAGTCAACACGTGCCAGCATGTAAAACGGATGTTAAACCGAATATGATGATACGAGTAAAATTAATTCCACGAACAGAACATTTTTGCACCACTTTTATGTCCCCTTACGAAGATTAAAATCAACATAATGCTCCTATATCTAATATCTAGAATCCTTATTCCCATTTTGATCAAATTCATTACATGTGACTAGGGTTCAAATCCTGCGACTGGTGGTACAGTTATATATAGCCACACTGATGATGGTCAGTGAACATGAAACATGTCTCTGTGGATAATAAATATTTATCCAAAAAATATAATTACATATTTCTCTCGCGTGCATTCTAATAATCATCTTCTCCCTCGTTCGATATTAAATACCCCTTAATCTTTTTATTGGTGAGAATAATACTAGTGATAATCTCCCCTTCTTCCAGACTAAGTAATCTTGTATTGCCGTCAACAATGGCTGGATGAGAAAATAGTAGAATTAAAAGATCACCTGAGCTGTAATCAGTTTTGCAGCAACGTCTGTTCAGATAAGCGTATTTTTAGCCAAAAGAACGCATCCAATAAGTTAAATATTGATGGCAGGGTATACCAGAAGAATAGCCGTTGAAGGACAGGTAGAATTATTGGAGGATTGAATTCAAGCCATCATTTAATTGTTTTGTCTTCAGACCTTTTAAACATTTGTTGGCGAAATGATGTCGTTTTGAAGTTGATACAGTTTTATGCGGCCTGACCTATGAAGCCTTTTATTTACGTATGTATTTACGATTCCTCCATAATATGATTAAAGTTGATTGAAAACTCGTTAAAAAAAAAAAAGTGAAAATAAAGTCTAAGAGAATCACATGACTTTAAAAAAAAAAAATTATCTCTTAGATATTTTGCAGCTAATCTGTTTTTAAGCATTCATTCAGACATTCTATCATATTTAGTGAGGGTTGAGGACATGCGTTGCATGGAGAGAAATATGAGAATGATGCAGTGGATGTGTAATGTAAGGCTTAGTTCTGATAACCTCAGAAGATGAAATCTGGATAGTATAGGTAGATGCGTGCTGAAGAGTAGACTCTGATGGTTTGGTCACATTGAAAGACTGGATGCAACTTCTTGGGTTAATAGATGTAGAACAGTTAAGGTAGCAGGTTCAGTTCACAGGGGAATTTACCTCTTTTTAGGAGCTTTCCGTTAGTATTTAAGGAGTGGTAGATCTGTTCTCTCTGTTAGACTGTTATGCTTTCCACATAGTTGGTAAACAGGTTTGTAGTTGATTGGGACCGTTCTCTTGTTGGTGTTTTTTGTATTAATGTAGTATGTCTGTTTCATGGATATATCTCCCCATGGTTTGTGCTTGTCTTACTTTTAGGGTGGTACATTCTTTAAACATGTATGCACGTCTTCCATCGTGATCTGGTGCTTTCCAGTTTGCCATTTTTTTTTTAAGGTTTCCTTGAGCATTTCTTAAATAATTTTGGTTTCTGTTCTTTGGTCTTGGTAACATTTACTTTCAGACCTTTACTTTCCATAACAATCCTCCAAGTCTTTAACTTAACAAGTAGGTCTTCCATTGTTTCACAGGCAAGTACTAAATCATCAGCATACAGCATCTCTTCTGGATAACCTGTACAAAACTCCCTGAACAATTCTTTGAAGACATAAATGAAAAACAACAGAATCAGTACAGAACCCTAACCCTAACCCTAACCCTAACTCCTATTTTAGCATTAAAGCTGTAACTATATGTGCTGTTAAAATCTAACACGACTTTCAGCATTTCTGTACATTGCTTGAACAACCTTCACCAACCACGTGTCTGTCCCTAGTTTACGCAAAGCCCACCAGACAATAACTCTTGGTACTCTGTTAAAAGATTTCTCCAAGTCTGCAAAAGCAAGATATAGGTTCTTCTTCTTACCAAGGTACTTCTCTTGCATTTGTCTCAGGATAAACATAGCACCAGTGGTACTTTGCCCATGCATAAAACAAAACTGCATTTCATCTATGCTTATCTAACTCCTATTTGCTGCTCAATTATTCTCCCAATCACTTTCAGGACCTGATCCATCAACCTGATCCATCAACCTGATCCATCAACTTTAAGCCTCTGTAATTCCATCTATCTAGTGCTTTCCCTTTACTCTTGCAAGAATTCACAATTGTACTAAGTTCCCAGTCGTTCGAGATAACCTTTTATGATCTGATTTGTCCAGTCTGTGATCATCTCAACGCCTGTTTCACTCGCACCCTCAACCTTTCTCCAGCCTTACCCTTCATCTTACTCACAGTTTCCTGTACCATTTCTTTCTAAATTCTTATGACTGGACCAGATACTGCTTCTGCAACTTCTAGATTTGTATGGTTCCATGAAAACTCGGTATTCAACAATTTCTCATAGTGGCATTTCCAATCATCCCCTTTGTCCTGTTTATTTGTTGCTAACACAATATTGTCATTTTGAATGCATTCCTCTCCAACAAATTCCATATTTATCTTTGTCATCTGTTCAGCTATCCTGAATACGTCATTCTTTTGTTCATCCCTTCGTAGTATATCTGGAAACCTGGCTTTCTCAGCCTCCTTCCTGGCTTAGTCTATTACTCTTCTTCCTTCGCTCTTTGCCTCCAGATACATATCCTTATTCACTAAACCTTTTATTTGCTGACTCCTATGCTTCCACTTTTCTTTGATACACTTCTCAAATTCCTCATTCCACCACCATATCAAACTATGTTTGGAGGCCCTTCCGTCCGCCCACAAGTCTGGTCTGTTACATCCAACAGTGTATCCTTCAGCATCTTCCACTGTTTTTTCACACTTCCTGTAGTGGATCTGGTAGCCGAACGCCCATCACTTGGTCTCTAAACTCATGTTTCACATGTTCTTCATCTAACCCTAACCTCCACAATTTTCTCTTTGAAATAAACTTTCTCTTTATCTTATGAGCTTTCTTCAGCGTGAAATTAAAAATAACCAGCATGTGCTGTCACGATTTCTTCACCAGGTATTACTTTCACATCATTTAAGAGCTTTCTGTTCTTTTTCCCAAAGCAGCAGATAATCTATTTGGATCTTTGCTCTACCAGATTCATACATAACTGGACGGCTTTCCTTTTTAATAATTATATATCAAAGATATCTCATGTAAAACGAATATTTAAAGCTAGATTAATAGCCGCCGGATGGTAGGTATTTTTTGGTTTGATTTTAATTTTTTAAATTTTTTTTTTTTTTGGTTTGATTTTTATAAATTTCAAGAATTTAATTTTGTGTAATTACTGTAACGTAATCTTAATACGTTAGTACCGTACTACCTACTGATGTGTCCGCTAAACAATGCAATATACTACAGCATGTGGTACTGTATATCAAACAACAAAACAGACTTATACATTTATGCTGCCTTAGGGCCGGGTTTAGCCGTCAGACAGCTAGCATTAACTCCTTTCGAAAAACAAGACTCCGAGCCATAGCATATTTTAATCGCAGGTTTTATTGTCCATCGAAAAGGTAAAAACTGAAAAGAAATAAAAAAAACATTGTCTCAGAAATGTAAATACAAAGAATGACGACGAAACAGGAAACGAGGAGTCTACTAAAATCTAAAAAACTGTGGTAAGCAGAATAGGATGTATTTTGGGGGGTGAAGGATACTACGAGGTATGAGGTACACACGTCACGAGCGATCGACAAGGAGATACAGAACATGGGATGAGAAAGGAAGAATAAAGTTCATTTAAATGAGAGAAATGTTCAAAGGAAATAACGGGCACGATATTCAATTCTGTTTGAGGAAGGAGAAGGGATAATGTCTCTTACCGAAGATGGCTAAAATGTCGGAATCTGTAGGGAGATTAAAATTCCACCATGCGGTTTCGTTCGTGACATAGCAGCAGCAGCAAGAATCCAGAAACAGAGCACCGGCAAGCTGCTTGCTGGCCGGTGTCGGGGATAAAAAAGTCCCTAACGAATGGGGGGGGGGGGGAAGATAAATCTAAAGGGTCTACATCTATACTAGAAAGAACAACATTGTTTTTTAGTTTATTTTTTAGATAAAGATTGATAATTTGTATTATTTGCAAAGACCTGTGGCGCAACAGATAAAAGTGCTAAGTAATAATAAGTTCTAAGTGACAGTCTTCTGGGTGGTTTAATTCTCATTACATGCGATAAGTATACAATTACGAATTCTAGCTGATCATGGCTGACAGAATGAGATCAAGCTACTTCCGTAGATTAAATAAAGGGTTCCGTTTGAAATTCCGTGCAAATTCCAGAGTTCGACAAGATGCATCTGAAGGTCGGAGGTTACATCAGCAGAAAAGTGAGAATAACCTCTAAAATGAGAACAATAGACTGAATAAGTAAAATGCCTGTACATATACTAAACTTTGAACTTCATTTAAAAAAAAATTTTCATGACTTTCAAAATTGGAAACATTTTTTTTTTTAGAATTTACTTTATTGTAATTATTTATGCGGTTGTAGTCGTGTAATCTTAATATGTTAGTGCCCTCGGTGCTACTAGATCAGGCTGTCTGAAGGTACCGGCTTCCTGACCCAAAATGCACCGAACATTGATATTTTTTTTTCCTTTGCAAAACTCAATCATGTTCGGTAAAGTCAAAAACAAAAACATTTTTCCTCTAAAAAACAACCAAACCAAACGCCACGAATAAATACTTGAACATATAAAGAACTTGAAGCATAAAAACTTTTACCCAAATGACTTGATTCAGCATTAAATAACTCGAAAATGGTTGATATGCAGTAAAACAAAACAACCAAACCATATGTTAGTGCCATGCATGTACGTACCTACCTGTGCGTTGGCGCCATGCATGTACGTATCTACCTGTGTGTTATGCTCTGGATCTGATACAACTGTAGCTTCTTGTTAGGCTCAGTAGCCTAAGAAGAAGGTCTGCAAGGTCCAAAGTTATCCCCCTTGGCCCCCATCAACAGAGAGATCTGGGTTGTATCACCTCAGTTATTGGCCCCTTCCGTTAAATCGCAAGGCAGAAGAAAAAAGGAGAAAAGGCAACCATAACACGAGATGTAAACATTTGTCTGGATGAACTGAAAGGATTTATTGCGCACTCGGTGGCTTATCCATGTTTATCCTTACGTGTCACTCGACTCTTCATATTCATGTTGTACGCATGCGTGCCGAGCCCCGATTTAAACCGTTTAAGTGACCTAATCAGTTTAAAAACTATGTCCGTTTGGGTCCTTGAATAAGACGAAGTACCACGACTTCGAGGTTGATGGTTCGATCCCCACCGACTCCCAGAATTTTTTGAATTTTTTTCTTTTCTTTTTTTATTATTATAACCGTGATCTAAATATACATCGAAGTGGAGGGGGGGGGGCGACCGGGAAGGCAGTTAGTTTTTACTTTAGCCCCGGGCAATGGAAAGAGGGGGTGGGGAGGGCGAGCGGAAAAACACTGGAGGCGAGGGAGGGGAGTCGACCGTCGGGTTAAGGAATGAAGGGGCGACCGGGCAAGACAGCTTTTGCGTGGGGAATAGAGAGATAATTACACTTTTGCCTACGGGTACCCCTGCTAGTTAAAAATATTTTAGAATCCAACTAACTGTTAATTTTAAAATTTATTAATTAATCTGAATTTCTAGCCTAAAAACTTGAAATCGAGCTTCAAAAAATATATCTGGTATAATTGTCTGGGTTGCATGAATTAACCTGACGTCAACAAACGAACTAGCAACAAGTTGATACGCACGTGTACTAAGTCGACATGAGGATAAGAAAGCACACATTTGACCGTCTGGGCTAAATATGGCAAAACTGACATCCGCATATAAACATATCTTTACGGGCATAGACGCACGCACAAATAGCATTTGCATAGAAATACGTAATCCCCAAGCCGGAGTGGACAGGACAGAAGATAACATATTTCAACAAGCCGCGCGTGCATGGTCCCCCTCTGTATGTGACTCGGTGTGGCGAGTGTAAAATGCAATAAATTTGGGCAATTTGGGGCATTTTTTACCCCACTTTGACCCCCTGGGGGCGCGAACCAGAATGTTTCTGAGGTCAAGGATGCTCATTTTATATCCAGAACAATTGCCTCTATATTTTGGCCAAGTTTCAGAAAAATTGAATGGATGGATCAAACGTTATGGGAGAAAAGGGTCATGTTTTGCCATTTTGGGGGCTTTTGACCTCTTGGGGGCGCGAACCAGATTTTTTTCCAAGGTCAGCAATACTTATTTTCTATTAGGAACAATTGCCTCCACATTTTGGCCAAGTTTCAGAGAAATTGAATGGATGGATGAAAAGTTATGGGGCAAAAAATGTCATTTTTTGCCATTTCAGGGTCTTTGACCCCCTGTGGGGCTAACCAGATTTTTTTTCAAAAATCGGAGAATGTCAGTTTCTAACCTGACCAAAGTTACAGCTTCATGCAATATTTCAGAGAAATTCAATGGATAGTTGCGGAGAAAAATCCGGACGGACGTACGGACATGCCTCAAAACATAAGTCCCCCGATTTTATAAATCGGGGGACCAATTAAATTAAGATCAATAGTTTGAAAGTTTTAATATATTTCTTGGAAACATTCAAGGCTACACAAATGCACACACATATATATATATATATATATATACAAAATATATAGTATACATATATATATATATGCACACACACAGATAAATATATACATACGAAAACACCTGCACTTAAATATATGTCTACACATGCATATACTCACCTACACATGCACTCATATATAAATATAAACGTGTCTGTGCATATATATATATGCATCTACACACACCCACACAAACATATACACACTTGTATATTCACCTCTTCCACTTCCTAATAATCCTACACCTTCATTGCTAGCACTGCTACCATCTAATTGTTTCTCATATTTTGATTTTCTTGCTAATATCGGCCGCAAGCTCTGAACCTGCTGTCAAAAAAATGTTTGTACGTGTATAGTTTTTTTCTTCAAACAAATCATCCTTAAACAAATCATCCTTAAAATATGAATATAGAAAATGTTGTTACATTTTTCGTACCCAACTAGTAAATAAATTAATCTTTCATCTTTTTTTATGCATTAAAATTATAATTGTACGTTGTTTTGTCTTTCGGTAATAGTAATTTTAAATTATCTTATCCTAAAAAATATTGTCCTTTTCTTGAGCGAAAGTCAACAATGGCTGCTAGTATTGCTGATATAACAATCAATCAGCAGCAGCGTCTTGTAAAGCTTTGTAAAATACTTCTTTAAAAGTAAGATAAAAATACTTTTTGTGCTTAAAAAAGTTAATCCTTTTAAAAAAAAAAATTAAGATTCTACTTTTTTAGGCGATTACGTCTTAAAGTCTTGGCGAAAAAAAGAAATAACAAAACAACAAAAAATAGTTTAGAATTTAGAGTGGGGGATCAGTTTCGCATATAAATTTAATGTAAAATGATCTCCGATTTCCCGGCCATTCTTGCCTTTTAGTGAAATTTATAAAATAAATAATTACTCTACCATTAACTCTAGGTACGACTAACAAGCCCACCTCCTAAAAATGCCATCTTGAATGTATCGTACCATTAACCTTAAATATGAGTGGCAAGCCACTCCTAAAAAACTTCCTTAACCCTAAGTCCGAATGGCAACCTCCATCCAAAACAAAACCCCTTCCTTAACCTTATCACTAACCCTAAGTCCGAGTAGGAAGCCCTAATCCTACAAAAAAGCCCATTAAAACCACACATAATCGTCTAAAAAAAAAAAAAAAAGCAGACGCCCATAAAAAAAAACGCACAGGATTTATTTGCCATAGAAAAAAATTGATTAATGCCTTAAAACGCTAGAATGGCCCGGAAATGGTGAATTATTCTGCATTAAATATATGTGAAACTAATCATTCACTCGTATTCTAAATGAATTGTTTTTTTTTCTTTCTGCTAAGTTTTCAGGGTGTTCACACTTAATTGCCCCTAGCCCTACCACTAACCTGAAGTTCAAGTGGTAAGCCCCCCTCCTCCCACAAAAACCCTTATAATCGTCTAAAAGAAAAAGAAAAAAAAAAAACAAGAAACACGCACAGGATTTATCTCCCATAGAAAAAATAATTAACTGTCCTAAAACGCTAGAATGGCCTTGAAATGGAATTATTTTATGTGAAACTGATCCCCACTTTAAATTCTAAAATAATTGTTTTTGTTTCTTTCTTTCTGCCAAGTTTTTCAGGGTGTTAACATGTAATTGCCTAAATAAAAAAAGTAGAATCTCATATTTTGGGGAGGTAAGGGGGTGAGTTAGCAGAAGGTGTAAATCTACAATAATGCTAAAGAAATCTTGCAATATATTCATTTTTAAACAGTCCTAGTATTAGATTTTAGTTTCTTGTACATAAAATGTATTACAATTCAACTTTGAGTTTTCTAACTTCTTTCTTTTAATGGATTCATGGTATTTTTAAGGTATTGCAGCATATTTATGTGCACTTAGTGAAGATTACTTGGAAACCATTAATTTCTGGAGATTTTCAGTGGCATATTCTGATTCCTTGTACAAAAATACACTTATATGGTAAATTTCATTGCTTAATCTTGTGTTTTAACAAAGATATAACATTTTTACTGAAAAATTAGTGTAAAAAATGTGACGAAACGCATATGGTATTAAAGAGGGGAAAATATCCAATTGTGTGAGGCACAAAAATAGTCATAACTTCCTTATTTTTAGTCAGATTTTAAAAATTTAAAAAGATTCTTTCTTAGATCATCAAGCTCTTTCTATATATGCCATTATTGAGATATTTTAAGCAATTTAAATTTTTTCATGTGTATTGCTACTTGTAGGAAGAAATCTTTGTTTACAGTTTGTTTATCATTAACATTTTGAATTTTCAAATGAAAAAAAGAGAAATACGACAGACAACATGACATCGTATTTTTAGCATAAACTATTTTCAAATGAAAAAGAAAAAATCAAACGCGTTCCGTATGATGTCGAAAATCTATTTGATTCAACTCAAAATTGTAAAATAATTATTTGTTTGTTTCAGAGTTATCTAAAAAAATAAGTTATTAAAATGAAATTTAAAAAAAATACTTGTAAAAGTAAATAAACGAAAAGTAGTGAGTAAGTATAAACATTTAAAAAGAAAAAAGTAGTTGCCAATGCTAGTGTCACTTTATTCGGATTTTAAAAATTATTTTAAACATTAGGCATTTCATTGTTTACTTTTGAAAAGCCACTTCATACATAAATTGTAATTTCTAGAGAACTATCTCTCAACTATACCGTTTTCTCTCCCAAAAATGGGTTATTCAAAAAGTAGACTATGCAACGATTTATATTTTACTAAATTGTTAATATGGTATTTATTTAGAGTTGACAATTTATTCGAAAGTTTAATTATTAAACTTTAATCCAAGTCATGAATTCTATGACTAAAATTACCGTAAAGCTTAAAAAATGACTTTAGGTGAATTAATAATCTCTACTTTTTTTTAACCATCCTTCCTTTTCCCTTGGCGCGGTTTTCGGGTGTACTACTAGTCTTTTACGCATGTCTATAAAGTTTTATTACCCTGTCTTAAAAACAAATATTAACCCCAACACGCACCAGTTGACAGACATCCCAACAGTCAACACCGGCAATTCGAGAAGTATATGGTGTGTTTATTTTACGCGACAAGACACAACGTCTTGCAAACATTTTCACCTATTAAAAAATTAAAATTTTTATCTGTCAAATAATTTTGACAATATTTCATTTTCATCATTTTTGCTTAATTTTATTTGTAAAATTATTTTGTTTGTTTAAATAAATTTTCGTTTTTTAATTTCTTGCATTTCTGAGTTATATTTTAGCTTCTGATGGGTTAAAGAATTAGATAGAATGTATATTCAAACTCAGTTTTATTCTTCAGAAATCTTTCATGAATCTTTGGTCACTGTTTTAACGAGTTAACTGTTGAAAAGGTATCAGAACTTTGATTACAACAGTCAACACCTTAAAACTTACGAATAGGCTATATTGCCGGTCCCGGCAAAATAACGATTCCTGCGTTATTTTGCCGGTTCATGTATATTTAACTAAATTGTTAAACATACAGTGACGCCCGGCACAATGAGTCTTACGTTATTTTGCCGGCTCGTGTTTATTTAACTATAAATTACTTTTTTTTTATTATTTAAATTTTTTTTGTATTATTTAAAACTTTATCAAACGAAATTTTATTTATAATTTAAAACTTTGCCTGATTGTTTTTTGTTTTGTTTGTTTTTAATTAAACTTTGCCTGATTGATTTTAAGCGACAATATATTTTAAAATAACGATAAAATTAATTTTTATTTCCGGTTGATTCGATTAGGAGTGAACTTTTCAAAATAACGACTTATTTTATGATTTCATTGAAAGAACATTTTAAAATAGAAACTGTTTAAATCCAGTGATTTTCTGTATATTTTAACATTATCGAAGTTTTTCTTCATAAAGAAAATCAGAATTTGACATTAAAATCTTTCCTTTGTAAAGCACATTTTTAACAAGTAATTCAACAACTTAATAACTTCATTATTTTTAAAAGTTTGGCCTATTAGGATTACGAAGCAACACCTATTAAAGCACATTTTTAACAAGTTAATTCAACAAGTAAATGTTACCAAAGGCAACATAAATTATTCTTCTACCTACCTGTATAAGTTTATTTGTTTATTTTATTATTTATTTTTATTTAAAATATATAATAAAATAAACAAATAAACTTATACAGGTAGGTAGAAGAATAATTTATGTTGCCTTTGGTAACATTTATTTGTTGCTTATTTTTTTCTTTATATATAACTTTCCTTAATTTCAATTACTTAAATCGAGAGCAGACTTAGTAATGTTGGGAAAATTCATCAACATTAATTATATTATGAAAAGTAACTAAATAAAAATAAACCGAAAAGAAAAATAGTATTTTTTTTAATAATAAAGGTAAAATATCTATTTCATTACCTTTTCTTTCGCAAGGCCATAACAATTAGGTTTTTAAAAAAAATGAACCGGCATAATAACGACCCCTTTACATTAGTAAATAATTATTGTGCCGGGCGTCACTGTATGTTTAACAATTTAGTTAAATATACATGAACCGGCAAAATAACGCAGGAATCGTTTCCTAAAACTTATATGATTCATATCATGGAGAATGATTCAGTAACAAAATTATCAAAACAGTGGCATAATTCAACTAAACGTTGAATAATAACTAATCATCACACAAGAGAATGAATAGCTTCCATAGTAGAAATTTTTATTTAAAAAAAAAACGAAAGACCGAACCGTAAACCGAGGTTTCAAGGGAAAGAAACCGATACCGAAACCAAAATTTCAAAACCGCCCAACTTTAATATAGATATAGATATATATATATATATATATATATATATATATATATAGATAGATAGATATGTCTACAAAATATATATATATATATATATAGATAGATAGATATGTCTACAAAATATATATATATATATATATATATATATAGAGATAGATATGTCTACAAAACATATATATATATATATATATATATATA
>OY744518.1:83908779-83941279 GCA_963556195.1 Sepiola atlantica
CCAGTTTCCTGTGTAATATAAACACTGCTCTACAAACCCAAATCATCAGATATATACTAGTGAACGTATCCTTTGCTATTTAACATTGGCATCGAATACAAATCATCATCATCATCAATTTGTCCGTTTGGAATACATTAGACAGTTTTAGAAATTGACTTTCAAAGTAACCTATCTCTGACCAGATATTTATTTATCCCTCTTTCCCTCAGGTCCATTCTTATCACATCCTCTCATGTTTTTCTTGGCCTTTCCCTGTGAACTGAACTTGCTACCTCAACTGTTCTACATCTACTAACCCAAGAACTCTCATCCATACCATCAAAGTCTCCTCTTCTGCACACATCTCCCTATACTGTCCAGATTTAATCTTCCTCTGAGGTCATCAGATCTAAGCTTATGTTTAAGACTCACATTACACATCAATTGTATCATTCTCATGTCATTTCTCTCCATGCAACGCATGTCCTCAACCCTTACTGGCCAGGTTTCACTTTCATAAAAACATGAACAAAAACATGTGATGTAGAATTTGACTGCTAAGACGCAAGAGAATTGCCTTAGGAAAGCCAAGAAACTCTCAACCACGGTCAAATATCCTGTTGAGTCGAACCGGGGATGCTCAGGTTCTGAAACCAATTGCACAATGCACAGAACAGGTGGCCATTCTATAGTCTGTACAAAATTCTAGTGCCATGAAGACAGTTTTCTCTAAATGTGTTTCCAGCGAAGGCCATGTTATGTCACCCCCACATCTTCGAAACAATTAAGAGGGGTATATTGAGTTGCTGTCAACTGCTGTGTGGAGAGGGTGGCTGCGGGAAGGCCATGTGTGATAACAGAATTTAGCTCGGTGTCACACTTTGAGGAAAACCGAGAACTGTCTGTCTGAATTTCCACGACTTAACCAGTCGCAACATCTCGTCCGCCCCTAACTCACCTGATTGCAACTCCATAGACTATTATGTGTGGGGGCGCAGTTGAGAAAGACACCAACCATACCGCCTGCAATACCAAGGACTAGCTGATTGCCAGTATCAACCTTCTTTTTTTTTCTTTTTTTTTTAATGGAAGTTTCTCCAGACAAGACATGAAGCCACTTGATGTAAGGAGCTAAAAAAGAAAAAAAGTACTACTTCAAAGTCATAAACTAGCTAACGATAAGTGTTAGATGGATAGGTTCCAAACTCAGAAAACAGCAATTCTTCCCCCTTTGTCAGAAACATTGCTCATGGGATTTGTAGGACTAAAGGACGAAATAAGGGAAGCGAGGCTGCCGAAAGTAAACCAAAGGTCCACTTTTTACTCTCCTTGTGTTCAGGCGTCTCAAAGAACACCGTGAAGGTTGTGTGCTTCAGATTCAGGTCCCACTTGAAGGCCGTGGTGGAGACTCAAGGCGGCTTGTATATATATATATATATATATATATATATATTTTTTTTCTGCAATCCTAGCATAATCAGAGTGTGGGGGGGGGGGGGAGGTGAAGTGGATACCAATATGGATTGACTACTTAGAGTGCCAAGTTCGAATCCTGTCGTTTCCATAACAACACTTCTGTTGCATGGCCAACTCCTCCTAGACTGCGGCAGTACGCGTTTCGTACACTCGTACCCGCTACAGGCCGTGGCTTCACTCGTTTATTATACTCGTCCCTGAAAGGACCGTGGCAGTTCACATTTAATACTCGTCATTTTTAAAACATCATAAATCACATAGTTCATATATTGTTTGCATACGTTTAGTTTTATCCCTCGCCGTGTAGAGGGTCGCCGTCTCGATGTCGACTAGTGGATGAATTCTTTCTTCTTTCCTTCCTGCCGTGAACCACGCCGTCCGTTGTCTGCAACAAAAACCCCATGATCGGGTCGGACTCCGAAGACAAACAATCCCTTTAACTTTCAACTTCAGTTTTTATTTCAAGCGTTAGTTATCAAATCAAATGGGAGATATTTACTACGTCGAGAGAGATAGAGAGAGCAATCACTAATTTATCGTAGTTAGTTAACAATTATTTTCTAATCACTCGTGGAGGGGGGGGGAGATATCTCTCGCTTGTATTTTCTTAGGGAAATATTTCCTTTATCTGTTGTAATATACATTTTAACAATCACGTTTCATTGGCTTGCCTCCAAAACCCAGACTGACGAAACTCGCTTCTCACGAAGAACGAGTGACGTCACGGATCCCTTTGTTTCCCACACAGAGCCTCTCGCAGGTGCACACCGACCCTTGATCTGAGGTCTTGTCACACGGTGAACTTGTCACGTCTGTGATTTCTGACTGTGAGAACAGGCTCCATTCTGCACTCGACTGCCGGTCCACCCCGCGTTAATTCGCACAACTCAAACCAACGATTTCCAGCAGATACGTCCATTCCCATAGGGCCATTATCCAACACTTCAACTATGTATATTGGTAACCTACACGAGATCCCTCCTGTAAGGACCTGATTCTAGAAAGAATTGGATAAACCAATTGCAACAATAGAATCGAGCTGGGCCGAAGAAGTCGTATCCTGCCGATTCATATGAACTGCCATTTTTAGATTACATTTATTTTTGTTTTTTCTTCTTGTTGTTCTAGCTGCTACTTTCTGTCCGTTAATCCTTCTTCGACTTTCTCGATCAATATGAGTAAATCAATTTGAATTCTATATTTCACGGTACATTTATTTTCTTATGGGAGACCATCATTGTGCCTCTTTTGCAGATGCTCTTTCGTTTGAATGCATCTTTTGGTGACCACTCCCATGTACTATAAAAAGACTCGCACTCTCACTATCTACGTATTAGTGTTGAGACGATTAATCGGAATTGGAAAAATCGAAACTTTTTTTGGGGGGGGGGGGGTCGGAATCTGAAAAATTTTAGCCTAATTTCCGATTTCAAAAATGATTTTATTCATTTGTTTTGTTTGTTTAAAACTTAAGTTTTTATTGCCGATTAGTACCTAATGATTTGATGAATATTGATTTTAAATCTACCGATAGAACTAAAATTTATAGATCATGATAAAGAATTTGGGTAAATGGCACATGTGAGAAATATAGATGAAAATCTCACCATGAGTTTATCCAAAACAAAAAAAAAAAACATTAAGAAATTTGTCAAAGTTAAAAGAAAATTATATCAACATTTAAAACTAGATGAGGATTCTCCACTAAATTCCCTCCCAAAACAATGAAATCCTTTTTAATTTTTTTTTTTTAGGGATTTTTAGAATCGGAACCGGTAATTGTATCAGAATCGGGAAATATATTGGAATCGTCCCATCACTCTTATGTATGCATTAGTGATTGAACAATTCCAATATTTTTCCCCGATTCCGATACAATTACCGATTCCAATCATGAAAGCGCCCGAAATAACACAGCCACGGCATAAATGCAATCATCTGCGCAACTATAGACCCATGTATCGAAAGAGTGCATTAAATGGTGTCGATTTAAGGTCGTTTATATAGAAATTTTCCAATGTTTGAAGCTTTTCTAATCGGAAACATTTTCCTAAAAAGAAAAACGCTGATTCATAAGGTTCAAATCGTAATATACCAAAGTTATGTTAAAAAAAATCTAACAATTTTTTTATGTCAGTTTTATTAGTATCATATTACGCTGGAACAAAATCTATAAAAAAACAGACGTTCATTTTTGTTTATCTCGTGATAAGTTATAAAAAAGCAACATCGCTTAGTAAACTTGATAGGATTTTATGGATTTATTGCGATCTTATAAGGGTTTTTCCGACGAATCTGCCACCAGAGTAATTCAACACCAAAGAATTTGACCCACCCGATATCTTTTTCTACACTGATTGTTTTTTAGACAGATATTTTTGTATGAACTTTAAAGACAATTGAATATCTGACACTGAATAATTTTATTATTGACAAGCCATTTATTGATAATTTTCAGCCATTTTATGGAAAATATTTTTTACTGGATTAAAAAAAAAAAATCAATTAATAATTAACTAATAAATGTTTATTTTCATTTTAAAGAAACGAAAATTTCTTTGTAAATAAATTTAATTATTTTCAGATGGACGCAAGGCAAGATTAAAATGCTGAAATTTAAAGATATTGGCTTGAACTTTTAGTTAAAAAAATGCATTGTTAGGCTTCAAACCACTTTCTTACATTTAAATATTCAATGCTTTCTAATGGGAGACCATCATATCTTCAAGACATTGGCTTGAAAAGAAATGTAAAAATTTTAGTTAAAAAAAATGCATTGTTAGGCTTCAGACCGCTTTCTTACATTTAAATATTCAAGGCTTTCGAATGGGAGACCACCATATCTCAAAAATATTGGCTTGAAAAGAAATGCAACACTTTTAGTTAAAAAAAATGCATTGTTAGGCTTCAAACCGCTTTCTTACATTTAAATATTCAAGGCTTTCGAATGGGAGACCACCATATCTCAAAAATATTGGCTTCAAAAGAAATTCAACATTTTTAGTTTTAAAAAAATGCATTGTTAGGCTTCAGGCCGCTTTATAACATTGTAGTTTGATGTTATTTTGATGTATAGATTTTAGTTTTACTGGTAGTTTAAAAACGATAAATACGTATCATTTTATCAAAAAAGTTTTAAAACAATCGTTTTTGGAATTGGAAATTAGGCTTAAATTTTACCAATTCCGTTATCTTAGAAAGTTCTGATTCAGGTCATTCGTCTCAAACGTGTGTGTGTGTGTGTCACACACACCTGTATTCCCTCGGCGTTGACATATTTTGCTGGTCAGAAGTTTTCTTAAGAAAAATCATTTCAAATATCATGTTTACAATTTTTGCATTATTTCCAATATGAGATCAAGTAAAAAAGAAAAAAACTCTCAGCACAGTGGTGTTTTTAAAAAAAACAAACGTTTTTTTTTTAATCTTAAAAAAATACCAATAAAGATAGTTATTTCAATGTTTAAACCGTTTAAATGCATTCTTCGCTGGCCATATTCTTTGTTTATTTGTATTTTTTGTTTCATGAAACGAAGAAAATCTATTTAGAAAAATGTTTTTCGTTTGTTTGTTCTAATATATTTTAGTTATTTTATGGACCTAACCGATAACTGCCCCTCATGAGGACAGATGGTTTTGAAAAAATTTTTACCCCCCCCCCCCTTAAGCTTAAAGCCTTGAATTTTAGAGATTTTCAAAAATCAAAATCATGTAATGGATTTTGATCAAAATTGGAATAAGGATTCTAAACATAATGTTTAATAGCATTATATGTTTATTTTAATCTTCGTAAGGGAACATATAGTGGTATAAAACTGTTCGGGTTCAGAGAATTCATTTTACCCGTCCCAAGATGGGTATTGTAGTGATCTATTTTTTTAATTAATATTTCACTGGAGTTAGGTCTCAGAAATCAAAGGGCCCCTTCCTGGGGCTAACACTTGATTTCTTCATGAGATAAGATATCAGTGTTCAAAGTTCTTCACTTCTTAAACATTGAGTCAGTGAAGAACATTAATTTTCCTCTCGATTAACCTATTTTATAGTTTCTTAATTATGGTCTTTTCAGAATTCATCTGGTCTGGTGGAGTATCCAGCTTAGTGCTGTTACTTGAGGCAACATTACTAGAAGGTGCACCATTCCTCGTATGAACTAGTGCGTAGCTGTGCCGAGGGAATCTTATTTGGGCTTCGAATACTATGTTAGTTTTAATATTTGGTCAGGGTTTACTTGTAGGGTCAAGTATCTTCATATCGGGTTTTCCTGACAAACCTCTGTACAGAGAGATCGAAGACACTCACGGATGGTGTCTAGTAGGCATTCAAACTTTCTCTTATATATAAATTTATGTGTACTTGCAGATCTACCAAACATTGCCTGGTTATCAAATGCTTACGCTAACTAATAAAACTTGGGAATGGTATGAACTCTCACCCCATTCCACCCATTTATGGGTTAAATAGTACACATAGTGTTCTTCTAACAATTCATTTACAAAAAAAACATTTTAAGTTTCCAGAATTAAATGAGTGTAATGGTTGATATGGCGTTCAACAAAATAACCCAACACTTTATTAGGATATAAAAGAAAAAAGGGATCAATTAGGTTTCAGGGACCCCAGAAATAAGCAAAAATGAAAGGGATAAATTCGGGTCTACGTCGGTTTCTTTGACTTCCGATTGGCCTTCGCACACGCATGTGGCATCTTTAAACAAACGGATAATAAACCTGAGTTGTTTGGTTTTTCGTCACAATTTCGATTTTTAATATTGTGAAAAGTTTATTTTAAAAAGGGAGGGAGATATTAAATTTTTTTTTTTTTGTGCGTGTGCGTTTTTTTTAAAAAGTTTTTATTTACAAAACTTTTTAATAAACAAACAACATTACAGAGATCGTGTCCTTATTTACATGTCTCCCCACGAGGGGGGAATGTATAATAAAATAGAATCTTATAGGGTGCGTCTTTATTTTTTTCTTTATCTTTTTTTCTTTATCTTTTTTTCTTTTTCTTTTTTTTTTCTTTTTCTTTTTCTTTTTCTTTTTTTTCTTTTTCTTTTTCTATCTTTTTCTTTTTTCTTTTTCTTTTTCTTTTTTCTTTCTTTCTTTTTTCTTTCTTTTTCTTTTCTTTTTTTCTTTGTTTGTTTCTTTTGTTTGTTTCTTTTTGTTTCTTTTGTTTTTGTTTCTTTTGTTTTTGTTTCTTTTGTTTTTTGTTTTGTTTTTTGTTTTCCTTTTTTGTTACTTTTTTTTTTTATTTTTTTTTTTTACAAAACATTTTAATAAATAAACGAATCATTGCACAGCTCGTTCCTATTTGTCAAAACATAAGATTCTATTTTTCGGGTTATGTACGCTTTCAGCATCCTAAATTCTTGTTTTCAAATCGTTTCATTTTTTTCTTTCTTTTCCACTAAAATCCCTTTTGTGCATACCTATTAGCAACATCAGATAACTATAAAATTAATCTGTCTTTGCATCTATGCAAGTACATGATTCCAAATAAGGAATTGCGTTTTATGACATGCCAGGTAATTGTACGCCAAAACTGTACGTATGTTTTCTATACAAATTAATTCGGGTGCTTATACAGATGACGGCACATATGAAAAACGCAATTCCAAATAAATTAACCGGAAAACTCTTTGATATACTTATGTTTCAAGCAAAAATAAGTATCTACACCAAAAATTAGGAAAAACTATCAAGTAGAATTTTAGTTAAAAATAAAAATTAGTTTTATTGTATTCTGCCGAACCGCCATTGATACGAGCGGATTTAGGGGGACATGACTCAGTCTGTCATATAAACAAGTAATAAATTAATGGCGGTCGGCAAAATACGATAAAACCGATTTTTATTTTCAATTAAAATTCTACTCGATAATTTTTCCTAATTTTGGGTGAGGCTACTTATTTTTGTCTGATACGTAAGTATAAACAATAGTTTTTGTTTGGAAATGCGTTTTTCATGTGTGCTCTCATCTGTATGAACCTTAATTCGTTTTGTGTGTATGCTTTAAGTCGAAGGGTAACAGGTGATAAATCGTACTAACAAAGAGAACAAGTACATTATTATATAAACTAGCGTGACCTGAGGAAATTCCACAGTGCTTTCTACATCAATCTGTATGGTTTACTGTTGATGATAATATTCCTTTTGAAATAATAAATTTCTGTTGGGGTCAATATTATGAAGAAAATTACTTTCTTTTTCCGTAAAAATAATTGGCATTGTCAACCAAATATTCTTTAAATAAAACAAATATGTCTGTTCTTTATTTATTCATTTATTTAAAATTGTAGCAATTTAATTATTTTTTAAATCAATAAATATTATCCGTCTTTTTACTGTAGACATAATTTTTTCTTTTTTCTATGGAAGTCGCTCCAGACAAGGCATGAAGCCACTTGATTTAAGGAGCTAAAAAGAAAACTACTTCAAAGTCAAAACCTAACCAACGATAAGTGTTAGATGGATATTTTCCGACCCAGAAAACAGCAATTCTCCTCCCTTTGTCATAAACATCGCTCATGGAATGTGAGGCCTAAAAGGCAAAATAAGGGAAGCGAGAGTTACGAGGCTGCCGAAAGTAAACCCAAGGTGCACTTTCTTCTCTCCCAAATTGTTAAATATTCTTTAAATCAAAACAAATCTCACATTTTTAAATGTAGTTAATTTAAATTGTACTATTTTAATCGACTGGACGACATAATTTGATGTGAAACAATTCATTTTAAAAAGGGTAAAGTCGAAAATGTTTACCTTAGAGACATCAGATTAAATCACCAATCACCATCGTTGCTGATTGGACGATCTTATTCTTAAATGCGTGTCAAAGGTTATAACGTACATACAAACATAAAATTACCTTAGCGGAATATTATATAGATAGCCGCCGCTTGGACAGAAGATTAGTAATTTCAGTTGTAAGAATTAAAAAGATTTTAATCCTTTTCGTAGAAGTTTCGTAGAAGACCTACCTCGACATGGTAAGAAGATTAGGGTTGCTTGTGTCTTTTACTGTGGAACACCAGAATCATGAGAAATGAATCTTGTAGTAGTCATGGAATAACACTGTGCGTGCTTCATCAGCCAAAACTAGGCTAATGCCGGCTAGAGAATTGCATTCTTCGGATGAGAATGGAGGAAAGAGATATAAAAGAGTCGTGTTCCGATGTGGAGGAGCTGTTCGATTGCAGTGTGCATGCCTAACTCTAACCCATTAGTCCGCTGTGAAACCTTGTTCTTGCAGTTGTTTGGTGTCGGTCAGGAGAGAGGTGACTTACTTCAATCCTAGCTTTTCTCTCCATTTTACTTGAGTTTTCATATATTTCTAAACTATGAAGAGAAGAGGTTGTAATAGACTGTGTATAGGACACTCACATATTACTCACAAACATTTATTGGAAAGTGAAGATTCTTCAATGTGTATATCATGTCAAGAATCTTTTACAGTCAAACATACATTAATAGACTGTCAGGATCTTCAACGAAGCCAAAGGAAATACTACAACTCGAAAAATCTAAAGGACCTGTTGAAAAATACAAATTCGACCAAAATCTTGAAGAACAATTTAATTTCAATTTCGGTGGTTGAAAAGGTTTCTTGTAGTTATTGAAGGAAAGTAGCTTTGTGTTAGCAGCATTAAATGTTACCATCCATTTGTGACCCCAATCCACTACAGACTGGGGGTCATTTTCTAAAGATTCAGCCATTGCCTCGGATATGATTGCGTCGGTTTTGTCAACATGGCGAGAGTAAAGGGTGGTGTCATCAGCAAATAAACCAATCTCAGACTCTATGCCATCAGGGAGATCGTTTATATAGATCAGGAACAACAAGGGTCCAAGGATAGATCCCTGGGGTACACCAGCATTTATGTCATGTTGCTTAGATGAACGGCCATCGAGGACAACCTGGATATTTCTTTTGTTTAGGAAGGATCTAATTATATTAAGTAATTGCCCAGTAATACCGTATGAGCATATTTTCAGGAGGAGCCCTTTATGCCATACCTTGTCAAAGGCCTTGGATATATCAAGCGCTACTTCCCTAGCTTCTCCTGCCTTGTCGAGTGTATGATACATGCGTTCAGAGATGACCGTTAGGATGTCTGCAGTAGATCGTGCTTGTCTAAATCCATACTGGCGGTCAGAAAGAAGTTTAGCATTAACTAAGTGCCATACTATCGCTAGATTGATTAAGGATTCAAAGATTTTAGCAAAGACCGGCAGCAGACTGATTGAGCGATAGTTCTGGGGATCGATTCTATTCCCAGAATTCTTGTAGACTGTACCACAGAGGCAATTTTCCAGCTATTGGGGAAGCAAGATTCAGCTAGACACATATTGGAGAGGACAGGGGCCAGTTCAGCAGAGCATTTCTTTATTACTATTGTAGGTATAAGATCAGGCCCACAAGCTTTACTATTACAGGTATAAGATCAGGCCCACAAGCTTTGGCGGTGTCAAGGTTTTTTATGATGTCTCTGACCTGGGATGGGGTGATGACCAGGTTATCAAGTGTGGCTTCGGTCAGCAAAGGGAATTTGGGGAGGGGGTGGTTATCTGAGTCCAAAGTAGAGTTAGAAGCGAAGTGCTGGGCAAGTAGTTTAGCCTTATCAGTGGCCGTGCAAGCGACATCATTGTGGTTTGATAGTGGGAGAATCGTTGATTGACTATTATTCACTACACTATTGTAGATTTTCCAGAAATCACGAGTACCTAATTTCTGTGACTGGATGCGTTTTTTTGTTAACTCATTATACCTTCTCTTCGCTTCACCTATCACAGTCTTGCAATTATTTCTTGACTCTATAAATTTATTTCTATTAGTAGCTGACTTATGGCGGCCGAATTTACGGAATGCTTGTTGCTTCTCAGAAATGGCAGCTGCACATTCCGAGGTGAACCATTGAGGAGAGTGAGGCTTGCTAAAGAATTTTCGCATGGGGACATAGGCTTCAATGCCTGCTTTGACCCATTCAGTTAATTCATTTGCACACTGGTTGGCAGAGAGTGCAGGGAGTGAGAAGGTTTCCCTCCATGGGGCGTCACTGATGTGATCTCTGATTGACTCAAAATCAGCCCGCTCGTAGTATCTTGTTGTTTTGAGCAATCGTTATCAGCTTTTGGACGACTTCTTAGGGTGATATGTATCATTAGCACAATGTGATCAGCATTCCCGAGTGGGCTATGAGCTTTCGTCACACAAGCCTCGGGCATTGCGGTCAAGAAAAGGTCTAGAAGTGAGGCTTGTTGGTCTACTCGATCGGGGATGCAGGTCGGAAAATCGACAGTCTGAAAGAGGGAGTGAGCTAAGGAGAAATTATATGTAGAGTTGCCGGCTGCGTCAGTAAGGCTGGAGAATCCCAACCAGTCACGGTGGTGGGCATTAAAATCCCCAAATACATGTATCTGGGCATTCGAGTCAATTAAGAGTGCTCTATCTATGCTTACAGAGACAGTTTAGCAGAGTACAGTCCTGGGTCGACGGGGAGCGGTATAAGAAATATAAGTAACTGACGCTGTGATGTAAAGTCAATCTAAAGCACATGTAGCCGTGGTCATCTGATTCTAACCTATGTTCTCTAGTCAGGGGGGGGGGGTGTTCCGAACATAAATTACAACGTTAATTAGTTCAATAGTTTCAATTATAACAATTAGCATTGTTGAGTAAGGGTAGCATAGTTTAAATGTCAATTCTATAGAGTTTAAGTAATTGTATAATGGTTTGAAATGATTTCGACATTAAATAACACAAAAGGGTTGATATGCCATAAAACGAAGCAAATTTTGTAATGATTTTTACTTTTTTTTTTCCGCCCTCCGCGGTGGCTATTTCATACCAAAATCAAACCAACAGTCTTAAGTACGCTGTGCTAGTGTGGTTCTGTGAAGTTCTAGGAGGTCCACCCTCCCAGGCTTTACCTTCTCATCCTTTGAGAAGGGGTTTATTGCTAATCTCCTGAGGTGTGCCTACCGGGGAATGCCGATTGGGCTGCCCGGGCAATTTTTGTTTAGCCAGACCTTGTGTCAAATCTTCCCTCCGTGAGAGGGAGATAATTAAAATCTAACATTTGGGGTCTTTTATTGAAGGTAAGATTTCCAGTCAGTCAGCAGATATCTTTTCAGCTGCCGTTAACCATTCGTTCTTATTGCTTTGAGAAAATTTCATTGGCAATTCTAACCCATCAAATTTTATTTGGGTTTGAATTATAAATTACGTTTAGATTATAAGTCTGTGTATGCTTTTACAGCATTTTTTTTTTACAAGTCAAAATTGAATTTTATTGAACTATTTTTTTACAATTATTAATTAAAATCGTTAAAACTAGTTCATATTGTTATAATTTCTTTAGACTAATTTGCAGTTTGCGAGTTAGTTTTGTAAAAGTTTCAGGTCATAATCTTAAGGGTTTCTTTTCATATTAACAGCCCAGATCAGGTTATCTGAAGATAACAGCTTCCTGACTTAAAATACACCAAACATTGATGTTATTGTTTTTTTTTTCCTTTCCCTTTGCAAAACTCAATCATGTTCTGCAAAGCTAAAAACAAAAACATTTTCTTCTACAAAACAATCAAACCAAACACCATGAATTGTGTTTAAAGAACTTGAAGCATAAAAACTTTTACCAAAATAACCTGATTCGGCATTAAATAACCCGAGAAGGATTGATATGCTGTAAAGCAAAACAGCCAACCAATATTGACAGCCTTGTTTATTCAAGAAATATAATTCCCCCCCCCTCCCCTCTTTTTTTCCTTTAAGTTATGAATTTAATTTTATTTTGTGATTATTGTTGTTTAGGAAGAAAGTCAGGATGAAGAAAGTAACTTTGTAGAGTTATGTCTGGCCGCATCTGACTGAAATAGAATATTGATTAAGAAATGGGTCATTATCTTCCAAGAAAAACACAACTCTCTCCACTATGAAATATGCATCAACTTTTATTCAAGGGAACACTGGAATAAAACAAATTGTTTGGTAGGCTGGCTTTTGTCGATAAACAAATGCTGAATCTTGGAGTTCCATCTCAGCAGGCCGCTTGTGGCGAAACAACGAGAACAGGATAACATATCCTATCACGGGGCGATCGACTCTGGAACTGTTTTGAATCGTATTTTTTTTGCACCAGACTTTGTTGGTGCGTATTGATTTTGAGTCTACGCAGTCGCGTCCTAACTCCCACGCAATTATAAGTCTAGGCATGAGCGAAGCCAAACTACAACTCAATCTAACGCAAAATACTACGCGTACATATAAACAAAATAGGTCCCTCATACAACTGCTACAAGAGTGAAGTGTTAGCCGTTAAAAATAGATCTGCTGACTGCTAAAAGACCCTAAATGTTAGATCTCTCGGCCTGTTATAGGGATGGCCTTGCCTACAGGACATTGACACAATTGAGGTGTACTCCTGGAACATTTACTTCCAGCAGGACATTTCATGCTTGTAAGTCAAATATCCAGAGACTCCTTACTGACAAAACACTTTCATTGAATCGTGTTTCTGTCGTGCACTCCAAAGTTGGAGAAAAATTAAAAGTCGAACGTTTTCTTTCATTAAGTTTATAACACCATGTTAGTTTCCACTGTGAGCAAATTTTCATTTTCACTTCAACTTTTTGGTACCAGATCGAAGCTTACGGTCGAAGTAACAATTTTGGTCCAAGTGGACAAAGATCACAGAGTTTTCATACATTCCCGCCATTTTCCAAGATGGCCACCATCAAAATCTAATAATGTCAACTATTCAACCTAGTAACGTGAATTTGGTGTCTATACCTAGGTTTTCATGGTCAAAGAATCAAATAAAACCATTTATCACTACATCAGAATATTTATTTGTCCTGAAATGGTAAAATTCTAAGATGGCCGCCACCAGAAACCATATATCGGCTATACTTCCAAAATCACTAAACCTTCAGATTTTTTTATGGCAGCCATCTCAGAAAATGGCGGGAACATATGAAGACTTTATGTGATCTTTGTCTACTCGGACCAAAATTGTTACTTAAGCCCTAAGCTTCAAAATGGTACCAAAAATCAAACTTTTGCAGAAAGTGACTGATGCCCCAGGCCCTGCGCTATGTTGGATTTGCTGGTTTTGCTTCTAGATTTTTCTATTGTTTAATTTAAATGTGTAACGTCTACAGAACACATTAATTTAAAAAAAAAAACAAAAAAAAAAACACACATTCATATACAAAACATGAATTGGCAGCAATTCTGTTTAGGGTACCCAAAATCCAACATGGCTGCCAAACGAAATTTTACAAAAAAAAAATTTTTGACTGATTTAATATCAGTCAAAATATTTTTTTTTTTTAACGAAAGTAGGCATAAACATTTTTTAAATTTGTTTTTACGTATTCCTATGATTTCATTTAGGACATGTTTTTCTTTCTTGACCATCACCCTGTACTTAGTGTGAGTGACCGCCACCCTGTACTTAATGTTTGAGTTAAGGAAGACAGTTTCTTTATCATCATTTTATCTAGTAAATATTGTCATATTTGAAGCCTGCATTAGCCATGTTCTTTTAGAACTACTGGTATTAGAAACGTGTGCAAAGCAAAAGTTCCAGGATTCTGATTGGATAACTAGTCGACTAGTTATCCAATCAGCATCCAGTGTTAGTCGCATCTCTGTGATTTCACTTTGATAGCGTAAAGTGAAATCGCACCATATATGCACCACATGAATAAATAGTTGAAGATAGGAGCAAATATATGCTCCCTCTGGTAGCATATTTTTGCTAGCCATGGAGGATAGTATTATGACCAACGAACGTATACTACACTGCCCCCCCCTATTAAAATAGGGGGTAATGCCTGGGAGGACGGTCTCACGAAAAAAAAACCCTATACAGGACTACCACCCCCCATCAAAAAAGGTAATGCTTGAAGGATGGTATCATGACAACAGAATAGATACTACACTACCCTCCTCGAATTGATCGTTGAAAGGTAGTACATTAGTCTGAAATACTATTGTAAACTAAATTGGGCATTAAAAGATAGTACAATAGTCCAAATTAATAGAAGTAATAGTATAGGTTCGGCTTCAGACACACAGGTACAAAATCTCCATTAATAATAGATCAAGAACTTCAAACATATATTTTTTTTTTTTTTTCTTTTACTAAAATGACTAGATTGGGCATTAAATAGCCCCCCTCCCTCCAAAGTGATATGCCATAAAACAAAAATGTCTATTTTATATCTCCAGATCAAAGGGGTCTGAAGATATGACCCTCTGACATTTGCCGAAAAGCTTACATTTCTAAATTTTCATTTTCTACTTTAAAATGTATTGAAAGAAGTAGAAACATAAATTGCTTGTTGATCCCTTCGTCTGACCTTTGTTGATTTGACCTGGAATGACTGGATGTATATCATAAATCGACTTTTCCCCGCCCCCTTTTAAAAAGAAATAATGTTCAAGAAATATAATTTTAGCTTTATCTTAAATCTCAATAAAAACCCCTTCACTTCTTTTCGGCTTATTTCTAATCCTTAAAAAAAACAACATAAAATCCATAAACCGATCTTGAGCAAATCTAGATTATTCCACGAGACAGGGTTAACATTGTTTGACCAAATAACAATGTTTATCCGGATCGGAATTTTTTATGTAATCTCATTAAAATATTAACTTTAAATTTTCATAAGCTATTAGAAAATTTTTTTGTTTTTTTTCTTTGTTGAAAGTACCCAAAATCCAACATGGCTGCCAAACAAAATTTTACAAAAATAAATTTAGACTGATTTAATTAGACTTTATTTAACAAAAGTAAACATTAGCATTTAATTTTTTTTTTTTAACGTACTGCCATGATTTCACCTGTGTTTAGCATGAATAAATATTTGAAGATACTAGCAAATATATGCCCCCCCCCCCTCCGGTCGCATATTTTTACTAAAGATCTTAAGGTTTCGATTTCCGGTCATAGCATCTGTTTTATTTATTGGGAATTTATTATTTACTATTAATGCAATATTTTCCATTTCTAAAAGTTAAGATCTCGAAATGGGACAAATTCCACAATGTATTTATTGCGTTAAAAAAAATTGTGACTGACAGGCGGATAGGTTAGTGTGGGGTAGCATCATATGCAACATCATGGTAGGGAGAGTTTACTTTAATAGCAATCTTGATGCTGTCAGTTAGCTATCTTACTCACCGAGCTATTCAGATATATGTGAATACTCTTAAACTAACGCTAATAAATAGATTAATTTCATTGTGGAACATGTTTGAAAATTGTCATTAGCTTCTTTAAGAGGCAGCCAGAGACGCAAAAGTACTTCCATTATGTTCACATGCAAATTGTGCATGTAGATACAATTATATAGAAAGTACACTTCTTAGTAGGGGTGGGCTATAGAAACAAAATTTTTCAAATTTATGCCAAAAGTGGCTTATTACCTTCATTTATATGTAACTAGATGGGAACAAGTGATTTTTTTCAAAACGGGTCAAAATTGGAGGGTCGCAAGCCTCAAACGAGATTTGGCCGCGTCGATCTGCAAAAACGGCCCAAATTTCACCCCAAAAGACACTTAGCCACTTATTGCAAGTTTTAGGGTACATTTTTTGACCATCGATTACACAATTTTTCTCCACAACTCCCAAAAATCGATGAAAATGGCCCTAAATTCTCAATTTCTTGGATATGATACTGTAAAACTCCACAGTGTATGAAGCATTGATTTGGCACAGAAGCATCTAAAATTTGCATATCAACTCATTAAGATACTTATCATTAACCAGTAAAATATCAATATAATGCTTTAAAGAGTTCATCTATCACATCATAATTCTCTAGCACAAATACTGGTTTCCGTTTCGTCAAGTCCCATGCACGGCAAAAATTGAATTTTCAATGTCTTCTGCTCCTCAATCCGCGAAGGATATTGCCATGTTTTCTTTCTATTGTGGTTGGGAAGTGGTTCTAGATATTCCACAATATATATTTCTCCCGTGTCATACCAATGAACCACTCTCGTCCCTTCGGTGTATCCCATATGGCAACGCACGGTTCGTTCAGCTGAACATCATCCCCCTGATTAGTATCGGTGAGCACAGGTGGACACTCGCCAGATTGATGCAGCTCATTGTACATACTATCAGCATCCGGAAACAAAATTGCTTCTTCACTTGGTGTCTCATGACTTCCAGACAGAAGAATCCCCAGATTTATCTTCATCTGTACTACAGGCATCAACTGAGGAAAATCTTTGCAGTCTTGAGGGTTCAGTTCTTTTCTCAGGAGGATTTCGTTCCACAAGGTTCTCTTCTTGTCCTTTTCTTCTCCCATTAACTTCAATCCCACGTTCCTTTACTGAAGTAAATGGACCACCATGACTTTTGCAGATTTTTAGAATTTCGTTTGCGCGATCCACCTTTTTAAGCGTTTTGGTCTTTTCTGTGAGCTTTCTTCTGGTGATTTCCTCTTAGTTCTTGAACCACTGTTTCTCCTGTTCGTCCAACAGCTTAGCAATTGCTCTCGTTTCTTTATCAATCGACACAACTTTCGACTGATAGTCATGTCATCTCTCATGCTGCTTGCTGTGAAATTTTGGTTGGAGCAAGATGCAGCACGAATAGCTATCTTATCCATATGAGATAAGTCTGTTTCACACACCAAGTTGTGGGATGGCAGATTCGACAGAAGCTTTGTATCAACTTTGGTCAGATCAGAACAACGAGGCTTAACTCCTTCGATGGTAAACCCAAGTTCTCGCTCACGTTGTCTTTGGATATCCATGGCAGCTTGTTGACAGAAATTTTGCAAGATGTGGATTCCAAGTTTGAATGTTGGTTCTTCCAAATTGAAGGAATAGTCGACTTTATACTGCTCCAATGTATCAAGCTTTGTATCTTTCAGATCGTTATAGAGCGTGGGGAGTATGTTGAGCTTTGCATCTGGTGTTTCAAGCTCACACATATTCAAAAATGGTAGCGTGACTTTGAAACCAAACCAGGCGACACATTTCAATGCCACTTTAACATATGGAACCTCGAGGTACAGTTGACACGCTTGAACGAGTTGGTTATTGGCTCCAGTCTCAGAAAGAGTCTCTCTGATATCTTCAATGTGATGCATCAATGCAGCAGCACTGTATGCAAGGAGACCAAATCTTCTCTCTTTGTACAGCGCCAATTTCTTTGGTTTCTCTTTCTTTCGCAGCACATCATCAAATTCTTCATGAAGCGAAGTCTTGTGTCCATCATTTGACACCATCTTTCCCATGGCCTGAATCACTGCTGGAATCAAACCTTTTGAGAGAAATGAGCGTAAACAAGGCATCATTTGGTATTGGTATACAGAGTTGTCTTTCAATCTTCTTCAAAATTGACAAATTGCCACTATCAAACACCTCGCAGCTGTGACTCACACAGAAGATGGAGAGGTATATGTGCTGATGACAAAGTGGCTGCTACCAGATTCTCGACTCCAAGATTTTTGCTAACTGAGTCTGTCATCAACGCTGTTATTTTCTCCCAGAGATCCTTCTTTTCTGAAGATGAAGCGACAGCAAGTCTACTCAGTGAGGCGACCAACACATTTACAATGTTCTGCCTGTCTTCTGTTGCCATTTTCAGTGAACGGAGGCGATATTTTCTTCCATTTGCTGAACGCAGAACGATTGATGGCCATTCTCCATTCAACCTCTTGCGCGTGGTTGTATCATAATGGAGCGTTACTGGATCTGATGGCACCATATCGAGTAAGGCCAGGGCTGTGTTTCGCTCCTCTTGAATTGCGAGCAGATGCTTCATCGCCATGATGGTTTTGGCAGATGGTATAACATTTAGATATTCCATGTATTCGACCTTTGATCGCACTCTTTTCACCGGTGGTTCGTCTTCAGCTCTGTCTTCACCATCACCATTCTGCTGTGTATTAGGTGGAGAGAGTTGGTAAGATGCTCCAAAGAATTGCTCACTAGTAACGTGAAAAGCAATTCTGGCTTGGTGGGGCGAAATGTTGGCTGCAGCACAGGAGTTTGCTAGAGCTATTTTGATAGACTCCTGGAAATTTTGTGCACCAATCCGCAAGTTGTAAGTAACATTTGTTTGGATGGCAGTCTCGTTACATGAAGGAGTATTCCGGATGGCACCTGATCTATTCAATGAGTAGTTCAGATTGTTTGATGACGCGGCCAAATCTCGTTTGAGGCTTGCGACCCTCCAATTTCGACCCGTTTTGAAAAAATCACTTGTTCTCAACTAGTTACATATAAATGAAGGTAATAAGCTACTTTTGGCATAAATTTGAAAAATTGTTTCTATAGCCCACCCCTATTCTTAGTATGTCTTCGTTTTTAGGGACAGACATGCACAGACAGAGAGGTGTTCTCTTTGATTATATATATATATATATATATATATATATATATATAATCATTTGAATCAAAGGGAAAACAGCTTTATCAAAATTTGCTGAAATTTTGGGAAGAGACATCATTTTTGGTCATTTATCCATGGTTTAAATTTCATTTGAATCAAAAGGAAAACAGTTTTCAGGGGGAGGGGGCAGCGTTGAAGTGATATATTTCTTATATAGCCTATGACCTTCACTGAGAGGTCAGTAGTCCACATGCCAATTTTCAAGCAATTCTGTCCAGCGGTTTGGGTGAACAGAAGACACAAAAATCAGGCAGACACACACACAGGGTTACTATTTTATATATAAATGACAAACTTTTTATGTAATCTCATATTCAAACATTGATTTTTAGATTTTCTTAAGAGTTATTGGAAAGTTATTTTTTGTTATGTTAAATAAATGAAAATTAATGAAAGAAAAGAAAAACTTCCAGAAGATTAGGTGTGTGTGTGTGTGGTGGGTGGGGGGTATATATGAAATTTTTGATGAATTACATGGTAAAATTGGGTTTCTTGTCTAGAATAGTGACGCTCTCAAGAAATATTGTTATCCTTTGTTTTAGTAGCAGACTTTATCATTATTGGCCTTAGAACAATGGATCAAAGTGTAGTATGGGCCCTTGTAGTAAATGTGGTATTGTGGTGAGAGATGATTCTACTTGTAAAGACAACGTTGTTACTTTTGATGGCATTGTGCTTAATTCGTTCAGAATGTAAATCTTTATATTTTGTGCAAATAAATAATTCAAAGTGTAGTATCTGTTCGGTCAGAAGAGGAAAGCTCATTCTTGACTGGGCGGGGGGGGGGGGCGTTTTGTTTTTTTCTTGTTCCATCCAGACTTCCCCTTTTTGGGGGGCTGGATATCCGTCACATGAAAACGAAACTTATCGAGGAAAGTAATCGAACAGTTACAGATTAGTGTAGTTATATAAATATGTAACGTTTATTTGATGTGTGAATGTTTTTAGTAAATCTTACTTGATTTAGTCACAACTTCTACACAATGATCTCGGACCTTTTTATCAAATATGGCTGTTTCAAATCTCTTGAAACTCTAGTGGAAAGCACCAGAAATGAGGGTTCTCTGCCTTTTTAGTGAAATTCCGCCTTTTTTAATCCAGGAAAAGCAAAATTCCACTTAAATTACTAGAGTTCCCCATAGATGCAAGTTCTTCACTTTTTGATCGAAATCTGCTTCTTTTTTTCTTTTTTTTCTTTCTTTTCCTTTTTTTCTTTCTTTTCCTTTTTTCTTTTTCCTTTTTTTCTTTTTTCTTTTTTTTTTTTTTCTTTTTCTTTCTTGTTTCTTTTCCGTTTTCTTTTTTTTCTCTTTTTTTTCTTGTCTTTTTTTCTTTTCTTTTTTCTTTTTAAATAAGAAAAAGCTGATTTTCCCTCGTATGATAGTTCGCCCTGAAAATGTTCATTTGGCTGTGAAGGTTATAGTTCTTATAAATACTTCACAGCCAAATTAACATTTTCTGTAAGAAAGATCGATTTAAGAATATTTGTTTTATTTGAAGAAAATCTCAAGTGAGTCCTAATCACAACATGAAACTTTGTATCTAAAAAAAACATTACTATTTCAAAAGTCAACCCATTTCTTAGGTGGTGTCTCGTCTCTTTGTGAAATATTTCTCCCACCGCAAGCTTGTTGTTCATATCCATTACAACTATGCACCTCACACTAAACATGTTACCTTGCACATGTTTACTTATAAATATATGTAAACATGCGCAATATTCACCATTTCAATAAATGAAAGCACAACTAAATTTATAGTGGGCTGTAAGCAAAATAAAAAATTTTATTCTCATTATAAATATGTTATGGAGCATGTCTTATGTGTGAATTTAGTATTTATTAAGAAATTGCTTAAAGTCAAATAATAAGCCTTTATGTAAAGCAAATGTGAATGATTATTACATGTTTGAGCATCCGTAGAGTTTACAAGCGGTGAAGCGAAAATTATGTATCTTACTAAATATTAGAATCTGCTGATTCGAGTAGCAATAAGAGGACTTGTGACTGACATAGAGGTATTTCCTTCGACTATCTCTGACATTACTAATCATTATGAAAACTCTTGGTCAGATTATTTTAACATATTAAGATTTTTTTCATTGCAGATTTTGTTTATGAATCTATGCCGGCCAATCAAAACCAGGTCTAGTAGACTACTAAGACTGTATCTTGTTATCTTGTCTTCGTGCACACTTGATGACGTCACTGAAGAATGACTTTATTCATTAAAACGGATGGGGAATAACTGGACACAGTGGATGACGTCACAAAACGATGACGTCATCCATAAAATGAAAGAGGTGGGGGTGGGCGGATCCTTTATCTAGACTAAGGGTCACGGGTAGTCTACTAGACGTTCGTTTAGAACCCTGGAAGTCGAATACACTAATAAAACTTACTTATTGCCATGCAATTATCAAGAAAAAAATATATATATTTACTTGAAAATGGATGACGTTATAAAGGATGAATGATAGTTGACAAAAGCTTAAGGGGTCTTCAGAAGAAATTGAAATCAAGGAAATCGTGCTTCATTGGTGTCTAATGACTATAGATAAAAGTGTGATGTCTGGAAATAAAACCTGGCCAGTAAGGGTCGAGGACATGCATTGCATGGAGAGAAGTGATGTGATTCAATGGATGTGTAATGTGAATCTTAAAGATAGGCTGAGATCTGATGACCTCAGAGGAAGATTAAATCTGTACAGTATAAGGAGACTTTGATGGTATAGTTACATTGAAAGAATGGATGAGAGTTCCTGGGTAGTATATGTAGAACAATTGAAGTAGCAGGGTCAGTTCACAGGGTACGTCCAAGGAAAAGATGGGAGGAAGTGATAAGGATAGACTTGATCTTATTTTAATATTAATACATAGCAGAACGCATGTTTTGGCATTGCAGAGAAAAATTGAGGAACCCAAGAAACTCCTTCTCCCATTCCTGAAGCCCGCCTTATGCTGTATTTTCATTAATGATCATGTGGATGCCGAACTTAACGTCAAGCTCCCACTGGATAAACAATGAGTGTTATCGTAACGCCGGTGTTGTTAGTTTTTAAATAATAAATAAATAAATAAATAAAGTAAACACTATTATATAAATGAAATAAACACTAATAATACAAAATAAATATCGCCATTAGATTCTTTGTAAAATTTTACTCGGTAGAAGTTGTTTTATCTTGGTATAGAGCCTAGTTTTATAGTATAGATCATAGTCTTATTTTAATATTAATACTTAGTGGGACCCGTGTCCCAGCATTGCAGGGAAAATTGAGGAACCCAAGAAACTCCTGTTCCTATTCCTGAATCCCTGTATTACGCTATATTTTCATTAAAGATCACATGGATGTCGATGTTAACGTGAAGCTCCCGCTAGATGAACAATGAGTGTTAACGTGATGCCGGTGTTAGTTTTTAAATAATGATGGGAACATTTTAAAGTTGAGCTGAAACCAAGCGTGACATATTTTTTGTTTTACAAAACGGCTTTTGCATTGTTAGACTAGCATTACATGAGATGGCAACATCTTTCTCTATTTGTCGCGATGGAATCAATTATTGCTTGTGAATATGATATTTCATTTGTTGGAATTCAAGATCGACAGAATTAATTGTAAAAGCATTGGCAACATGCTTATGTGATGAGGTCAGATCAATTCTGAATTTTGTCTTTTTTTCTCTTTTTTTTCATCTACTACCTCCTCCCCCTCCCCCCTCTTTCTTCCATGTTTTTGGGGTATTATCATTAGTTTGACATCAGAAATGGAGAATCCGCTTTTTTTTTTTCTTTTAGAGGTCTGTTTTTTTTGTTTTTTTTTTGGTTTTTTTTTGTTAGATCTAATTTGGATTCGAGTATTTTCAACAGAGTTCAACCTCATCCCCACCTACCCATCTCTAAGGTGGGAAGTCTTTGGGGTGTTATCATTAGTTTGACATCAGAGATGAAGAATCAGCTTCTTTTTATTCCGTCTAGAGGTCTGGGTTTTTTGTTTTTTGTTGTTTTCCTGATCTAGTTTGGATTCGAATATTTTCAACAAGGTTCAACCTCATCCCCACCCACCCACCCACTTCTAAGGTGGAAAGTCAGCAATTTCTGCAGGAGTTGCAACTCAAAATTTGTATCAAAACCAATTCGATGTGTGTAGGGGGTGGGGGGAGGGGCTCACCTTTGACATAAGGTTTTACCAAGTTGAGGACACGTCCTTGACACTCAATCCGGCAGAGGCTGGGTCATTTTTGAGTTATGAGATGACCCTGCATCTATCTGGCTGAGGTATGGTTCTGAGCAGTTCTTATCTTCACATTATCTTCTCACTTTTAAAAGTTTATTGTTAATCGTGTGAGGCGCCCCTACCGGGGAATGCCGACAACGCTGCTCGGGCAATTTTTGATAGCCAGAGTGCGCGCGCACACACAACTTGTGGGCTTTTTTTTTTTTCAATCCCCACCTTCCAACCTCGTGTCAAGTCTTCCCGTAGTGGGAGAGAGGTAAATACCTACTCTATTGAATAAGATGAAGTGTCTGTTCGTTATTGACTCGGAAACTGTTGTTTAGATTTCAACCCAACTTTTCATAGGCTATTTAAAGTCATGAAAGGTAAACAAATATGAGACCTGAATCATTTCTCATAAAAACTCCTCTCCAATCAAAAAAGTTGAGCGACCTTAAAACTGGAATGTCTTTGGTTGTGATCAAAATTGGTGTTGCCCGGGAAACTTTTTACTTTTATTTTTTTTTTTTTCGTTGATCACACCTCTTTTTGCTGTTTTGAATTTCTCCATAAGAAAATATTTACATTTTAAAAATTTTTTTTAAAGATAATGAAGGCAAATCATGAAAAAAAATTCAGTTTTGCAAGAAAATCGAAAGGCTGTCTTATGAAATGCTGAAATTTAAATCCCATCAATACTTCCTTTTTTTTTTTTCTTTCAATAAATAAAACAGTCAAATCTTTTCCCTCTCTTTCTGTCTTTTTGTTTTTAAATCTGATCTTTGTGAAGTTTAATCAAATTCTTACGGTATCGTTTGGTTATTACATCATTTTTTTTAGTTTTTGATTTTTATTTGTTTGGATACTTTTTAAAAAATTATGCAGAAAAAGTATTCAAGTTGTCGAACGCTGTTTCGTTTAATAAAACCTTGTTGAGGAATACGAGTCTTGTCAACTCTATATACTATTAAAAAATCATAGTGATTTTAGAGTTTGTCTGTTCGTACGCAAATAGAAACATGTGATTGGTTGACTAAAAAAAGGAATAGGCAGAGTACACATTACTAAGGCAGTAGTTTTTTATGATATCAATACCCGAGTTCGAATCTCGCGTAAGTCTAAAGGTTATTTTTTAAAAACTGGATGCGTGTTTTATAAATGAACATAACATGAAAAAAATTGAATAAATTTATTTAAAATTATAATTGACATTTTAAAAAGAGTTTATTTTAAGTTAAATTTATTTAAAATTATAATCTACATTTGAAAAAGAAAATTTAAGTTAAGTGTGAGCATGAATTACCACATGTTAAAAAAAAAAAAAAAAAAAAAAAGTAAATTTCTATGAATCTGCATGGTACAGCTTTTTTGACCAGCTCTATTCTATTGTTGGTATTGGTTTCCCCGATTCTTTTTAGAATCGTGTACTCACAGGAGGGGTCACGTGAATGGTGCCAACATCCATATTAAAAGTGATGTTAAGGAATCGACCGGATTCAAACATGCAAGTCGCAAGTCCGCGTCCTTATTCACTTCAGCACGGCCACCTCCAAGACGAAGTGTTGTCTGACAATTTTATTACATTGATGAAGCTTAGAAACGGGGGGGGGGGTCCAAGTTAATATTTAGTGCTTCCGGGCAACACTGGATGTGTTTGTTTGGATATTGGGAGGGGGGGGGGGTGATTTTCTTATTTCCATTGTCTTTTAAATAAATCTAAGAAAATTATCAAAACAATTTGTATTAGAACAAATATTAATTGCTTGAAAAGTATATTTTTGGATCTAGAACCTTTTATATAATATATATAGATATATATTCAAGACATTTTAATCCAAAAACTTTTTATACATATATATATATCTATATATATATTGTAGGTACTTCTCTTTGATTTTAATCATTATATTAACCAATATGGCGGTTGTACATGGTTTTTGATTTATAAAACTATAACCCATTTTTACTTACAGTAATATTGTTTGAATCTCTATTTATAAAATGATTGCTTCCAAAACTTTCAATCATTTAATTCATGCAGATTTGCTAAAAAATTTTAAGCTAATTAAATGACTTTCTATTCGGCAGTTTGAATGCTTTCAAATTTCAAACGGTCATGTTTGTCATTATAATCCACTGATAAACGAGATCGCAGAGAGCCATCTGTATGTCACCCAAAATTTGAAAGTATAATGCTTGACTAACACCTACACTATTGCTACAGGCCATGTCGATCTGCAGATGGCCCCAAAAGCCACCCCTCTCTCTTTATTAACAAGCAAAGGTAATACAGAAAATAAAGATTAGAATAGTCCATTATAAACAAAGGGAATATCACCACAAATAGTAATACTATTTTTTAACCTTTAGTTAAAGAGAGAGGTATATAGCGAGCAGAGACTAATTTTGTCTTTTTTTATTTATTTATTTTTTAACATAGTTCACTCCAAACAAGGCAGGCCGCCACTGTAGACGTAAGGGGCTACTGAGAAAAAAGAAAAGGGGAGAAGGTTGGGGTGGGGGGGGGGGGGGGGTCAACCTAAAATTGGGATCTGCGCAGCGAGATGTCTGTTTACATTAATTTAAAATTTCTGCATGTCTGTACTGTCGGGAAACAGGGGGCAGGGATGGAGTTTCAGAGGCCAGCAGCACGAGGAAAGAAGCTATTTGAGTAGAAGGCTCTCCGACATCTTGGGACCTCCACAGTGAATGAATGAGATTTAGTCAATTTAAAAAATTTAACTGGTTTTGCAAACACACTTTCTCCTTTTTTTTGGGGTGGTGGGGTTGCATTTTTTTCTAATAATGCATAGTATATGTTCTTTTCTTCAGATCTAATTTTGAAAGATTTCTTGCCATTTTCCATACTTTTTCTCGATAACCTTTGGCATCATGGCCCGATTACTACAGAGCAATCAATATTTTCCAAGTAATTACGCCCGATTTCCTCAACGTTAATTTCCTTTTCTTCTGCAAGTAATCTCTTGTTTTCCACTCGGCTAGAATGTTATTACAGAGTTTTTCTACCGTCGTCTACTGACCTTGAATCTTAGACCTGTTCATTATATCAGAATGGAGACTACGTCAGTCTGCTTCGCAGAGCTTATTATGATGCGTTTTTCAACCTTGTGGCAACCAAGTTGTCGTAATAAATTCCAAATCACTGACTTTGAATCTTAAACCTGTTCATAATATTAGAATGGAGACTAAGCAAGCTCATGTAGCTTGGTTGCCACATGTATGACACAAGGTTGAGAACGCGTCATAATAAGCTTCGCAAAGCAGACTGACGTAGTCTCCATTCTAATATTATGAACAGGTCTAAGGTTCAAGGTCAGTAGACAACGGTAGAAAAACGCGTTTCATTGTTGTAAACACAAAACAAACATGTATTATTTGGAGTGGTCAGACTATTGTTCTCATTTACATTTGGGCCATGGCCATCCCTTGGTTTGGCCATGGCCATCCCTTGGTTTGGCCATGGCCATCCCTTGGTTTGGCCATGATTTGGGGTGTTATTCTCACGTTTCAAAAAAATAACACCCAAGATGAGAACAATAGTCCGAACAATCCAAATGATACATATTATCAATCCTCATCTAAAAAATTCAAAAACATCAAATCAGTACGGACCTGAATTAATAGAAAAATGGAAAGATTCAACGCTCTTTTCGTTTCAGAAACGCATCAGATATTTTGAATTCTAACGACTCCATACGAAATACAAAAAAAAAAAATAATAATTTTCGCCAATAAGATCCATTAAGATACACCTGAAGAAGGTTGGAGGTTATATTGGCTGAAACGTGAGAATAACACCCAAGATGAGAACAATAGTCCAAACAATCCAAATGATACATATTATCAATCCTCATCTGAAAAATTAAAAAAACATTATACAAAACAAACACTTTTGCATTTATTCTTAAAGATAGATAAACATTAACATTTGGCCATTTTGATACAAAATTAGATAAGCCCGCTGTAAAGAAACGAAAAAAGAATCAATTTGCCTAGGTGATGGTGAGTATATGGCCACGGGGAAAGGTTGGATCGCAACTTGTTGAAAATAAAGTCGGTTCCTTCAAAGACTAGGCCGGAAAGGAACACAATAATAATGGTGTATAAACAGTCGTGCCATCAGAACCAAGAAGAACCCACCATTATTGGTATTTCTGAATTCTATTGACTTGATAAAAATGTGTCCAAAAATAAAACGATATTCCTAAACGGAACTACTTATATTTGTAAGTCTTGAAGCCAAAACAACGCGCATATATATATATATATATATATATATATATATAATACAACAAAAGATATGAGGCAACTAATATCTTTAATTAGTGAACATCCGGATAAAAATGAAGCTCAATATACTGGATAGAGCATTAATAGCAATAGGTAAAGTGAAAGAATAAAATAAGGTGCGAATCAAATTTTATTACAATTCAAAGTTCAGGCAAAGTACTTTAAAGTCCTTAACTCATGAGTTTTCAAAGAAAATCTTCTCTTCAGAGGACCATTACCGCAATGATATTACTGCAGGTAATAAAAATTAAACTTTGAAAATATATAAAAAAAGATTTTCTTTGAAACTCATGAGTTAAGGACTTTAAAGTACTTTGCCTGAATATTGAAATTTGATTTGCACCATATTTTATTCTTTCACTTTATCTATTGCTATATATATATATATATATATATAAAAACATTTTTTTTCTTTTTTTTTTTGTTATAGAACACTTCTTCAGGGCTAGAAATAGTTTGTTTTTTCCTTTTTTTTTTTTCTCATGGCATGGTGTCACTTGAAAATCCGTATGTTCTTCAACAACGATTTTTTTTTTTTTTTTTTTTTTTTTTGCCTTTACAATCAGGAGCGAGACATTTGAAAAAAAATCGCCATTGAGAGAACATACGGATTTTCTAGTGACACCATGCTACGGGGAAACAAAAAAAGAAAAAAACACATACTGTTTCTCGCCCTGAAGATGTTATATAACAAAAAGAAAAAAAAAAAGAAAAACTAAATTGATTTTGAATAAATATTTATTTTTTTAAAAATGTATATGCATTGTTTTGGCTTCTAAACTTACAAATTCAAATTATCCAATGCTTACGAGGAAAAAATCTCTAAAAGAATTATTTATATTAAAATGAAAACTATTGTTGGATTAAAAAAAAAAAAAAAATAGCAAGATATAGTTAATTAATAAAGTATCCTTTTGCGCAGCAATATGCAAATTAGTTAACTTTACTATTGAGATCACATGTACATAAAACAGATAGGGTTCTGCTAGTGCTATTGTGTAAACTTGAATTAACTTGAAAGAAGGTGTTTTGACCTGACAGCAGAGTTTAATCATCTGGATGATCCCGTTTCAACAAAAACCGTTCGACGAGAGCTTCTCAAGGCTGGATTTCATGGGAGGGCTGCCATCAGAAAACCACTGCTTTAAGGGGTTTTCGATTATTTTGTCTAACCCCTGTACATAAGCATAAAACAGATAGGGTTCTGCTATTGTGTAAACTTGAATTAACTTGAAATAAGGTGTTTTGATCTGACAGCAGAGTTTAATCATCTGGATGATCCCGTTTCAACAAAAACCGTTCGACGAGAGCTTCTCAAGGCTGGATTTCATGGGAGGGCTGCCATCAGAAAACCACTGCTTTAAGGGGTTTTCGATTATTTTGTCTAACCCCTGTACATAAGCATAAAACAGATAGGGTTCTGCTATTGTGTAAACTTGAATTAACTTGAAATAAGGTGTTTTGATCTGACAGTGCGAGAAATGAGCCCAACTTTTCCATTTATTTATCTGCATTACAGTGCTAGTATGGTTATTACGACAGTAGCATGCATGGCAGCCATCTTTGAGTTATAAGGTTTTTAGGGTTGCTTTAAAGGGAGATAATCCTGGAAGTTTGTCATAACACCTCTTTTAAAAACAACTTTTAAGCTTATTGTATTAAGTTGTACTGAAAATACTGGCCGATTTTTCAATTTGCTTTAAAAAAATAAAAAAAAAATAAAAAATTTGGTTGATATTTTTGATGTATACTAATATTAATAAATTGTTTGGGGGAAAATAATGACCAATTTCAGAAACAAACATTCAATGAGATAATCATGAAGGGCCTATTTATTGAGCTTTGATGATGTTAAAGACAGGCTTAGATCTGATCACCTCAGAGGAAGATTAAATCTGGACAATATAGGGATGTGTGTGCAGAACAAGAGACTTTGTTGGTATGGTCATGCTGAAAGAATGGATGAGTTTTTTGGTTAGTAGATATATAGAACAGTTGAGGTAGCAGGGTCAGTTGTCAGGGGAAGTCCAAGGGAAATATGGAAGGAAGTTATAAGGATGGATTTGAGAGAGAAAGATCTGGCCAGAGATAGGTTAATTTGAAAGTCAATTTCTAAAAGCCGTCAAACTGATGTGAAACCGAATATGATGATGATGATGATGATTTACCATACCAATTTGCTTCAGATGACCACACACTGTTGTAATACTGACATCAGGTGCCTTAGACATTTCTCTGACGCTTTGATATGACTTTAGTTCAACAACTGCTTTCAAAAGTTCATTGTCATGAATGCATGACCGTCCTCTACCTTCATCTTCAAGGATCTCCTTACCATGACAGAACTTCTGAACCCATCTTTGTACTGTCCGATCACTTGTGGACCCTTAACTGCATACTCTGTTTGGCGGTTGTTTGGGAAACAATAGTTTGACCACAGGCTATAAAATGTATAAGCATGATGTAGTATATGTTCGTTCAGCATCCTTCAAGGCTAGCAAAAATCTGCGACCGCAGAGAGGGCGTATATTTGCAAGTTTCAAATAGCATTCGCAGTTTTGGTTGCTTAAGCAACTTTTCACTTGATTTATTCACATCATCAAGCAATGAGATCGAACTGCTGACACGAGTAGACATTTCTCTCTTTTTAGGGTGATTTAGTGCAAAATTAATATTTCAGCGTTTTTATTCCAACTTGAACTTCGTTTGCCTTTTTGCATGTCGGCAATTATTGAACTTTCCTTACAGAACAACACGCGCATCGTCCATTATTATGATTAATAATTTATTACGGAAATATGGCTTGACTTGTCAGCATCAAGTGTGTGGGTGTGTCTCTCTCTATATATATCTGTCTGTCTCTCTCTCTCTATATATATATATGTCTGTTGTCTCTCTCTCTATGTCTGTCTGTCTGTCTCTCTCTAGCTACTATCTATCTATTTGTATCATATATATATATATATATATATATATATATGTCTTTTTCGGCATTTTCTTGACAAAAGGCTCGTTAGTCAAGTGGTTTAAGACAACGCTCGTGTTAGGCGGTCCCTCTCCTGGAGCACAGGTTTGAATTTATCATTGTGTGGTATGTTTATATCCAGCCCTGCGAACTAAATAAATCGTCTGTCTAATAATATTACCTGCGCAAACAATAGAATCAACAAAAAAAAACACAGCTTAGTATATGATTTTAGGGAAAATTCTATAAGCCTAGCGATGGGGTGGGTGGGTGGCTGGTGACTAATCAAAATTAAATGTTAAATGTTTTTTCCTCACCACCTCTTTTTTTCTTTTTCTTTTTTCTTTTTCTTTTTCCTTTTTTTTTTAATTCTTTTTCCTTTTTTTTTTTTAATTCTTTTTCCTTTTTTTTTTTTATTCTTTTTCCTTTTTTTTAATTCTTTTTCCTTTTTTTTAATTCTTTTTCCTTTTTTTTTATTCTTTTTCCTTTCCTTTTCTTTTTTCCTTTTTTATTTCCTTTATCTTTCCTTTTTTTTTTTTTTTTTTTTTTTTATACTGCTCCTGCACGGTTGTGTATGTAGGGAACCAGCTAAAAAATTAAAAAAAATTTTAAATTTGAAAGTGATCCTACTTCTGAGACAGATAAAAAAAATTTTTTTAAAAAGGGTCATAAACAAAATGCAAGTATTTTAAGAAGCATGCCATAATACAGACAAACCAAACCGGACGATTCCATTCATCGGAATGCAGGTAAAATTTATTTCTTCCCACGTGATATGTAACTGATCCTTATTATTTAAAATAAAAATAAAATAACTTAATTTCTTGACTTTGGATGAGGATAGGGAGTCCTGCATTGATTTCACTGTCACACGTATTAAGTTTCGAAACGCTAAAGAATTTTCTTAGTCAGGCTTTCTATACCCCCTCCCCTACATCTGCCACTAATAAATTTTTTAAAATTAATGATGGTAATCGTTTGTAGAAAGAGAAAAGCGCAATTCTACTGATAATTAACACCTTCGCAAAGGAAGGTTGTATCATTATTAAATTAGCGGAACCCCGTTGAAATTCCGCAGTGCTGTCTACTTAAATTTGTATAATTTACTGTTAATAATAATAATAATAATAATAATAATTTTGAAATAATGTCTGTCAGGATCAATACTATTAAGAAGAAATTACTTTCTTCCGTAAAAATTGCCGGCTAAATATTCTTTAAATAAATAAAACTAATGTCTTTTCTATATTCATTTATTTAAAAAATATTCTTCAAAGCAATAAAATGAATGTATAGTCCTCCTCATTTGTCATAGCTAATCATCTGTAAGATTGCAGGTTCAGTCTTGACACCAAGAGCGGTATTGCAACAGAGAGTTAATAAAATAAAGACTGCGTTCAAACGGGACGACGAATTGTCTTTTTGGTCAAGCACGCACGAGAACGACGCGACGTTAACAATCAGATTTTTCGTCCAGAATTTGATTCCTTTTTCTTCTTTCTTTTTCTCTTTGCACTCGACGTAGTCACAACGTCAACCATTCTCTCTCTTCCCCCAGAGCAAAGTGTCTAAACTTTTTATCACGACGAGAATTAGCCCATGCAAAACAAGGCTCATTTGCATCTGTGAAGTCTCGTCGCGTGACAAAAAAGCACACGTTTCTATTTGGTGACTAGAACACTCTGGGTTCAATCCCAGATGGACAATGCACGGTGCAATCCGCACTCTTTTTTCCTTCTGGACCTGCATGATGGCTGCTACAAGCATGGCCCAGAGATTCATACGTAGTTATATCACGCCAGGGTCACCATTTATAGGAGCTCTTCTTACTAGTGAGCAATAAGAACAATTCCTAATGTTGTCGTATGTAAACGAAAACGGTCGTCACATAAAGGAAAACAAACTCTCCTTTAACATAACAACAAAAGTGGTTTATTGACTATTATCTACACCGTTGGGTATAGGTCGGCAAAGGTTAGCACAGTGTCCAAGTGAGGAAAGTAAAATGGAAAGTTATTTGGCGCTGTCGAAAGTCTACGAGCAGCTTATCTTTGAGTGAAAATAGCATAGCTCAGAAATCCAGGTGATTCAGGCAGGAGAGAGGTGTGTGTTCTTGTTTGCTGGTTGCA
>OY744518.1:83946485-84281485 GCA_963556195.1 Sepiola atlantica
CTCTACTTTTCCTTCCTTTCTCCCCCCTCTTATTCACTCCCCTTTCCCCTTCCCTCCCTTCGTCCATAACTGATCCGTGATGACTAACCATCAGAACAATGAATGAATGCCATTCGAATTATTCAAGAATCTTATTTTTAAAACCTTTTATCTATTTTCACAAAAGGTTTCTTTAGGAATTATTTTTGTTTGTAATGATCACCACGTGACTGGCTGCATGCTTCGACGATTCACACTCGCAGTTTTGAAGTAAGAAAAATAGTAAATGGATGGGAGAAAAGGAGGGGAGGGGATTAAGACTAGGGTCAGACCTATTTTTAATGGCATTTTAATATTAATATTATTAGAAAAAATGCAAGACTTGTTTGAAATGTGGGTCTCTCTCGCTCTGTCTATCTATCTCTATTTATCTATCTATCTCTCGCTTTGTCTATCTATCTCTATTTATCTATCTATCTATCTCTCGCTCTGTCTATCTATCTCACTCTTATGTACACCAACAATTTAGCCATCCCATCTAAAAATGTCTTTCTATGGTTGTTATTAAATTCTCTTTCTCTCTTCTTCATTCTCAGCAAATTGGTCTTTGCTTTGAAATAATAATCACTTTAGAAGTTCAACAGGCAACAACATTCACACACACACACACACACACACACACACACAACTGAATGTTTTTGACGTCAATGAATTTCTCTTGTCATGGAAAATAGGGCGGACATTTTATTGGGTGGTGGATGGGATTCCCTTGCATAAGTGACGGAATTAAACCTTTGCTTTTGGATGCGTAGATTTTGCCTTTTGGCTAAGATCAAAGTGTAGTATCTGTTCCGATGGATACTGCACCCCATATTGGTATCGTCTTGGCCTTCGGGGCTTGATTTACGCCGGTCTATGGGACGGTCCTTTGCAGTTCTAGGAGGTCCACCCTCCCAGGCTTTGCCTCCCCTCTTTGGGGAGGAGTAAGAGGCGCCCCTACCGGGGAATGCCGACGGGGCTGCCCAGGCAATTTTTAATGGCCAGAGTGCTCACCTTCTCGGGCGCTGGCTTTTCAAGCCCCACTTTCCCGACCCGACATTGAGTCACATCTTACCTTGTGGGATAAGATAAAACTGGCCTTGTGCCTAACTCCTGAAGAGGAGTAAATCTTTTTCTTTTTTTTTTTTTTGCTGCGTAGATTGGAAGCTTATTACTTTAGGAGTCTGAGGCCGACCTTTTTTTAAAATTTCAAGAGTCAGTTTGTTAGAATCCGTATACTCCGACTCCAAAAGAATTAGTCTGCGGCATCGCAATTGTTTATTTTACCTCCTCAGGGGATCAAGACACAAGGTCTGTTTATCTGTTGGAGGCGTTTGTTCCTATTTACTTGCCTCCCCACGAGAGCAGAGTTAGACGCATGGTCAGTTTTTAATGTGGGGAAAATCCAGTTCCCCAAAAAGTGGCACTCTGGATTGAAACAAAAATAAAAATTTGCTTCAGTCTAGAAGGATTTCTCCTTCACTGATTGAGGACAGGAAAAAAAAGGTGTCGTATCAGAACAGATACTACACTTTGCTCCCAGCCAAAAGTGACTTCTGCATAGAGCTCACTAAAATCGTGCCTCAGGATTGTCCGGTCTGCGTGAAGTCCTCCTCGCTGGTCGCAGCTATTCGCTTACCTGCAGGATTGCAGGTATTTACCTCCGATATCGAGAATAGCAAGGTGCAGCGATTGCATGAGCGGTTGGGGAAGGTTTGACCCAGCACACATAGGAATAGCGCAGAAGCAACATTCCCACTTTAACTCCATTTATTTGCAGTTCTGCGCCTGACACATATTTACTTGTCACATGTAGAAGCAGAGATGACCAGAGGACGACGGATCCTGATGTTGACTCGTTCTGGATTTTCACCAGAGCTCTGTCAGCCAAGTAGCTTTGACACTTATCATGTTGCCTACCGCCCCTAACACGGTGAGGGGTTAGGGTTGGACTTTGGGGGGGGGGGGGGTTTCTGGCATCGCAGGAACATTGGTGCTGAATGTGTGGTCTGTTTGCTTCTTCAATGATGAAGATCAGATGTTGACATCACACTCCGATTAAAGGACTTTGGTGCTTCCACATCAGGCGATCTGAAGATACTTGCTTCCTGGCCAAAAATGCGCCAAACATTGATGTAATTTTTTCCCATTCGTTTTGCAAAACTCAATCATGTTCTGCAAAAACAAAAACAACAATTTTCTCCTACAAAACTCGAAACATAAAAACTTTTACCAAAATGACCAGACTCGCCATGAATAAGTCAAAAAGGGTTGATATGCCGTAAAGTAAAACAACCAAACCAAACCCCATGAATAAATACTTAAACATATAACGAACTTGAAGCATTAAATCTTTTACCAAAATGACCAGATTTGGCATTAAATAACCCGAAAAGGGTTGATATATAAGAAAACAACCAAACCAAACACCCAAAATGATATTAAAATACATAAACATTAAAAATTAATGCTTCGGCATTAAATGACTCATAAGAGGTTGATATGCCGTAAAACAAAATTAACCAAACCGGCTGAAGGACAGCTCTCGAACTGAAAGAGAAATTGTCCTGAAAAGGACAAATAGATTGCAAGTATTGTTTGTGGATTGTCCTGAAAGGGATAGGTTGCTTACAAGAGACTGGTCAGAAAAAAAAAGCATCGGTTAATTGGCTTGAAGGTGCGGCTGCATAGTTAAATGACGTCTGGACTGGTCAAGTGATGTTAGTCGACGACTGGACGAAGTCTCTGGAAGAAAAGCGTTTTAGATAGCAGAAGGGGTCAAACTATAACAAGCATCCTGTTGCTAGACAGAAAAACAAAAACGTAAGTCGGTTGTGACACTGCATATCTCCGCCAGACAATGTAAGGATGGGCCAAAGTTTTATCTGGGTCATACTTCTCCATTGTATGAAGTATTCCCGAAGTTATGTTGCAAAGGGAGGTTACTATTATCACCAAAAGTGTGACTTTCACCTTTTCCATGACCTTGACGACCTTTGACCTAGATATTTGAAAATTAAATCAGTTTTAAGTGGAACCACTATCGATATTTTGATCAAGTTTGGTGACGATTAGTCAAGCGATGTGGACGCTAGCCTGTACACAAAAAATAGCTACAAACTTAACCAAAAACATAACCTAATAAATCAGGCCAGTCATTGAATCGAGATATGAGCCAAAATGTAATAGCGATCAATGGTGCAGGACCAGATACTACACTTTTATCTTGACGATCAGGGCCATGTAGCCGTTTTAAGACGTTACTGGCTGCTGAATGGGCCAAAAAAATAAATTCAACATCCGATTTTGTTCAAGCTAGGACAGACTATGCAAGTTTCCTCTTTTCTTTATTTTATCACCTGCACTCTTTATTGCAAATGCACACTCTCTCTTGTGCAAGTGCATTATCTCGTGTATGCGCTCTCTCTCGTGTATGCGCGTGCACTCTCTCTCTCTCGTGTATGCGCGTGCACTCTCTCTCTCTCGTGTATGCGCGTGCACTCTCTCTCTCGTGTATGCGCGTGCACTCTCTCTCTCGTGTATGCGCGTGCACTCTCTCTCGTGTATGCGCGTGCACTCTCTCTCGTGTATGCGCGTGCACTCTCTCTCTCGTGTATGCGCGTGCACTCTCTCTCGTGAATGCGCGTGCACTCTCTTTCGTGTATGCGCGTGCACTCTCTCTCTCGTGAATGCGCGTGCACTCTCTCGTGTATGCACGTGCACTCTCTCTCTCTCGTGTATGCGCGTGCACTCTCTCTCTCTCGTGTATGCGCGTGCACTCTCTCTCTCTCGTGTATGCGCGTGCACTCTCTCTCTCGTGTATGCGCGTGCACTCTCTCTCTCGTGTATGCGCGTGCACTCTCTTGCGTATACACTCTCTCTCTCTTGTGTATGCGCGTGCGCTCGCTCTCTCTCTTGCGTATGTGCGTGCACTCTTTCTCTTGCGTATGCGTTCTCGTATGTGCACGCTCCCCTATTAGTCATTATCATTTCGCTGATGACTATCGGCCTATCCACCCCACCCCCTGATGTTATATAAAAAACTATAAATAATTTAGTTCCTGTACTTTTCATGGTTGTACATATGAAATGTCATTTGTTGATTGGAAAGATAAAATCTTTTTGCGCAAAAAATTGGAGATGAAAATACACATTGGGAAATTTTTTAGGTCGACCATTATACTAAGGCAAAAGGGCGAATCATTTATTTTTATAAACGTGCTCTACGCAAAACGGAAAATATTGACGTGAAAACAAATAAATGTACACAGCTGGCCCTTCCCAAACATTTGCATTTGTGTGCTCAAACCCCACTCAGCGCATTATTTCTCTGACTCTGCTGATATACTAGCTATAAGGCCCCTACACCGGACTGTTTCCGCTAACTAAGATGTGGGGGGGGGGGGTTCTCCGGACTGTTTCCGCTAACTAAGATGGGGGGGGGGGGACTTCTCCGGACTGTTTCCGCTAACTAAGATGTGGGGGGGGGGGCTTCTCCGGACTGTTTCCGCTAGCAAAAATGGGGCGCCCAACCAGAACTCTTTCTGCTAGCTGAAATGAGGTTTTGTTAGGGGTTTAACCAGAGGTGACTGGGTCTAAAAATTAGTTTGTGTTATTTAGAATAGATTTACCCAGTGTTCCACAATATTATTACAAAAAGGTCAAATTGTTTTAAAATAAATATATTTTTTTTATCTTGGAAGTCCAAGTTTCAGTCACGAATGTCCAAAAGTTTTTTGCTTGTTTTTATTGCTGTTCAATGATATTGAGGGACACTTTGGTGATCGTCTTATCAGTAAGACGTGTGATCCTGAATGGGCTTCATACTCACTGGACCATAACTTTGTGTGGGGTTATCTTAAAGATAATATCTATCAAAACAATCCCCTGACTGTTCCTAAACTGAAGAGGAGGCCCATTGCCGCCAAAAGGTGTCGTATACAGGTGTACTTGCAACACAGCGGTGCACGCTTCGAGCATATTATTGAACGGCAATTAAACAAAGACTGTTGAACATTTTTGACTAGAACTTGGTGGACAAGTCAATCATAGACTGCAGTTTATTTGTACCAAACATTCTTGGATTGCAGAAAGGATTGTATATTTTATTACCGATTTCATGGGTGGCATTTTTTGCGGGGTTACCCTGTATTTCAAGCATCTGCATATGTCGATAATATTTAATGTTTTGAAAATGTGGGTATAACTACTTTCCCTTTTTATCCGGCCATTCGTGTGGGATAACAACAGGACTGTGTTATTTTTGTTTCCAGTCCAGTGTTTTCTTTTTGGGGGGGAAACAGGATTCTCCACATTAAAAACCAATTTTGTGTCTTTGTCCTCATGAGGAGAAACAAATAAATAAATAAACTCCCATTCATTTTATTTTTTTGTGTGTGTAATATATATACATATATATATATATCTAAATGAATAAATGCGAAAGTTTTTTTTTCCATTTATCACTCCTATATCATAATCAAAACGGGTTACTGTTATTTAAATCAATAATACAACATAAGATTTTGATATTCTTAGTGAATATAAAAAGTTTAAGAGAGAACCCTTTGACTGCCTAATTAGCATAACTATTTTGTAAACCGTTCATAATTATTTAATGTTTATAATTATTATTTTGGAATTGCATTAGCTTTTGTTGGCTATGCAATAGTTGTGTCTATATTAACAGTAATTAATTAAAGTTATTTAATAAATAAATCGGAAAAATATCTAAACACCTTAAGTTTTAACTCATACGCTCAGTGACGACCTTACCGGCGAGGCAGAAGCAAGAAAGGAAAGGGGGAGTGGGAGGAAGAGTGCGGTTGTCTCCCTTAGTCCCCTCCTCCCTCCAAAAAATTCTACCTTTTTTTAACTTGATGGAAAGAAGAAAAGAAAAAAAAAAAAAACAATTATTTTTTAATTTAAAGTGGGGAAAATTTTCAAATATAAATTCAATTTTTCGGGCAAGTTTTAGGGCAGTTCAGTCCAACTTAGGGTTAGTGTTAAAAACGTATTAACTGCCCTAACAATCTTGACCCTAAAAAGAAGAGGGGGATACTTTAGCTGAGGATGTTAATCTACAACTTTACCAAAGTTTATTAAAATTATGGAATTCTCTGAGTAAAAAAATGTTTTTTTATTAACGCCCCCCCCTCCCAATTAATTGCTGCCCAGAGTGTGTGTGTGTATATATATATATATATATATATATATATATATATATATATATATAATTACTAGAAAAATACCCGTCTTAGAACGGGTTCAATTAAATCATAAAAATGGTGCAAAACTGTTATGTCCCTTTACGAAGATTAAAATCAAGATATAATGATGCTAAACCATATGTCTAGAATCCTTATTCCAATTTTGATCAAAATCCATTACATGATTTTGAGTCAAGAAAATGTCTAAAATTTAAGGCTTAAGCTTAAGGGGTCTTAAGACGTAATTCAAATTCAGGGAATCTTGCTTAATTGTTGTCTAATGACTATGGATCAAATTCAATGCAAATCTGAAATATTTGAATTTTTAAATGGGAGGTTGTTCCCATATCATGCCCCTAAAAACCATTTAAAATACTCCAAATAAACTGAAATTGAGGGAATATTTATTATTTGATGTCTAATACCTAGTGTTAAAATTCCACAAAAATCGGAGGTATCTAAATTTTCTTTGCATGAAACTAGATTAAACTAAATATAGCCCACGTTACCCACCCTTACGTCTAGCAGCTTTGTTCCAAAATGCCTAATGATCGGTTAATTAGTTTAGGAGTGAATCCTGTACATAAAAAATATATAAACCTATACACATACCTAATTTTATATAAATACTAGTTGGCTTCGTCGGCACGCTACCGCCTTTGTAAAGTTTGCTAATTCGAATACTTGAAACATTAATTTAAAATAACAAACATTTCATTCGTAACTTTGTTGTAAACACGAAACAAAATCTTTCTCATTTATTAATATAGATGAGCATTAACACTTTGATAATTTCGATGCAAATTTATTTATCTTTTAAATATGATTGTAAAGAAAGGAAAAGAAAGAAGAAATCAATTTGTGTGTGGGGGGGGGGGGTAGTAACTTACAATTTAGAAATAGAACACAACTTGTTATAAATTAAGTTAGTCTCCCTAAAGAAAAGGCCGAAAAATAAGATTTGAGCATAATTTCTAAATATTTGTCCAGGAAATAAAACACCATTCCGAAACAGAACTAATCATTATATTAAAATTAAAGGAAGAGGCTATATTCCTGCATTATTTTGCCGGTTCATGTATATTTAACTAAATTGTTAAACATACAGTGACGCCCGGCACAATAATTATTTACTAATGTAAAGGGATCATTATTATGCCGGTTCATTATTTTTAAAAACCTAATTGTTATGGCCTTGCGAAAGAAAAGGTAATTAAATAAATAAGGGCAAATATTTAAAAACAATTTGTTTTCATCATCAGTTGTGTCGGTTAAAGAAATAAAAAAAAATCGACCTGCCCTATTGTGTCGGTTAAAGAAATATCTGCTTACTTTTCATAATAGAATTAATGTTGATGAATTTTCCCAACATTACTAAGTCTGCTCTCGATTTAAGTAATTGAAATTTTCCTTAAGTTATATATAAGTTATATATAAAGAAAAAAATAAGCAACAAATAAATGTTACCAAAGGCAACATAAATTATTATTCTACCTACCTGTATAAGTTTATTTGTTTATTTTATTATTTATTTTGATAAATGATTTTTTTTTATAAAAATAAACAATCAAATAAACAAATAAACTTATACAGGTAGAAGAATAATTTATGTTGCCTTTGGTAACATTTACTTGTCAAAAATGTGCTTTACAAAGGAAAGATTTTAATGTAAAATTCTGATTTTCTTTATGAAGAAAAACTTCGATAATGTTAAAATATACAGAAAATCACTGGATTTAAACAGTTTCTATTTTAAAATGTTCTTTCAATGAAATCATAAAATAAGTCGTAATTTTGAAGAGTTCACTCCTAATCGAATCAACCGGAAGTAAAAATTAATTTTATCGTTATTTTAAAATATATTGTCGCTTAATAAAGTTTTAAATTATACAAAAAATCAATCAGGCAAAGATTAATTAAAAACAAACAAAAAAAATCAATCAGGCAAAGTTTTAAATAAAAAAAAAATAATAAAAAAAAACAATCGGGCAAAGTTTTAAATTATAAATAAAATTTCGTTTGATAAAGTTTTAAATAATACAAAAAAAATAATTTAAATAATAAAAAAAAAAGTAATTTATAGTTAAATAAACACGAGCCGGGCGTCACTGTATGTTTAACAATTTAGTTAAATATACATGAACCGGCAAAATAACGCAGGATCGTTATATTGCCGGTCACGGCAAAATAACGCAGGAATCGTTATTTTGCCGGGACTATTCGAAAATTAAAACAATCATTGAATTAGAATTAATAAAAGTAGTTAATTAATAAAAAATTAATTAACAAAAAGTAGTTAATTAATAAAAAAATTAATTAATAAAAAGTAGTTAATTAATAAAAAATAGTTAATTAATAAACTTCCATTTTGTAATCTGTGATAAACCAAGAAGTTGTTAATCACCTTAGCAAAAACAGCCTACTCTGCAACAAGCAATATGGCTTTCGTCCTGTAATATCACACAGGATCAGTGAATCTATTGATGGGGGTCTTCCTTTCTAGAGCAATAGTTCTTGACATATCAAAGGATTTTGACAGGGTTTGGCATAAAGGTTTACTTCACAAGTTTACTAGCTATGGAATATCTGGAAATGTCCTCTCAACCATCAAATCCTTTCTCTCTGATAGATTTATAAAAGTCGTTGATGGACGGACAGTATCAGCACCGGCATACCTCAGGGTTCCATTTTAGGCCTAACCCTCTTCCTGATCTTCATAAATGATCTCCCAAACCACATTCTAAAATCGTTCGTCGACATTTATGCTGATGACACAACCATTTATGGAAACACCTTGAAGAACATTAATGATCAGGTTCTTTCTGGTTCTCTCTCTTTCGACCTGGAGCAAGTGATGCAATGGGGGAAAAGGTGGCTGGTTACTTTTAATGTGTCAAAGACCAAGCTCCTCTTCTTTCACCGCCAACGCTCAGATCCCCACTTTGTCCCAGTTGAAATGAACGGCTCTCTCCTTGAGGAAACCCACTGCTTTGATAAGCTCCTGGGACTGACCATCTCTTGAGACTTGAAATTAAAAACTTACATCAAATCTGTTGCTAAGACCGCTGGAAAAATGGTTGGATCATTCTATCGCTCCAGAAGATATCTCACGCCCGACGCCATCCTCTACCTGTACAAGAGTCAAATACGTCCTAAGATGGAGTACTGCTGCCACATATGGGGAGGTGCCGCTCAGAGCACCGTTTCCTGCCTTGACAGACTACAAAACCAACTTCGAAATCTAGTGGGAGATGCCCTCTTCTCTTCTCTACAGTCACTCTCTCACAGAAGAGATGTTGCTAGTCTTTCTTTGCTCTACCGTTATTGTCATGGTAGGTGCTCGACTAAGCTCAAATGTATGGTTCCTCTCCCTCCTTTTAAAACATTCACAATAAAAACTCACCTAGCTACTACCACTGTCAATGATTTCCCTTTTCATATTATATTCCAATAATCATGTTTTCATTTTATTATTTTTATTTTTTCACATTTCAAAAAAACATGACATTTCTGTGAGATAAATGAAATGGACCGTAAAAAATATGTCTTGAGCCAAACAACATTTTTATGTCAATATCGTCTCTGCAACATTTGAAATTTGCAAATTTGATCTGTGTGTGTGTGTACACACACACGCAGTATTTAAAAATATCATGTTCGATTATTGACTAAAATAACAGTAACCCATTTTGATGGTAATATAATAGTGATAAAAGGCAAAACTTTTGCATTTATTCATTTAGATATATTTGGGGGAGGGGTGTTGTAAATGAGCTGTTCACTTAAGCTTTATTTTTTTAAACACGGCGTCTGGATCATGTCTTATCTCTTCTATCATGTGACAATTGTCAGAACCAAAACTTAAATGAGAAAGGAAAAAAACGACTTTTCTGCTTGCTTTTCTACTAAGTTTAATTGATTCAACTAAATAAAATTTGAGAAGAGCAAATATGCATTATTCATAGTTTAAACGTTGTGTTCATGAATTCGTTTCATTCTAGTCACGTCTGTTTAACTCAAATACTCGACTCCGATTTAATAATCTTCTCAGAAACTAGAATCTTAAACGATCGTACGCCATATAATTCATTGGTTTTGAATTCTTGGAATAATGTTCAAATTTTGTTGATCTAAACTCACACACACACATCTATCTATCTATCTATCTATCTATATATATATCTATATATATATATATATATATATATATATATATATATTTCATTTAGGCAAACATTAAATAACAGTGTATTTTTGCTTGATAATACTTTTTTTATTTTTTTTATTTTCCGAATGGTCCATTTAGTGTTTCGGTCAGATTGCTGTATGTAAGAACTTACATACAGCAATTTGACCGAAACACTAAATGGACCATTCGGAAAATTTAAAAAAAAAAAAAAAAAAAAGTATTAAGCAAAAACACTCCGTGTTATTTAATTATGTTTGCCTAAATGAAAATATGCTGCCTAAATACACACAAGATATATATATATATATATATATATATGACAAGTACTACATGAGTATGATTTTAAAACCAGATATTACGACCATAAAAGCACATTCGATAACAAAAACTGCCAAATAACAGCACAGAAAGCGGACGCTGGCCAATAATCAAGTTGAAAATAGTAAGACCGACTAGTGTAGATTATGTTTGAATGAGAAGTTTAAAATTCTAAACTTTAAAGATCTCCAAAACCTATTAAATTAATAATAAACTAAACTAAACCAACACCTAAATAGCGACGAAAACTAGAAATAAAACTATTCCAAGCACGCACGTGTTAAAATAAGGTCACCTGCTAATTCGACACATTCACAAAAGGGTGCGTCATTCCTATACAAAATACAAGATGTCAAGTAAAAGTCGGACGAACCTTTGTTTGAGAGAAGCCTTGCCATTGGCTAATGAAAACATTGGCCCATGGGAGAGAATAACGATGAATCTGATTAGTTAGCTAGCTCGACCAAACACCACACGGATATAAAAAAAACACTCGGTAACACAAATTTCATGCACTTTAGTCTGACGATACCCTACGTGATGAAACCCGGATGCCTCTGTCAGTTTAATTGCCATAAATATATTTTTATAACTTACTATATATATATATATATATATATATATCACTAAAACAACAACAAACAAAATAACATTTATGCACAATAAATATTTGCCGTCCGCTAGCGAGTTTTTCTGGCCCATTGATAAGGGTGCCGGACTTCAGTAAGCGTGTTCCTGGTTTTGAATTTCGCTAGTATCACTCATGCTGATGAGCCATAAAACGGCTAAAAAAGTGTTCATGAATAGTTATATTTTACAAATGCAGATGCTCCCCTTATGGGGGAGTGGGCATCACACTGAAAGGGAGCATGAATCAACTCATGCAATTTATTTATTATGTGTCCGATATAATTGCTCCAATTTACCATAGCGCGAATGCATCTCCCCGGATTGAACCAACCATGCGCTTTTTCCTTTGCATTTTAGATACACTATACACTTTTTCTATTATGAGTTCAGAACACTCTTTGCAATTAAATGTTCATTGATGAAAGCAATGATAGAAAAAGTGTATCTGAGATGCAAAGAGAAAAGCGTATGGTTAGGTATCGTAGTTGGTGCAAATGGGGGTTGATGCATTTGCGCTATGAGCTGTGACTGTATAGCTTGATCAGGCAGACAAGTACCTCTATTAGAATGTTGGCAGACCATCTGGTTTCGCAGTTAGGTGTTGGGCAGTATATGCTGGCCATCTCGTGAGATTTTACCTGTCTAACGTTTTCTATTATAAATGAGTTCAGAATATTCTTTGCAATTCAATGTTTATCGATGAAAACACATAGTGTATCTGAAATGCAATGGGAAAACATATGGTCAGGTAAGTGCAATTGGAACATATCGTTAGTTATATCAGATACATATTATAAATTGCATAAGTCAATATCGCAAAAACAACAACATACAAAACAATAGCATTTATGTGCGATAAATCTTTCCCTTCTGCTAGTTTGATAAGGGTGCCAAACTTCAGCCATTGTGGTCCAGTTATCGAATCTTGCTAGTATCAGCCATGTTGATGAGCTGTAAAATGGCGAAACACATGTTTGTGGATAATATATATATATATGTTTTAAATAAATAAATATTTGTTATGTCTACATACGTATACGTTTCATCCTTCCGGAATCGTTAGTGTAGAGATAATTATTCAAGCTGGTCGCGGGATTCAAAACCCCAGGAACAAGTCATGTTTGTAACTCAAATTCCAATGCTTTAATCCACGCGACCAACTACATAAACCGGTGAGTTTTAAACCTATTATACCAAGCTTGCGTGATAGGCAGCCAACATCAACAGTGTTCAACTTATGAAGGAACATGCATGCAATATATATATATAAAATGATTATCCACAAGTTAACTCCCTTACATTGTCGTACCCTATGTATGGAGATATCTGTATATATCATTTTATTTATAAAATAATCCTCTCATAGCACTCGGATAAATGCTTCGCCGTAAATAAGTGAACCATGTCTCTATCACCAAAACAATAACTAACAAAAATTAATGTGTACACACAAACTATACATATATATATATATATCATTCTTTTTTTTTTCTTTTTTTTTTTTTTTTAGCATTATTGAAATTAGAAAGTGAAATATTAAAAATAAAGTCATTAGAAGCCAAAACAATAACTAACAAAAATTAATGTGTACACACAAACTAATATATTATTGAAATTTGAATGTGAAATATTAAAAAAAAAAAAATCGTTAGAAGCCAAAAAATACAAACTATTTTGCCTTTTTTTCTTGCGATAGACACTTTTATCAGAGAAATTAGGTGTTGTTTCATATATTTAAAGTCCTTTTTTCCCCCTGGTTGTCATTAAATTTGCAAGATGTTTTTTTTAAGCAGAATCTGCAAGACAGTCTTTAGTTAATCACATGTTGCACGTGGCTGCGCTAGCAAAGGAAAACTGTCTTTCTTATTCCACTTATAAAAACATCTCCAAGACTTAACAACAACCAGAAAAAAAGTACTTTAAACATATAAAACACCTGATTTCTCTGAAAGCGTCCATCGCCGAAAAATTCAAGATTAAATAATAATAATAATAATTAATAATAATAATAATTAATAATAAATAATGATGATGATGTAAACCTGTGTTTGTGTGTGTTCACTGTGATACTATGGACTGCCATCCCACAGCCGAGACCCCGGAAAATATTATATTTGGAAATAGTTCATCATTTTCCTATTGTGGATTAAGATAATTAAGTGACAAAGGAGGGGTTGGCGAATCCATTACCATCCCCAGAAAAATGGTGCCCTGACGATTAGTTGTTAGCTTCTGGGTGACCGGATGACGATAAGCGGAGAAAAAAGCGGATTTATCCAGTTTCGGTGACTAGCTAAGAGTAACGGATAAAAAGACCGGACATTACGGATTTCCGGTCAAAAGTATATTTAAGAGACGAGCACATTAAAGAGTTGTTTGAGTTGATCATGAGATCGGTTTGGGGAACGGTGCAGAGAAGGATCTCGGCCTCAGACAAAGAAGATTGTCACTGTGGCCGACACAACAGTACAACGATCAACAGACAGCGTTTTCTAGCCACGACGTTATCACACACACACACACACACACACTTTATTTCCCGTTCAGAGAAAATAAAATATTTCAGTCAAATTGGTCAGTTTCTTAAGACGAAATAAGCAACGAGTTCATTATTCCCTCCCCCAAAACACACCTAAGTTATTCCTACAACTTGTCTTGCGTTGTTGTTCCCATAGCGCGACCACTGAGACGATCATCGGATTTCAACTCCACAGGCGGGGATTCTCTGCTCATTGTCTCTGTTCGAATTCTGTGCATGATTTCAACACTGGCCTTATGTCAATCATGTGGGTTTTCTTGTCCAAATAAAATTTATTTTCTCCGTGAATGGGAAATAGTGTAAGAGTGAGAGGTACCGTCGTGGCTAAGGACCCCAAACGCTGTCTGTTGACCATTGTCCGGTTGTGTCTGCCCCAGTGACAATCTTCTTTGTCCAACGCCAAGATCCTTCTCCAAACCGATCTAACGATCGACTCGAACAACTCTCTGGCTGATGTGCTCGTCTCATAAATATATAACAATATTTTGTGAAATCACAATATTTGGTTTCTCTACCGAATGACGGTCACTTTTAACTGAATATAAAACAGACCAGTCCGCTTTAATTCCTAAACAGAATAAGCAATCTTTTTGGTGTGTTTTAATCAATTAATGCGAGTCACAACATTTAAATGCGTTAAAGTTTAATAAGCAATCTTTTGGTTTGTTTTAGTCAATGAATGCGGGTCACAACATTGAAATACAGTATCACATTGTGTATTATTAGCTTTAAAAAAAAAGAAATTTTTTTTTTTAAATGCGTTAAAGTTTAATAAGCAATCTTTTGGTTTGTTTTAGTCAATGAATGTGAGTCACAAACAACTCCACTTTTCTGTTCTTGCTCGTATATCGCGATGTATAATTTTTTGAATGGAGAACTTTCTTTTTTTGTCTTTCTTATGAATTCAGAAAGGAAAGATCCGATATTGACATATAAATGTTGGTTGGTCCCCTACTGAATGAAACGGAACCGTAAAATTGTACCAAAAAGGGGTTTGTGTTGAAATAAAATTATTTCGTAAGATAAATAAAATCGTTGGCCTTTGGAATGCAACAAAATCTTGTTTATAGATATTACTGTCATTTAAGGTAGGCCACCCAACAAGATCACTTGAGTATCATGGGCTTTTTTATCACTAGACATAAAAACTTGCCGACCAGAGTGCCTCTTGTCAAGAATGAACATTAACTCTGTAATATTTTAAGTGGTCTGATCTCTCAGCATGAACCCCCATTGTAAAGAGGCAATCAAATTTGGGGTGGTCAAACTCTGAGCCAAATATATTTCCCATCACCGGCCTGTCATCGGCATGCATTGCACCCCCCACTACATCATTCTACATTTTTACAATAGTTTGTCTAAAACTATGACAAACCATAAACTAGGCACGCAACGTAGATTACACATAATTAAATACATCAGTCCCAATACTAATAAAATGCACACGTGATTACAAAGAGAAGTAAAAGGTATTTGCTAAACACAAAGGCAAAAATTTACAGCATCAGAACTTGTTACCTTGGTGATACCATTCGTGCACAGGGTAGAGCAGGTGCTAGTGTGATGGCAAGAATTAGGAGTGGATGGAGTAAGTTCAAGGAACTTCTGCCATTACTAACCGGCAGAGTGTTACAACTGTCGACCAAGTGAAGTCTATCAGGCATGTGTATGCAGTGTGATGATGTATGGAAGTGAAACCTGGCCAGTGAGGGTTGAGGATATGTGTTGCACGGAGAGAAATGATGAATGATACGATGGATGTGTCATGCAAGTCTTAGACAGACTCAGATCTGATAAGCTCAGAGGAAGATTAAATCTAGACAGTATCGGAGATGCGTGCAGAAGAGTATTGATTTACTCCTCTCCAGGAGTTAGGCACAAGGCCAGTTTTTATCTTACTCCCACAAGTAAGATGTGACCCAAGGTCGGGTCGGGAAAGTGGGGTTTAAAAATTGCCTGGGCAGCCCCGTCGGCATTTCCCGGTAGGGGTGCCTCAGGCAGTAAGCAATAAACTTACTCCTTCCCAAAGAGGGGAGGCAAAGCCTGGGAAGGTGGACCTCCCAGAACTGCACAGGACAGACCCATTGACGGGTGTAAATCAAGACCCAAAGACCAAGACAACACCAGTATGGGGTGCAGTATCCATCGGAACAGATACTACACTTTGATCTTAGCCAAAAGGCCAAGAAATTACTGCAGAAGGCCAAGAAATTGCGTGCAGAAGAGTAGACTTTGATGGTATGGCCATTTTAAAAGAATGGATGACAGTTTCTGGTTTAGTAGATGTAGAACAATTGAGGTAGCAGGGTCAGTCCACAGAGGAAGGCCAAGGAAAACATTGGAGAAAGTGATAAGAATGAACTTGAGAGAAAGAGGGATAAATAAAGACCTGGTCAGAGATAGATTTGTTTGGAAGTCAATTTCCAAAAGCCGTCCAACACATGCCAGCATGTAAAATGGACATTAAACAGATATGATGATGAAAGAATGGATGAGAGTTCTTGGATTAGTAGATGTAGAACAGTTGAGGTAGCACGGTCAGTTCACAAGGGAAAACCAAGAAAAACATTGGAGAAAGTGATAAGAATGAACCTGAGAGAAAGAGGGATAAATAAAGACCTGGTCAGAGATAGGTTAGTTTGGAAGTCAATTTCTAAAAGCCGTCCAACACATGCCAGCCTGTAAAATGGACATTAAACCAAATATGATGATGATCCTCCATAGCGTCTTAATCTGTAGAGGATGTGGCCGAAGACAGTATGGCGGTCAGCAAATAAAAGAAAGAATTAGGGTTTCGATTATTGACCACGTGGTCTTGCGAGAGTTATCACTAGGTTTCGTGTTGTCATGAGATTTGGGTATTCTCCTTCGTTACCCTAACCCTAAACTCTTTTTACCAAGGTACATGACTCTGGACTACAAACGAATTTCTCCCAAAAGAGCTAACTCTGAAGGGAGATAACGCTGTCGTTCCTACAACGATAAACACCAATATTAAGTACTGTTCCTATTTACTTGCCTCCCCACAACATCAGTTAGACACAAGGTCGGTTTTTAATCCAGAGAAAATCCAACCCCCCGAAATGGGGCATTCTGGATTGGAACAAAAAAATTTTTAATTGCCTCAGTCTAGAAGGATTTCGTCTTCACTGACGAGGACAGAAATGAAGTACAGTATCAGAACAGATACTACACTTTGCTCATAACTAAATTACTCAAGAAAATAACATAAATCATGATTTTAGTACAAAATAAGTTGTTTGAGAGTAATGCCGAAAATCATTTCAATATAAGCGGTCATAATTCCGGAAATTTCTGAATACTTTTCTATGCAACAAAGTCTGCAAGACATTGGATTCGAATCGTATTTAGAAATTTTAGCAGACCTTAGCTTTTGGAGGGTTAACTCTGGAAGAACCGAAAAAGTGATCTACACACCATTGTTTATACTGGTGCTACCAGATCAGGCTGTCTGAAGATACCCGCTTTCTGACCAAAATGCACCAAACATTGATGTTATTGTTTTTATCCTTTCCCTTTTGCAAAACTCAATCATGTTCTGCAAAGCCAAAAACATTTTTTCTCTACAAAACAACCAAACCAAACACTATAAATAAATACTTGAACATATAAAAAACTCGAAACATAAAAACTTTTATCAAAATGATCGGACTCGGCATTGAATAAGTCAAAAAGGGTTGATATGCCGTAAAGTAAAATAACCAAACTAAACCCGATTAATAAATACTTGAAGATATAAAAACTTGTACTAAAATGACCGGATTCGGCATTAAATAATCTGAAAAGGGTTGATATGCCGTAAAACCAAACCAAACCAAACCATTTTTTATCCTTCCAAAGGTTTGCAAGGTGACTTAAATGGCTTAAATAAAGCCATTTAAGTCACCTTACAAACCTTTCTTTTTGGGTTTGACTCTCACAAGGTGCCCTATTGTTTAAGGCGAGATAATGAACTTTTGTATGTCTGTTTTCAGGATTTATGTTTTATATATTTATATTTATATATATATATATATATATATATATATATATATATATATATATAAATTAGGGGCATGCTTTTTCAAATTTTTTTTATTTATTTTTATTTTTTTTTTATTTTTTTTTTTTTTTAGAAGGTTGATTCAGGGCAGTTTAAGAAGATTAAGGAAAACACATCAGAAAAAGAAACCGGGTTGAAATTAGATTGGTGTGAGGGGGGGGGGTCTTTTTTTTCCTCATCAGATATGAATTAATTGATTTATAAAGTTGTCTCCATTTTTCCTCTGTTTGTATTTACTTGCCTCCCCACGATGGCAGTTAGACACAAGGTCGGTTTTTAATGTGGGTGGAAATTAAGCTTCGCCCCCCCCCCCCCCCCCCAAAAAAAAAAAGAGGCACAAATTAAACTTCACAGGACTGTGAGGAGCAAAAAAAAAAATCTTTTTTTTTTTTTTAATTTGTATTACTTTTATTTTTTACTTTTACTTTGTATTTAACAGGATGAGTTTTTGACCTTCAACTGCTGACCCACCCAACGCTGACCCACCCCAAAAGAGTCATTTACTCCTTCTCGGGAATCGTTGTTCCTCCGTTCCATCTCTCAGGGTCTTTGAATGTGTTGTACTAATCGCCACTTCATGCATATTGTAAGCATGTGCGTATTGGATACACAGACATACAGTGATAGGCACACACACACACACACACACACCTATATAGATAGGCGTGCACATCTACATGTAGATAGTTGCGAAGATAGATATACACACATAAATGTGCATATACATGAAACCAAACATATATGCACACAAACGTACACATGTTCATACATACATACATACATATGCACGCACGCACAATCTCCTGCGTTAATGTCACCCGAGATGAAATTCTTTTCTACCCAATGTCTCTTCTCAGCTGATGTTTATTTCATTTTTTACTTTTTATTTTCTTCTTTGGTCGCAGGACGATGATGATGATGATGGCAATGTATAATTATGATGATGATGATGATGCAAGGTGTCCAGACAGATTCTTAAGCTAGTGTACCATTTTATCTCCTAGCTTGATGGCAATGATGTTATTTCTTATATATATAAAATATATGTAAAAAGACATTTTTACTGACCCTAAAACTGATTGGGTAAGTCTGTCCTCTTTTCCGCAAACAAGTTTTTATTTATTTATTTTTTTTTTTTTTTTTTTGTATATCTCATATTGCAGATAGGGGGGGGGGGATAGTAAATTTGGTTTTAAACTATAAAAAAGGTTAAAGAAATTAAATCGCTTATATTTTTTTAAAAATGGATCACTATCGCTTCGCAAAGTTCACTACTTGAAACATTAATTTTAAAAAATAATAAACATTTTATTCATAACTTTGTTGTAAACACAAAATCTTTCTCATTTATTCATATTGATAAATAAACATTAAAACTTTGGTAATTTTGATACAAATTTATCTTTTGCAAAGAAATCAATTTACTTTTTCACTTGCGATTTCGAAATAGATCGCCGCAACTTGTTGAAAATCAAGTAAGTCCTAAAGAAAGAAACATTTGAACGCAAATGCTAAATATTTGTCTAGGAAATAAAACAATATGGCGAAACTATTTGTTATTTTAAAGCAAAATAATCATTGAAATTAAAAAAACAATGATAAATAATAGTTAATTAATAAAATGTCTTTTTTTTTTAACCATTATTAAAATTAATTAACCTTGCGACTGATATCACATGTACATAAGCAGTATATTAAGAGATTGGTGCGTCTATTGTGTAAAGTTGAATCAACTTGAAATAGTAAGGAGTTTTGACTTTATCGTTAGTGCAAAAAATGGGCCCAACTTTCGCATTAATTCATTTAGAAGAAATTTTTTTTATACGACAGGGACACATGAAAAAATTTGACGTTTTCCTCCTTGGTTTAGGAGCACGTAATACATGACTTTTATCTCTAATACTTTTAATTCGAGCCAGTAACTACTTTCTATTCGTCAGTTTAAATGCTTCAAAATTACTTTAGAATTTTGTAAGAAAAAAAATTTTCAATTACTTTCAAATTTCGCATGTAAACATGTCAGCCATTTTTAAATCTGTTATCTTGTCGGATTTTTTCATGTTGGATCTAAGTAGCAATATATTTGACGAATCGAGATTGGATTCTGACTATCGAGTTAATTACATGATTTAGCGTTTTTTGTCGTTCTGCTATTGAAAATTGACATTACAATCGATTTCATTAATTACATATATCCGAACCGATATTTCCTCCGGTAACAGAAAGGTAGACATTCCTTATAATAGATTTATTCATTCTCCTAATAAATTTGTTGCTTCCCTTTCTTTTTCTTTTTTTTAGGAAGGGGGGGGGGATATAAAACTTATATAATAAATTTATCTGTTTCAGTTCTGTACTATTGAAAATTTAAATTCCAATCAATTTCTTACATACTATATACGACTCAGCATTTCCCTCAGTTAGATACTGATCAAGACCAACACCATTTATTTGGTTAGATTTTAATTCAACTAAATGATTGGTTGGTTAGTATTAATTAATATTAATATAGTAAAATTACTTAATTTTTTCTGATTTTCTAAAATAAACTCAAACATGGCATTATTATATTTGATCAGATTAGAAAAAAAAAATTTGATTTGTAATATGAGATATAGTAAAAAAAAAAGAAAAAGATTTTTGTCCCTCTCCTTCCTTTACATCTGCATTTCTTAACTTCCCATACCTGTCTGCTCACAGAATTACATGCGCGCATGCACACACACACACACACACACGCACACACACACGCACACACATGCTGCGGCAGAGATGCAGTTTTGCCCTCTCTCTCTCCCATTTTTTATTTTATTATTGTAGACATGTCATAGACACAGCTTTTGTCCGCACGCCCTTGTCTTTTTCATGCGTGACGTTTTCCATTGGACAAGGCCATCTATTGTGTCGCACAGCCGTCGCTGGCATCTTCTTTCTATCTCTCCGCTCTTATTAGTACGGATTTCTTCAGTTTTCCATCGTATAAAAATGCCATCCTCTTTGCACTGGTGGCACCAACTGTTGCCATAGCAATTCTTCTCACTCCGTCTGGATTCTCTTGCATCCTTCACTCATTCTTGCATTGTGCACGCAACATCAATCTTTGGTTCAGTTCAGATTTTGAACAACGTCATAAACAACCCCTTTGTTTGTTTTTATTTGCTTTTTTGTTTTACTGTTTTTTTTGGGAGGGGGGGGGGTAACTTTTTTTTGTCTTCCTCTGTTGATTTAATATCTCCGAATAAAATGGAACAAGTTTTTTTTTCTTTTTTTTCTTTTTTTTTCTTTTTTTTTTCTTTTTTTTTCTTTATTTTTTTCTTTTCTTTCAAATCCACCATATATAAACGCTGTGACTAACTTTTGGGAGTTCTAATAAAGACGAAGACGCCAACAACGTTTTAAAGATTCACAGTTTTATAGTAGAATGATCTCCCCTTTTCCTGGTGGTGGTAAGTTTCGTCAAAATAACCATGACCAGATCACAATAAAAAAAAAAATGATGGTCGTTTTTTTTCTTTTGAATAATAAACTTGCAAATGAGAAAGTCCAATAACGGGGCCCATCTTGCTTGGAAAGGCACCCAAACCCAACTGACTATCAGACCCCAGAAAACCAAACTGATCATAAAATGCCAAGAGGGACAATTCTTACTACCCCCCCCCCCCCCTCATCTGCTGGAATATATATAGACATTCTGGGACCACACCAGAAAAAGACCACTTAAGATAATGGCGAGCCAGCATCGACTTTGAAAATGCTAATCAGCTTCCAATCTATGGACATCAAAAACCCACTGCCTAGGGGGTCCCATATTTATTCGGCCATTATTTTTCTCAAGTACCTTGCTCTCAGCATGAAGGGAGACACAAACTTTTTTTCAAATGGACAAATCGTATTCTGGGTGGTTCAAGCTCCAGACCAGACATATTTCCAACATCTTGAGTGATTTCTCTATTCTTAGCCAAATACCTGACTCGCAGCAAAACTGTTATTCACATGCATCGTAAACATGCAACCAATTAAACATGCAGTTGCCTAGTGCATGTTTACAGGTGCGTATGACACAGCGGAATGCTAAAGACAACAGCAGTCTTTAAGATGACATACCAAAATAACTGCTTCCGAACTTCGGAAATAGCATGCGTTAATGTACATCCACACACGTTGAAATACAATGTTCCGTAACAAAAATATACGAGGTATTAAAAGGACGAGTAATGTGAATTTGCACGAAATGTAATTGTCTTTACATACAAGTTTATTTGTAGTGATTTGCCGCTGGAAGATACGAACAAAATGAGAGCTACTTGACTCAATCAGAAAAGAAACCCTAACCCCTAACGGACAAAGCCCATTAAGATATAAAAGTCATGCTAAAAAGAAAAGTGCCGGACAGAACGTCCAATCTGAAAGTTGCAACAATTAGAGAAATTCTAGTATTAGAATTTATGGCTTCGTAAAGGGGAGGTGCATGAAAGTATCAAATCATGTGACCATAGCCCCATCTAGCATTGAAACTATCTCCAAGGGGGATAACTCTGTTCCCAACAACTGTGTTAGATTTTATTTTTGTAAGAATGACATTAAAAAAAAAAAAAAGAAGTTTAATACATTATTTTCACAATTCTGACTGTTGTCCTTATCTTTGTTGTGATTGTTATATACCAAACCAGGTTGTGTAGATAATGGGGGCTTCTTGAGATAAAAGTCCTCGGTAACTGCAGTAGATATTCTAATTTTATGTTGTGCAGACTTGTTACTGTATAGAAAAGTAATCACGAATATGTACTAGCTAACATATCAGATTGTGGCTTTGTTCTATGACTCAAATGTATCTTTATATATCTATTTATGTATGATTGTTGTTTTTTCTGTTTTATAGATATATATATCTACACTGATGAGTGCGAAGGCAAGAAACACTAGTGTCTGTAGGTTAAAAAATAATTAATATTTATTTATCAAAAATATTGTGATATATATATAGTCTTGGAAGTTTTTCAACCATTAAAACTATATGAAAAAAAAAACAAACACTTTTAGTCCAAAGTCCTTCATTGGAAAACTACTTTGCCTGTAAGTCAATTTACTTTTTACAGTCACTATATTAGTTTGCTGCCAAGAATTTACGCTAGTCTTAACATTATTTAAGGGATCATCAGTTGTTTACCATGAAAAACTGTTTTGGGAATTTAATATATAATTATAAGGGGTTGGCACATCTTAGAAAACATTTGTAAGGTTATTTGAAGAGTTTAGAATACCAATTATTTACAATTTTTTTTTTTAATATATATTAAATGAATAAAATTATTTATTTAAATACATATCCAAGACTTTCGGTATAACACCTTTTACGGATATCGCAAAGTGAAAATCCGATGTAATGATGTGCGGTTTGCGCTTTTTTGAATATAAGAGTTAGCAGATCTTAGAAAACATTCGTAAAGTTATTTGAAGAGTTTAGAATACCAAATAATGTTATAATTTTTTTTTAACCCTTCTATTCAAATAACCAGACAAAACCAACGTTTTGTTCGGCATCTTACAGCCGTTTATGTAAACAGCCAAAAGATGCCGAAACGATTAGCCAATCAGAAGGCTCGAGAAGCAGACAATAATTTTACTTGTACTAAAAAAAAAATTGTTGCAAAAAAAAACGGGACCGGACAAAAAACGAATGATTTCCTAACACTAAAAGTTATTTTTATTCAAAAAAAATCTGTTAAAATCGTTGTTTTATTGATTGTTCTTTGCCATCTTTCGTTTGTTCATAAAAAATACCATTTATCGAGAAAAAAACCCCAAAAAAAACAAACTTTTCTGTGAAATAATTTATTTCATTGATTTTCTTTGTCGAAAAAGAAATAGCCATAAAAATAAACACACAATGAGTGTTTTTCTTTCATAATCTTTTCTGTTGAAAAGCCGGCTACTTTTGATTCAGCTTTTTCCAGTTGTTTACTTATTTCTATGTCAGTAAAAGTCTGTTTTGTCTGGTTCAAAAGCTGTACGAGTACGAATAAATCAAATGTTTCTTTATTTAAAAGTGTAGCAGTTTAATTATTTTTCAAACGAATATTCTGTCTTCTTACCGTTATGAATGAGCGTCTGTGTGTGTGTTTGCTGCACAGGCCGCTCGTTCTGCTGGTCCAAAGTCGTTGCTCGATTCCGACACCGGTCGCAGTGTCAATTGTATGATCTCAGTCAGTGCTGCAACAGAAGTTGCCTCCCTCCAAATAAAATTACAACTCCAGTTTAAAACAAGTAACAAAGTTTTTTTTTGTTTTTTTTATTTAAATGATACTCGTTTTTACTTCTATTGAACTTGCAAATGAGAATTCTTAGCCCGACCAAACCAAAACACAAGTCTTACCAAACACAATCCATTATCTAAGAGGCCAAGGCCCATCTTGCTTCGAAATGCACACAAACCTCAGCTGACCGTGAAATGCCCAGAAAAACAACTGTTCTACCCCTCTGCTGAAATATATATAGATATCACTAGAAACACACCAGAAGGACCACCCAGATATCGGCTTGCGAAGATTAATCTGCTGTGTAGGGGGTTTCGCATCTAGCTGGACATGATTTTTGGAAAACCTCAAGTGAATCATAACTACAGCAGGGAACCTCGTATCTGAAGGAACATTACTTTTTGGGGGCTTCATTTCTCAGCATGAACCCCTGTTTAAAGAGACACTAATTTTTCCAAGGACAAATAAAATTCGGGGGTATTCAAAAACTCCAGACCAGACATATTTCTAATTACTTGTGTGGTTTCTCTTCTTTTGGTCAAAATATTACTCATTCGCAGCAAGCATGTTATTCACATGCATTGTAAACATGCAACTGACTAAACATGCAACCGCTTAGTGCATGTTTACACCGTAAAAATAATTGTCAACTAAAAATTATTTTTGTTTAAATCAATAAAACAAAAGGTCAATTTAAAATTGTAAGATTGTTTTAGTCGACATAATTTGATTTTGGGACAATTCATTTTAAAATGGGTAAAATTGGAATTTTTTACCTTAGCGACATCATATTAATCACCAATCACCATCTTTGCTGATTGGATGATTTTTTGATTTTTTTTAATGTGTGTGAAAGGTGATAACGTACGTAAAAACATGAAATGCCTTAGCGTATTAATATTTCTAGTTAACCATTTTTTTTTTTTTAATGTATGTGAAAGGTGATAACGTACGTACAAACATGAAATACCTTAGCGTATTAATATTTCTACTTTTCTTTTTAATTGCAGGGTTGTTGTATGGCTTCAAGCCGTCTGTGAAGATCCTACCGCACTGGAAACTGCGCAAAGTGAAAGGCACGAGTCTGCAAATGAAATGTGAAGCCAACACACCGAAGCCTCCAGTTTCCATGAAATGGTGGTTTATCAACCTTGAGCGGAATGTCAGCCTTGCCATCAGCAAGGGAAACAACTCCATATCCCTGTCCATCAATAAGCTAAAGGTACATCACGCCGGAGCCTATATATGTGTTGTCAAACTGGACGATGGAAATGTCATAAATAAAGAGGCTGTAGTTTTCATTGTTGATAAAGGTATTATTTATCAACTGTCACGATTTCTTCATATCTCATCGTACCTTTTTATCTTTCCTCTCTCGCTTCTTTATCTACCTTTGCTGCCATATTAACTTTCGGAGAGAGGGGGGGGGGGCTTGGCTGGCATAATGGATACCATCGCAGACTTCCACTCACACAAATCCCAACATTACACCAGGTTTCATGTTACTTTTGTCCTGATTTAGTTCTTCTTTGAAGTATTTCAACATTGATTATTTCAATGCAATAATCCTGTCTGTGTAAGATCTTTTGAAAGGCATGAATCCACACTTCGGTAATTGTCCAGAATAGTTAACACTCTATAACTTATAACCCAGAAAGTGTCTCACTCCTGACGACACCACGCTCTACTCTCGTCATGTGGGCAAAACCGATGCGCACATATTTGAGGCAATGGCTGAATCCTTAGAAAATGATCTCCAGTAGTGGAATGGGGTCTAAAATGGATGGTAACTTTTGATGCCGCAAAGACAAAGCTCCTTTCCTTTCAATAACTACAAGAAACCTCTTCAACCACCGATTGTCATTACAAATAACACCCTACCTGAGAGTTCATCATTCAAACTCCTCGGCCTAACTTTCACAGATAACATCAATTGGAATAAATACATTGAAGACATTGCCAGGGCTGCTGCAAAGAAGGTTGGCTCCCTCTACTGTGCCAGTCAACTTCCCACACCCGAAATTATCCTATATCTCTACAAAGTCACCATCCGCCCATGCATGGAGTATTGTTGCTACATCTGGGCTGGTGCATCATTCACTAGTATCTCCCTCTTAGACAAGGTCCAAAAAAATCGCCAACTTGGTAGCTCCTTCACTATCCACCACTCCAGCCTCTATCCCATCGCCGCAATGTTGCTTCCTTGTACCTGTTTTACAAGTACTTCAATGGATTGTGCTCTGATGAGCTTGCTGCTCTGGTGCCCCCATGGCGTAAATTCACCAGACCAACCTGACAATCTGCCAACTCCAATCCATTCACTGTGGAGGTCCCCAGATGCCGAAGAGCTTTCTACTCCAAAAGCTTCTTTCCTCGTGCTGCTGGACTCTGGAAGTCCCTCTCTGCTCCCTGTTTTCCTGACGATACCAACATGCAGAAATTTAAAACTAATGTAAACAGATCTCTCTGCACAGCTCCCAATTTAGGTTTACCAAAAAAAACAAACTTTCACCCTTTTTCTCGGTAGCCCCTTACGTCTACAGTGGCGGCCTGCCTTGTTTGGGGTGAACTATGTTATGTTAAATCATTTAACTGTATAAAAGTCGGATACGTCCTAAGATGGGGAGGTACTGTTGCCACATCTGGGGAGGTGCCGCTCAGAGCACTCTTACCTGCCTTGACAGAGTACAAAACCGACTTTGAAATCAAGTGGGTGATGTCCTCTTCTCTTCCCAGCAGCCTCTTTCTCACAGAAAAAAATGTTGCTAGTCTTTCTCTACTCTATTGTTATTTTCATGGTATGTGCTCGACTGAGCTCCAATCTATGGTGCCTCTCTGTAAAACATTCACAGCAAAAACTCATCCAGCTACAACCATTGTAAATAATTTTCTTTTCTTCCTATGTGTACCTGGAGCTAAGCGGAACTTCCATGAGCAAAGTTTCTTTCCAAGAACTACTCGTCTGTGGAACACAATATCATGGGGCTGCTTACCAGCTGACTACAACATGGTCGTTTTCAAGTTCTTGCTGAGCCATCCTCTCAGATAATCAAATTATGTCCCGTTTCAACCATCAGCTCCAATTTTCAAGGTGTCCACCTGAAAAACACATTGACCCTTATCCTCGAGTGTCCTTTGGGCCTTGATAAGTGGTGACTCATTAGTACCAACCGCCCCCCCCCCCCCCCAAAAAAAATAACAAATAATTTATATTAAATGCATTAGAATGAAATTCTCTACATAAATAGCCAAGTTTTAACGTTTATAACCTTTTTTTATGTCATTTTTTTTCTATAAAATCTGTCTTCTTGGCATTTAATGGCAACCACAACATGGCTACAGATCTTGGGCACCATTAAATGGTCAGTGTCAAAGACAGATTTTTATAGAAGAAATAGTGTTATAAATGTTAAAACTTGGCTAGTTAGGTAGAGAATTTCATTCTAATGCCTTTGATATAAATTGTTTTTTTGTTTTTTATAGGTTGAGTGTTAACTATTCTGGACTTTTACCCACAATTCCTATTTGATGCATTGTTGTCATTTACACACTAATACTGCTGGTGGTAATGGTATGAACCTGCATTTTCTCTCCAGCTATGGGTTAAACAGCAAATGTAATTCAGTCTTTCAGCATGAAAATAACTGAGTTGACAGATTAACTAAATCTTTTAATCGATTTAAAGGGGGGCAGATTAACATTAGAAAAGCTTTATTAAATTGCAAAAAATATTTTTGAAATAAAAATTAAATCTTTAAAAACAAAGATACAATATATATATATATATATATATATATATATATATATTATAAAACAAGTTCAAGTCCAAAATGAACTGAAAACAATATTTTTTTAAAGGTGCTCAATACTAGGTAGAGCTTTATGAATATTTATAATATAAACATTTAAATCGGCTTATGCAAATGCAATTAACGTTTCAGTACCTTAGTGCTTCATCAGAGCTGGGAGATGATAATGAAAATAAATTTGTACAACGGATGCAAAATACAAAAAAAAAGACAGAATTGCTATTATTCCAGATTTCCGGTTCTGTATCCGTTGTATGAATTTATTTTCATTATCTCTCGGCACCGACGAACCATTAGGGTGCTGAAACGTAATTGCATTTGTGTAAGTCAATTTAAATGTTTTTTATATATATAACATTTAAATTAAAAACCGTTACATATTTCAGAAACGTACTGCTATTTCTCATCGTGATTTGACCCGACGATTCCACTGGGCATAAAAAAAATTTAAATATAAAAAGTCAGCCCGTCTGGATGAAACCGCGGTACGTTTCTGAAATATGTAACATGTAGTTTTCAAATAAATTATATTAGCTTTCACTCCTCTGCGATCGAGCACTTTATTGATTTCTTTTCAATATAACCTGACACACTAATATATATATATATATATATATGAGAAAATAATTTTCTTATATAAATCCCTTATTTTGAATACTTGATGATTTAATAGATATTGTATTCTTCACAATTTTTATTCTTATCATACACATATATATATATATATTCTTTTATTTATACAAACATTATTGGCTACATATGTGCATACATGTTTCAGCTGCCATTTCTTTCGAAATACAGCTTCCTCAGGCCACGTACAAATTGAAAATGCTACTGAAAGAAAGAAGACGGCTTAGCAATTCATTTTGGTTTTTGGAGGAGGGTAGGGAGGAGGGATATAAAATTGGTCAAGCATTTATCCGCATTTAATTCAACATTTATTAGTACATATACATACACTCGGATTCTTCTCTTTCACATCCGACAGTTGACTCACCCTACCCCTTTATGATACGGTAATAAACCCGAAGACCCCATTCATTTTATCATACAGCTCTACTTGTTATTGAGCACTATTGTATAAACACCAGAGTTTCATTAGATTAACATCTAGGAAACATCAATAGAATCACTATATATATATATATATATAATTATTCCTTTACATTCACATAGAAGTTGGGTTAATAGCTCAAAGTATAATTTAATAAATGTTCCGAATTTGTTTTAAAAAACATTTCACTTCATACAATTGTTTCTGCCCATCTGAAAACATATTGATAACAAACTCAAGATGTTTTCAAAAGGCTTCTTCAAAGAATTTTTACCATCAGATTAAACCAGCGAAAATTCTTTTTAGTTCCATCGTTTTGTAGGTAATGGTTAAAACTAATATTAAAAAAAACACTGAAAAAAAAGTATCTTCTTTTCTTTCATAATGTTCGCTGTTAGGCCTATTAAGATTATAAATAAAAGAAAAAGTATTTTAGAAATACCTGTTATCATCCCTTACTCCTTTGTTTTTATTTTATTTTTTTTTAGGAATAAAAGGACAAACATTTAAACGTTTTAATTCATACAATTGTTTCTGCCTATTTTAAAACATTCTCTTGATAACAAACGCAAAATGTTTTGAAAGGCTTCAGTGACTTTTTACCATCAAATTAAGCAAAAAAAAAAAACAAACAAACAAATGTTAATATTCAAAATGTTTCTCTTCATACATGTTTCAGCTGCCATATAAATGAAGAAAACAATTTTGAATATTAACATTTCTGTTTGCTTGTTTTTTTTTTTTGTTTTTGTTTTTTTTCTTAATTTGATGGTAAAAAGTCACTGAAGCCTTTAAAAACATTTTGAGTTTGTTATCAAGAGAATGTTTTAAAATAGGTAGAAACAATTGTATGAATTAAAATGTTTAACAAATTCGAAACATTTATTATATATATGTATATATGTTATAAAATGTAAAATAGTGTAAAATTGAAAATCTGACACACACATATCTATATATATATATATATATATATATATATAAATATAATGGAAAAAGGAATAAACTACAACCAAATATAAGACAAAGAATCCAGCAAGACTTATTTGAGGTTTATTCATGATTGATTAATCAGCCTCAAATAAACTGAGATGAAATATCGATTCTTTCCACATCTTGTTTATTGTGATTCTTTGTCTTATATTTGATTGTAGTTTATTCCTTTTTCCATTTTATTTATATTATGAGATATGTGTGCATCAGCTAACTACTTTTAAGCTACGAGATTTAAGACTCGGTTCGGCTGATTAATTTCACAAACCCTAACAAAAAACATTTCTGATAGCAAAAATTTTATTTCTGTTGTTATCAAAGTAGTGTTTTCAATTGCTTTAAATTATTTTTTGGGGGAGGTGGACGCAAATTCCTGCGCTTACATAAAAAAAGTTGTCAATTTTTTAAGTAATATTACCCTCCCCCATCAATAATCTTTGACTACTTTCTTCTTTCTCTTTGGTACTACTAATCAGGGTTGCGGAGTCGGAAGGTAGATGGTCTGACTTCTAGGATTCCAGAATATCAGACTCTGACTCCTTATTTTAAAATCTTCCCCATATTTCGACTGTTTATTTATTTTTCGGAGATTAAAAATCCAACTTCGAACTCTTAGAATTCTTACGAGTCTGACTCCGCAACCGTACTATTAATTTTCATTAGTCTATTCACATATTAACTATAACTAGCTTTAATATCTAACATGAACATAATCTAACTAATAGTTCGCTATTTGCACGTATGTATTGTTTGAATAACTATATATTCAACAATACACCTTCGATATGCTTTGAGGTGAGTCCTCGCTACTGTGCTAGATGCAACGCTTGTTTCAGGTTTGTTTGGTTTTTTTTTGGTTTTTTTTCTTTGTTTTTTTTTTTGGTTTTTTTTTAAATCTAGTTAGGAGTAAAGGGCAGGTGAAATGCTCTTTAACTTTGGTATGCAATCACCTAGGGATGGTTTCTCGATAAAAGCACTGGTCCCTATCACCTCACCAGGTTTGTGTAAGGAAAGGAATCTTGCTTCAACTAAGAAAATGACTTCCAAAGAAATTGGTCGCATTTCAAGCCAAGTAATTATTAAATGTTGGATGAGAAAAAAGGACGAAAGACCTGGTCAGAGATAAGTTAGTTTAGAAATCAATTTCTAAAAGCCGTCCAACACATGCCAGCATGTAAAATGGACGTTAAACAGAATATGATGATGCAATCTGTCTGTAAGTTTGGCGGTCTTAAAGATTAATTTCCTTCAAATTCCAATGTCTAAGATCCTTGTTGGTTTGCATCCAAGTTTTCTTGGGTCGATCAACTTTCCTCCAACCTTCCACCTCAAGATCTCTGCATTTTATTATCCAAGAGTTGCTCCTTCTCAACGTGGTCAACGACTGGCAACAGTTCATGGAACTTAACCCATGCCGATTTTGCCCTAATGGTAGAGCTAAACTATGTGTGTATGTATGTGTGTGTGTGTGTATATATATATAGATATACATGTATATATATATGCCGATTTTTACCCTAAACTATGTGTATATTTGGTCCCCCGATTTATAAAATCGGGAGACCTATGTTTTGAGGCATTTCCGTCCGTCCGTCCGGATTTTTCTCCGCAACCATCCATTGAATTTCTCTGAAATTTTGCATGAAGTTGTAACTTTTGTCAGGTTAGAAACTGACATTCTCCGATTGTTGAAGGAAAATCTGGTTAGCCCCCCAGGGGGTCAAAAGGCCCCGAAATGGCAAAAAATGACATTTTTTGCCCCATAACTTTTCATCCATCCATTCAATTTCTCTGAAACTTGGCCAAAATGTGGAGGCAATTGTTCCTAATAGAAAATAAGTATCGCTGACCTTGGAAAAAATCTGGTCCCCCCCCCCCCCCCGGGGGGTCAAAAGCCCCCTAAAATGGCAAAAAATTGCCCTTTTCTCCCATAACGTTTGATCCATCCATTCAATTTTTCTGAAACTTGGCCAAAATGTAGAGACAATTGTTCTGGATATAAAATGAGCATCCTTAACCTCAGAAAAATTCTGGTTCGTGCCCCCAAATTGCCGAAATTTATTGCATTTTACACTCGCCACATCGAGTCACATACAGAGGGGGACCACCAGCGCGGCTTGTTGATCAATCGACAGGTCATGTCTTGCCCTAGTATCTAAGTTCATCTCCAACTATTATTCAATCTGGTTCTTCTAAAAATCAAAACAAAATCTTATTTTTATTTTTCCTTTCAAATAGATACTAAATCGTGGTGGCTGAGGGTCAATAGTGTCGGAAACAAAGAAGATTAGCACTGCCGAAGAGTAATGTTTTCTATGAGTAATGTTTCCACTCACACTGAAATTCCCTTCTCAGAGTATTGAATGGTTATTGTGCTATAAAAGAAACCAAACCATTCGAAGAGTAATGTTTCCTAAGACTAATGTTTCCTAAGAGTAATGTTTCCTAAGAGTAATGTTTCCTAAGAGTAATGTTTCCTAAGAGTAATGTTTCCTAAGAGTAATGTTTTCTATGAGTAATGTTTCCACTCACACTAAAATTCCCTTCTCAGAGTATTGAATGGTTATTGTGCTATAAAAGAAACCAAACCATTCGAAGAGTAATGTTTCCTAAGAGTAATGTTTCCTAAGAGTAGTGATCCCAATCTCACTGTAAAATTTCCTTCTAGGATTAATGCTTTCTAAGAGCAATGTTTTCTAAAAATATAAAATAATTACCCGACCTATAGGATTCCACATGACAACTTTATTCATCATTAAATAACCCATAGATCGTTGATATGCCGTATAACGAAACGAACCGAACCAAAAAGTTTGTATCTTATAACGTTAAAAAATACAAGTGAAAAATTAATCACCCTCATTTGGTTAGCAGTACCAGAAATGTGGAGTTTCCCTGCTCACGACTCCTCTCTTCCCAGGCCAGCTAGATTCTCTCCTGACTTGTGTTCAATTATCCCCCCCTCAAAATCTTAAAATTCCAGCTGACATCAAAGGAAATAAAGAAAAGGCTAACCGCAACTGTAAATTAGATTTTAGACATTAAAATATTTCTTCGTGGGTTAGGGTGCTAGTTGAAGTGGACATTATCTTTCTGAAAAGAATCTTGGCTCTTCTCTCTGGTGGTTGCTTCTGGATCTTAAAACTCGGGAAAAAGTAGTATATCCTTGCATATAAACATGAGTTGCAAATTTGGAGGTTTGGAAATGGGGTGTGAATCTGACATGTAAAAATGCCCCGTCGGATTTTTTAATCCCGCGAAGAATCAAGTTTGAATATTAATACTTCAAAATAATGAGTCTGAGTGTGGGCGCGCTTGGGAATGCTAGCGGGCCCGAGTGTGGGCGCGCTTGGGAATGCTAGCAGGCCCGAGTGTGGGCGCGCTTGGGAATGCTAGCAGGCCCGAGTCTGAACTTATATCTTCCGACTCCGCAACCCTTGTACACCCCTAACCCCAACCCTAACCTTAATTTCCCGTGCATTATGTTACGGTAGCAACAGTCTCCGATCTCTGGTTCTTGATTATTTTGGGTTTGTTTTTTGTTAAAGCTGATCTTTAGCTGCATTTGTTTAAAATCTTTCTTGTTGCATTTTGTAAATTTTTGTAAATGATTTTCCCATGAATAATCCAAATGTGCACAATCAGCGTTTCGTTTCTTTCCCTTTTGTTTTTCTATTTTTTTTTTTTTTTTCTATTTCTGTCAATCATTTGACTCCAGTTCCCCACCTCAACCCAGCCCCATTCCTATAATCATTCATTATCGTTCGTTATGGTTAAGTTTCAATAAAATGCAGCTTGAATATTTTGGGGGGACTTTGAACGATTGTTATTTAGAAAAGAAAAAGATTTTCAGTTAAAAATGGAAAATCCCACGACTCGCATCACGTATACATGCTGAGCCTGTGCAAAAAAAAAACCTTAACATGATTATTTTTTAAGTTTTACTAAAATACTTAAAACTTTTCTTTTTAAATAGTTTTTATTTTTAGACTAAAAGTATGCATTTCATGAAAAATGACTGAGAAATGTTACATTTAAAATAAAACAATCAAGTATTAGAAAAAAAAATGTCCCACTAAAATGTATTTCCTTTTTAAACAATGAACAATTTACATCAAAACCCATCAAAATTAGTTTTATTGCTACTTTAACGACTACAAACAATTCTTGCGTTTTACTTTGAATCAGCTGCTCCCGATGTTATATACTGAATTACCTCCCTTAGTTCTATGCTATTTATATCTTAAAGTATTTTTAAGTTTTCAATATTTGAAGTTTTTTCTTTTTGGATTAAAGTTTATCTGGAATATGTTTATATTTATAATAAAGCAAATGCTTTGAAATATAAGAAAATAATCGAAGTTATAAATGTATATTCTCACCTACAGAAAACGTTCTTCTTTCTCTCTCTAGGGTACCTACAAAAAAGCATACATGTACTCATCTTGTGAAATCCCTAAATCGTTACACTTGAAAACTATTCTAATTGTTTTTCTATGACTTTACGCTCCAATCTGACATCTCTCCGACATCTGATAAGGAAAATAAAATTAATTTTTTTTAAAAATGGCCCCGTCAAACGTCTTTGACAAATAATGTCTTTTCCCTCTAATCCTGACCCTTGACCTTATGTTTCTTTGTTGCAGAAATGCCTGGACCTTGCAATGAATACCATTTCATTTGCAAAAAACCAACGTTGTGTATTGCTGAAAAGTTCCGCTGTAATGGGATATTCGACTGTCCTGACAAATCGGATGAGGAAAACTGTATAGGTAACAAAAAAGAAGACATTTTGTGTTGTTTTTTATCTATATTTTTTTTTTTCTTTTTTACATTTTTTTCTTTTTTATCTACATTTTTTCATCTACATTTTTTAATTTTTATCTACATTTTTTAATTTTTATCTACATTTTTTTTTTATCTACATTTTAAAAATTTTTATCTACATTTTTTTAATTTTTATCTACATTTTTTTTATCTACACAATAAAAGATTAAAAGAAAAAAATGTAGATAAAAAGAAAATGTAAATTAAAAAAATGTAGATGAGAAAAAAAATGTAGATAAAACTTTAATTTTTATCTACATTTTCTTTAATCTACATTTTCTTTAATCTACATTTTCTTTAATCTACACTTTTTTTTCTTTTTATCTACACTTTTTTTCTTTTTATCTACACTTTTTTTTCTTATCTACATTTTCTTTTTTATTTACATCTTTTTCTTTTAATTTTTTATTGTGTACTGAAGAATTAATGTTTTATTTAGTTTTGAAATATGGTTGGTTAGATAATTGCTTAAGAAGAAAGTCAGGATGAAGAATGTAACTTTGTAGAGTTAGTTGTGTCTGACCGCATCTGACTGAAATAGAATATTGAACAAGAAAAAGGGGTCACCATCTTCCATAAATAAGACCACAACTAAATAGGCATCAACTTTTATTCAAAGGAATATGGAACACGAGAATTGTTTGGTAGGCTTTTTTCGATAAACGAATGCTGTATCCTCGAGTTCCATTCTAGCAGGCCGCTTGTGGCAAAACAACGAGAACAAGATAACACATCCTACCAAGAGGCGATCAAAACTGGAACTGATTTGAATTGTATTTTTGGCGCCAAGCTTTGTTGACGCGTATTGATTTCGATTCTGTGCAGACACGTCCTACCTCCCACACAGCTATGTGTGAGTGCGCAAAGCTAAACCACAACTTGATCTAACGCATGATACTGCATGTACATTTAAGCAAAATAGGTTCCTCATGCAACTGCTACAGGTTAATAACGCTACTAAAACTCTGTTGCTTGCTTGTTACCACCGTGCACACTTTTCATAATGATAATTATGGAATTAATAACACGACGTAATAAAGAAAGGAAAACCGGAAATTGTTTATCAACGTTTTGTCTTTATTGTTCAAAGACTTTCTAAAGACTTCCTGATTCAAAATGCACCAAACATTGATGTTTTATTGTTTTTTCTTTTTCTTTGCAAAACTCAATCATGTTCTGCAAAATCCAAAACAAAAAAACAATTTCCCTCCCTTTCCCCCATGCAAACATGGTTAAAAATAAAAGAATTTGTCTGTTTAATTATACCTATTTTTATTTTTTCAATTTTTCTGATGGTCTTTTTTGTATTAAAATTTAAAAAATAAGTGAATGTTCCATAGGTTTCACAGAACGTTTTTGATTCTTTTGTTGAATCATCCTCAGGTGTCAGAAGCAAATGAACAAGAAAGCTGGAGAAAGAAGAGAATTTTAAAAAGACGGCGGAGAAACGCGCAGAGAACGTTTTTCGCATTGCTCCAAGAAAGTCGTTGGCGATTTTAAATTCAGCAAAGCTGGATGGCATCACAAAACAAAATCGAATTACGTTAAGCATTTTAAAATGTTACAACTGGTTTCATATGTAATGTTGTTAATTTTAGGTTGTTGTGTTTTTATGTAGATAGCTTCCAGTATTTTTAATGTTTTTAAATTGGTTTCGGAATGTATAATTTTAATGTTAACTAGAATTTGTCTTAAATCATAGGCAGGGCAATATAGATATAGATAGATAGATATAGAGAGAGATAGAGATAGAGATAGATAGAGATAGATAGATATAATAATATTGATAAGGGAACTTGGTAGCCTCCATTCTGCAAAAAGATTATTGCAGGCCAGCGAGAAAATGTCAGCCTTTAATTTAGCCCCAGAGACAGCAATTTTCCTTAATCTACCGCCATTCGTAAACCTTCCTTGTACCGGTAGAAAGAATTCGTTAAAACATTGAATCTCAGCCCCCCCCCCCCCTCTCCATATATGCCGGTACAAGGAAGGTTTACGAATGGCGGTGGAAACAGATTCCAAATTTTCAAATGGTTTTTTGAATCTTCTCTATGCAAGACCTCAAAACACTCTAATTTATAGCTACTGGTACAACATGGATGTTCAACCAAGTGCTGGCCAATAGCAGGGTTCAAAGTCGCAGAGGAAGAGTCTGTCTGTCTCTCTTTTGTGTGTGTGTGTATATGTATATATATATATATTTACACACACGCATATTATAAAGATATGTTTATAAATGATTGTTTTTTAAAGAAATATTTTGAATTTTTAGCAATTTTTCAATCTTTTAAATTTATTTTGTAATTTATTTTTTAAATTCTAATTTCTTAATTTTGTCTGTATTTTCTAATTTTGTACTTTTCATAGTCTTCTAACGTGTTTTGTCTGATTTTATTGTTTGTCTGCGCGTTCGAATGGAATTGAAATTGCGATACCCCCCTCTCGCGCTTCTTCTCGAATTTCTGTGTAATTGAGGGTGAAAAATACTGTAATTTTAGCTGCTTTATTCGACTTCGAACTTCTAGTATCTATACCCTGTGCTGATGAAGATTTTTGGCATCAATAACGGTTCATTTCGTCTCTGAAACGATCATATACATAACCGTTGTATATTAAATTCTTGGAATGGATATAAATGAATATATATATATATACCCCCTTCTCGGGTTTAGTACTGTCGTTAATGTTGCCTGCTGCTTCCTAGTGTAATGCAAAGCTCTTTGTAAATAAACAAATTGAGCACTGTAAAGTGGCGGTCAATGTTTATATAAATAGACATTGTAGATATCATTTATGAGCGTTTCTCCCGTAGCCTAGTTGTAAGAGTTGCCGACTATCAACTAGATGGTTTGGTTGCAGGTTTAATTCTTGACTTGGGAGTGGTGCTAGTCTAGCCACACTGAAGAAATAGTCTGTTTGTATGACACACACACACACACACACATATATATATATATAGAGAGAGAGAGAAGAGGGATAAACATGTACGAATGACAAATTTATTTCAACTTCGATTGTTCAATGCACTCGGTAAAAACATGTTTATTATTCTTTCCTTAAGCCAAGGCTTTTCAAAGATTAAAATCTTATCAGAGGAATTACATAGATAAGTTGGCAGTGGAAAAGCCAAAATTCAAAATTCTTTCATCTATCTTTATAATTGCTCTCTCGTATATTGAGCTTAAACCATTTCACTATAGGTTCTATCTACTAAAAGTATACTTTTAGTTTCATATTTGATATATATATATATATTACTAGACAAACTATTAAGACTCGTGGAGTCTAGTGTACTACTACTAAAACTCTGTGGGTCTTGTATGTTTGTCTCTATGCACATCGGATGACATCACAAAGGGAGGACGTCATCCATTATGAACGCGTGTCTGTATGCGTTCACTGCACAGGCCATGATCGTGCTGGTCCAAAGTCGTTGCTCGATTCCGACACCGGTTGCAGTGTCAATTGTACGGTCTCAGTCAGAAGAATTCTCCTTGCAAATAAAATCACGACTTCAGTTTAAAACAACTAACAAAGGTTTATTTTCTTTAGAGGTTACAATGATACTTGTTTTCTTCTATCTAAACAAGACTTGCAGATGAGAATTCTTAGCCCAACCAAATCAAAATGCAAATCCAACCGAACAGCATCCATCTCCTCGAATATATATATATATATATATATATATATATGGGTCGTTCAGTTTTAAAGCATTGCTGGGTCAGTGTTATAAATTGAAAATATAAGCCATTATCAATGTAAGATTAATTTATTATCGGCGTGGATACATCATAACAAGGATATTTCATCAGAAAAACAAAAGAAAAAAAAAGTTTGTTTATTTTTGTTTTTGTGTTTTTTGATGGAAAAAAAAAAAAAAATACTGGTCAACTCTGATGGAATTTTATTCCGAAATTAATAAGATTAAAGTAAGAAAAAAAAAATAATGAATTAATCTTGCATTGATAATGGCTTATATTTTCAATTTATAATATATATATATATATATATATATATATATATATTCTGGGACAGCACTAGAAAAAACATTTAGGTTTATTTCATTACAATGATACTCGTTTTTACCTCTACTGAACAACAGACATGCAAATGAGAATTCTTAGCCCAGCCAAATCAAAACACAAGTCCAGCTGAACACAAACAGACCATCTGTTTCCGAGGGCCACCGAAGGCCAACTGACTGTGAGACTCCCAGAAGGCCAACTGACTGTGAGACTCCCAGAAGGCCAACTGACTGTGAGACTCCCAGAAGGCCAACTGACTGTGAGACTCCCAGAAGGCCAACTGACTGTGAGACTCCCAGAAGGCCAACTGACTGTGAGACTCCCAGAAGGCCAACTGACTGTGAGACTCCCAGAAGGCCAACTGACTGTGAGATACTCAGAAAATCAAACTGTCAGATGCACTCAGGACAAACTCCCTGCTGATGGCCATCTGCTCGAATATATATATATAATTGTTTTTATTGGTGATGGTAGCATTTGTCACCCCGCTCACTATTTCGATTGTTCACTTCCTAAGTGATACAGATTAATGCAGAAGATTGCATTATTAGTCGCCCTTAACTTTATAGGATGTATTTTTCGTTAATATATTTTATTAATTTTATTTTTATGTACGGATAAAATTAATAAAGATAGATATAGATATTCTTGGACAGCACTCGAAAAGACCACTTGAAATAATTAGTTTCCAATCTATGAACCTAAAAACCTACTGTCTAGGGGCGCCGGAAATTATTTTATGAAAAGCTCAAGTGGGTCATAACCACAGCAGGGATTTGCATTTGTAGAACTACTTTTGGAGGGCTTTACCTCTCAGCATGAACTCCTGTTTTTTTTTGTTATGTTTTTTTGGGGGGAGGGGGGAATAGCTCCAGACAAGGCATGAAGCCACTTAATGTAAGCTAACAAGAATGAAATATGATTATCGCAAAGACAGGAGATGCCTATTGGCCTTAGTCTATAGGTAGGAGGAAAACAGTCAGCAGGAGAGAGAGAGAGAGTTCCAAAAGCCTGCAGTTCTTGGAAAGAAGCTACTGAAATAGGAAGCTGTATTACATTGAGGTATCAAAACAGTGAATTGTCAGTTTAAAACGACACTTTTTTTAAAGTGGACAAATCGAATTCTGGGTGGTCCAGCCCCAAATCAGAAATATTTCCCATTTCTTGTCTGGTTTCTCTTTTCTTAGTTAAATATTTCTCACTCGCAGCAAGTTTGTTATTCGCATGCATCGCAAACATGCAATCCACTAAACATGCAACCGCTTGATGCATGTTAACACCACTAAAACAAAAGGTCTACATCAGGAAGTTCCTTTATGATATCGTTCTAGCAATACACTACACACAATGCTTCAAGCAAACTACAACACTGATCTTATTTTTTATTTATGAACCTCAACTTAAAAAAAAAAATTGAATGGATCCTAACTGCCTTTCTTTTTTTTTTTTTTCTAGTCCTGCAGCCGACGTATGCTGTGACGAAAAACCCCGATCCTGAAATTGGTACCATCTTTGTACAAACGGCCGTTTATTCCGTCATTGGCTGCACCGTTGGGGTCATCCTGCTCATCTCTGTACTCATCATTGCAGTGTTCCGAATCCGAATGAAGCGTGCGGCAGTCCGAAGGGCTGCCACCCCAAATGACTTGACAAACAGAAGCAATGCGACGGCCCCTTCCTCCTCCGCACCTGGAGCGACGCCTGTTGGCACGGGAAACGTGGGTCCCCTCGAGTATGACCCGTTCCTCCCGGCAAATAACCAGCAGCAGTCGCAATACGGCAATATTATAGTGAATGTTAACAATGGTGTGCAGTATGTGCCGGGTAGCGAGTACCCCCCTTACATTGAGCCGCCACCCCCTTACTCCACGGTGATGGCGGGACGTGAATGTTCGCCGCCTCCTCCTTACAGTACCATTGATAGGGCAATCGCGATGGCTTCGTCGACGGCACCGGCATTGCAAACGCCTGTGGCTGCCTCGGCTCCTGAAGAGACCCCCTCTCCGATCATAGTCTCACCGCCTGTCCCAACACCGCAACCTTTTATTCGACCGCAGCAAGAACGGAATCCACCTATATTGACTCCGCCAATCTTGGCTGACCCTACACAGACGGGGGAATTGCCCCGCCCACCCGTCGTGCCCAATCATGGCGCATCCAATTCTGGTTCCACCCCCTCGACAGACGGTCACGTGATGGGGCACATTGTTGTGAAAGATGGAAAGATCATCTTAATGCCAAAAAATTCTTGACACTTGGATGGCTAATGTCCGATACTTACACCGGCACTCACGACTTCCCTCATCTTTCGTTCCCAATCTCTTTCTCTCTCTCTCTCTCTCTCTCTTTCTTTACCCCATCCCCTATCCCAAAGGTAACCAATTTATAAATGTGGCCCTGACCACTGCTTATTTTGGAGGGGTGTGACCAGTATTGGAGAAGGCCAGATATAGTCTTCGGAAATTTCATGAAAAGAAAAAAAAAATATTGGATGAAAAAGTAATTAGTAAAAAAAGAAAAAAATGTCTAATCAAAATTGGATGACCATTGAAGATAAAGAAGAAAAAAATTTAATGTTTAAAATGGTCAAGGGCAGTAACTTTTAAGAAACTAAGCATGTTTCTTGTGATCATCAAAAAAATATTTTCATTTTTTTTTTTTATTTAAAAAAAAAAAAAAAAAAAAAAAAAATTTTTTTTTAAATGTGGATACGCCAGACCGGATTGAGCACTGGGGTTTGCTCGAAAAAAAGAAAAGAAAAAAAAAAGTCATTACACAAAATAAAAAATATTACAAAAGAAAGAAAAAAAACAAAGGTGATAATTGCTGAAAATTCCCTTTCCTAAATTTAAAAATGGATTTCATATTTGAGAAAATTAAAATGGCGGTTGGGGTTAACATTTCTATTGAAGGGTTTTTCAAAATTGTGTGGTTTTCAGTTGGGTTTTTTTTTTCTCATTGGAAATATTCTCTTTTATTTAATTTTTTTTGTCTTTCACAAAGAATATGGATACATATACGTCATCGTTTTTTTTTTGTTTTTTTTCTAAATAACCAAAAAATCAAAACAGTCATTAAAAATTTGAAAACTTCTGTAAATTCACTAATGAGGAAAACAAGTCTCCCTGTGTTTAATATGGTGGATTGGGTGTGCCTAATTCTCTTCCGCACATCCAGTAACGTCTTCTCCACCACTGTCGTCTGTCATGTATTTTATTTTCTTTCTCATTCCTCAAAATACATTCCGAACACAAGCTTCTTCTCCTTCTCCCCCCACCCCTCGCAGGAATTTCCAAAACATTTTTTATTTTAATTAATAAGACGATAGACTAACATAACATTTTTTTGTATTCTACTATAAAACATTTTTTTAATAAGGCATTTGTTTTATCAGTAATAAAACATGTTTTTGTTTTTATCAACAATAAAACATTTGTTTTTTTTTAATCTACAGTAAGACGTCTGCTTTTTTAAATCAAGACAATTTTTATATCTACAATAAAACATTTTCTTTTTTTTTCTTTTTTTTTTTTTTTTTAATCAACAATGGCATTTTTTTTTTCTCCAATAATAACGCTAGATTAAATTTTTGTTTTTCTTCCTTCTGATAACACAATTATTTGATTTGTTTTTTTTTTATGAACTTCGGGTGAAATATCGACTCTGTAAAACTGAGAATAATCTCCTTGAAAGACCAAATCCTCCCTTTCTGCTCACCGTGTTTTCCTGCCCCATGAATGGTATTGTTATTCCGGGGAGGGGGGGTCGCTGTTTTTGTGGAGGCCAAACAACTGCTCGGTAAAAAGTTTGTTCCAATATGATTCGCTGTAATCATATGGGAGAGGCGTTTCTATCCTTTTTGCTACTTTCTCCCCATACCCCCCCTCCCACCTCAACGAAAAAAAGAAAAAACTTTCCCCCCTGAAATATGACTTTTTTCCCCTTGACATAATCTTTTTTTTCTTTACTCCATCAAAATTTCTTTTTGTTTCGACTTTTTTAATGTATTAAAATGCATCATTACATTCTCTTCCTCTTTCTATAAATCTCCCTCTCTCTCCTTTCTATAAATCTCTCTCTCTCTCTCTCTCTCTGATCCTTCAGTTCAAAATATAGCCTTTTTGTCAAGGAAGGCTCTCCCCCCCCCCCCCTCCATTGACTGAACATTATTTTTCTTCCGTTTCCATCTTGAATCTTGTGTAGCCGTAAAAATTGATTTTATTCTTTGTCACAAATGGCAGAAAGTGAAAATGCTCTCTTTTCTTGCCAATAAAAAAAATTCAAATAAATCCAAATGAATTTTGCTTTTAAATCACTTGAAAAAGAATTGTCAAAGCTTTTTGTTTCTTTTTGTTTTTCGTTTAATAAAATTATTTAATATTGGATCCGTAAGTATTTTTTTCATCGAATCTTATTGGAATCCATCTCATTTTATATCAGAATCGAACCATTTTATCTCCACAACGAATCTCTAACTCTTTCGCTACCTTTCTTTTTATACATATATATATATATATATATATGTATATAATATGGTGGACGAGGGCTAATTGCATGCGTTGGTCCAACTATCGCACAATCCAATGTAAACAAATAAATTCATCACTCATCCCAAGTATAGTTCTTCTTTTATATATTCTATGTAAATAAATAAATATATATCAATTAAAACGCTGGTTTACCCTAGCTGTACGTAGCTGGAGATCTTAGATAATACATCGTTACTTCTTTTATTTAGAATTAACGCGGATCGGCGCACACTGTTATGCAACATCAGTCAAATAAACATTTCTTTAAAAAATAACAACAGCCTCTCAACACAGTTTAACTACACTTAATTAGTTTTAATTTAAAAGTCAGTTAATTGAAACACAAATCCACTCTATCTCAACAACACAAGATTCTCAACACAAAACTAAATCGTCATTGGCCGTTTATTCACATAACTCGGTACTCATAACCCTAATGGAAGTAGGGAGTAGGTCATAATCTTGCAGAAACCCTCATACGATAATTATATAACCCACCCCAAGATAAAATTTGTCTGTCCAATTTCTATCATAGACAGGGATATCTCATTTGCGTTTTTTTTCTGATTATTCCCGATGGAAAACGCAGGGCATTTGAAATATTGAATAACAATAAAAAATATTATTAAAACAACATCATTTTGTTTCACACACCACTAATCATTTTCAAAATGCATATCTAGAAGCATACAAATAAATCTGTCTCTCGTGTTAAATATATTTATAAAATATATTTATAAAAAAAAAATATATTTATATTTATAAAATATATTTATAAAAAAAAAATATATTTATATTTATAAAATATATTTATAAAAAAAAAATATATTTATATTTATAAAATATATTTATAAAAAAAAAATATATATTTATATTTATAAAATATATTTATAAAAAAAAAATATATATTTATATTTATAAAATATATTTATAAAAAAAAATATATATTTATATTTATAAAAAAAAATATATATTTATATTTATAAAATATATTTATAAAAAAAAAGTATATATTTATAAAATATATTTATAAAAAAAAATATATATTTTAATTTATAAAAAAAAAAAATATATTTATAAAAAAAAATATATATTTATATTTATAAAATATATTTATAAAAAAAAAGTATATATTTATAAGATATATTTATAAAAAAAAAGTATATATTTATAAAATATATTTATTAAAAAAAAAATATATATTTATAAAATATATTTATAAAAAAAAAATTATATATATATATATATGGCAATTAAGCTACAGAGGCTTTCATGTTTCATCCCCGCAGGGAATCGTCAGGCTAACATGCATGGAATTCGAATTCCATGCATGTTAGCCTGGCGATTCGCTATATGGATGAAACATGAAAGCCTGTGTGTAGCTTAATTGCCATAAATATATTTTCATAGCTTACTACCTAGCTCTACCCACCTATCGAGCACTGTTGAAGTAAGTACTGAAAAATCTGAAGATAAAATATATCTCTTTTGAAAATGTTGCCATCGTAAGATACTTGAAAGTGTGTGCATCCGTGGAAAATCCTGTCTGTCAACTTGGATGGTGCCATGTTCGGTTTTATCATTAGTTAAATATTTTTTAAATTTTTTAACGTAGTTCACCCCCAAACAAAACAAGGCAAGTTGCCACTGTGGACGTAAGGGGCTACTGAGAATTAGGGTGAAAGTTTTGGGGAGGGGTTCATCCTAAATTGGGAGCTGTGCAGCGAGATGCTTGTTCACATTAGTTTTATATTTCTGCATGTCTGTATAGTCGGGGGAGCGGGGAGGTAGTTCTAAAGGCCGGCAGCTTGAGGAAAGAAGCTATTGGAGTAGAAGGCTCTCCGGCATCTGGGGACCTCCACAGTGAATGGATGGGATTTAGCTGATTGTCGTGTTGTCTTTCTGATGTTTCGCTGCACACGAAACCACGCCCATCTGTCCGTTCGAGGACTGGATTTGTTGTTGCCTTTCGGATTTACTTTTTGAGGCGAGCAGAACATTGTGCAATACTCATTGGTATTGGACAATCTGAGTAAAATGATTAATAATACACTCAGCCATTTCATGTTCGTACGTACGTTATCACCTTTCACACACACATTAAAAAAATGAGATCGTCCGATCACCAACGATGGTGATTGATCTGATGTCACTAAGGTAAACAATATAAACTTAAAATGTTGTCTTCATCCAAATTTGATGTTTGACACATCAATCGGTGTTGGAATCAGTTGTGTGGTCTCCGTCAGCGCTCCAACAAAGGGATTCATCTTCATCGGTTTAACATTTGTTTTACAAGCTGGCATGTGTCGGACGGCTTTAAGAAATCGACTTCCAAACTAACCCTAACCCTAACCAGTTCATTATTTATCCCTCATGTCAATTTGTATCACTTCCGCCCATGTTTCCCTTGAACCTGCTACCCTAACCCAAACAAAACCACAACTGCAGTTGAACACCAGTAACAATGTTTTATTTTGAGAGACGTTACAATAATACTTCTCCACCAGAGGACAATCAAAACTGAGCATAAGTTCAACCAAACCCAAACAATCCATCAGTTTAGGGCCCTATCTGTCTCTGAAAACGACAAACTCAACTGACCCCCTCTGAAAACGACAAACTCAACTGACCCCCTCTGAAAACGACAAACTCAACTGACCCCCTCTGCCCATCCTGCTGGAATATATAGAGATATGTGTGGTAGATCACCCAGCGACTGACTTGAAAATCATGGTCAAGTTTATCTATGGACATAAAACACTCACCGCCCAGGATGGGTTCTCGTATCTGGATGGACATTAATTTTTCCAAGACCCAAGTGGCTCATAATCACAGCATTCGACCTTGTATGCAAGATAACATTACTATTTCAAAGGTCAACCCATCTCTTGGGTGCCCTTTCTTCTCTCAGTTAAATATTTATCCCATTGCAGGCCTGTCGTCCACATGTTTACACTTTAAAATAAAACATGTTTTTACAAATAATATTTAGAGACATTACCGCAACTCAAGTTTAAAACAAGTAACAGTTTTATTTTGAGAGGTTACAATAATACTTCTCCACTGAATATGAACTCTGAGCCCGGCCAAATGAAAACATAAGTCCAACCGAACACAAACAGTTCATCAGCTTAAGGCCCAAATGCTCATCTGTCTCCGAGATACACAGCAACCCGACTGATATATAGATATCAATTGGACCACACCATTAGATCACTTTAGATTATCAGCTGTTAATCTATGGACATGTTAACTGATGACCACTAACTAGTATGAACATTACTTATCCAAGAGAATATTACTATTTCAAAACCGTCAGCCAATTTCCTGAGTGGTCTCCCTTACTTTAGCTAAATATTTCTCTCATCACAGGCCAAATAATATTTAAGAGACATAACTTTATTTAATAATTGAAAGAAAACTATTTATTTATTTAAGAAAAGAAGAAAAAACTCGTTTTTAACGGTAACAATAATGCGAGTCGAGTAGAACTTGAAACCCGAAAATTGATCTTCATTTCTTTGCTGCTAATTCGATCGACTGTTTTGAGGTTTAAACAAACGAGTATTTGTTTCAGAATTTTTTTATTTTTTTAGATGAGGATCGATAATTTGGATTATTCGGACTACTTTTCTCATCTTGGATGCTATTCTCAACGTTTTGTCTAATATAATCTCCAACCTTCTTCAAGTGCATCTTGTCGAACTCGGGAATCTGTATAGAATTTCAAACTGAACCCATTATTTGATCAATAGAATAGATTGTTTTCGTTCTGTCAGCCAGGACCAGGTAGAAGTCCTAATTAATTCTTCATACTTTTATGCATTGGGTGGAGTTACAGGTAGATTGGGAGACGATAACAAGTTTTGCTATCTTGGTGCTAGTGTGATTGCAAGAGTTAGGAATGGATAGAATAAGTTCAGGGAACTTCTGTTATTACTAACCAGTATAGCGTTACCACTCTCGACCAAGGGAAGAGTCCACAGTGTGATGACGTACGAAAGTGAAACCTGGTCAGTGAGGGTTGAGGAAATGATATGAGAATGATACAATAGATGGGTGATAAAGATAAGCTAAGTTCTGGATGACCCCAGAGGAGAATCTGGATAGTGGAGGTCCCCAGATGCCAGAGAGCCTTCTACTCCAATAGATTCTTTCTTCAAGCTGCCGGCCTTTAGAACTACCTCCCCGCTCCCCCGACTATACCGACATGCAGAAATTTAAAACTAATGTGAATAAGCATCTCACTGCACAGCTTCCAATTTAGGATGAATCCCCAAAACTTTCATTCTAATTCTCAGTAGCCCCTTAAGTCTACAATAGCAACTTGCCTTGTTTGAGGTGAATTAAGTTTTTAAAAAAAAAAAAAAAAAAAAAAACCGTAAGGACATTTTATCACAAAAACACAAATTAACAATTGTAGTGAGTTATGTCCATCGCAATCCTATCCCAGTTATACTTCACACCGAGTGTGCCCTTCTTCCACCGGACAGGTGCTGGGTCGATCGATTGGCAGGTGTTGCAACTTCTCACAACAGATTTCACAGCCCTCCGTGACACAGAGGGGTCAACCAACCTGGCGAAGTAAAAGGTTCGGTTTACACCAGGGTGCCCGCTTTGGCAATGGACATCAGCGATACGCTCTGGGCTGAGTCTACGTCCCACCGCAGCACAATTTACAGGTGCTGGTTCGTTCACTTCTTTCTGCAGGTCCAGCCAACGGCGAGGCACTCTGGTCAATCGATCCGCTCGATTCAAACAGGACTGCACCAGTGTCACATCTATGACCAAGTTGTATTCATTGATGGTTTCGGTTAGGGTAGCAAGCCGCCTCCGGATTAACATTTCGGCCGATGCCTTCGTTGTCAGCCGTGCTTTTCCGTTCAAGGCATCGGTCATCCACCGATGCACACACGTGGAATCCGTGATAACGTGGAGGACGCTAGCCTGCCACTGAAGTGCTAGATTGACTCCTTTCAGTGTAGCATCGAGTTCAGCTAGGTTTATGTGCTTAGCGTCATTCTCTGGCCGGAGCCAGCAGGCATCTTCTACTATACTTCCGTTGACTGCCAGAGCAACGCCAAGGGCAAGTGAGCTGGCGTCCACCCAAACTGTAAACTCACTCCCATCGACGCACCAGCTCCCTCGTACAGGGTCATCATTGGTCACTCTGGCCACAGCTTCCACCAGCATGCCTCGCAGGGAAGGATCACGCACCTCATCGTCCCATCCTGTTGACAAAGAAGTTGCCCGTCGCTTTATAGCCGCCACAGCCACTCGGAGCCACCCACACACAGGGAAGTGACCCACCAGTTTTCCACACACGGAAAACGTGCTCCGACGTGTGATGGTAGATGGGATTTCCGGGATTTCACCGCCCCTTCCCCATTGGAGGCCATCTGCACTTCCGCTCACCCGCAGCCCGAGCACTTTCGCCCCATCCTGCAGCCGCTCCGGTTCCTTGCACGACAACCCGAAGTGCTCAAAGTGTTCTTTGACCGCCTGGGCAGACAGCAGGCTCTCATTGACAAAAATGTCGTCTATATAAGACGATGTCGCCTGTTGCACAGCTTTATCCTGACGCCGGATCGCCCGCATGATCGCCGTCATGATGCCCGGGGCTACATTCAAGCCGAACCCCAGCCTGGTCAAGCAATAGCGAGTTCCTTTGACTACCACCGTCTGGAATGGCCACAGCGATTTCTCAACATGTATTTGTAGGTAAGCTCTTCGCAAGTCCAGTATGGCCGCTTCCGCACCCTGCCGTCGCCACTCTCGCAGTTTATGAGCACAAACGTCAGCCCCCGAAGTGTACGGGTCAACGTGTTCATTGAGTTCCCGGTAATCAAGAACAGGTCGAACTTTCTGCTTGTTCTCTTGTCTGATAGCCATCAGGGGAATTAGCCCCCGCGGGGGCCCGAGCTCATCCTCTGGGTATGGAATTAACCAGCCGTTATCCAGCCACACTTGAAGTTCTGCCTCGTACTGCCCCCTAAGCCATGCAGGAGGGGGATACTCTGTCAGCCGATTCCGCAAAGACACTGGTGGCTGGTCGCCTGCCCACTTCCAGGACGCTGTCCATGTGTTTGTGCCCTTGTCATATTCTGCGTGGAAATCGGGTTCGTCAAGAGTGATTGCTGCACACATTTGTTTGTCTGGTCGAGGGAATCTCACATCACCGACGCTGTTTACAGTAATTCCGCCTAGCTGTGTAATAGTGTCCATTCCAAGGAGAAGGTCATATCCGAGCAGCTCCCCATCGACCACCAACACCGTCACAGCCACCGGGGGGCCATTGTCAATGCTGATATGAACAACACTGGATCCACAACACACTAATGAGCCTTTGCCGACAGTCAGGACGGGGATCTGTCGTTTCTTCCATGTGATGCAACATTCCTTTCGAAGGAGGGTTTGGGTACAGCCGGTGTCAACCAGCGCTGAACGTTTACACCCATCAACTTGAACTGTCACTGCAGGAAGCGCTTTGTTCAATGCCGCTTTGGGGAGGGTGCTAGCGCTGCGGCGTCCTCCCCTTGCCCGTTTCCCGGACAATTCCGTGCTATGTGGCCTGGCTTATTGCATTGGTAACACCGTATTACTTTTCGTGCTCCATAATTTGGGGTGCGCCTTGTGCCGCCTCTGCAGTCTCTGGAAAAGTGGTTGGGGCCACCACATGTATAGCATCGTAGGCCCTCTGCTGGCGAGTCCAAGGTGTCAACCGCTGCAGAGACCAGTTCTCGATCGTCCTTCAAGATGTTTCGTGCTCTCGCCAACAACTCCACCAATTCAATCTCTGTGAGTCTCAATGATGCTCGCAGCAGTCGGCTTGCATCGTCCGGAAGTCCAGACAAAAAGGCGCATGCCAATATGCGGTCACTCGCACCGCCGAAGGGAGCAGCAAGCTTTTTCAAGTCGGCCATGTAGACGTCCACTGTCTCCCCCGGCCCAAGCCGGCGTTCGGAAAATTGCCTCCAGGCAACAAAAGGATCTGCACCAAATGCCCCGTGCAGCGCCTGTGCAATCTGCTCCATGGTTGCATCATTACTGAGCTGCTTGTACACGGCGTAAGCCCCCTTAGTGAGTCTCAATGGGATGACCATAGCTGGGTCTTTAATTTTGCACAACCGGCAAACACGCTCGGCCTTCTCCAGCCATTCGACCACCGATGGACCAGCAGGAGAGCCGTCGAATTCCGGAATCAATCTGATGTCGAATTTTTCCATAACAACGCCGAAAATAGCTTGTAGCAGAAAAAATTAATCTTCCACCTCTTCTTTCTCTTCTTCCTCTTTCTCTTCTTCTTCTTTCTCTTCTTCTTCTTTCTCTTCTTCTTCTTTCTCTTCTTCTTTCTCTTCTTCTTTCTCTTCTTCTTTCTCTTCTTCTTTCCACGTCGTCCCTCGTAGACTACGCTCTCAGCCTTCTGCCGTCTTGCCTCCAGCGACCCGTTTTTATATCAAACTGGACTCTCGTCTCCGCGAGAGAACACGAGATTTCACGGGATTACCTGGCGATATTAAGCCTAGGATGCCATCTTGCCGCTCTTTGGGCGGTCCAGCCCTGCAGAGCGCGCATCGAGACCGTTTTCCAGGTAATTCCATGTTTTCACAATTTATAACCAGTATTCCGAAATTAATAAGATTAATTTTTTTTTTTTTAAACTTTAATCTTGCATTGATAAAGGCTTCTACTTTAAATTCTATAATACTGACCCAGCAATGCTTTGAAATGAACGACCGATTTACTTAAACTTTTTGCACGCTAATGCTTTCTTCGTTCTACAAGCAGAATTTGAATTCATAACTGCCAACGACATCGGCGCGGATACACCATAACAAGGACATTTTATCGAAAAAACAAAAGGAAAAAAGTTTGTTTATTTTCGTTTTTGTGTTTTTGATAAAAAAAAAAAAATGACACTGCACTGGTCAACTCTGATGATGGAATATTATTCCGAAATTAATAAGATTAAAGTAAAAAAAATAATAAATTAATCTTGCATTGATAAAGGTTTCTATTTTCAATTCTATAATAGAGGGAGATGTGTGCAGAACAAGACTTCAATGGTATCGCCATGTTGAAAGAATGTATGAGAGTTCTTGGGTTAGTAGATGTAGAACAGTTAAGGTAACAGGTCTTGTTCTAAGGGGAAGGTCAAGGAAGTGATGAAAATGGACTTGAGAGAAAAAAAGGGCTAAATAAAGACCTGGTAAGAGATAGGTTAGTTTGGAAATCAATTTCTTAAAGCTGTTAAACAGATGATATGAGGATTAAACTTTCCACTTTCAGAATACTATCGTTTAAAATTAATTATTTAGCACTTTATCCGTTTCGTCACGGGTCCATGAGGACAATTCCCTCCCTTAGTTTGTTAGCTGCCGCCAATATGGTTGCAAAGGGAGGTAAGTCATCCAAAAGTTTTAGCTAAGAAAGTTCTTAATCAAAATTTGTAGAAGACAAATGTGCAAAAAACAATTGGATTAGTTTTATTGAAATATATGCTTACAAATAACTTTATTCAAAATAAAACTAAATTAATATTTAAAATAAAATGTAATACAGTTAAGTGTTCATAATTATATATATATATATTGGGTAGAAAGGAAACTTAAGTTTTATTTTTAAATAAAATTTATCTAAAAAAAATATAAAAAATTTACATTTCACAGTACTTTAATTAAAAAATAATAATTTCAAGGAAGGAAAGAAAGCCACCCTGAAATTTGTGTGATTTTTTAAATGAAACTTTTTTGTAGTATTTTTCAGACTTGTGATAAACAATGTTAAAAAAAGACACCCCCCCCCCCACACACACTTTTTTTTTTGTGTTCCTTTTCTATGTGGCAGCAAAAAATAGAATAAGCAGTGGATTTCTAATTTTCTGATAATTGACTTGTGTGTAACTCTATGAATTAAAATTGACTGATTCTGATATGAAACACATCCAATCCCAATGAGACTCTAAATGAACCATCTTATTATTATTATCATTATTTTTTTTTTCATCTGTTAATTCATTGTATACATTTTCGAGGTTGGTTGGAATGTAGTTTGACTGCTGAGGACCAATTTATGCAAATCTTGTTTTTTTTTTTTTTTTTGCATGTATTAGGGCATCCCATAAGTTCTGTCCGGATGTTGCAGTGTCAACCATGTCTCAGTCAGTGCTGCAACACAACAGGGCTGCTCGGGCATTTATTGTAGGATAACAGCGCTGGCTTTTCAAAACCACACCTGACCATGCGTCTACCCCCCTGGGGAGGAGAAAAATAAAATACTCATATGGTCTCATAATTTTATTAATATAGAAATACCCGAAAACACAGGTGAAACACTTTTTAGACTTGGTAGACAATCACCTAGAGATTGTGTCTCGATAAAATCACTGGTCCTCATCACCTCATTAGGTTGGTGTAAGTCATGGAATCCGGCCTATAAAAATCTTCTCACTTCAGAAAATGGCTTGGAAAGAAATCCGTCGCATTTCAGGCTCTGTAATTTAAATGGTTGATTGAACGTGCGTCTGTGTGCGTTCACTACAAAGGCCGTGATCATCCGTTCGTTGTACCGGTTCATGGTCGTTGCTCGATTCGGGCACCAGTTGCAGTTCCAACCATGTGGTCTCAGTCAATGATGCAACACAAGAATTGTCCCTCCAGTTTAAAACAAGTAACAAAGGTTTATTCTTGGAGGTTACAATGGTACTGAACAATAGACTTGCAAATGAGAAATCTCAGCCCAACCAAATCAAAATACAAGTCCAACCAACACAATCCATTAGGTAAGGGACCATCTCTCTCCGAGAGGCACACAAACCTCAACTGACTGTGAGACACTCGGAAAACCAACCAACTGTCAGGCTCTTGAAAAACAAACTGACCATAAGACACCCAGAGGGCCAACTCTGAGTCACTCTCTAACCTCCTCCCACCTCCCTTGGATTATATACAGATATCACTTGGATCACACCAGAAAGACCACTCAGATATAAACTTGAAAAGGCTAATCTGCTGCCGATCTATGGACATCACAAACCTAATTAATGCCTAGGGGCCTCTGACCATTATTTTTGGCAAAACTCAAGTAGCTCATAATCACAGTAAGGATCCTCGTATCTGAAGGAACATCATTTTCTCAAGTGAACAAATCGAATTCTGGGTGGTTAAACCCCAAATCAGAGATATTTCTCATTTTCTCGTGTGGCCTCTTTTCTTTTAGTTATATATTTCTCATTTTTCAAATCAAGAAGTGATCAACACATGATCGCGTCTCGTTGATATTCATCAGCCATTGTTGCGAGTTCTGCTTGGAAAACAAGGAGTCATGTGTTGCAACATCTTGTCCGATACTTTATTTATTAGCCTATTTTTTTTTCTTACCTAGGGTTTAATTCAGCATATTTCACATAATGCTATCGAAGTTATATGTTGAAAAAGTTTTTTTTCTTTTAATAAAAAAACAGTAGAGATTACGTCACAGATGAGGGGGGGGGGGGGGGTCGGAGGTAAGATGGGTGGAAAGACAATGGGGTTAAATGATTCTCCAACTCACACAAATAGAATCGGAAATAGGATGGGTGGGAGTGTCCGAAGAAACAAAAAAGCTGATATAGGATTTCCGATACGACTAAATATGCTTGGGGCTGAAAATTTTTACAACATTTGAGGAGTACGTTAGTTTACAGCAGGGGTGGGCAACCTTTTCAGAGTGAGGGCCAGATGAGACTTTTGGAAGGAGATTGCGGGCCGGAGTGAAAAACGAAATCTCGTAAACAAAATATAGTAATTCTATGAATAAATTGTAGAAAAAATTGCATTGAACACTCTATAAATCTGATATTTTTTCTCAAGAGACTTCTGTATGTGATGTTATAAAAGGCGCCGACGAAGAGCCATTTTGGAATCATAAAAAATAATGACGGGGGAAGTAGCAAGTTGATCCAGCATTCGTTTTGACACTACTCATATAAGTTCTGTTTTATGCCATTTCCTCGTCTCACGTTTCCTCTTTGCCTCTCTCTTTTTCTATTTTTATCTGTTAATAGTTAAAGAAAAATGAAATATACATGCATCATCGCACGCTGATATTCATACATTTTTATCCCACTGTAAATCTTAATTGAAACCTACTTTTACGTCTATGTCACAAAATGATGAGTTTTACTGGGAGGTCCGCGGGCCGGATTGCAATAATATAGCATAGCAGGGTGGCAGGCCGGATGTGTCGTGCAAGCCGGAGGTTGCCCGCCCCTGATTTAAAGCAGTTTAAGTTAGTTTTTATGACAGTAGGTTAGTTTAAGGAGTTAACTAAAAACTCGTCATTTGCTGTAAAGTTGACGACAGTTTGTGGCTCGGAGAGGAGACGATCAGATCGGCCAGATCCTTAGCAGATGAAAAGATGAGCTGACGACTTTGAGCAACGAAAATGGGGGTCTCGACTGTCCGCGACGGTGGCACACACACTCAGTTTCAACTGACTTTTATACACGATGTATCTGAGTTTGTTTTTTTTGTGAGTTGCATTGTTTTTTTTGTAAACTTGTAAGCCAGTGCTGTGCCTTCGACGTGACGGCCAGAATGAGAACACGAACAAAAGATGAAGACGAACAGAAAAAAACCACGGCACACACAACGTTGGAGTCGACAGTCGTCGAGGGGCAGCACGGTTCTGTTTGATCACTGTGACCTAAAGTGGGCTGACCACTTGAACAAACTTGAGAAAAGGTCGCACACGGATATCCATTACTAAGGAGAGAACTTGAATGCCTACGAGACACCATCCTCGAGTGTCTTCAGTCTCTCTGTAAAAGGGTTTGTCAGGACAACCTGGCATGAGGTTACTTCACCTTACAAAATAACATAGTATTCAAAGCCCAAATAAGATTTCCTCGGCATGGCTACACATTGGCTAATACGAGGAATGGTGCACCTTCTCTTAGTGGTGTTACCTCACGTAATAGCAGTAAGCTGGATACTCCACCAGACTAGATGAATTCTGATCCTGAATCTGGCAAGACTAAGAATTAATGCTCTTCACTGTTTTACAACTCAACATTTGCGATGTAAAGTAGAACTTTAATTGAACAGTCGGATATCCATGTCTCTCATATAGAAATCAAGTGTTAACCCCAGAAACGGGCCTTTGATTTCTGAGATCTATTTTAAGTGAATTGGAGAGAAAAAAAGGGGGGGGGGGGAGAAATTTCTAGAAATTTAAATGTAATATGAACAAACATCTTGCTGCCCAACTCCCCACCCAGGTTCTTCTCTCCCCCTTCCAAAATCTGGTCCCTATCACAATAGCCCCTTATGTTTCAGTGGCAATGTGCTTTGTTTGGGACAAATACCAAAAGCAAAAACAATAAAAAATAAAAAAAAATTTTTAATTAAAAAAAAAAAAAAAGGGTTCATGTGAAACCGGTTGACCAAGACTCAGACATGAGGTGTAATTAGCGGATGAACAGCGAGTCACAGATAAATGAATGTTGAATGCATAAAAAATTTCAGCCTGATGAAGCCTCGCTCAAAATATATTGATCATATTTCATCTATCATAAAATGTATTTATGTTCTTTAGATAGGCAATCTTGTTTGTAAACAAATAGCTTATAGGTGAGAGTTGCCGACTATCATGGTTGGAGCATTGATCCCTGGTTTGGGATTACTACTAATAATAATTAAGAAATTAATGTACAGGAAAAGTCTTTCGTCTAATATATAAAGTAGAGACGTTTTTACCCCTGTACCTTCTCAGAGTATAGGAAAATAACCACATGCATCACAGGCTACTAAACTCATCACTATACTACACTTATTCACTTGAGCGTGTTTTAGTAAATTTGTTATTATTTTTTTCTACATAACACTAAATATTACATTTGGCCCATCAACAACGTCTCTCCGAAAAACCAACTCCATATAGGTGGTAGCAAAAACTTTCCTCTCTAACAATTCTGTACTGTCACTCTACTTATCGACACCGGGAACTAATACACAGTTTAATTTTCACAAAACACTGGTTCTTATTTATTATTTGCCTGGTATTAATTTAACACGCATGCCAATAATCAAGCTTAGGGTTAATTGGCCTAGTTTCACATGTATTTGCAACCCGAAACTGGCGCAATCGGTAAGAAGGTAGGCTTCATGATTGTTAGTTTTAGCGTTCGATCCCATTCTACTCTACCACTTTTTTCTTTTTTTTTAAATTTAAAACATTCGCCAACACGGTAGACGGGGAAGAAAAAACAATATGCCGTTTCTTTTTTTATTCGACGTCATGCAATAGGTAGTACTTTCTCCCGTGCAACGCCGGGCGACGAGTTCCGCTAGTATATATAATAAAATAGCCGAATCAAATTATAAGTGAATAGTACTGAATATGAAGAGTTATCACCCTTTGACTATCCGAGTATACTTCTTGACAAAATTGTTTTATTTAATTTTTAAACATTTTTCGGAAGCTTGTAAATCAACTGCATTCTTTTAAAGGTTACTAAGAGAATCTATGCAAAGTTTCATTTTTTTTAGTTTAACTGGTAGTTTAAAAAACAATAAATATTTATCATTAGTACCAGCAAAAGAAAATCAAGTTTAAACAAATATTAAAAGAATCATTTTGGAATTCGAAAAAAAGGCTCAAATTTTTCCGATACCCGATTTCAATTAATCGTCCCAACACTAGTAAAATAACTTTTCCATCAGAGTTGAATTATCTCCCCTTTACATAATTGAGAGAGCACTTTCAAAATAATGATTTGACCAGAGAGAGACATTGTCGCCATAGTGAATCATAAAAGTTGTATTATTTAAAGAAAAAAAAAAGGATATTACGCCTAAAAACATTTTGGGAGGATATAGTCCAATGGTATTGAATGAGATGTTGGTTTGACTTTTATCATTATGACTAGTGTCTCCGTGCTGTCAGCAAATGACGCCAAACTTTTTTACCATTGCTTCTCAATCTTATATAAAAGAAATTTTGTTCGTCCGTTCAGCACAATTTTGTTTTAAACATAAATACATTGCAGAATTTGTCTCATTTAAAAATATCAGAGATCTCAGATACTTTCTGAAATTGAAAATATTGCATTGATACTAAATAATAAATTCCCAACAAATAAATCGGACGCCATGACCGGAAATCGGAACCGAAACCTTGAGATCTTAAATCTGATGTTTTACGAACTGAGCTATTTAGATTTTTTATAAATAGATCTTAAAACATTACCTTAACAAAATAATTATAGCTTTGTTGTGACGTCATAGATTTATGATTTACGTCATGTTTCAAAACATGAATCCAAACATAAGCGATAATAAAAAATAGATAAATGAATGAGTAAACATTATCAATATCGGCAGCCTTGTAACTCTTGCTTCCCTTATTTTGTCCTTTAGTCCTCACATTCCATGAGCGATGTTTCTTACAAAAGGGGGAAGAATTTCTGTTTTCTGGGGCAGAATCTATCCATCTAACACTTATCGTTGACTATTTTTTGTTATTTGATGTAAGGAGCTAAAAAAAAAAAACTACTTCAAGCGGCTTCATACCTTGTCTAGAGTGACTTCCATGAAAAAAAAAAAGCGTTGGAAATTATTTTAATCGTCCAAAACAATTTATTTTGCTTTAACTACGTATTGTTTACAGTTCTTTCACAATTATATAATCCTTCCAGCCTAGCAAACATATGCGACTGGAGATGAAATATATTTGCTGGTTTATTTAAATTTTTATAAGGTCCCTTTGAAAAGCGTTACAAACAACGCAGATACATTAGTCGACTGCTTATACCGAGAAAAATACTTGTCCCAGGATAGGAAAAAAGTTTTCAAACAGAACAATTTTGCACCACCTTCTCACTGGATTTTCGGAGAATTCACGTCAGAAACTGACACTGATGAGTGATATGCACATGAGCAGTTTTGTCAGATCAACCCTGGTCGTCTAACCAACCTCTGTCGACCTTCACCAAGTCTTGCTCAGAATTTACTGTGTGTGAAAATATAATATCAACTTTTTCACAGAACTTATTAACGATTCATAAAATTGATATTTCTTTTGAGGTAATCGATTGATTGTCTATATGGAAAATCATTTTCCAATCAAACCGTAGTGCCGAGTTTGAACATCGCATTGTCATATAATAATGACCATCATCTTCGGTTTAACGTCTGTTTTACATGCTGGCATGTGTTTGACAGCTTTAAGAAATTGACTTCCAAACAAACCTATCTCTGGCCAGGTCTTTATTTATACCTTTTTCTCTAAAAGTAAACAGGCACAAGGTGGTTGCATGTTTAGTGGGGTGCATAGTTGTAATGCATGCAATTGGAAATATCTCTGATTTTGGATTTGGTTACCCAGAATTTGATTTTTCAATATCAGTTTTTCTCTAAAGTCCATTTTTATCACTTCCTTTCATGTTTTCCTTGGCCTTCCCTGTAAACCGAACTTGCTACCTCAACATCTAACCCAAAAACTCACCCATTCTTTCAACATGGCCATACCATTCAAGTCTACTCATTGACACTGATGGGCCTTGCGAATCTCACCTAACCACTTGTGACCATAATCACTCGAGATATGAAAAATCGTTGTAGCAAAAATACAGATCTGTAAAAAAAAAAAGGGTGAGTGTTCTTCGTGCTGCGGTCGACCGAAGGAGAGAAAAAAAAGACAAAACGAATAAATTCTTGGTACTTACCTCTGTACATTTGATATAATGGCAAGAGTGTTCGCTAATGGCCCAGGAGACCAGGGTTCAATCCACAGTAGAGTAATACCAAAAATTTTTTTTAAAAAAGAAGGAAAAAAAAGGTACTTGATGCCCCCCAGTATTACAAAGTGAGGATCAAGGGTAAGTGGTGTAATCCTGGGAAAGGAGTGGCACCCTCCCCTACACCTCAGTGCCGTTGCTAATGAAAAGGGAGCCTTTGAGTCGCCCTCGACTATGGTCAACCACTTTTACTTATTTACTTATCGCAGTTATGTGATTGAAATCTATTTCGTGTTGTATTAACACTTAATCGGTCACGCATCTGCTTTGATGCACAGACTTATGCAACGGAGTGGGCGATTCGAACATGCATTTCAGTCATTCAAAGCAGTTCTCGCGAAAATTTAGTTCCAGTTGAGACGTCAACAGGAACAGACGTGATATCACTAACTCGCCTGCAGGCGAACGAGGAGTATCACGCCTGTTGTAAGTTTTTTTTGTTATCCTTTGTGACAGTCACAGATAATCAAAAAATTTATCTTTCCAATGAAGGTGTAACGTGTTTTTCCTCCTTTTTTTCACGACTCGAGATAAGAAAAGTCGTTGTAGCAAAAAATACAGATCTGTAAAAAATAGGGTGAGTGTTCCTTTGTGCTGCGGGCGACCGAAGGAGAGAAAAAAAGACAGAAAAGAATAAATCCTTGGTACTTACCTCTGTACATAATGGCAAGCGTGTTCGCTAATGGTCCAGGAGACAAACCAAATTTTTTGTTTATAAGCGAGTCGATTCTAATCGTAAAAACAGCAAATAAGCAATTCAATAATGTAAAGGGGAGATACGTCAACTCTGATGGAAGAATTATTTTGCTAATGTTGGGACGATTAACTGAAATCGGGAATCAGAAAAATCAGACTTTTTTATGGTATCGGAAAAATTTGAGCCTTTGAGCAAATAATTCAACTACAGATCTTACACTATTAGGTAAATTTATTAATATATAAAATATTAAGACGCAACTCCAAAAAATGCTGTTGCCATTATTTATTGTCGTTTCTGACAAAAAGATGTTTCACAACATCTTATATCATCATATTTGATTTAATGTCTATTTTACATGCTGGCATGTGTTGTACAGCTTAAGAAATTGACTTCCAAACAAACCTATCTCTGGCCAGGTCTTTATTTATACCTTTCTCTCTAAATGTAAACAGGCACAAGGCAGTTGCATGTTTAGTGGGGGTGCATAGTTGCAATGAATGCGAATAGCAGATTTGCTGTAAATGAGAAATATTTAACGAAGAGAAAAGAGGCCACGCAAGAAAATGAGAAATATCTCTAATTTGGGGTTTGGCCACTCAGAATTCGATTTGTTCACTTGAGAAAATGGTGTTCCTTCAGATATGAGGATCCTTGCTGTGATTATGCGCCACTTGAGTTTTGCCAAAAATAATGGTCAGAGGCCCCTAGGCATTAGGTTTGTGATGTCCATAGATTGGCAGCAGATTAGCCTTTTCATGTTTAAAATTCTTAGTGAATCCTCATGCATTAAAAGATTGAATATATTAGAAACTATTTACATCAAAAATGGTCGTTATAACATTTTGATTTAACATAAAAAAGGGTATAGTTAAAATGTTTTTATTTGACAGTATTGCAGGTTTTCAAAAGATTTCAATAAATGTTCGATTATTATTGAATAAAAAAATAATTCAATGCGCAATTATCAAATTATGTTGATGTGAGATATCTATCTATATATATATATATCTGGCGACAGGTGTGAATAATTCTTCTCTACACTGACGATTCCCATAAGGAGGAAATGTATACGTATGTAGATAAAAACATTCATAATTAATTTGTGTATATATATATATATATATATATATATATATATACTCATACACACACGGGAGTTAATTAATAAAAAAAAAAAAAAGATTCCGCTTGTGAATTAGTAGCAGTGAGAGTACTTATTTCTGTAAGGAAATATTTCATCCTACTTTCTATTTGTATCACTACGAGAAATTGGAATGCAGATTCGGATTAAATATGTTTCCAATAAAATTGATTGGAAATAGTGAAACAAATGTTAATATTTGGTCCATTACAGCATCTAATAACTGTTAACAGATCCACTTTGGCTGGCTTTAATTTATATATTAGATATGGATGCCATAGAAAAGAAGAAACGAAAAAGTGAATTTTAACATCGATTAAACAAAGATTAACAAATAGAAACAAAACATAAAAGAGAAAGTAGAATTGAGATATATTTATTCAAATAAGATGAACCCTTTTCCAAAGTCTTATATCTCCCCAACCCTGAATCTTTCATTTCTCCTCTCCCTTAAGTTTGCTATAAAAAAATGGGGAGGAGAAATCAAAATAAATGTAAAGAAACAGAAATGTCTGACATGTTTCTTCTTCTTCTTCTTCTTCTGATAAAAAAAAAGAAAAAAAAAACACTCTGGCAGAGTTTGGTTTTATTACGCAAAAAAAAACAAAAAAACTGTCTTTCTTTAAAAATATAAAACAAAAAAATATAGAATTGCTAAAACTTGGGTACAAATTTTTAAAATCTAATTTTTCGAATTTTTTCTCCATTTCTTTTGTTTTAGGGTATATTTTTTATTTATTTTTTTAAAAATTTTATTATTAAAAACAAGAATAAGACGGTTGCCGTGGAAACAAGAGGAATGGGAAGATTTGAATATGTTTTTTTTTTTTTTGTTCAAATTGTTTTTGTTTTTTTTTGTTGTTCTTGTTGTTGTTCAGATGTATGTATATGTAAGTGTGTGAAAAAAAAAAAACAATTTCAATTTCTGGTCAAAGTAACAAATGAAAGACAACTTAACATTTTGGGCCCCAAAGAAGAGGAACCCACTTGGGGGGATGGGGGTAAAAAGGGGATGGGGGAGAGGGGGGATGATGGCCAACAGTAGGCCAAACTGCAGCAGTAGATTCATATGCTTACCACCAGCAAAAAGGACTACAGATTCAAGTTACATCAAAAGACTTGAATCATGGAAGCACGAGCTTTGCCGACGCCGATCCATTTCACTGGGGGGAAAAAAAAAAAAAATAAATAAATAAAATTTTAAAAAAATAATTAAAAAAAAAAAAAAAAAAATTAACTGAGCAAATTATATTGCATGAGGACTTTCGCATGATTACTCGCCGTTGCCTGGGTTGGGGGATAACATCACATACAACAGTATCGTCGGGACTGAAGAGTAACTTGTACGTCTACTATCTTTCTTCTATATTTCATAAAAATATGTCCAGTAGTTTCTATTCCTATAGATGTACAGACGTTCATCTTTATCATATAGACTAGAAGAAAGAATACCCGTCCCGAGACGGGTAAAATTAATTCAGAACAGTTTTTTACCACTTTTATGTCACTTAACGAAGATTAAAATCAAAATATAATTCTACTAAACCTCATGTCTGGAATCCTTATTCTAATTTTGACCAAAATCCATTAAATGATTATTTTTTCTATAAAATGTCTGCGCTCCTGGATAACCAGTAACCTATCTGAGAGAGATAACTCTATTTTTCTTACACGCCGCTATTCCGAATCCGATTAAACTTTGGCAAGGGAGATAACTCTTTTTTTTTACCGGTGCATGAAAGAAAATGCGAATGTTTTTGTAAATGTCCGTTTTTATTTACATGTCATAAACTTTATAACAATTAATAAAAAATAAAAAGAAAGAAAATGCGACACTAATTTTTGATAAAGTCTCATTAAAGATAACTTTTAAGCGTTGTTATTTACATGTCACAAACTTTATAACAATTATGAGATGTTTTCTGTGACATGGAAATAAAAGCGCTTAAAAGTTATCCTTGTGCCATTTAAAAACGCAGACTTTATTAAAAACTGCTGTCGCATTTTCTTTCTTTGTGTTAAAGATCGTAACATTTTTTTTTTAATTAATTGTTATAAAGTTTGTGACATGTAAATAAAAGCGCTTAAAAGTTATCCTTGTGACATAAAAAAAGTTATTTCATTTCATGCCAAAGTGTCAGCGTCAACGAATTCGGAATAGCAGCGTGTAAGAAATTTAAAGTTATCTCCCTCAGATCAGTTACTGGTTATCCAGGAGCGCCAAAATGTCTTACGCTTAAGAGGTCTAAGCAAGATTCCCTGAATGTTAATCTTTTCTTAATTGGTGTCTAAAATTTTCTGTACATCGAAAATATTTGAATTTTCAAATTGGAGGTTGTGCCTATTTTATGTACCCAAAAAACTCCCAAGAAATTGAAATGTCCAATAACTAGTGTTAAAATTCCAGAAAAATCTGAATTTTCACAAAGGGCTTCCACCCCCTTTGGATAAAACTAAATATAGCACACATTGTAAACCCTTACACCTAGCAGCTGTGTTCCTAAATTAATAATGATTGGTTAATTAGTTTAGGATTGAATCCTGTACATACAAATATATAAAAACTTTGTAAAGATAGAGAAGAGATATATCATGACGCGTTCGGTCACAAACTCTTCCACTATTTATTCAGTTTTAATTTAATTTCAGAATTCATAAATCATGACGTCCTATCCGTTGACATTCTTCTTGCATAACTAAAAATAATAACTCCATTTACTTCTTTATTATCTTTATAATAGATAATACAGAAGAGACTTATTATTTTGCCATCTAATTTACATACGTGTTTATGGTGTCTACGAACACACTATGTAAATTAGATGGCAATTTTTTTTTAAAATCACTCTTTCTTTAAATGTACGGAGATAGTTAAAAACATATTAGTGATTGAATAAACAAAGAGCGGGCGAGAAAAATACATAGATGGGGAAGAAAAAAAAAAAAAAAAAAATGGAACACAGAAAATCATGTAAATTATTTTCACAAAACGTCCTTTATAAAAAAAATATGTATTTTTTGATAAAACTTGATTGAATATGAAATCTTTATGAACAACAGGATATTCTTGGATTATGCATCCATGTCCACACCCTGTAAACCTGCAGTAGGCTGCATGTTTTAGCGCTGCATGCGAATGGTAGACGGTGCAGATGATAGATGCTCGGCCAAAAGAAGGAAGGGGGGGGGGGGAGAAATTTGGGAATATGTCTGTCTGTATTTTGGGCCACACAGAATCTTATTGCTCTTTGAAATAAAATAAGTGCCTCATAAAAACAGGGAGTCATGCTGAGACCAAAAAAGTAATGTTCATAGATAGACTCCATGATAAGCCCCCTTTAGTAGACTGTCTGGCAGCTATCTCTAATGGATATCTCCAGCGGTCGAATGGTGACCAGTGAGTAAGACTGGAATCCAAGATTTACAGTCAGGAGGAAAGGATTCAAGGAGATGAGAAAGGGAGGGGGAGAGCTGGCCCTCTCGGCATGATGGACAGAGTTGGTTTTTCAGAGGGCTGGCATTCAGTTGGAGCTTGGTGCCTCTCCAGACAAGATGGGCCCATTGGGGCTCTTAGCTAAAGGATTGTGCTGATCGAACTTATCTTTCTAGGTCGGGCAAAAATCTCATTTTGCAAGTCTGCCATTCAACCTGGGAACACAAGTTTCATTTGTAACCTCCAATAAATAAATTTGTTACTTGTTTATAAACTGGACTTGTGGCCTTGACCTGGGATGAGAATTCTTTGTTGCAGCACTGACCGAGTCGGATGACAACTTTGGACCGGCACAACGTATAGGACGATCGCGGTCAGTGCAGTGAATGCACACATACAGATTCACACGTGTTAAATTGAAGAACATAATAGTTGTTTACCTTACGTTTAAAACAAACAAAAAATTAAAAATAAACTGATTTCACCACATCCCGGGCAACACCGGGTAAGTAGTTACCACTATTGTGTATATGTGCATACAGACACACACACACACACAACACATATTATATTGTATCTATGACTAATGGAGATTTGGTATCTGCGTGTCTGAAGCCAACACTATACTATTACTTCTATTAATGTACTATTGTGCTTGCTTAATTCAGTGTAGCATCTATTCTAATGTCCTCCCAGGCATTACCTCCTCCTTTTATAGGAAGGCTGGTAGTTTAGTATAGGTTTTGTGCTCATAATATCATCCTAGGATTACGTTTTTTTGGGGTGTGGGAGCTACTGTAACATCTGTTCTGTTGTCATGAAACCATCGTCCCAGGCATTTCGTCCTCCTGTTTTGGGGCGCGGTGTAATATATGTTATATGTACATTCTTGAATAATCACATAAAAATCAGTAAAGTAATGGTCTTAAAAACACAATACAACAAAAAAACTTACCAGGGACTTTTAATAATTCTTCAATTTTACGGACATAATTGCGAGCATTTTCAGGAAGGTCTGCAAAGTTACGAACTTCTTCTGTACTTGACATCCAACCAGGTAACGTGATGTATTCAACTTCAACGCGTTTTAAATCTTCATCAGACGCTAAAAAAAAAAAAAAAAAAGTAAAATTATAAAAGTTATATTATTTGTAGTGAAAATAGTGCTCAATATTTAAAAAATAGAGCAGTAATACACTTTGGCTTACAATGATCTCGCAGATCGTCTAAGTATGTATGTATGTATATATATATATGATTATTTTTATTTACACAGACATGTACAAAATCTGCAACACTGGCATGTCGATGTTATCGATCAACAGCTATTACAAACTGAGATCTCATCAGGCAGAGTTAGAATCCGATCTTAACCTTAGATCTCGGTTTGCCTGATGAGATCTCAGTTTGCCTGAAGAGATCTCAGTTTATAATAGCGGTTGATCGATAACATCGACATGCCAGTGTCGCAGATTTTGTACATGTCTGTGTAAATAAAAATAATCATATATAAAAGCTCTATTTGATATTGAGCACTTTTTATAAACCCGGTTGAAATTCTTTGGATTATTACCCTGTGGATGTTTTACCTGGATTATTATTATTATTATATATATATATATATATGCAACAATGACCCAATCAATAGGGATTAAAAAAAAAAAGTAAATAAAATTAAAAAAATGCCCATACTTTTAACAAAGGCGTATTCGCTGAAAAATCTCAAGTTTTTAGAATAAATAAATAAATAATTTATTTTAAAAAACAAAAAAAATTACGTCGTTCTGGTTTTTCAAAATATTCTTATTAATTGTTATTAACTCAACCATTGTTTTGATGCTAATATAAGAAATAATTTTGTTCAAACAAATTGTTTTATTCCGTGGAGAAAAGTTTAACATTTGTGCTCAACTGCCCCCCCCCCCTACTTTAGGGATGATTTTCAACAAGTTGCGATCATTTCTAAGTTAAAAACCAACTCCCACACCAGGCATATTGATTTTCTTCTTTCTTTTCATTTATTTACAGTCATTTTTAAAAAATAAATAAATTTGCGTCGAAATTTTAATGCTTATTTATTTGTATGAAGAAAGACGACCCTTTCTGTTTCGTGTTCACAGGTATTTTACATAGCACAATTAGCAAAGTGGCAGCAAGCCGGCATAGACAGATAGGTTTGTATAAAGATCTAAAAAAAAAAAAAAAAAAAGGAAGTATAAGAAAAACTAGACAGTCATCCACAGGCAACTTAGTGCGGCAAGACATAAGTGTTTCAAAGTGAGTTTCGAAACCCGGCCGCTAGCAGAGTAGTCAACAATCTTAGCCTAAGTGGTGGTTCATAAGAGAGATCTAGAATTACCTGGAAAAGACTCCATAGGTTTCCCATTCAATGTATAAGAGATTCCAATCTTCACTTCTTCTAATACATCCATAATGTCCAGTTTGGTGATGGCGACCCTGAAAAAAAAACAAAAAAACATTTCATTTATATATTTATTTTATAACACATTTGAGAAAAAAAAAAAGAAAAAAATGCAGTCAAAATTTTATAACACATTTAAGAAAAGAAAAAAAAGAAAAAAATGCAGTCAAAATTTTATAACACATTTAAGAAAAGAAAAGAAAAATCAATTTTTTTTTTGCTTCATTGCAGTCAATTCGTAGAAAATAGTTTCTATGATTAAAACTAACACTTTTAGACAGAAATAATTTTTTTTTTTTTAACAACTCACGCTGAGAATCCATTGATCATGTGTGAATAACGAAGCATGACCATGTCAAGCCATCCGATTCTCCGTCTCCGGCCAGTGGTCACTCCAAATTCATGACCCCTTTTTTGCAGCAAATCACCGGTTTCCTTAGAGAAAAGAGAAAAAGTTTGTCTGGGTCAAAATATGTCATAGCCATATATATATTTGTAAGTTTTTATAAAAGATATATAATTCTGAAATATTTCTCAATTGCAAGCTCAATGAACTTGTATTACAAGATCCAGAGCATATATACTTTATAGTTGCATTCCTATGATCACAGGAAAAATCAATCCAAAATCATAATTTTCATATTCACTTCAATTTCTTTTATTTTCATATTACGGCAAATACCTGTATTTCTTTTTAATTCCTCCAACAGACAACCTCCTCTTTTTTTTTCTTCATTTTTTCCTTTATTTTATTTTTATCCAAAACATTTTCTTATGCACGTTTCACAGCAAGGTCAAGTGAAAATATACAGACTTCAGTCAAACTTTGTTGATCATCAGAGCAAGTAATAGAAAAATATATTTTTTCCAAAGGCAGGAGAGCTAAATATGTGAAAAAAAATATCAAAGAATAAGATTTGACCAAACAAATGTGTCAAGCCGAAATACATGAGAAAAACTCACATAAAAAATGGTGACAAAATCCAAGGAACCCAAAACTACATGAATTGCACTTCAAATTGCTTCTGCAGCACCCACCCTATTCTCCAGATTTAGCCCCCAACGACTACTGGTTGTTTACAAACCCCAAAAGAATGGTACAGGGAGAGAGAGGGATTTGACTCCAATATAGAAGTGATATCAGAAACTTGAGTGAAAAGATAAATCATTCTACAAAACAGGCGTTGAATTGTCAGAAAAGCGTTGGAATTAGTGTATCACCTTAGAAGGAGACTATGTTGATGAATAAAATTTAATTTTGCCTAAAAGGTGTTTGATTAGTTGGGCACGGGACTTATCGAGTGACGGGTTATAAATCTGAGTTTTCCCAAATGGTCACCCATCTAAGTACTGATCAATCTTAGTATCGCTTAGGTTTGGTGATCCGACGAGGACCTGTGTGTCAACAGGATTTAGCGTCTGTTGGCATTCCTGCAGCATCGCAGATATTCCTGGATTTATACAGCTGTAATCAAGTCGATACACAGGTTCACATAAGATTGCCTTAGTTAAGCCATGCTGAATCTGGCCAGTATTGAATGGGTGACCACATGAGAAGACTATGTGCTATATGTACCAAAAATCTGTTCGGAGCTCTAGCAAAAGATGGTTGGTGCGACTCATTGGTCAGAGAATAAGAGTCGCGATCAAACAAATTTAGAAGGAAAATCCGGTGCGGCCCCGCATTAGCGTGACGAAAAGCAGAAGAGTAAAAGAAAAGAAATTTATCGGTTTAGTGTCTTGTTATGATTCAGGCCATCTAGAAATGTTTTTTCTTTTTTTTTTGGTGGTAGTGGTGGGGGTGGTAGTAGCTGTAGTGGTGGGGTGGTAGTAGTGGTGGTTATAGCGGTAGTGGTGGTGGTGATAGTTGTGATGGTGGTAGTGGTGAGGGTGGTAGTAGCGGTAGTGGTGGTGGTGAGGGTGGTGGTAGTGGTGGTGGGGGTGGTAGTTGTGGTTATAGCTGTAGTGGTGGAGTGGTTGTAGCGGTAGTGGTGGTGGTGGTAGTAGCGGTAGGGTACTTACATTGAGGAGTTCAGTAGGGAATCCTCCAGATCCAACTCTGGTTAGATACGCTTTGACGACCCCATACACATTACCAATGTTTCGGGGTGGGATGCCAAGTCCAGTGCACACGCCACCTACACTGCAGTTCGAGCTGGTCACATAGGGATATGGACCTACAAAATTAAAATAAATACGAAATAAGAATAGTAATAAAATTTATTTTTGAATTAAAAACATTCTGTATGTTTTCATAGACAATGTCTACTCAAACATAGAACCTGATTTATATCAAAGATTTTAAAGGTGGCTGCGTTGAAGTGGATACCGACACAAACTGACGACTTCAACGTGCCATGTTTGAATCCTGTTTGATCCAGAACATCGCTTTCACTATATACGTTGGCAACTTTCACTCCTGTGAGTACTCGATTCAAAAAAAAAAAAAAAAGAAAAAAAAGATTTGGGGAAAAAGACAAAAAATACAATGCCAACAACAATGACCAATGAGAGCGGGTGATCTGCATAATCAACAACGATTGCGTTTGCTGCATTGCCGGTGTGTGGATAGAATACCAACTCAAGCTCTTTTTCGACGACCGAATCGCACATCTTTGCCATCCGTTCTTCTCCGATGCCGTTTAAGATGGTCCAGAACGCCGTCTAAGATGGCTCGGAACGCCTAGGAGAAGAGTTCATCCATGCAGTCCTTTCCCCCCCTCTTGCTCTACTTGGTGGACGCAAACGTGCTTTTGGATAGTTGAAGACATGAGCGCCGATAATCAAAGGCGAGCTGGCAGCACTACCAGTCCCATAAGCAGTTAGTCTTTAACTATGGAACCGAGATTAGTTAGCCAAATCGTGTTATCTAGCTCAGGATCAGCGAAAGTGGGCTGTGATGGTCAGAGATGCTGAGAAGGAAGCCGGCTCAACAGACCAGCTGTCAGGAGCGGCATGCTCGTATCAACCGTTATCGTCCCATCTTTTTGCTGGTCGTTCCGTTGATCTTTCTCAAATTAAATCTTCTTTGATTTCTCTGCATAGCTGGAGTCTGAAAGCCAGGAAACATGTCCAAACTATGTTAATCTCTTTTTCCGAATGATGTTGGTGGATCTATTAATATTAAGCCTCTTTCTGATATTTGCATTTCTTCGTCCATCTCGCAAAGTTACTCCAAGGATAGTTCGTAAACATTTCATAAGGTACTCCTAAACTAATTAACTGACCATTAGGAATGTTGGGACACAGCAGCTAACTTTTGGGTTAATTTTAAGCAATAACAAAATGGAGAATTTTTTTTAAACTAAAAAATATTCAATTTATTCAAATATCTATGACAAAGAAAAAATTTTGTTTTTTGAAATTCATTTTGGGACATTTATGTGCAACTGATGAAGCAATTTTGAAGAAAAATCAGATGCAATAATAAAAATGACGAACAGCAAGAAAACATTGAGAAGTAGCAAAGAGTTAATGTAAAAATAAACTTTATTTTTTTTTTTTTTTTTTTTACATATTTTACCCCAAACAAGGCAAGTTGCCTCTGTAGACGTAAGGGGCCACTGAGAATTGGGGTGTAAGTTTTGAGGGTCATCCTAAGTTGGGAGCTGTGCAGCGAGATGTTTGTTTACATTAGTTTTAAATTTCTGCATGTCAGTACAGTCAGGGAAACAAGGAGCAGGGAGGGAGTTCCAGAGGGTGGCAGCACGAGGAAAGAAGCTATTGGAGTAGAAGGCTCTCCGGCATCTGGGGACCTCCACAGTGAATGGATGGGATTTAGCTGATTGTCGTGTTGGTCGAGTGTATTTACGTCGAGGAGGCACTAGTGCAGCAAGTTCATCGGAGCACAATCCATTGAAGTACTTGTAAAATAAGCACAAGGATGCAACATTGCGGCGATGGGAAAGGGGCTGGAGCTTGGTGGATAGTGAGGGACCTATCAAATTAGCGACTCTTTTTTTTATAACCTTATCTAAGAGGGAGAGACTAGTGAATGGTGCATCAGGGAGGTCATTTATGAAAATAAGGAACAATAAAGGTCCAAGGATCGATCCCTGGGGTACACCTGTATTTATGTTATGTTGTTTGGATGAACGGCCATCAAGGACAACCCAGATCTTTCTTTTGGATAGGAAGGATCTAATTATTAAATATTTGTCCAGTAATACCATATGAATTAATTTTTATGAGAAGACCTTTATGCCAGACCTTGTTAAAAGCTTTGGATATATCAAGCGTTACCGACCTAGTTTCACCTGCATTGTTCAGTGTATGGTATATGTGTTCAGAGATGACCGTTAGGATATCCGCAGTAGACGGTACTTGCCTAAATCCATACTGATGGTCAGAAAGAAGTTTAGCATTCACAAGATGACGGACTATCGCTAGATTGATTAAGGATTCAAAGATTCTTAGTTAAATGAGCCTTCAGGACAAGCAGCCCTCCAAAGGATAAAGTTGAGTACTTATTTTAAATGACGCAGTTTAAATAAGAAAAATAGGAATTAAGAAAAGGGAGAGTGGATTAATCCCCAAACCCTGTAAAGCAATCACGATTCATGCAACAGAAAAGCCGACAACAAGTTGAAAAACTATCCCCACCATTTTTTTTTTAATTAAATTTTTTTAATCAAGTCATAAGGTTCATACGGAAATAAAACTCACCAAAATCAATGTCCAACATCGTCGACTGAGCTCCTTCGATCAGTATCTTGCGTCCAGATTCGATTGCCTTATTCATGAAGAGCACCGTATCCACAACAAAAGGCAGCACCTTGTCTCGAAGTTTCTGCATTGAAAATATAACAAACTTAGTTCAATAACTTCCACATTACGGACATGACTCGTTTCAAGAAAATTATAAAATCTGATTGATAATAAAATAAGCTTAATCATTTATTATAAAAAAAATGAAAACATCGAACCATGTAGTTAAAAATAACACTTCTCAGACTCAAAATACATTAGGAAAAACCAATGTAATATATCAGTTTTAATGCCCCATGGGAGTATGTATCTCCGACAATAATTATAAAACTAATTATTACATCGGTTTCACTACCACAACACTTTCCCAAAGACTAACCTTACATCTCTCTGACACTAGCTCCATTTGCCAACACCTAAAAAAAACATGACTGCCCCTCTAGTTAATACTAAAATACACCACGATACAAACACCAAAAGATTAAAAATTCTTGACGCCCTCTACATAAAAACTAAACATCTCACTATCAATAATGTGAATTACGAAACTAGTCACAACATTTTAAAGTGTCTAGCATAGTAATTAATGTTTCCAAATTCTTAGGCATTAAGCAATTATACGTTTTAATCTTGAACGCGCTCAGAACGTAATCAAATTCTTAACGGTGAAGCAATCAAACTTTTTAATCTTGCATGCTCTTAGAACATAATCACGCTCTCATGTAACATCTCAATATTATAGACGCTCATTTTAAGTTGTAAATTACTGGCTGTTATAATAATAATAAAAAAAACTCAACAGTAAAGACATATTTGTAAAGACAGCAAGACTAACACTGCTTAAAGATGATTTGACGAATCAAATTGAAAGTACTCGCGAAAAAAGAAAGAAAATGGAACAAGAAACACATGGAATTTACACCAATTTGACCGAAACACTAAATGGACCATTCGGAAAATTGAAAAAATAAAAAAAAGTCTCATCAAGCAAAAACACTCCATGTTATTTAATAATGTTTGCCTATATACATAAAGTTTCAAAAAATGAAAATTGAATGGCTGCAAAAATGCAATCAGGTTTCATCAGGCCATTAGTTTATGGCTTTATAAGATTGAAACATGATTTGGTTGTTTTGGTAAAAGTTTTTATGTTTTAAATTCTATATATCTACAAATATTTATTCATGGTGTTTTGTTTTGGTTGTTTTATAGAGGAAAAATGTTTTTGGTTTTGGCTTTGCAGAACATGATTGAGTTTTGCAAAGGGAAAGTAAAAAAAAATAAAAAATTTTTTTAAAATAAAATAAACATCAATGTTTGGTGCATATCTTCAGACAGCCTGATCTATTAGCACCAGAATTGAAACATGAATTTTTTTGGTGTTACCATTAAATTTTCATTTTTGTAACTTCTTTTATTATAATACAACTCTACAAAAAAATGTATTGAGCACCATTAGATAAAATGCCAGTAAATACCAACTTTATACTAACTTGGTTTCATGAGAGAGTGCTCAATATTGGAAATATTTCAACAAACACAAATATTAAAATTTATTCAACAACAAGTAAAAGTTCATTAATAAAAATGCTCTTTCTTCAAAACGAATATCCTTGGAGTAACTTTGCGAGATGAACGAAGAAATGCAATTGGAACACAAATATGTCGAGAAGAACAGCATATTTTAATCGCTTGCGGCCTTCTAATGCTGTTACATGTCCAAGGTTTGTTAATTAACTAAATCTGGCATACATTTAGATTTTTTTTTTTAGAAAACATTATCTAATCAGGTTGAGAAATCGCAATAGTGTAGAAAAATTTAGAAATAATGGTAAAAGAATTAATTCACAAGGACATTTTTTTTTTTTTTTTATATTCCTATCGACTTATTTATTTATTCTTTTATATTCCTATCGACTTATTTATTTATTCTTTTATATTCCTATCGACTTATTTATTTATTCTTTTATATTCCTATCGACTTATTTATTTATTCTTTTATATTCCTATCGACTTATTTATTTATTCTTTTATATTCCTATCGACTTATTTATTTATTCTTTTATATTCCTATCGACTTATTTATTTATTCTTTTATATTCCTATCGACTTATTTATTTATTCTTTTATATTCCTATCGACTTATTTATTTATTCTTTTATATTCCTATCGACTTATTTATTTATTCTTTTATATTCCTATCGACTTATTTATTTATTCTTTTATATTCCTATCGACTTATTTATTTATTCTTTTATATTCCTATCGACTTATTTATTTATTCTTTTATATTCCTATCGACTTATTTATTTATTCTTTTATATTCCTATCGACTTATTTATTTATTCTTTTATATTCCTATCGACTTATTTATTTATTCTTTTATATTCCTATCGACTTATTTATTTATTCTTTTATATTCCTATCGACTTATTTATTTATTCTTTTATATTCCTATCGACTTATTTATTTATTCTTTTATATTCCTATCGACTTATTTATTTATTCTTTTATATTCCTATCGACTTATTTATTTATTCTTTTATATTCCTATCGACTTATTTATTTATTCTTTTATATTCCTATCGACTTATTTATTTATTCTTTTATATTCCTATCGACTTATTTATTTATTCTTTTATATTCCTATCGACTTATTTATTTATTCTTTTATATTCCTATCGACTTATTTATTTATTCTTTTATATTCCTATCGACTTATTTATTTATTCTTTTATATTCCTATCGACTTATTTATTTATTCTTTTATATTCCTATCGACTTATTTATTTATTCTTTTATATGCATATCGACTTATTTATTTATTCTTTTATATGCATATCGACTTATTTATTTATTCTTTTATATGCATATCGACTTATTTATTTATTCTTTTATATGCATATCGACTTATTTATTTATTCTTTTATATGCATATCGACTTATTTATTTATTCTTTTATATGCATATCGACTTATTTATTTATTCTTTTATATGCATATCGACTTATTTATTCTTTTATATGCATATCGACTTATTTATTTATTCTTTTATATGCATATCGACTTATTTATTTATTCTTTTATATTCCTATCGACTTATTTATTTATTCCTTTATATTCATATCGACTTATTCGTTTTTCTTATATGCATATCGACTTATTCGTTTTTCTTATACGCATATCGACTTATTCGTTTTTCTTATACGCATATCGACTTATTTATTTTTCTTATACGCATATCAATTTATTCATTACTCCCCTTAGATCGATTGGCAGCTGCAGAGATGCGAAGCGGGTTAAATCTTAATTTAAATTCCTTTTGGATTAAATCCAGGCCTTGAATTTTAATTTGATGTATTTTTTTTTATATTTTTTTACTCTTTTGAAAGTTTAATCCTTAAACCAATATTCTCTTCTCGGCATTTTCTAGACGACACAAAGTTAACCCTTCAAAACATTTAATAGCCTAATATACGCTCCTAATAAACACTGAATCACGGGACTTGTATAGAGATATTCTTAAATTTTTTCCAATTTTAAATCTTAACTGTTACATTTCACCCCCCCCTTTTTAATGTTGTACAAATAATCTGTACGAAAAAATAAATATATATATAATAGGACAATAAAATTACAAATGAATAAAACCAAACATTTATTATAAACTGTTTTAAAAAGGTTATGCAAATTAGGCATAAAATAGCTGTGTTTGGGCTGTTACTCTTTAGTAGTGGACCCCCGCTATTCCCGGGCTCATGGTTTCACAAATCTGCAGATTTTCAGCATAAGCATTGACGTAACATTTTCTTCATAAATTCGGTAGAACTTACAAATATGATAATCATTTAAATCCAACTAAGGCTAATATGACAAAAAAAAAATTTTTAAACGCAATTAAAAACGCTAATTATTCTGTAGGATTCATATTAAATGCGATTCATACAAAAGCATTGGTATTACAAATTTTCGCAAACTTTATACGAAACTGAAATATTTAAAAAAAAAAAAAAAATCAACCAACTTGAAAGCAAAAAGGGCTAATCTACGCTAATTTGTTGGTTTTCATGCAAAAAAAAAAAAAACACATGCTAATGTACAAAAACCTGATTTTTAGTGAACTTTAAGCATTTTTTTTTTGTTATTCGCATTTTTTTTTGTGTCTGGAACGTGACCCCTGCGAATAATGGAGGTCTACTCTATTTCGCTAGACTGTTGTATTATTGATTTAAATAACAGTAACCTGTTTTGATGGTAATACAGGAGTGATAAATGAAAAAAAAAAAATCTTTGGCGTTTATTCATTTAGATAAATAGTTTAGCAAATCATATTAAAAAGTTGTTTGTTTACTCTTGAAAAAAAACAACAAAAAAAACAAACGAGGTGATTGATGCTCTAATAAAAATCAAATATTGTATTTAAAAAGATAAACAGCCTGTTTCTAGGATTGTCCCATATTGTCTGGCACTTTTTAAGACAAACATTGCAATTAAGACAGTCATTATCTTAAATATGACAAAATAATGAATGTCACAATTACACACGCCCTACCTTCCAGTTATAAATGGTCAGTATTCTTGGATTTGATTGCATAAATTAAGAGTTCATTACGGCTCAATAAAAAAGAAATTAAAAAAATTAAAAACAAGAGCCCCGCAAAAAAAAAAACTGGGGGGGGGGGGATAAGGGAATCGAAAAAGTAAAGTGAGAGAGCAAAGTAGGAGGAAGAGCGAAAGATGGTGTCTGGTGGAAAAAAAACAAAAAAAAAAAACGAACCTTGTATTTAAGCAGTTCCGCTTCTACATCAATCTCCAACTCTGGACAAGCAGTATTGTGGTACTCCATCAGATTTGTGAATCTAAATAAGAAAAAAAAATTTTTTTTTTTAGAATCTAAATAGAAAAAAAACAAAGTTTTAGTATATAGACATAAAACATATGACACATCAAAATATGTAAACAAATAAATAAAAAGTAATTTACAAACAATAAGATTTCTTCCAATCACAGTAGTTGGTTGGTTAGGTCAGTTGTTAGAGAAGTGGTCATGTAACAAGGATAGGCACCCCTTTGTTTGGAGCCGAACATCACCACATTAAAAGCCGATCTTGTGCCTAATTTGCCCCCGGGAGATGGGAGAGAACATGTAAATCAAGACAAGTATGTTATTGCATTAACAACAGGCAACGTATCCACTTAAGAGATAATGACCGTTGTGTTTTAACAAACCAAGGATTGACGGGCGTAGGTGAAAGTTTGAAATCGCTGAGAACTCATTGAACAGAGACCAACAATCAATGACTGATTTTTTATTTTTCTTTCTTTTGTATTCTGTTCTTTCCCTTTTCTTGTTTAATGCTTTACCCTCTCCCCCTCTCTCTCTCTCTCATTTTTTTCAACACGAGGGAGAGACGACAGAGTTAGTGATTTTACCTCGTGCGAGGGAGTCGCATGCCAAAAACCAGCTCGCCGACTTGATCGTCATGTGTTTTTTGGAATTATAGTAAGTAATATGTATAGTTGATCACTTAAAATTATCTATCTGCTTTTCTGCTCACAAATTGAACTAAGGAAATAAAATATAAAAATATACTCATTCGCTCAGTCGGTAAAATATGCTTGTATAATCTGAAGTTTGAATAGTGTGACGATGCGACACTAGTATCTGGGTTTCGAATCTGTTGATGCGTTGCTAAGTCTAGCCACACTGTTGAGTCTTGAAATTGTGAAACAACTGTCTATTGATATATATATATATATATATATATCATCATCATCCGATTTATTTTTAACAGATTAGTCCTCTATAAGAGAGTGAGGCCTGTCTGTCAGTCTGGATCGAAGTCTTCCTCTCCATGCTCATCGGTCGCGAGGGTCAAAGTTCGCTATCACCAGGGCCAAACAGTCGCGTTTACACAGCTCATCCCAAGAAAGCTTTGGTCTTCCAGCCTGCAGACTTGATGCGATGAACATATTTCTGACCCGGAAGATCCAGCTGGAGTTTCGCCCGACATGGCAAAACCATCTGCCCAGCCTAAGAACATCAGATATTCCTTAGAGAGAAGAGTCTCGAGGTGAGTGTCATCTTATGGCCTGACATGGCAGATCCATCTAATCGTGGCTCTTTTGTTGCACTGCAGTCTTTGAGAGTGCTCGCCAATGCAGCCCATGTCTTGGAGCCATATATATATATATATATATATATATATATATTGAAAAATGAAAAAAAAAAGGAAAAGTCGAAAATTGTTTATATATTCATCAATATTTCAAGATGACTCATTTGAAGAAAAACAAGTTAATATTCGAAAATACGTGGTGCATCTATGACGTGAAAATAATTTTTTTCGAACGAAACAGACGTTACAATTCAAAATTTGTGGTGCAACTTTGAAGTGGAATGAATGTGTTTAGTTATTTACTTATATTTTATTTATTAATATCGTTTTTAATGTACAAAGTTTTGTTTGGAATGTGGTGTAAAATAGCTAGCCAGGATCTAATTTCAAGTTCTGTTTGGATAGAATAAGTTTGCTGATTAAAGTAGATAAATTATAGAAGCTGTTACATTGTTTAATTCTATCAAGGTTTATAATGAGTGCTGATTCAAGAAGTCTTTGCCACGATTGATTTAAAGTTAAAAGAATGATCATGTTCTAATGCATGAGAGAATAGTGCATTTACGGAATTGTTATTTTCTATCGCTATTATGTTCATCAAGTCTTTTCTTAAGTTCGTATTGAGTTTCACCAACGTATCTCTGATATTGCATGGTACAGTATATATTCCTGCATTAGCCGTGAGTGTTTTGGGAAAATGTTTTGTTGTTTTTAGTTTGTTTTATGGTGTGTCATGTAATTTGTACTGTTGGAATTCCTAGTTTATTTAGAGTGACTATGGCATACCTTCTCCCTGTAATTTGTAGACGCTAGAAGGCGGTGGCTGAGGGTCAATCATACCAAGGAAATGATAGGCTTCATCACTGCTTCATTTTATTAAATATTAGTTTTTGGATACTAATTCTGAAACTAGCAGCGACTCAAAACTGTACTTGATGCGAGTATACTGATTGTGTATACCCGTCTGAGCCAAGGCGATTGGACGGTGGACTCCGCAGTGGGTGGCGGAGCACAGAACCAGTTAATAATTCTATTTTTTTTTTATAGAAAAACAAATTTTTAAGAAACCCAAAAGGTGAACTACTCTTTAGCCTTGGTAGGTAATCACCTAGAGATGGTGTCTTGATAAAAGCACTGGTCCCCATCACCTCACTGGGTTGGTGTTAGGAAGGGCATCTGGCATATAAAAATTGTGTCTCAACTAAGGGAATGACTTCAAAAAAAATCTGCCAATGTAGTTTAAATTTTGGAAGTTTGCGTGGAAGATCAGGTGAGATTGTCCAGCTTCTTGAGAGAAGAGGTATTGACCCGTGTTGTGTCCAAGAAACTCGTTGGAGAGGTATTGACCCGTGTTGTGTCCAAGAAACTCGTTGGAGAGGTATTGACCCGTGTTGTGTCCAAGAAACTCGTTGGAGAGGTATTGACCCGTGTTGTGTTCAAGAAACTCGTTGGAGAGGTATTGACCCGTGTTGTGTCCAAGAAACTCGTTGGAGAGGTATTGACCCGTGTTGTGTCCAAGAAACTCGTTGGAGAGGTATTGACCCGTGTTGTGTCCAAGAAACTCGTTGGAGAGGTATTGACCCGTGTTGTGTCCAAGAAACTCGTTGGAGAGGTATTGTGTCCAAGAAACTCGGAGAGGTAAATCTGCTAGAATGATCGTGGGAAAGAAATTAGATTTTAAACTTAGGAGTTTCGGCGTCCTGCGACGCATGAAGCAGTCAAATAAACCATTGTTTTGTCCGAAGCCAAATTCACGGAATTCTTCCAGCTTCTTCCCATTGCGATCAAATCTCTCTAGATTGTTTGCTTAGAGTTCATTTTCAGTCTTCTATTCTTCTTTTCCATCAGCGTTCCACTGAAGCACTTGGTTTTCAAATCTCTCTTGGGCAAATCTTAGGGAAAGAAGGCAAGATTGCGATGCAATTGGATTGGAAATAAAAAGGGAACAAGTGGTGTTGATATTTTTATTGCAGAAAAATGGGTAGATAAAGTGATTGAAGTTAATTGTGTAAGTGAGCGAATCATACTGATGAAGTAGATGATTGGTGAGAAAATAGTCATAGCTATATCTGTTTATGTCCAACGATTTACAGATTAGATTGACGTGTTACACAGCGAAAAGAATAAGTTTGGCTGAAGAGAATGATTGATGGATGGATTTGGGTTCAAAAGATTGATCTTAGCGAACGTGATTTTCAGAGAAAGGGAATTCTTCCTCCTTCCGGCCATACATCAAGTGAAGCAGACATGAAAAAGTCGCTGCCCCACGGTGGGCTTACGAGACGGCAGCACAATGTTAACCAAATGAAGTGCAGCATAAATCGTCTGTCTATTTCTCTCTCTGATATTTGAAAGTATATCTACATTCCATGAAAAATGCCAGTATACTGAAATTATATGCCCTTAATAGGGTTAAGATGAAAATTCATATACACTAAATGTACAAAAGCAAGGAAATTCCCAAATTTTCATGGAATGTCACTACTTTTGTAAAGGCTATGCCTCAATACAATGGCCATTTTTAAGGTTTTTTTGGAATTTTCTGGAAAACTAAGGTATATGGTAAACTGAAATTAAAATGCCATCAACTAGACCCTAGAACCTCTATCTCTGCCATAAATCAGCTGAATCCATCAAATAGTTGATGAGATACAGGGTGGCACATACGTACACACAGATAACATGATTTCATGATTGAACTGTCTGGATCTCTGTGTTGCCTTGACTAATGATGCTGAAATTCTACACTTATAGAACCTATCAAATAAAAATTTTGTGCAAAGTTTTAACTAATTTGGTTTATTGGTTTTTGAGTTATGATTGATCAAAGAAATGAGATTTCCAGCATAGGCCATTCGTGAAGTCTATTAAGGGATAGAGCGCTCTCGCGCCTCCCTTGATTTGAAGTTTCATTAGAAGAAAGGCAGAAGCCGTCTACCACAAGTTAGTATTTCTCTATTTGAAGTAACCCTCTGCGTTGCTGGAACAACAAAGACAACCTGGGTTATCGACCGGTGTGTATAATAATTTATACACGCCGTAAAGATTGACATAGTAACAGATGCAGTATCCGGAAATGAGGTGATGACATGCACCCAGCTGTGGCCTCTATAGGACCCAGCAACATATGTATCATGGGCGGTTTCGTCTCATTAGAAGCAAGGCAGCAAAAGTCTACAAAACGCGTGTTAATCTACAATAATTCTTTTTCATACTGAAAGTATCGACTGCTATGGTTTAACTTCATTTTTGCTTCGAAATTTTTTTTTAATCAACCTTTTATGTAAAAAGAATTAAAGTTTATCTTTAAAAAATAAACAAGAAGTGCAGTTCTACGAGGGCCACCCTACCAGGGTTGGCCTTCTCACCCTTTGAGAAGGGGTTGATTTATTGCTAACCGCCCCTACCGAGGAATGCCGACGGGGCTGCCCAGGCATTTTTTGTAGGCCAGAGTGCTCTTCCTCTATGCCGCTGGCTTTTCAATCCCACATCTTACCGCTGCGGGAGGGAGATAAATAACAAATAAAAATTTTAAAAAAGGAATAAACAAGAATAAAAACAAAACATGGACGTTTACAAGAGAAAGACTCAGTGTGTATATGGGTGGGGGCAGTCATTCTTTGATGAAATAAAGTCTTCTACCTCCCCCTACCATTCTAGTGAATCGTTTTGAAGTATGAGGCAAACAAAACAAATAAAGCTGAAACTGAGTGAACAGGAAGAAAGAGAGAGAGGAATAGATAGATAGACAGAGAGAGAGAGAGAGAGAGAAACAAGCTGTGTGTGGTCCCTCTCTGTATGTGACTCAATGTGGCGAGTGTAAAATGCAATAAATTTGGGGCATTTTTGACCCCCCTTTGACCCCGTGGGGGTGCGAACTAAAATTTTTCTAAGGTCAAGGATGCTCATTTTATATTCAGAACAATTGCCTCTACATTTTGGCCAAGTTTCAGAAAAATTGAATGGATGGATACAAACGTTATGGGAGAAATGGGTCATTTTTTGCCATTTTGGGGGCTTTTGACCCCCTGGGGGTGCGAACCAGATTTTTTCCAAGGTCAGCAATACTTATTTTCTATTAGGAACAATTGCCTCCACATTTTGGCCAAGTTTCAGAGAAATTGAATGGATGGATGAAAAGTTATGGGGGCAAAAAAATGTCATTTTTGCTATTTCGGGGCCTTTTGACCCCCTGGGGGGCTAACCCGATTTTTTTTCAAAAATCGGAGAATGTCACTTTCTAACCTGACCAAAGTTACAACTTCATGCAAAATTTCAGAGAAATTCAATGGATGGTTGCAGAGAAAAATCCGGACGGACGGACGGATATGCCTCAAAACATAATTCCCCCAATTTTATAAATCGGGGGACCAAAAATAGAATAGTTTTCGATATACTGAACATATCTACGCGATCGTAGTTATAATTTGGTTTCGTTTGTTTTATGGCACATCAACCTCTTATGGGTTAATTAATACTATAACGTTAGTTGTAGTATGGTAGTTTAGTTTGTTCTACGGCACATCAACCATCTATGGGTTATTTAATGTCAAAGTTTTCAAATGAAATCCCAACATAGAATAATTATTTTATATTGTTTGGAAAAGAGAAAAATGAAATTTTTAAAATTTGTGAATGAATTTTCTTGAGCAGCCCAACTTCTTTGATGAAATCTAACATTTTGATCGGATTTGTGTCTTTAAACAGGTCCTTTAGATTTTTCGAGTTGTATTTCCTTCGGTTTTATTGTAGATCCTAACATTCTAGTAATATATAGATGACTGTAAAAGATTCTTGACATGATACACACATTGGGCACTCTCACTAAATGTTTGTGAATAATATACGCATGTCCTATACGGAGTCTGGCTACTACCTCTTCTCTTTTGTCTTTCTGTAGCCTAAGGGCCACTCAGCAATAGTTGGCCAAACTTTGGTTTGGTTTGGTTTGTTTTACGGCATAGCAACCAACTATGGGTTATGTAATGCCGAATAAAGTTGTCAAATCCAATTCCAATTATTTCACATTGTCTTGAAAGACAATGAAAAGTGAAATGAAGAATTTGTGATTAGATTTTTTGGAACAGTCCAACTTCCTTGATGAAATCTAAGATTTTCGTCACATTTGTGGTTTTAAATAAATCTTTTAAATTTTTGGAGTCATAATATTGGCTTCGAGTTTGTTGCAGATCTTGACAGTCTATTAATATATGTTTGACTGTGTAAGATTGTTGACATGCTATGCACATTGGAGACTCCTCTCCTGGCCAGATCTTGTGTAATTTATTACTTTGGCATGTGTCCCAAGATTCTTGCCATTTTTCTTTGATTAAGCTGTTTATAGAAGGTTGAAGATCAGTGTATGGAATCCTAGTATTGGTAGATATCATGTTCAGCGATTCTTTTGCTGCTCTATCAGCTTTTTCATTTCAACAAATTTTGGGGATAGGTTGTCATCATGTATATTGTTTCGGACTATTGTCCTCGTCAATGTTGTTTATATTTCTACTACCTTTCAGGGAATTGTAAAATTGTATTTATCTCCTGAAATACAAACGATATGCACGAATAGAACAAAGGCAAGAATCAAAGACAGAACACGCTTGTTATCGCTTTCAGTCCCTCGCTGATTAAGGACACGTCAGTGTAAAGCCTTTATTTTATCTTTTCCTGATTATCCCGAGTATTTACGGGATAGGCATTACCAACGTTTTTTTTTGTTTGTTTTTACAATCCAATTATTTACGAGCCCAAGACGCTTTTGTTCGTCGTTAATTTTCCCTTTTCTGTGAGTCTTGAGAACTTTTAGTTCTTTGTGCAGTCTGATAAGTTTCACTTTGTTTTTTCTAAATACGAGGCACTAATTATTTTTAGAAATTGTGATGTGTTTTAGTTACTATTTTCAAAATATAACTAATTTGTTTAAAAATTGAAACGGATTTTCAGAAATGTACGTTTTATTCTAATGTATGGAAATGATTTCATTTTAATGGAAAATTTTACTTTACAAAACTAATGCCATGAGAAATGAAATGAAACAATTGTCGTATATTTAGAAACAAAGCAAATAAACTTAGATTTTTTATTTTATTTATTCCTTTAATTATGCATATATATATATATACAGGGTGTCTCAAAAAAATGTACTCACTCTTAGAATGGCAAAATGTGCAGAAGATGTTGAGTTTGCACACAAAATTGTGTGGAGCGATGAAGCAAAGTTTTCTCGTCATTCTACGAGTGAGTACATTTTTTTGAGACACCCTGTATATATATATATATATAAAGGACGAAACGTATACGTACATAGATAATAAATAATAACAAATATTTATTATCATTTGTCGCTCCTCGAAAAAGTAGAGCACTGTAAGTGTAGTATTAATACAGCATGACGTCACTAGCTTTAAATGCATCGTTCCTTCCATTAAAAAAGTAGAACGCTCTCAGATGTTAAGCCGCCGATAAAGTGTTAAAATTATCACCGTTTATTCGCTATTTAAAATTGGCCGTGTGGTTAAGGCGTCGGATTTGAATTGCAAAATACTCGTAATCCGGGGTTTCGAATCGCATAACCGGTAGTGAATAGTCATATCTCTATGCTGATGAGTCCCGATTATTAAAAAGGACGAAACGTATACGTACATAGATAATAAACAATAACAAATATATATATATAGCAAAATCTACCCGCCCTCCGGGCAGTAATTAATTGGGATGGGAGGCCGTTAATTAAAAAAAAAATTTAACTCAGAGAATTCCAAAATTTTAACAACAAACTTTTATAAATGTGTAGATTAACACGCTCAGCTAAACCCCCCCCCCCCAATGAGATTCTTCTTTTTACGGTTGTTCTAAATTATTAGGGCAGTTTATTAATATATTTTAACACTAATCCTAAGTTCGACTAACCACGGAATCGCCGTGCCATAAAACCCTAGAATGGCTTGAAAATAGAGGATCATTTTATGTTAAATTTATTTGCGAAACTAATCCCCCAGTCTAAATTGTAAAATATTTTTTGTATGTTTATCTTTGTGCCAGTTTTTAGGGTATTCACACGTAATCGCCTAAAAAAGTAGAATCTCATTTTATCGGGAGATGGGTATTCATCTACAATACTATCCAAACTTTTAAAGTTTTTATTATTACATTTTCACGGGAAAAAAAACAACTAAAATCAATTGCTTTACATTGAAATAAAAAAAGGACAAAAAGTTTTAAAAAAAAAAAAAAAAAAAAAGTAGCAGATTTAAAAAAAAAATTAAATATGGGTAAATTTGCAGATTAATACCCTCCGATAACCCCCCCCCCCTCCCAAAAATGACATTCTGTTTTTTTTCTAGGCAATTGTATGTTAACACCGTGGAAAACAGAGATAAAGAAAAACAAATATCTTAGAATTTAGTGGGGGATCAGTTATATATATATATATATATATATATATATATCTCAAACGTACTATGTTCCTAATTTCCGGGCCATTCTATATTTTTAGGGAACTTACCAAAATCTTTTACTACTAAGTCCGAGTGGCAAGGTCATAAAATGACATGTAATCTCCTAAAAAAGTAGCTACTCCCCCCCCCCAAAAAAACGCAGCAGATTTAACTCCCATAGAAAAAAAGGAATTTAATTAACTGCCCTAAAACTAGCTCCAAAAATGGGGATCATTTTACATTAAATTTATATACAAAAAATGTCCCCCACTTTAAATTCCAAAATAATACATTTTTTTTTCTTTTCATCTTTCCGTGAAGTTTTTCAGGGTGTTCACATGTGATCGCCTAAAAAAGGTAAAATACTTTTGGGGTAGATGGGGGGTAATTTCGCAGAGGATGTTAATCTACAATCATATCAAAGTACGAATCGATATTTTTTTGTAATTGGGACAGTTCACTGTGCTACTAAACTATTGTTTTAATTTGTCAATCAGAATAGTGATAAGATCTTTGTAAACATTAAACAATAAGTTTGTTGTTAAACTTTACAAGAAAGGCATTAACTTAACTAATAAAAAAAGTTATTTATCTTTCAGGGAAAATGTAAAAACTGAAAACAGAGAGCGATAGAAAGGGATCAGACAGAAAGCGAGAGAGACACCCACTCTTTCTCCCCTCCCATTTCTATTCTCGCTTATGCCTGGCTTGACCTTTGGTAAGGTCGTGAGCAAGTGCTGGTGGTTTAAACTTTTAAGAAAAAAATAGGACAATGAAATCACAAATGAATAACACCAAACATTAATTTATTATGAACTGTTTTAAAAATAGTTATACAAATTAGGCATGCGAAGATCTGTCTTTGGACCGTTCGTCTCTACGATATATACAGTATTTCAAAATATTATGTTGTATTATCGATTTAAATAACAGTAACCCGTTTTGATGGTAATATTGAAGTGATATATGAAACAAACTTTCGCATTTGGTTTGGTTGCTTTACGGCATATCAACCCTTTTTGGAGTATTTAATGCCAAATCCGGTCATTTTGGTAAAAGTTTTTATGCTTTATATCTTGAAATATTTATTCATGTAAAAAAAAAAAATAACTATATATATAAAAACGAAATTTATTCCAATAAAACAAAACGAAAGTAAATAAACGAAATTGAATTAATTTATTGCATTATAACGAAATGTTTTATTGGAATAAATTTAATTTTTATATATGTAGTTGTTTTTTTTAAATTGCATGATTATCTCCCTTGCGAATTATCTGCCCTTGAATTATTTTTAAGAAAAAAGATGGACGCTTACTGAACGAATCGCTGTTATGATACGAAGAATGGAAAAATACTTGTAATTAAAGTTATAGTGGATAATTTTTTCTACTTTTTTTGTAGTGAGTAAGAATATAATGCTGAATAAGTATATATTGTTTTTTATAAAAAATAAATTTTTTCGTACGGCCGCTCATCAGCACAAGCACCGATGTTTGTCCTGATTGCAAGTTTGTTGTTCCGTAGAGAATCCAAGCATCATTGCGACCCCTCAAAATAAAACATTGTTAGTTAATATTGTATGTTATAGATGAATGTTACAGACGGCAGGCCTGCAATGGGAGAAATACTTAACAAAGAGAAGAGAGACCACCCAAGAAATCGGCTGGTTCTTCGAAATAAAAATGTCTTCTTAGATACAAGGTTCCAAGCCTTAAGTGTGAGCCAATTGAGACTTTACAAAAGTTATGATCATCACAGATGGTGGGCCTCTTGGTCAGTAATTTATTCCTGATTTGCAAGTCTGCTGTTCGGTGGAGAAGCCGGGTGTGATTGTAACCTCAAAATAAAGCATTGTTACTCGTTTTAAAGTTGAGTTTAGAAGGAAAATCCTTTTGTTACAGCAGTGACAGACCCCAACTTGTGCTGAAATCAAGCACCAAATTCAGACGACAACAAGCTGACGCAGATGACCCGTGCAATGGACGAACACAAATACAAGTTCACACATCCACTTGCTAATGTATTGAGAACTACAAAGGTTGGAATCAGTCAGAATGCAAAAATAGCAGCAACCAATGAAGAAAACAGTCTGACGATCTATGCATGCTAAATTCGAATCCATTCGGTTCCATAGTACAACTTTCATTATGGATGTTGGCAACCTTCACGTGGGCCTTCGTCTAAGTATCTGATTCTACAAAGAATTGGGGAAACCACTGTCAACAACAGAATCGAGCCAGTTAAATTTCGTACAAATTTACGGTTTTATTTTATTAAATGCATATTTTTAATTATGTTCAGTTCTACATAGATTCTAACGTAGCCCCTTTGGTGAATGTTGGATTAAAGGAGACCTTAGAAGACTATTTACTAAACTTGACCCTCTTTTATGAGATATTTTTTAAATTCTGTACCCATCAACATTTATTTAAGTTTATGTAAGAATATCTGAGAAACAGATGTCAAATGTAATTTTGGAGAGTAGAAAGTGTGTTATACTATCGACGTACGAAGCCCAAATGGTGATGGGAGATGATTCATGGAGGGGGGGGGGGGGGGGGGCATCGGAGGAAGGATGAGTGGAAAAACAATGATAGGAACTGACTCATCAAAGCATCCAAAAGCGAGCGCTGGAGTGGTCAGTTTGTGTTGTTCAGAGGGGTGAGGGCTTGTCGGTGACTGAGACAAAAGACAGGATTGGATTGAGTTGGGTTGGTTGGGAGTGAGAGTTTTTTTTTGCGACCGTCTGAGTTTTATGATGGTTAAGCTTGGTGCAGTTGACGGTTTGCGGTGAGTTTAGCAGAGTTGACGGGTTGGCGACTCTGAGAGAAGACGATCAGTTTGGAGTTAACTTCGTGCGAGAACAAATAGAGCCAAGCAAACGATGAGATGAACTGATCAACCGAGCGATGGTGGTGACCTCGACAGACAATTTAATCTCAGTTAACTAAAATGTGGATGTTAACGTTTGGGGGTGTCCCTTTCGGTATCACACACAACCAGAGTACAACTGTTTGAAACACAATGTATATGAGTTTTTTTATTTTTTCTTGTGAGTTAAGTTGGTTGTTTTTCTAAACTTGTAGACCAATGCTGTGCCTTCGACGATTCGTCAGTAGAAATAGATAACATGGCTAGAACGACGATGAAGACGAGAAGAAAACCATGGCGCACACAACGTTGGGGGTCGATGGGAAGGCAGCACCTGGCCTTACAAGTGGACTTAGCGTTTACTTTCGGCAGTCTCGTAACTCTCGTTTCCCTAATTTTGTCCTTTAATCCTCACTTTCCATGAGCGATGTTTCTGACAAAAGGGGAAAGAATTGCTGTTTTCTGGGTCAGAATCTATCCATATAACACTTATTGTTGGCTAGTTTTTGTTTTTTTTTACCTTGAAGCAATAATTTTTTTTTTTTTAGCTCCTTACACCAAGTGGCTTCATGCCTTGTCTGGAGCGATTTCCATAAAAAAAATAAAAATAAAAAAATATATATACTTACTTTTCTGCAAAATATTCAAAATCACCAACAAGATCACAGATTCGTAGACCATTCCTGGTTGCCTGGCAATTAATTAAAACATCATTTAGTTTAAATACATACTCATAAGGATCACGTCGACACGCCAATAAACCAGCTTGCTTCTTTACTATTTCTCTATTCATCGACCGTAGGATTTTATGTTCTTTAATATCTTCAATATTCAAAGAAAAGGTAACCTTTGGATAACCGTGCAAGCAATTAAGAGTGTAGTTGTAAGAACCTCAAACCAATTTTTAGCGCTGGAGTTTGTGCTTTGGAACGCAACTGACAATGGCACCAATAAACCAGCTTGCTGCTTCAGTAACTATTGACTGTGATTGGCCATATAATTTTATGTTCTTTTAACATATCTAAAATCTGATGACAATCTTTTAACAAAATTGTTGTTTTAAACAGAGTTGTGGAGCCGGAGGTTTTGGATGGAGCCGGAGGTTTTGGATGGAGTCAGAGTCAGACTCGTTAGAATGCTAAGAGTTGGAGTCAGATTTTTTTTTTTAAATGAGACTGATTATAACTGAATATTAACAGACTTTAAAATAAGGAGTCGCAGTCGTACACTTTGGGAGGAGTTTTGGCAATCCTTCTGACTCCACAACCCTGGTTACAAATATGTTCTACAATTATAATTTAACCATAAGAGTTCTGAACATATATATATATATATATATTTAAGGAGAATATTTTTTTTAAAAATATTTTGAAAACCTGGACAACGCAAATTATTTATGTTTTTTAAAATAAATTATTTATTTACTTTAAAAACTTGAGTACTTTCGGTGATATACACCCTTGTCAGAAGTATAAGCATTTTTTTTTCTCCTCTTTTTTCGTATAATCCTACCTGACTGAAACATATTTATCGCAGTCAAGTTGAAATTCGTCTTGATGTTATCGACGAGTAATGTTGATATGCCGCTGTGTGTAGCACGCGGTTACACAGCGGCATATCAACATTACTCGTCGATAACATCAAGACGAATTTCAACTTGACTGCGATAAATATGTCTATCAGGTAGGATTATACGAAAAAAGAGAAAAAAAAAATATGCTTATACTTCTGACAAGGGTGTTTATCACCGAAAGTACTCAAGTTTTTAACGGTAAAAAAAAATGGAGGGGGGGGGGTCATCTTGTATGCATTTCAGGAGGCGTTATTGGCATCAAGTTGACCAGCCTTGCCGTACAACCGTTTGCTTATCTTTGGCTCAAAGGTAAAAAAAAAGAAAAAAAAAGAAGTGCCCCCATGATTTCCATTAGAAATACCTAGTTATATCTACCTCGAATTGCCTGGGAGTCTTTTTACTTTCATTTATTAAATATGATTTTTTAAAGTTTAATTTAATTATTACGGTGTCATTTGGTCATTATCTTATTAATTCAACCAAATTGTTATGCAGTAAAACTCCTACGCTATGAACTTTGGATCTGTTCATAGCGTAGGATAAATTAGATGACTCCAAAAAAAAATTTCTTCATTAAAAACCAAACCTATACTCATTTTCTATAGAAAATGAGTATAGGTTTGGCCAACTATAGTAATATTTTATGAGGATAATTAAAGAAACTATATCTAAACAAAATGGATTAATTAAGAAAATAACTATTGATAAACACTAGTAGACATTAAATGCCTAAATATTAAAAGTTATTGTTATTAAATACTGCATGTATATCACTGCACTAAAATTATTGAATATCCTCAAAATTATTTTTAAAATCATTCCCGTTCAATGATTCCATTGAGTCTTTTATGTTTTGTCGAAATTGGGATACTTTGTTCAGTTCCATCTTCTGAATGAACATTTTTCTTTGTAGAGCACGAACCCTCTGTATATCGTAGTTATTACAGCCACTCTTAATTTAATTACTTTGCTAATCCATGTATGCTTCTAGAGATGCATTTCAAAAATGATGGACGGCGGTTGAAGCATAAAACGATGTTGTTTTAGTCATTTTTTTATTTTTATCATTCTCGTTTAAAATATTGAATAATCAGAAAAAAGGAAAAAGAGGAAGAAATTTTTTTTTTTTTAGATTACCCGTGTGCAGCGTATTAATGTGGTAGGAAGTAAACAGTCATATGTTGTTTTTTTTTTGTTTTTAGAGGGTCGGGCTGGTAAGTGTAGTTTGAATATGTTCAGAGACTTATTTTTTTATATAAAAAATTGTGGATATTTAATTATAATTATCGGGTGAGAGTATTCTGTGAGACAATCGCACCACTTTTCTGATTATTCCCAATGAAGAACGCAGGGAGTTTGAAATATTGAATAATAAAAAAAAAATCATTTAAACATTGTTTTTATAGTTCAAACACCACCCATCATTTCCAAAATACAAGTTTAATAGTACTTATTTTCATGCTGACAGAGTTCCATAGAAATGTTGTTTCAGTCATTTAAATTTTTTTTTTTTTTTTTTTTTTTTTTTTTTTTAATTATTATTCAATATTTTAAACCGAAATAATAAAAAAGGGGGGAAGAAAAAGAAAAAAAGAAATTAGGTTGCCCATGTGTAGATATTCCCAATGAAGAATGCAGGGAGTTCGAAATATTGAATAATACAAAAAATTATTAAAACATCGTTTTTATGCTTCAAACACCACCCATCATTTCCCAAATACAAGTTTAATAGTACTTATTTTCATGCTGACAGAGTTCCATGGAAATTTCACTGTTGCTTAATTGAAATCAAATTCTGAGATCAAAGTTCAAAATACGATGAAATGTAAATTTTTTTAATGATAGTTACATTTTATAGTTGAAGTACAAATAAAATATTCATTTTTAAACATTATCTCCTACAAATTTTGGTTGATAACTTAACTAAAAACTTTGAACAAAGAAATCAGTTGTTGTCTGCTTTTTGTTCACATGTACAAAGTTGAGTTTGGATGACTAACGTCCCTTTGATTTGACATATGCACATTGGTAGAATCAGGGATACGCTAACTAAGAGACAAACAAGCAAGATTATTATTATAGCGATATGAAAGGATTCATATACTGGAAGTAAATATATTCTAAAAAACGTGAAAACATTTTGCAATATTCTAAAAGTAGGTACGTGCAAAAATGGCCGTGACTTATACAGACTATGGATATTAAAATGGGCTTATAATTATTTTAATTGATTTCTATTTAAATTTTTATTGTGTTTGAAAGATGAAAGCTTAAGTTAATCTAAAAAAAAAAAAAATTTTTTTAAAATGTAAAATAAATAAATTTTCTAATAAAAACTGTTCTCATGTCGGCTAAAAAGTACAAAAAAGTCAGTGAAATTGAAACTTAAGAAATTCATTCAAAAAATCTCTTTTAAACATAAATATCAATTTTCTGGAACTACTTGAAAGATAATTAGTAAACTAAAGTCTTAAGACACTGAATTAAAAAAAAAAAAAAGTACATACGTTTTACTAAACAATTGCATAATTAACCAAAAAATGCTAGTAATGATAAAATCTGTAAGCGACGGCAAGCGATGAAATCTAAACAAGATAGCGACATTTAGAGATTATATGGGAGCTCATAATTACAATAATATATCATTTTATTATTTTTACTTTTATAAAGAGATGGTTGTGTAATAGTTTTTAGAAATTGTATAATTATGATACCATTTTTTTTTTTTTTTTTTTTTACTTAATGCATTTAATATCTCATCGAGCACAATGAGATTTCATTTCCCAATGTGATATTACAATTCTTTAAATATCGACCAATATATTTTAGTTTTAACCTTTTCATTTTGTTTTAAATGAGTTTTTTTTTAGTATCAAAAACTGTTTTTTGTATGTAATAAAACTTTTTATGTCCTAAAAATATTTTTGGTGCATGGAAAAACAATATGGCCACCAGCGATTAAAACATTGAATTAAAATTTTATTCTCAAAACTTTAAAAAGTAAATTAAAATTTTATTTCAGGACAAGATATACAATTAAAACCATCAATCAATTTTATCCCAAAATAGACAAAATGAAAACAAGGTTGTTTACATTTCTTTGCCATATAAACACACACTTTTTTAAAAAATTTATTTTCATGACGGTGGTGCAAATACCATCTGTTTATTGCAATACTGGACATCCATACATTTTCAAGTTAATCGTTGGTAGAAATTATCCCATTTTTAAAATGATTACAAGTTCATGCGCGAAAGGGAAATATAATAATATCGCATTTAAAATTTCCCGGAAACTTATTAAAATCGCATAAAATATTTTTTGCAATTATATTACTTTTTTGATGAAAACATTGATTAAACAATGCTTTATTCAATGATAATATCGTTAATTTGAGAAATTATTTTTTCTTGGGGTTATATTGATTTTATTAACATGGAATTTAGGAGCTTTTTTTAATTGTTAACATCTACAGTACTTTATTCTCATTAAAAAATTTAGATAAAATTCATGTGAAATGTAACTTTAGCAAAAGGTGTATTTTGTTTTCAAAATATAAATTTTTACTCGGATTTAAAAAAAATAAAATAATGGGTCCATTATATTCCGTGATCGTTGATTAATAAATACTGAAAATTTAATTAAAATGGGTTGATTTCCTGAATTTTGGTGAATTTTTCAGTGAAGGGAGGGGTTAAAATGTTTTTACATTTTGGGGATCGGCCATTCATTTTGCGCATACCTATCTAAAAGAGTTCCAACAACAGAATTTGCATACCTTAGAGGCATATGTTGGACCGATTCCTTTCTTTGTGGTACCAATCCTGAAACAAAAAATGAAAATTAAAGATTTTTGAATCGACAAGGAAACAAATGGTCAAAGAATGAATTTACAAGCATATTTTGTGATTGTGATTTTTTTGTTTTATGGGTAATTATAGGGAACGCATTATGTTTCCGTGACTTCGCGTTGTCAACGTTTGGGCATGTCTTGGATGCGCCCAAAAGTTGATGAAACTATTAACAAATCAGGCTACAGCAAGCAGCCGATAACTTTTGGAAGAAATAAATCGCGTTCAATAACAAAAATGAATTTCTATCATCGCTGTCAACTCGTTAAATCTCCCGAAGGACTAATTGAGTTCTGCCAGCCACAGGACCAGTACACAAAAAAAATGTTAAACCAGCTGCAACCCTAACCCTAAACCATAACCTAGAAACTGTCATAAAAGAAAAAGAAAAAACAGAAAAAGATAAGGGGAAAAAAAAAAAAAAAATTGCTTTAAAACAGTTCGTTAAGAAAAAATAATTGCTTAGAAACAGTTGTTTCAATGTTTATGTTAAGAAAAAAAACATTGAAAAGAAAAACATTGGAAAAAAAAACATTGGGGAAAAAAAACATTGGGGAAAAAAAAACATTGGGGAAAAAAAACATTGGGGAAAAAAAACATTGGGGAAAAAAAACATTGGGGAAAAAAAACATTGGGGAAAAAAAACATTGGGGAAAAAAAACATTGGGGAAAAAAAACATTGGGGGGGGGAACATTGGGGGGGGGGGGAACATTGGGGGGAAAAAAACATTGGGGGAAAAAAAAACATTGAGGAAAAAAAAACATTGAGGAAAAAAAAACATTGGGAAAAAAAAACATTGGGGAAAAAAAACATTGGGGGAAAAAAAAACATTGGGGAAAAAAAAACATTGGGGAAAAAAAAACATTGGGGAAAAAAAAACATTGGGGAAAAAAACAACAACAAAAAAACAGACATTTGCTTATAATATCTAACAAAATCATCTTATATATTTAAAAACATTTCATTAACAATGTTTTCTTTGACAAAAAAAATAAACATCTAATTAATAACAATTGTTTAGCTATGGTTTGTTATTATCGTCTGCCAGTCTTCAATTTAGCGTTTGACAGTTTTCGCTTCGCCAACTTTCGGGTGTTTCCGAGACCTGCCCGAACGTTGACAACGTAAAGTCACGGAAACGTGGTGTGTTCCCTATAAGAGTACCGTTTCATGGCACGTCAACCTTATAGGTTATTCTGTGCCATGCGATGTATTTCTAAAATCGATGGCTTCATCCGAGCGAAGTAGTGAAACCATGGATTGATCAGATCGGCTGAACGCGTGCGGCCGCAAGATACCAGTCAGAAGACCCAGGTCAGGTCTGGCTATCGGAGAACTTCGTTGATCAATCTTCACCTAACATCTGGTCCCACAGCTCGCCTAACTGCAACGCCTTCGACTTCTTTGTGTGGAGGGGGACATGGTGGAACGAAATACCAACAGATCCCGCTGCAACACGAAGGGTGAGCTAAAGGCCAGGACAACTAGAGCCTTCGGGAACCCAAGTCGAGAGACAGTGACGAAGGCCTGTGGGCCAGACCTATCCGAGGGTCGTCATTATCAAAATTAATTCTTTATATACAATACAACAAACCCTCCTCCTTTCACCATAGATATATCACATATACCACCTCCAGATTTTCCCCCATAAACATATTCCAATCCCCATAATCCCTACAAATAACAAATTAATAGATACCTCAGCATATTCTAATTTCATTAATCAGACTTCACCTAACATCTGGTGCCACAGCTTGCCTAACTACAACGCCTTCGACTTCTTTGTGGAGGGCATGGTGGCACGAAATACCAACAGAAATATATTTATCGAATACGCTTAAAAAAGATATATATGACCAAGATTTAACTAACCGATACACACAGACCCTCTTATAGACTTATAAATGTAATTCGGTAAAAGTTAACAGAATTAATTAAAATACAAAGACCCACCCACCCCACATGATCACACACAGGTACCACCACAGATATTACGGTGATAGCACGTCCATAATAGCCCATCCGCTTGATTTGATACACCTCGGGACAGAATTTTTTTCACTTATAAGGATACCCCCCTCCATTAGCTAATAAATTACAATTATAAAAAGTTTATACTCAAACATAGCCCAGCCCCCCCCCCCCCCTCCCAAAAATATAACACGTAAACCCTTTAATAACAGTACCACACCCTCATCCGGTAAATTAATAAGAGTCGGTCATACCAGAATTTAACTCGCTCACCGATCAATAAATTCGCTGAAACTGTAAATATATTTTTAGGGTGTAGGAAATCCCTATTTACACGCATCCCCATGAGGGCAAATTTAGACACAGTCTGTCTTTAATGTGAAGAAAATACAGCTCCTCACAAAGGGGCACTCTGGATCGTGACAAAAATTTTAATTGCCTCATTCTAGAAGGATTTCTCCTTCACTGATCGAGGACAGAAAAGATGAAGTATAGTATCAGAACAGATACTACACTTTGCTCCTAGCCAAAAGGTCACATTTTTACTTGAATTAAATAAGCGCAACGGATAAAAGTGTTGATTATTAAGTGACAGTCTCTATTTACTCGCCTCCCCACAAGGGAAGATTTAGACACAAGGTCGTTTTTTTAATGTGGGGAAAATCCAGCTCATCACAAAGGGACACATCCCTAAATATGAATATGCCATAGACGAACATACAGAAAATCAGAAATTAAATTATTTTTAAATAATACTAAGTTACGATTAGGACCCATACAGACTTCCCCCCCACCCCCTTCCCATGAACTCTGTACTTTCTCTAAAAGGGGCACTTGAGTAAATTCACCGGACGATGAAACCGGTGATCGTTGAATTCTATTTTTCGAACTGTCTTCATTTCATGAGTCGCCGAAGATTTGAGATGGATTATAAGGGCCTTTTCTAAACATTAATGGTCTATCCATGGCAATGAAACCATGGTACGTCTTTGGAATATGTAACGTATCATTTTTAAATAAGTACTTTGTATTTTAGTTCTCACATTCTTACTATTGAGCACTTTATTGATACCCCGACGCACTATATATATATATATATATATATATATATATATATATATACATACATACACACGTGTATGCTAGAATTTTTCACCCCAAATGCAATTATGCACTATGTAGAAAGTATGCATGAATAGAATGCATAATAGTTAAATGAAAGAAATCCCTTATTTTGTCCTTTAGTCCTCACATTCTATGAACGATGTTTCTGACAAAGGGGGGAGAATTGCTGTTTTCTGGGTCGGAATCTATCCATTTAACACTTATTATTGGCTAGTTTTGTTTACCTTGAAGTAGTATATATATATATTTTTTAGCTTCTTACATCAAGTGGCTTCATGCCTTGTCTGGAGCGATTTCCATTAAGAAAAAATCATCCAATAAGAAAACAAAAAAAACAAAGTGAATTAATGAGAGTTTGTTTTATAAAGAAATATGCAAATTAATTATCATTTTTTAAGTCGCTCGCATATCCACGACTGAGTATATTAGGAAGTTGTTTTTGCTTTTTAAATAGAAAAGTGGGCTTTTAATATCAATGTTAGTGCGACAAACAACTCTATATGTATAGAAGATATGTTTATTTGTCTATAGATCCCTATGGTTCTTTGTATAAATGTTTGCAGATATGTGCGCGTGTGGGTATATCTATATGGGGTGTATTTATGTACACTGGAATATATGTAACTGGGTGGCATGCATGTAGCTGTGCGTATGCATTTTTGTTTTGGCTGCTCAATAGATATGCGCAATCTAAGCTAGACAAAACCCCATTACTGAATTTACTTGAAAGAAAAATAGAAAATACTGATTTTATTTGTGAAGACATGGAATTTTGATAATGGTACAAAAAAAATTTTTTTTTAAATTAAATTTTTTAAAAATTCGATCTTCGGGCAGTAATTCTCAGAAAGTCTAAATAATATTTTTTTTTTAATGATTTTGAAATATTAAAAAAACATTTTGCGGATAAAATAAATTGACTGTAAAAGGAATTGAACTTACGAATTTCTGCCTCTTTTCATTTCTTGGACGCCATCCAATTTGAGATGAAGGTCAAACACTGAAAGAGAGAATTGGAAATACAAGATTTCTTTCTCTACATTTAAAAAAAACATAATCACTAGTTATGTTTGATTGGTATTATCAAGGTGGAACTCATTGGAAGTTAAAAAAAAAAACATTTTAATTTCCGTACTATTGGGATGAATAAATATGTTAAAAATATGTATTTTAATATAAATTTGAATAAAAAATGTAATAAATAAAAATGAAATCGATTTTATATTAGATTTTTTGACTAAAAAGAAATTTTGTAGAATTTGAAATTTATCAAGGTTAGAAGAGGAGTAACTTATCTTGCCTTTCGTAACATTTATTTCTTGACTATTTGTTTTTTTAACCCTTTATTGGTGAGCGTCCATTTTCTTTGAGCTCCCAATAGTGGTTTGCTAGTGCTGTTTTAATTCAATGTTCTGTTTTTAAATGTGCTTTTGTGGTCGTAATATCTGGTTATATATATATATAGTTAATCCAACAAAAGATATGAGGCAACTAATATTGGTGAACATCCGGATAAAACTGAAGCTCAATATACTGGATAGAGCATTAATAGCATAATATAAAATGAAGTAATAAAATAAGGTGCAAATCAAATTTTATTAGAATTCAATGTTCAAGCAAAGTACCTTACAGTCCTTAACTCATGAGTTTTCAAAGAACAGGGAATCATGCTGAGACCGGCCTACTTGAGAAAAACAATGTTCCTCGATGGGCTCCAGATAAACTCCTTTAAGTGGACATTGTCTAGCCGTTATCTCTAGTGGATATCTCCAGCAGTCAGCTTCTGGGTGGTCGAATGGTGACCACTGAGAAAGACTAGAATCCAAGATTTCTGGTCAGGAGTGAAAATATTCCAGGAAATGGGAAGGGAAGGAGTCAGAGCCGGCCCTCTGGGTATGACACAGGCAATTTGTTGTTCTGACGGCCAGTGGTCAGTTGGGTCGGTGTGTCTCTCGAGCAAAGTGGGTTCTTAGCTAAAGGATTGTGTTGATTGGACTTATATTTTATTTGGCCGGGATAAAAGATCTCATTTTGCAAGTCTGCTATTCAACCTAAGTAAACGAGTACCATTTGTAATCTTAAAAAAATAAAAATCTGTTAATTGGTTTTGCTTGGAATGAGAATTATTTCTTGCAGTGCCGAGTCGAATGGCAACCTTGCACCAGGCATGAGCGGGACGATGACGGGCAGTGCACGCACTAACGCAGGTTTATATTAGTATGAAAATGTCCGATGCATATGAATATAAAAAGTTAATTATACAGAATGTAGAGACGCAGGTTTTATAATCGTCTATCAAAACACTAGAAATATATTTTATGACTTGTATTAAAAAAATTTTTTAAAAAAGTAATTACGCTAATTTTTTTTTTTACCTCTCCAGGAGGTTAGACACAGGGTCAAGAAAATTAAGCTATATTTCATATTTTATGTCATTTTCAACAGGACTGATATATTTGTCTTTATCAAATGTATGTAGCCAATTAGAAATCTTTTCAGATATTTTACTATATTTTTGTGTTCAAGTTAGAATGAAGGGGGTGGAGGGTGGGGAGATTTACAGCTATTTTCAACATCTAAGAGCCCTTGCTATAAAAATATTTTGTTTATTAAAAAAGTTTTGTGTCTTTAACTTGGGTGAAAAATAAAAAAATAAAATGACTAATTCAGTTATTTTCATGCCACATCCTTTTATTCTTTCCACTGATATAATTTATAAAAAAAAAAAAAAAAAAAAAAAAAAAAAAAAATCAAGAAAAGAAAAAAAGGAACTTACCAAGATGAGCTCGATTAGAAATTTTTAACCGTTTTTCCAAAATGGTGAGACCTTTCCCTTCATTTTTCTCAATTTCATTAAACAATTCAGGTAAATTAACAACTACGCCATTACCTGAAAATAAAAAATGGAATCAAAGTTAATCACAAGACCACTTTTTTTTTCTTTTTTTTTTTTAAATATAAAAAAGTATCGAATACAAATTAGAGCAACGTTTTCCAACCGGTTCCCAAGTGCATCACTATTGTACTCTTCAAAATCTCATTATGATTTTAACGTTCATTATCATGCTAGATTTCGGAATTTTTTTTTTTTTAGATAAGGATCGATAATTTATGTTACTTGAATTATTCAGACTACTGTTCTCATCTTGTATGTTAATCTCACAACGTTTCGGCCGATGTAACTTCCAATCTTCTCCAGGAGTGTCTTATCGAACACAAGAATCTTGAACAGAAACCGTTATTTCACGCAAGTAGCTCGTTCTCGTAAGTAATTCGTAATTGTATTCTTAGTATCGCCCATACTGAGGATTGTCACTTAGAACTGATTGTTACTTAGCACTCGTATCCGTTACGCCACGAGTCCTTGCGGACAATTCTAGTATCAATTTTAAGAGCCTTAAACCTATTCTTGTTTTAGTTGTTTTCGGTTCGTACAGTAAGATTTACCTTGCGTGTGACAACAGTAGGAAATCAATTGTTATTGATGAAAATAAATTACTATCCCCCTGGACAATACCGGATAGCCCTGCTAGTTTAACAACTTTTAAAAACACAAAGTTAACTTTTTGGTAATTTCGAAACATTTATTTACCATTTAAATGTGACCTAAAGAAAAGATAGAAGAAACAAATTTGTCTTTTCGCTGGCAATTTACAAAAATCGCGTCGGTCGCTTTTTCTTGAGAGCGACCGATGTTTGAAACATTTGAACAACGTTAAAAAATGTTAGAAAACGTTTGAACACAAAGTTAAAATATTTGTCCAGAAAATAAAACAATATTGCGAAACAGAACATTTGTCATATTAAAATTTAAAAAAAAATCACTGACTTAAAAACAATACCAGATAATAGTTAATTAATAAAATTAACTTTTACAAAACCAATATGCAAATTAGTTAACCTTGTGAATCTGATATCACAACTATATAAACGGTATATAAAAAAGATAGTGCGTATATTAAATAAGTTGAATTAATTGGAAATATCCCGTTTTGACTTTTGCATTCGTGCGAAAAATGAGCCCAACTTTTCCATTTATTAATATATATATATTTATTAATATATATATATATATATATATATATATATATATATATATATATATATAGCCACAGCTTACAAGCAACACATCTATTCCGCTCCAGCTTGAAAAAAATATCTGATCTGAATAGATATCTATAACCTATCGATACTCTGATCAACCAGGGAGGTAGAGATTTTCGAAATGCACACTTTGATATATACCGAACTCTAACTGACAAACGTCATTCCGAACCCTGCGAAACGGATAATTCAGTACCAAACTATTGTACAGACAGGATAAACTGGACGTTACCAATTGCCGCCTGAATACCAGCCCCTTAACAAAAACATTTGGATTCCTAAACAATTTGAGTATTATTCTTTATCAAACATTAATTTCAAATATAGCAGCCGTTTTTATTTTGACGTGTTTTGGACGGCATCCGATTTTCGGTCAATCATCCAGAGGAAAAAGAACTCTACGTATTTTTTCACGCCAACTTTTCCATATGGTTCAGGTTTGAAGCACCTTTACCCCAAGTGGGAGGGTAAAAAGGCTTTATTAATTAATCTTCACAAATGAAAACTGGGCAACTTCATCTTCCGCTGCCCTCGACACACGATTACAAAGTGGATTGTAATCGGATTAATTTGGAGTTGGAACGGAAATTACGAAACACTTTTTATAGCCATACAACAGAGATGACGGAACAGACGTGTGCTAACAAGTCGGCTAATTTGGGGTTACGGTGGTGGCTGCTGCCATTTCCCGAGGTGTGCGATTGGCGTCATGGTTACACACAAACACGATGAAACCGATAAACAGAGTTTGAATCTAGTCACATCTATAATGTTGACTTTTGCACTAATACTGAGGTATTATTTCGCATTGACAAAAAAAACAAAAAAAAAACCAGAAAAAACACATCAGTTAAGGGTACAAAACAGTTTGCCGTCAACAAATAATCTTTACAATAAATTGTTTCATTTTTAAGTAATTTCATGTCGAATGCATTCTGGTGGATTGGAAAAAAATACTTAAAAAAAGGTAGGAAAGAAAGAAAGAAAGAGAGAGAGAGAGACAGACAGAGAGAGAGACAGAGACAGACAGAGAGAGAGACAGAGACAGACAGAGAGAGAGACAGAGAGAGACAGAGAGAGAGAGACAGAGAGAGAGACAGAGAGAGAGAGAGAGAGAGAGAGAGAGAGACAGACAGACAGAGAGAGAGAGAGAGACAGAGAGAGAGAGAGAGAGAGAGACAGAGAGAGAGAGAGACAGAGAGAGAGAGAGAGAGACAGAGACAGAGACAGAGAGAGAGACAGAGAGAGAGAGAGAGAGAGAGAGACAGAGAGAGACAGAGACAGAGAGAGACAGAGAGAGACAGAGAGAGAGAGAGACAGAGAGAGAGAGAGACAGAGAGAGAGAGAGAGAGAGACAGAGATTTTCAATGAAAATCTTGCACTTTAGGTCCTGAGCAATTCGTGACCAGGAGAAAAAAGAAGAAAGAAAAAAAAGGTCAAGATAAAATAATCAAAATAATAAAATCCTGTTGAAAAATATCATAAATTTAGAAACGCAAGACACATCACACGTAGTTTTGCGAATGCACTGATGGATACAGGTATATCAATTACAAGAATTTTAGCTGACCTAAAATGCAGCTCAAGCAGAACTCAACACAGAAGAGAAATGGAAGGCACTGAAATTATGACGCATGAAACATGCGCATGTGTAAACACATTTAAGCTTTTGCTTTTTTGGTTTGTATAAAATAAACACTAAACCAGAAGAGTACCCGACTCAAAGTTAGCAGCAAACGATGTTCGGTCAGATTTAGTTCCTGATATTAAACTTCATCTGTAATATAACTTCCGACAAGTTTCAGTTTGCAAAATTTATTAATTTATTTATTAAATTAATAAGTGAAAGTACAGAATAGTTAATAAAGCTCCCCCCCCCCCCATGTTAAGAATGGCTTTCTAAATAATGTTATTATTTCAGCACGGTCCGTAAACTGCAGAAGACTATTTAGAAAGTCATTCTTAACGTACTTTGTTAATTATTCTGTATTTTCATCTAACAATTTAATAAATAAATTAATAAAAATTATTACAGAACTTGGCAAACCAGAAGAGTAAGTGACCCAAAACAGGAAGTCTTCAATATCAGGAACTAATTCTGACCAAAGACAGTTTGCTGCTGACCGAGTCGGGTATTCTTCTGGTTTGTCAAATAAACTTTATAAACTATTATTTTTTTTTAAATAATAATTATAAAGAAAATTTAAATATGAAAATAATTATATATATTAAAAAAAAAAGAAAAATTTAGTTGCAAGGAGTTGCAAGCAAATGACACAAGAGGCAAGATGTCTGTCCGTTTTACATGCTGGCATTGCGTGTTGAACAAATTTTAGAAATTGACTTCCATCGCTGGCCAGGTCTTTATCCCCTTTTCTCTCAAACCCATACTTATCACTAATGTTTTCCTTGATCTGCCCCTGCCAACTGACCTTGCTTCCTCAATTCTTCTAAATTTACTGACCCAAGAACTCGCATCCATTCTTACAATGTGACCAAACCAACAAAGTCTCCAGTTCTGCACACATCTCCCTATACTGTCCAGATGTAATCTTCATCAGATCTAAGCTAGTCTTTGAGACTCGTGTGCAGAACAGAAGACTTCAATGGTATGGCCACATTGGAAGAATGGAAGCGAGTTCTTGGGTTAATAGATGTAGAACAGTTGAGGTAGCAGGGTCAGTTGAAAGGGGAAAACCAAGGGAAACGCGAGAGAAAGTTATAAAAATGGAGTTGAGAAAAAGACGGATAAATAAAGATCTGGCCAGTGATAGGTTAGTTTGAAAGTCAATTTCTACAATTTGTTCAACATGTAAAACGAACGCTGTGGCGTATCGGAAGAACGGTCGACCCGTTGTCTGCAAAAGAATGAACTTACAAGAATGTGGTGGCGGTTGTTGGGGGGGGGGGGGGGGGGGTATAGCCATGGTGTTCTATATTAAAGGCTTGATCATGGCGTACGTCATACTCAAAACTGGAAGTAGACTCATTTTTGTTTTTACTTTCTGTTGATTGGCTAAAGAAATTCAAAAGAAATCTTTGCTTATTCAGTCGGAATAACTTGACTTTTATTCAACTGATGCATAACATTTAGTTTGTTTACTTTATGTTATCAGTGTTGCCCAGATTGCGACATAATTTTTTTTTGGGGGGGGGGGGGGGAGAGGATTATGGTGTTTTGGGGGGAGGGGCTCACATGTGCACACTCAAAATGAATGAAAGAATAAAAAGTCCCTGCCCGTGTGTGTGTGTAAAGAGTTGAGCAAAATACAACATCAATCAATTTTAACTACGTAAAAATTAAAAGATACAAGGGGAAGGAGACAGGAAGTCATTCCTTGATGAAACCAAAGTAATTTAACTCACTTACCCATCATGAATCACGACCCGAATGTAAAAAGACTAAAAATTCTTGAAGCACTGTACATAAAAACTAGACACCCTACAATCAACAATATCAATTACGAAACTAGCCACATTATTTTTAAGTGCCTAGCTTAGTAATTGACTTCATTTCGATCAACAAGCAGAGAACTAAGGTCCATGGGAGGTTCTACCGATTTAAGCGGAGAACTGGTTAAGTTTAATTTTAAGAAATTTATTTTAGTCCATGAAATTGAATTGTCTACAGTAATTTGTAATTTAAATGCATTTTCAGTTTTATGCTTCCACTAAACAACAAATGTACTGATTGGTCAAAATCATAACAAATTATGTCAATTAGCCAATCAAAACAGGCTTGACATAAAAACTCGAGCAAAAACAAAAAAGATATGTTTCTTATTAAATAAAATCATGTTGTTAATGAGTTGAAAGTGGAAGAAATTCTGACTTTGAGAGAAAATCTCCTCCCCCTCCCTCTGAAATATCAATAAGCAAAATCCAAATATTGAAAGGCTTAAATGAGTAATCAATGAAATTGGTTGGATTTTTAAATTTCTTTTTTAAAGAACATGGCCTGACTGGACATATTTTATATATAAGACGAGACCCTCCAGTCCTAGGCAATTTGTCTAGTGATATATATATATATATATATATATATATATATATATATATATATATATATAATAGAGAATGGTAGTTTGCTTGAAGCATTGCTGGGAATAGTAGTAGTAGGTTTTTAAAAGGCTGTGGGCAATGCAAATTCCCGGGTAAGATGTAAGCTTGAAGGAACAAAAATAATAAATCGAATACTAAATGTGCCTTACTATTTATTTTTTCTTAAAATCTTACATAACAGCAAGTGTGGTGTTAGCTGTTTGTGTGATGTCCGGATGATTATAAAAATCATTTATTTAATATTTCGGGAAAAGAAACTTCCCTTTGTCAAAAATAATAAACACCAGAGGAAAACTCCGTCTGTGCAGAGAATCTGCCAAAATGGATGCCAGAAGACATAGACAGCGTAGCAGAAAACCAGTCCCGCAGAGAATAGAAATTAACAAGTTTTAAAGCTGTGCTATGTATATAAATGTGAAGTTCAAAAATATGTGTGTAATATTGGATAAATGTATGGTGATCGATTAACTGTTAGTTTTAATAATATATATATATTTTTAATTATTTACTTTTTATTTTCGGTGTGTTTTATTTTCGTATTTTTTTTTATGAATTGATTTGGAATTATTCATATCCACAGATTTTGTCGTAACTTGCGCCATCGATGGACATCATAAAAACTAAGAAATCCTGAAAATTTGAGCATGTAACTTCAAGCGGTTTTTTATTTAAAACACTTTCAGTTTCGCGTAAATCGTGCGAGATGTCGTGCAGGTTTTTCAACACGAGGAATTCAAAAATGGCATAAGATTTGCTCAGAAATTAAGCCTTCTATGAGATTTTATTAAATTTTGGAATTTTTCGACATGTGCACCAATATGGGGCAAAAGATGTGGCTGATATGGTAACAGTTTTTTCTTTTAGACATGATGAAGTACCTCTGGACCAAAAATGGTAGAAAGTTTTTGTTTTGTTCACTCGGTGTCTATTCAAAGTTAGGTTTTTTTCCGAGGGTTCAGAAATACCCTATTGAGGGAAGCAACTAGTTTGGGTATGTGAGATGAAGTTGGGGAGACCATTCATCTAAATTTATATAAAATTCATATTGAAATAAGTTTTAAAAAGTAAGAGCTAAACAGTAAAAGGTAAAACAAGTCTCACAGTTATCAGATATTAACAATAAAAGCGAACTTCACAACAAAAATGTGTTCAAATGAGTATGCCAATTTTAGCTACTAATATATATATATATATATATATATACATACATAGGCCCAAATTCTAGTATATATTATAGTTTTTAACGGCAATACGTAGTTAAAGCAAAATAAATTCTTTTTCCAACGTTATTGATAATGTTTAACCATTCATTCACTTATATTCATGATCGCTTATGCTTGAATTCATGTTTTGAAACATGATGTAACTCATAAATCTATGACGTCACACCAAAGCTATAATTATTTTGTTATGATAATGTTTTAAGATCTATTTATAAGAAAATCTAAATGGCTCAGTTCATAGAACATCAGACTGAAAATCTCAAGGTTTCGGTTTCGATTTCCTGTCATGGTGTCTGATTTATTTGTTGGGACTTTATTATTAGTATTAATGCAACATTTTCCATTTCTAAAAAGTCGGACAGACACAAACAGAATGTGCCCTTGCTATGAACTAACTTTATTACTAATTATATTTTTCTGCAATGTTTAATTGTACAAAGTTGCATCTACCTTAATTAAGAACCTTAATTAAAAAATAAATGTTTTAATGGTTAGAACTATACACAAAAAATCTTATTTATCATTTGGGTATTTTCAAAATGGAAAATAAAATCAAACATTTTTGCCCTTTTTTAAAAAAAAAAATTTTTTTTTTTTTAATTACTTTTATTCCCCTCCAAACAAGGCACATTGCCCCTGAGACGTAAGGGCTACTGTGAATATAGCCAATGAGGGGAAGAAATGTTTACATGTGACTAGTGTGTGTCTATCCAGCTTACATCTTACCCGGAATTTGCATTGCCTTTTAAAAACATACTACTACATATATATATTTATTGAAACAAAGTCACAGCACATATCATTAACGTAGATTATTATTATCACGGAGAGAATATCGGAAAATGAAAGAGTTTAAGACCTATCGTATCCCAGGCTATACTAGGATGACCTTGCTGGTAAAACAATAATTCACACCTTGCTTGTTATTGATCTGCACCAGTGGTCAAGCAGCCAGTATCCAAACGTGGGCTAATAATTATTTAGTGCCAGCCAAGATGTATTGATCTCATAAAGGCGAGGGAGGTGAAGGCAATTGTCTGTAAATCACCTCCATCTCCCGTTCACCTCTGCAGAGGTGAACACGGCTGTAATTGTCTTTGCTTCCTTGAAATCCTTCCAACAACTAGAAACCTGTCAGGATGGCAAAGCAAAAAAATTTCTATCATCAAGTGACCTCAGAGTAAAGAGCTCTCAATTGATATATATATAATAATAATCCAGGTAAAACATCCATAGGGTAGTAATCCAAAGAATTTCAACCGGGTTTATAAAAAGTGCTCAATATCAAATAGAGCTTGTATATATGATTATTTTTATTTACAGACATGTACAAAATCTGCGACACTGGCATGTCGATGTTATCGATCAACAGCTATTACAAACTGAGATCTCATCAGGCAGAGTTAGAATCCGATCTTAACCGTAGATCATATTTGGAAAGAATAAAATGGAAGAAAAGAAAAGAAATTTGAAATTTAAATTTGGAAAGTCACGTGGTTGGGACCGTTAATCAAAATCTCAAAATCAAAATATAAAAATAAATTAAAAAAATAAAAAAATAAAAATAAAAATAATAATGTCAAAAAAAAAAAAATATAAAATATAAAAGATAATATATAAAATATAAAAGATAATATATAAAATATAAAAGATAATATATAAAATAAAATAAAATAAAGTAAGATAAAGTGAAAAGAGAGAGATATAATAAAAAGGCATTCCCCGGGGGGAAATAGAACAGAATTATTAAACTTGAAAAAAGTTAAATGTTATTTTCATTTATAATTTGACTTTCTTTTCTTTGTTTGTTTTGTTTTACGGCATATCAACCTTTTCCAGGTTATGTAATGCCGAATCAAGTAGTATTTAAAAAAAATACTTTGCAAAGTAAACAAAATTCTTTAGACAAAAAAAAAATATATAGTATTTTGAAAACATTCATTAAACGTTTTTCCTTTTCTAACGGCATATCATCATTTCTCAGTTCATTTAATGCCAAATCAAGCTGGATTTATATGTCTCTAGGTAATTATATCTTTTTATATAGATCAACAGCTTTTAAGAAGTTCAGTATTGTCTCTACTTTATTTTTCTTAAACAGTTCCTTCATTGTACCTGCTCTGTAGAAAGTTTCTCTTTTAGGGGCCAGATCAATGCATTCAATAAGAATATGCTTGATGGTGTAGGTAGTCTGGCATGCAAAGCATATTGGTTGCTCTTTGTCTTCAAGTAAGTAGGAATGCATAATCCTTGTGTGACCTATGCGAAGTCTGGATAACACTACTTCCTTTCGGCTTTTTCGTGAGCTTTTTTTCCATTCTCCTATTGTAGCTTTGATCGCTATGAGTTTGTTGTGTGTATTGTTACTCCAACGTTGTTGTCTTTGTTGTTGGATATATTTGTTGATTTTCATTTTAAAATCTGTAAATGGAATCTTAAAATTGGTCTCCGCGGCCATGCCTAATGCAGACCTGGCTTCCCTATCAGGCTGGTCGTTTCCTCTGATTCCGATATGACTTGAGATCCAACACAGCAAAATTTCATTGTCTTTTGACAAATATTCCATCCTGCATAGCAACTTGGTTACCAATGAATTGTCAAATTTCCTATTTTTAAGGGATATCAGTACAGACAAAGAGTCTGTAAAGATAATGAATCTATTTTTCTTGGATTTCAGAATGAAATCAAGCGCCACATCGACAGCATATGCTTCTGCATTAAATATGGAAGTGTCATTTGAGAGACGCTTCTCATTTATATTATTGTTGTATACTGCAGCACATCCTGTTGCTTCTTCATGCTTCGATCCATCTGTGAAGATGTACCTATGTCTTGGATAGGTGTCTTGGATTTTCTCCAATTCCTCATGGAAAACCAGAGGATGGGTTTTTTGTTTGTGAAGTTTGTTTAAGGTTAGCAAGATCTTTGGGGTCCTTATGGTCCAAGGTGGTATTTTTGGTATTATAGTATCGTGTATTTTTGTCAGGTCCAATCCTGCTTCTTTGTTGATTATTTCCATTTGAAGGCCAAAGGGTCTTATAGCCCTTTCATTTCTTTGGAATAATTATCTGTATTTTGGATGGAATGTGCTTTCATATGCAGGATTTGATGAACACGATTTCAATTTAACATAGTACTGCAGAGCCAACTTCTCACCTCTGATATCTGCAGGTGCCTCGTCTGCTTCTACATAGAGACTTTCAACAGACGATGTTCTGAAGGCTCCAAGGACTAACCTTAGTCCTCCATGGTAGATCGGGTCTAGTATTTTAAGATAGGTCTTTCTAGCTGATCGGTATATAAAAATACCATAGTCCAATTTAGATCTAATTAATGACCTATATAGTTTCAGGAGAGTGTTTCGGTCTGCACCCCACTCAGTGTGAGCTACCACACATAGTAGTTGTAATGTTTTGTTACATTTTGCCTTTATATATTTCAAGTGTGGAATAAAGGTCAGTTTTTTATCGAAAATTACACCCAAAAACTTGTATTCGTCTACAACCGGAATTTTCTATCTTTTCGAGTTTTAGGCTTGGGTCATTGTGTAATTTTCTCTTTTGACAAAAATGAACACATTTTGTTTTTGCCTGAGAAAATCGGAATCCATTTTCTGTTGCCCATTTATTTATTTTATTCAGACATTGTTGCAATTTGCACTCAATGGTATGCATATGCTTAGACCTGTAGTAGATTAGGAAGTCATCCACGTATAGGGATCCATCCACTCCGGGTAATAAGCTTTTAATTATGTTATTTATTTTTATGCTAAACAGAGTCACAGATAGCACGCTGCCTTGTGGAACACCCTCTTCCGGAGTTTTTATCTCAGAGAGTAGATCCAATGCTAACTCGAAATCTTCGGTTTGACAAAAACCCGTCAATAAAGTGTGGTAGTCTACCTTTTAGACCGAGATCGTTCAAATCTCTCATTATGCCATACTTCCATGTATCGTACGCTTTCTCTAAGTCAAAGAAAATAGCTACGAGATGTTCTTTTCGAATGAAAGTTTCTCTTATGGTAGTTTCCAATCGAACCAAGTGGTCTATCGTGCCTCTTTTATTGCGGAATCCACATTGTAGATTGCTAATAAGGCCGTTGGATTCCAAGTACCACATCAACCTATTGTTTATCATCCTCTCCATTGTTTTGCATAAACAACTAGTCAAGGAGATTGGTCTATAATTTTGTGGATACGAGTTGTCTTTGCCCGGCTTTGGGATCGGTATCACTGTAGTTTGTCTCCATATGTCCGGGAATTTTCCCTCTGTCCATATTGTGTTGTATATTTGGAGGAGTAATTTCAGTGATACTCCCGGTAGTTGCCTTAGGAACTCATAATGGACTTCATCTGGTCCTACGGTAGTATTATGAGATCTTTCAATAGAGTCTCTTAATTCACTCAATGTAAATGGGCTATTATATTTTTCTAGATTTTTCGATCTGAAGTTAAGTTTATGCTTTTCTGCATTTCTTTTAGTGGTGGGAAATTCTTGTTTTCCGCCCTGACTTGATGAATTTTTGGAAAACGTTTCTGCTAGTTGATTTGCTATGTCTTTCTTCTGTTATTGGGCAATTATTTTTGGAGAGGTGTTGGATTGGTTTCGTTTGGTGTTTACCCGCTATTTTACCGATCATATCCCAAACTGCTTTCGGTTTAGAAGAGGAATTTAGTTTGCCAACATATTCTTGCCAGCATTCTTTTTCGCTGCTTTTATTTCCCTGCGGGCTCTTGCTCTGGTTTGTTTGTATTTCACCAGATTTGTTTGGGTGGGTTCTTTTTCGAACTTCCGTAGGGCTGCTCTTCGCAATCTAATAGCTTTTTTGCATTGACTGTTGAACCAGGGCCGGTTCCGATTGTCTGGTGTCGTATTTCTTGGGATGCAGTCTTCTGCTATTTTAATCAGCCTCTCTGAAGTGTTCCACTTGGTCATTGTCCGTTTCCACACATGTCAGTTTCTCCCGACATTTCTCTTTAAACATTTGCCAATTGGCCTTGTTTAGTTTCCAGCGGTTTGGTTTACATTCACCACTAGTTTCTATGTTTTCGAGGAGGATTGGAAAGTGATTACTGCCACAAGTGTCATCATAGACTTTCCAAGTAAAGTCCATGTAGACTGTGGGGTCGCATATGGTTAAGTCAATGGTAGAATTATTTCCGTTGAATGGGTTCATATATGTCTGTGTTCCATCGTTTAGCATGCACAGATCATTTTCATTTATATATTTTTGCATTGTTTTACCCTTTTTTGTTGTATTTTTGCACCCCCATAGGGTATTGTGACTATTAAAGTCCCCCAATAGGATGAATGGTGTGGGCAATTGGTCAATTAGCTTCTGAAGCTCACTTTCATTAATGATCTCGTCTGGTGGAATATATATTGAACATATATTTATTGTTTTATGTAGTGTCGCCTTGATGGCAACCGCTTGGATATTGGTTTGGATATCCAGTTTGCTATGGGGTATATCATTTCTGATGAGAATTGATGTTCCTCCAGAGGCCCTGTGTCCAGTATCATGGATGTGGCTGAATATCTCATAGTTTTTTATATTAATATTATCCTCTTGTTTGAGGAAGGTTTCTTGGAGACAAATAATTGTTGGAGATTTCTGTGTCAATAATAAGAGCAATTCATTAAGATTTGCTTTTAAACCGCGACAATTCCATTGGATTATTTTTTGTCCCATGGTTTATATTTTGATTGGGGGTGGGTTTTTGTTTTGTTTTTTCTTTGTTTTCCTCCTCTGTCCCCATCATGTTGTCCAGAGCCTCGAATCGGTTTTGAGTCAAATTGACTCGGATTTTTGGCTTTGATTTCCGAGGTGATTTTTCCTTTTTTTTTTCAGAATTTTTATCTGAAGATTTTTTTTGAGGATCTTTTCGGATCCCTTTCTCTTTCATAGTAGTTTCAGGTGTTTGGTTTGGTTTGGTTTGGTTTGGTTTGGTTTGGTCTGTGGTGGGTCATCTGGAATGGGGGTACCCAGTTGAGAGGGTAGAAAGCAGATGTTTTCTTCACTCAAATCTACCTGGGTAACCGGTTGGATAGGGGTTTGACTCCTCGGCTCACTTGTCACCTTTGTCTCTGGCTGCTTTGGTGTCTCCTTCACCTCCTCTCAAGCTACACCCCAAGCATCCTGTAAGCATTTCTGAAATGCAAGCCACTCGTCCAGTCTAAGTTTCAGCAACTGCTGAACTAGTTGTAAATATTTAGGCTCTTTCTCAACTGGGGAGGTTCTGATTTGTTTTGTTTTTTCCGCATTGGTTCTGACTATAGTGGCATAGGACTGGGGCTTCATATAAGTCTCCACAATCCTCCTAGCCTCAGGGAATGCTATATTTCTTGTATGTTTTACTGTCTTTCTCCCTTTTAAAGTGATCACATGATCTTGAAAATGCGGGGTGATCCCCATGACAGTTTGCGCATCTTTTTTCCCTTTGGCACTCATCCTCGACGTGGGACGGGTCCCTCTCACCACATTTACCACATACTTGCTGACTCCTACATACGTCCTTATGGTGGCCAAACTTCTGGCATTTGAAACACCACAAGGGGTTTGGAATGTAGGGCTCCACTCTTTCGGCAGTGTAGCCAATCTTCACCTCTTTTGGTATTGTTGTTGAATTAAATGTTAATATATATGTGTTGGTCATGATCGACTCTCCACCTCTTTTTATTGTTACTCTTCTGTGATTGGTGACTCCCTGCTAACGCAGTGCCATCCTAATCTCTTCCTCCGTCGCCAGACCAAGTTCCTGGCTTCAGATGACTCCTCTTGATGTATTAAGTCTTTCATGGACATATGCCTTACATTTAATATTATGAAAATTTGTCATTTTTAGGATAATTTTGGCTTGTCTACAGTTGGTAACCTCCACCGGAAGGTTACCGTTTTGTATTTTTTTAACGGTCTTTGGGATTATCTTACTGCTTATCACTTTTTCAATCAGAAAAGGTGACAGTTTAGCTAGTGGTGTATCCTCCAAAGATTCTATTGTGATGAATTTTGGGAAGTCGTTAATTTCGTTGTCAGACGAATCCGACTCGGATAGATGTCGTTTGGGTTTTTTTATTTGTGTTTGTCATTTGGTTTTGTTTGATCTTCAATGGCCGAACTCCACCACCCACCACGGAGTCCAACTAAAGTTGGGAATTTACCAGGGGGATAATCCGAACGCTCTGATCGAGACGGGGATACTTTAACCATTATACTCGTACTGAGTGAGAATAAATTAGCCCCTGCTATTTCTTTTTCAGTACGAATAAACTGAAAGTATAGAACTCTGCAGTGGTAATCTTCTGTGTTCTCAACACGATTGACCCTCAGCCACCGCCTTCTAGTATCTATTTGGGAGGAACAATAAGAGAAATAAGATTTTGATAAGAATCAAATTGAATAATACGGTCGGGGATTAACTTATAGTTACTAAGGCATGACGTGACCAGCCGATTGATCGGATCGGGCCTCTCTGACCTCCCGTCTAGCCAAAGTAAGGGCCGAAGTGGAGTGTTGCAGTCCACGTGACCATTTAGGCAACCAGGCCACGGACCGCTCAGCCACCAGGATCCCGTCCTAAGACGTCACGGGTCGCCACCCACGGCAAACAGGTGGCCCCGTTTTCGGGAGGGTTTTACCCCTCTGCATGGGGTTGCAGTCGGCGAATTCGCGGCCCCGCCGACAGGGCAACTTTCTTTTCTCTTCTAGGTAAGAGAAAAAGACATCCTTCTAGACTGCAATAATTAAAAAAATAAATATAGTGTATAATCGGAAATTATTAAAATCGAGGGTAGAGTTAGGTACAAGGTCGGTCTTAACCGTGAGGAAAATCCATCTCCCAAAAAGGGGCATTCCGGATTGGATAAAATTAAAAATTGCAGCAGTCTAGAAGTATTTCTTCTTCACTGACTGAGAAGTGGAAAGATTAAGTATACTAACAGATACTACACTTTAATGTTAATTATAATTTGCAAAATAAAATAAAACTAAACCGGCAAGAAAAAATATTGTAAAGTCGGCCAATATTCAGAGAGGTTGCCCGAGGGAAAAAAATGATTTAATTAAAAAAATAACTTTTAGATTAGATATTCTGAAAAAAAATAAAAACAGGTGACTGAAATTGGATTTTGTCATGTTTTTTTTGCAAATTAAAATTTTTGTCCAAATCCGGAGTGACCCGTTTTAGAAAGATGTGTACTTCCTACATAAAAAAATAAAAAAAAAATAAAAATCAACATTGTGTCTAACTGTCCTCGTGGGGAGGCAACTAAATAGGAATAAAATAAAATAAAAATAAAAATATTGTAAAGTCGGCCAATATTCATAAGGGTTTTCCTGGTGGGAAAAAAATGAATTCTTTGAAAACCAAATAAGATTTGGAATTGAAATTTAGAAAGCCAAAAAATGTAAAATAGATGCCGTAATTTACAGAAATATTGAAAATCGTATCTGATGAGTATTTTTTAATCTTTGTTTTTGTTTATAATTCAATGTTATCGTCTTTGTTCGAAAATACAATTTAAATAATGTTTATTGAAAATACAGTACGTCTGAAATGGTGAAGTTTAGCGTAGAAATTATGTTTATGTGTGGGTAAATATTTGTTACATGTGTTTGAACGTACATGTTAAATAGTTTAGATCGGAATTTTTTTTTAATAACGAAACGAAAGCATAAGTTTAATGATAAAAATAATTTTAATAAGCTTCCCAGAACGTAAACTTTTAAAAAGTGAAAAAATTTCAAATATTTCAGATTTGCATTGAATTTGATTCAAAGTCATTAGACACCAACTAAACAAGATTCCCTTGAATTTACATTTCATATTAACCCTTAAATGCTTTATTTTTTATATTGGTTTGACATCGAAGATACTGATTACCTATTTAGCCGGTGTGTTGATGCAATATCATACTAATACCTACTCACACTCGCCAACAGGCTCGTTGCAGATGTGAAACAAGTTTCAGTTTGACACATTTTCGTTGAATATTAAATACGCATTTTGTTGGAATGTGCCATATTTGAAACAAAAAGCATTACATCTATTCAACGATTTTAGTGTGGCTGTCTTTTTTGTTCTTTTTGGATTAGTTACGTTGTTTACTTGACTTGCGAGAGCGTGATTACCTTTTAATATAATTTTCTTCATTGGAGTAATTTTATCGGACACGGAAGAAAAAAATGTCCGAATACATCAGGTCAGTTTAATTTTATTCGAATTGGATTTAGCGGAGCTTGCATCTAACCAGGTAGTTATGGTTTGCACTACTATCAGCTCATAAGAACCCTGAATTTTGAACATTATAATATTCAACACCAAGTGAGTTTTCTGAACTTTTCATATGATTTGGTTTTTTCTATCGTTTTATTAATTTGCATACACCTTGGATACATTTTTCACTGTCATTTACTGCGTCGATTGCAAACAGATTTCCCGCCTGGATAACTTTTTCGTTTTTGGACTACCACTCACCACCTGGATTATTTTTCAATCAACCTCTTTGATATCTTTCCTGAATATGTTTTAAATTTTATGACTTGGATGAACTGTATAGCTTTAACAAAAAAGTATGTTTTGGGCTGATATATTTGATGTTTTATATACTTTTATGTATTTTCAAAGTTTAATTTTATTACCTGCAGTAATGGTCCTCTGAGGAGAAGAATTTTCTTTGAAAACTCATGAGTTAAGGACTTTAAGGTACTTTGCCTGAACATTGAATTCTAATAAAATTTGATTCGCACCTTATTTTATTCTTTCACTTTATCTAATGATTATATATATATATATATATATATATATGTGTGTATGTGTATATCTAGGCAGCATCTTCTCTTGCAGGCAAGTATTGTTGAATATAAGAGACAACTCGTGTCTAGATATCCTTCGGTAGATCCTTTCAATAGTACTTGGAAGACAGATACAAATTATGGCAAATTCATCAGCCAATTCCCCTCTGAAACTAAGATCCTAATTCGGACTATTGAAAGGATCTACCAAAGGATATCTAGACACGAGTTGTCTCTTATAATTCAACAAATTATATATATATATATATATATATATATATATATATATATATATATATTAGAGAGCGCGAGAGACAGAATTTTGCAATTAAATAATTTCATTTGTCGTTTGTAAACTCAGGTAATCAGTAGACAATGTAAAAAAAAAAAAAAAAATCTGAATGCAAGATGAATTTCTCAACCAGGGGGTAACACCCCCCCCCCCATGTGTGTGTGTGGGAGGGGGGGGGGGTATATTTACTGCAATTTAGTTTCATTGAATCAAATTTTGACATTTTCAGAAAGATCAAGTACAATCAGTCCTTAATGAAACAAGAATCATCTAACTCCCTTACCACCTTCATGAATCGTATAATGAAAATAAACTTTTGGTTAGGATACCTAGTTACATGTATTCGCTTCATATTGTTTCCTTAGAAAGCCCGCTTTCATCATCTTTAGGGATGACGAATAAAAGATGAAGAGCTATATCTGCCGTATGTCCTCATTTCTTAGGAGTTATCACGCACAGCTAGTCACGACGTCCTCTCCCAGGCTGTTCTACTGATCAGAAACACCGACAGAGTACGCTGCCTTTTTTCTGTTGAGATGAAAGTGCGGGTGCCTGTGGAGACTATGACATGGCACTAAGGTGAAAAACTCATCGAAAGGGAGATTTAAATTCCCGCTGATGATAATTGTATGCCAGAATCAGGTCCTCTCACATCTAAAATGAGAAGATTTAGTCTATGAAACGACTCGTGTAGGTAAGCATGGAGAGTTTCGTCACATATGATATGCAGAAAGAGAAGGTGGTAGGTGAACAAGCGTGGGATTTCCACGACTCAGACTTTTGTACATAAAAATAGTAAAATCGGTTTCTACGTTATTTATTTGGAGAGACGAAAAAAGGCAGGGCATTAAGAAAGCATCGTTGGGGGGATATGACTGTTATAAAGATTAATTGGGTTGGAATCCGTACCAACGCTGCACCAATTTACCGCAGAGCGTCACATAAACAAAAAAGAAAAAAAAGAAAGAAAAAGAGAAAAAAAAGAGAAAAATAAAAAAAAGGAAAATAGAAAAGATAAGGAAAAAAGAAAAAAGGAAAAAAGAGAAAAAGAGAAAAAAAAAGAGGAAAAAAGAGAAGAGGAAAAAAGAAAAAAAGTAAAAAAAAGAAAGAAAAAAGAAAAAAAACTTTACGCTGAACAAATATCACTAATGTTCACACAAGTAGCCATGTAAAGTAATGTCGCCAAGGATCGAAAGGTGATTAATAAATATTAGGTGTTGCATAAGACGTTGAAAACAAAGAGACCGTCGTCAGACATGGGGGTATTTTATTATCTAATCGCAACGATCGAATGACAAGTGTACGGGCCAACAGAGCTTTTGCAAAGCCGGTTAATTCAACTCATTCGGGTCAGTTACCTGCCTATAACAGATGACCTTATGATTCTACACCCAAGCAGGTCATTTACACTCGAAGAATTACTTTTATGAGAATCATGAAGATTGGAGGGAGGTGGGGGGCGAGATTTTATTAGAAATATTTTTTTATTTATAAAACAAAATCTAAATGGATAGATACGAAAGTTCGGCCCGTTTCTCGAACTAACAGTAAAGTCAAAATGCTCTGGAACAACACCGGTTTTGTTCTTTCGACGTCGAACAGAATTCACGTGCGCATTCTCGGCTGCTTTTTAAAATTCTTTTTTTCTTCAGCTTTTTTTGTTTATTTGTTTTTTTCTTACCTGAAGATGATTCGAAGAAGAATCGAAAGTGCTAGTGATACTTATGGAACATTCATTAATCTTCTTTTTTTTTCATTTTGAGACAAAAAATTAGAAAGATTGAAAAAAATTAAATAAAGTATAATCAAGCAGTGGAATTCTGTTACGTTTAACAATGTTTGCTTATATATATATATATATATATATATATATATATATATATATTCCCCCCCCCCACCCCAGTTTAGAATAAACTGGCAGATTAATATTTCCCGTCCCTCTATCTACTGCTAGCCATGCTTGGCTGTGACATATTCTGACCCTGACAAACTTCCTAACTATAAACTAACAAGTCGAAGCCATCAATCCCATTCATTTAGCATCCTTTGAAGGAGACAGGCCACTGCTGATAACGCTATAACCATGCCGAAGTCTGGACACTTTCTGACAAATCAAAATTAATATTCTGTATGATTTTTCTACATTGCTTTCTTCATCCTGAGGAAGTCTTTCAATAAAGACGAAACGTTGATGAATACATAAATCACATTTTTTGGCTTTTCTTTTTTCATTATGTCAGACCATTTTATCCCTACTTTTCTTCATTATATATATATATATATATATAGTAAACTATGAAAATATATTTATGGCAATTAAGCTACACAGAGGCTCCCGCGTTTCATCCCCGGAGGGAATCTTCAAGCTAAATGATCAGCAATGTTAAACTATAGACTATATATTTCTCTTGACTTTGCTGTGAAATGCGCATAAGATACAAAAAAGTATTAAATCTGGAAGAATAAATTAAAAAAATTTTCTTTGTAAGATAAAAAATAAATATAGGTATTCACCAAAAAATGAAAATAAATTGAAATAAACAAAAATTATGGCCATTGGAATGAAACTATAAAGTATATATCGTAAGATCATATATGTAGATGATTTTTACTTTTAATAACTTTTATATTTTGTATGATTTGATACATTTTTTGTTGTTTCCCCACGGTGTTATTCACCCTAAATGGAATATAGCATCTGTTTTGTTCGACTTAGTACCCCTATATACATCCCTTAACAATGTTTCAGGCTAGTCTGCTATAATTTGAGGAATACATCCATCAACTCCTCTCTCGAAGTTGCTGTGTAAATGAGGGTGCTGGTATGTTATTCCATTGATGCTGTCTATATGCCTTGAATTTAATATCTATATCCTGTGCCGATGATGATATTTGGTAGTAATAATAAAAATACAGGGTCTTTGAAACAATCGTACACGATTCTGTTTGTTGACTTCTTGGAACATAAATTGATCATGTAAAGGTATGTATATAAATCTATGCGCTATATATATATATATATATATATATATTTATTTATTTGTTGAATATGACAAACAACTTATGTCTGGATATCCTTGCATGGATCTTTTCACTTTGCCGAATCAGGATCTTTGTGTCTGTAGGGAATTGGCTGATGAATCTGCCATAACTGTAGGTGTCCCAAGTACTTTCAGTCCCATCCGGGTTTACGTTCAGGGGAATCAGGTAAAGACCATGGTGTTAATGCTGATTCGGCAAATAGAAAGAATCCATACAAGGATATCCAGACATAAATTTTCTGTCATATGCAACAACACTTGTATTACAGAGAAAATGCAGCATAATTAAATAAGAGATAATGATTATATATATATATATATATATTTTTATGTAATTGTTTTTATTGGTGATTGCAGCGTTCGTTGTTTTTGCTTACTACTACTATTTCGATTGTTTCACTCCCTGAGTGATTACGATGCAGAAAATTGCATTATTAATCGCCCATAACTTTATAGGACATATTTTTCGTTAATATATAGTAGTAGTAAGCAAAAACAACGAACACTGCAATCACCAATAAAAAGAATTACATAAAATATCTAGGTGATAAAAATCGTACATATTTCTAGGCAGGGTGTCGTAGTGCATTGGTAAGACGCTGGACTATAGACATCAATATCGAAGGTTCGATCCTTGTCTAAGTTAGCCATGCTGATGACGGCTGTGAGCCAGAAACACGTGTCCATGGATTACTTTTGTGTACGTATAAAATGAATTAAAATTATATATATATATATATGAGAGAAAGAGAAAGACAGAGAAAGACAGATAGTGATAGAGAGAGATAGAGAGAGATAGAGAGAGCGAGAGATAGAGAAAGCGAGAGATAGAGAAAGCGAGAGATAAAGAAAGCGAGAGGGATAGATAGATAATATATTGCAGCAGACATCAAATTTGCATTAAATTTTTTTTTTTTTTTTTTTTTTTTTTTTTTAATTCCAGTACGAAAATAGCCCACTTCAGTTGAAAGAAATAATAAAATGATAGAAGTGGCCCGAAGCCCAATAGAAGCATGGCCAAAGTCATGTGGCCAAATATTGATTGGGCTTCTCTTCTGTGGTTTTCTCTTTATGCTTGTACAGACTAAATTTACTTCTGCCAACGGACAATATACAACTGCAAGGCCAGGAGCTTATCAGCAAGCAGACCGAAGTATCCACGTTTGTTTACTTACCGATAACAACATCACAAGTTGGATGGACAATACCACTGGGTAAGAGATGGAAATCATACACAATATCATCAACCACGACGGTGTGGCCGGCATTATTACCGCCCTGAAAAGAAAAAGAAAGGAAACGATTAAACGGAGACCAAAAGGAATTTCAAGCAAATGTTCACATTTCACTTTCGATACCGAGGGTATTCCGATTAAATGATCTAGATATAAAAGTGTCAATTAGCAAAGGTTGGTCAACAGAGATTTCAATTAGTTTTTTATTGTTTTTTTTTACATAAAAGGCCCAAAAGCCACTCGAGGATATGGGTTAAAGAGTCTGACTGGTGGACGGTGAGACAACATCGCGTTCACCGGCACGATGGTTGTAGCAGGGCAGAAATTGATTATTTACGGGAACGGTTCAAAAAGAATTTGTTTACATTGGACTTGAAGACAACCATATTGTAGTCGGTAGGGAAGCAGGCTCGCGGCACTGTTCCACAAACGGGCAGTTCTAGGGAAGAAGCTCTGCCCATGAAAGTTTTGTTTCGTCTTGGACACGCAGAGGGAGAAAGGGAAATCATTAACAGTGGTAGTAGCTAGGCGGGTTCTTATTGTGAATGTTTTACAGGGGGGGGGGGGCATAGATTTGAGTTCAGTCGAGCACCTATCATGAAAATAACGGTAGAGCAAAGAAAGACTAGCAACATCTCTTCTGTGAAAGAGTGACTGTAGGGAAGAGAAGAGGACATCTCCCCACTAGATTTCGAAGTCGGTTTTGGACTTTGTCAAGGCAGGAAAGGGGAGCTGAGCAGCACCTCCCCATATGTGGCAGCAGTACTCCATCTTATAACGTATTTGACTCTTGTACACGTAGAGGATGGCGTCGGGCATGAGATACCTTCTAGTTATTGTGAAGAGGAAAAAGTGGGTGGATATAAGATATCGCCAACCCATAACTTCAGTAGGGTAAACAGGATCATAAGGGGGGGGGGGGGACATGGCCATCTCTATAACATGGAGAGATCTAACATTTGGAGTGACTGTAGAAAAGTTTTATGATCAGTCAGCAGAGATCTTTTTAGCTGCTAACACTTCACTGTCATAAAACATCTCTTGTTGAAAAGATTCTAACAATGGCCGTCATCATCATCAACAACCGGTTTATTTGTTGAATCAGTCCACAATTAATCCTCTGATGAGGGTGGAGTCTAATTGTCTAATCTCAATCTAAGTTTTCCTCTTCATTCTTGTCTTTGCTGAGGCTTGACGGAATCCATACCCATGGTTTTCCTATCACATTTGACCACGTCCTCCCAAGATAATTTGGGTCTGCCAATGGTGGTCTTCTCTGCTGGGAAATTCAACTGTCGGACTTTAGTAATCCAGCCATTTCTGCACCCAATGTGGCTCAACCAACGCAGTCTGCTCTTCTGCATGATGTCCGCAAGGCTTTTTAAGTCGACTTGTGCACGTAGAGACCGAAAACGTATGCTTTGTTCAGGCTTCATCAAACAGATCCTTCTGAAAATTGCCTTGTCATTACGGTGTAGTTTCTTTAGTATGCTAGCAGAGACAACCCAAGTTTCAGAGCTATACATTAGCACACTTCCGACACATGGCGAGTATTCATAACCTCGCGTAGCTGTGAAAAAAAAGTACAAATTCTCTAAAAAGAATTTCTTTAAAAAATTTTCTTTCCAATATTGAAAAAATAAAAATTACTCCTTGAAATGTCAAATTTATCGATTAGCTCATTGTGGTTCTGATTATTTGATATGCAAAACACAAAAACATCAAACTAATCTCACAGGGAAATTTTCCCGCCGTTTTTATCTGCTATATCAATTATCGTAGAAAATTCACATACAGACCCTGTTGCACAATTGGCTGGCCTGTTATAGGGATGGCCATAGAAAAAAGACAAACAATGACTTTAAAACGGTATTAAAGAGGGGTAAAAAAAAAAAAAATTGTTCAACAAAAAAAATAAAATATTTTTATGTTATTCTTTTTTTTTTTTTTTTAGTAAATAATGGATTAATATTAAATGAAAACATGCAAGTCACGTAGAAGTGAGAAACACAAGAAGTCTCAATTTTATTAACACATGTTCTCACACCTACACATGTAAATAAACGGTACTACCAGCTGAATACGATGCTAGTTCATAATCTCATTCATCACAGCTGTTTCACGTAGTTATGGTTTTACTTTAGGAAAAAAGAAAAAAACAGAAAAGAGAATAGAAATAGAAAAAAGAAATAGCAAAAAAGAGAAAGAAAAAAGGGAAAGAAAAAAGAAATAAAGAAAAACTAGAAAAAAGAAATAAAGAAAAACTAGAAAAAAGAAATAAAGAAAAACTAGAAAAAAGAAATAAAGAAAAACTAGAAAAAAGAAATAAAGAAAAAATAGAAAAAAGAAATAAAGAAAAAATAGAAAAAAGAAATAAAGAAAAAATAGAAAAAAGAAATAAAGAAAAAATAGAAAAAAGAAATAAAGAAAAAATAGAAAAAAGTAATAAAGAAAAAATAGAAAAAAAGAAAAAAGAGAAAGAAAAGAAAGTAAAGAAAAAGAAAAGATAGAAATAAAAGAAAAAAAAGAAAAAAAGAAAAAATAGGAAAAAGGAAATGGGAATATATTTTTTTTTAATGCTAATTTGCACAGAAACATGATAGCAAACTCTTAAAATATGACAGTCATTGTTATTAAAAAACAAAAAACAAACCAAGATTCATCTGGATGACAACAAGGATTTAGGTTAACATGGTCCTTGACATACATCAATGCAGGTCTGTGTACACAGGTTGATAGGTACATTGTATAACAGTGAGAAATTATAGATAAATATATCTTTTACACAAGTTATCTTTAGATATGACAAAGATAATAAACAAAAAGTGCATCTTCCCATAAACACAGAATTGCCCACATAGCCGAGTATAAATACTCACTTCTTACTTCCATGACAAAGAAATCTGTCTTTTTTTTTTTCAGTGTAAATTCTCAGAAATAAAGGGGGCCCCCTTCTTGGGACTAATACTTGATCTCTATATGAGATTCATAGATATCCTCCGAGTGTTCCATTAAAGTTCTCCTTTACTTCTCAAACGTTTAGTAAGTAAAGAAGCAAAAAACATTAATTTTCCTCTCCCCAATTGACCCATGAACTATGTTATAGTATATCTTTCTTGTCGTCTCTTGGTCTTAACGGATTCAAATTGGTTTGTATGCGAGATAAAATGTGGAATAAATCCTTAATTGTTTAAAGACAAAACGATATTAAAAATTTTAATTTATACACATTTAAAGAAACTTAATATCACCTTTTATGAGAAAGTAAGGATGATAGTAATCCGACGTAATGGGAAATGAAAAAGGAAAAAAAAAACAAGAGATATTTTTTATATATTCATCAACGTTTCGTCTTTATTGATGACTTCCTCAGGATGATAATTTGAAGAAAAATGTCATGCAAGTACATTGAAATTTTGGGTTGACATGATGGAGAGATAAAGGAAAGTAGTAGCTGTGGCTACTATGAGCACTAGAGGAGAGTCCAGGCTGTGAGAAGTCAGTAGTGGCGAAGAATGAAATGAATATGGAAAGCTTTCAGTGGGTACCATTAAGGCGGCAGTGAAATGGGGAGGGGTGAGAATATAATTGAATTTGCCTTAGGGTGGGATATATATATATATATATATATATATATATATATATATATGGGGATAAAATGCACGACATATCATAAAATGAAATGCTGTGAAAGACAAGATGTGTGAAAAACGTTTCTCCGCATGCGTTTGATTATTCTTTCCTTTTTTTCAAATAGTTAAACGCGTGCCAATGACGTCTATTTGTTTTTACCGTTATCGAATAAATTTAAATTATCACTTTTTCTGAAGATGTTCGTTGATCCGAACGAAACCGGTAAAATCTCTCGTTTCTTGTATTTAAATTTATTTTATCCGTTTGTCTTTTTCAGACACACACACACACACATAAATAAAGTTCAAAATATATTGATAAAACGAACTTAGAACTAATATATTCTTCAAAAGTGCTCAATAAAAGTAGAGCTTTATAAAAATATATAAAAATAAACTTATATAAGCATTAGAACAGCCTATGCGAGTTTTACAGTAGGATCAACTAAATATTAACTTGTTCCAACAGAAATCAGACAAAATAAAAATGGCCAGCAAAAAAAAAAAAAATTTTTTAATTTAAAAAAAATTAAAAAAATTAACTAGGTTGTAGCTATGGGGGGGGGGGGGTCGTTGGAGTAAGACTCTTCTAAATGTGTCATCATCACCGACCAACAGACATATATTTATATATATACAAATTAAAAAGGAACAGTGGAAGACCTAAAACTCAACGTTTCGCCCAACTGTTGTGTGGGCTTCCTTTTTAATTCATACTGTCGATTTATTTTTATCCTTTTATTTATCATTATTTTTATATATATATATATATATAACATTGAATAAATTTTTTTAAGATAAATGATGTATCTTTAAATAATCTATCGTGATAATAGAAAGCTCAATATATTGCATAGAGCAATAAATTCAGAAAATGAAGGATGAAAATAAAAGTTGTACAATTACAACATTTATTGAATCATCAGAAGTTCAGAAACAAGGAGAAATCTCATTATCCTTAATCTATGGATTTTCAAAGAAAAATTCTTTTCATCAGAGGATAAAAATACCTGTAATACTTACATTACTGATTTTTATCCTCTGACGAAAAGAATTTTTCTTTGAAAATCCATGGATTAAGGATAATGAGATCCCTCCTTGTTTCTGAACATCTGATGATTTAATAAATGTTGTAATTGTACAACTTTTATTTCCATCATTCATTTTATATTTATTTATATATATATATATATATATATATATATCCCCACTATTTAATTTTAAAGTTACAAGTCTACAAGATGAATAATGGTTCAAAGGTGAAATTTAGAACAAATATTTATTTCTTTTAATATATAACGATTACTTTCATTCCCAGGTAACACCAGATAACACTACTAGTTTATATATATATATATATATATATATATATATATATATAGATAGATAGATAGATAGAGACAAAGTAAATATAGACTCATAAATCGAAGAGTAGGTAAATAAACAAACCCAAGACAACAGAGTAAACCCCATTCTCAATCTAATCCACCCCATTCTCAACAAAAATAGACCACTGTTGTTTTAGTGGTTCTTCAAATCAGACAATGTCTTCACGTGAGAGTCGTTGTATGGATGTTTCCCAAGACACAAAAGTCAATCAACACGACAAAGATAAAATCCCTGGATAAAACTGAACATACACACACATTTATCTATCTATTATAGAAAGGGCTGTCGTCTGGGTGCATGTGTCCGGCTAAAACTAAACGAACTACTATATATTCTGCTTCAGTATCCCCCAAGTCAGGTTTGGTAAAAAAAAATCTCGTTAAATAAATAAAATAAAAAGCAAAGGTCTTTGCAAATTAAAATTTATGTAATAATAATGTTAAAATATAAACAAAATAAATACGCCATTTTATGGTGTTTAAAAGTCATGGGAGACGAAAACAGAAATAGTTACAAGTTTTATCCCGTGTATAACTTTGCTTCTGGCTAGCCAATTTTCATTTGTTATTGTTATACCATGTTATTGGAAATATAATAATGCACTTAGTTACAATTTTGACTAAGAGGGAAGGAGGAATAGGGTGAGGGGGAACAGAGGGGGGGACAGGGAGGGGGAGGGAAAGATAGAGAGTGAGATGGGAGGGATAGAGAGAGAAGTTTTAAAAGAAAGATGTTACAGTAAACACTTGTTTTGTTTGTTGTTCATGCCTCTCCCGGGCAGTGTCAGGTAACCATGCTAGCTTAATTGGTCCCCCGATTTTATAAATCGGGGGACCAATGTTTTGAGGCATTTCCGTCCGTCTGTCTGTCTGTCCGTCCGTCCGGATTTTTCTCCACAACCATCCATTGAATTTCTCTGAAATTTTGCATGAAGTTGTAACTTTGGTCAGGTTAGAAAGTGACATTCTCCGATTTTTGAAAAAAAAAATCTGGTTAGCCCCCCAGGGGGTCAAAAGGCCCCGAAATGGCAAAAAAATGACATTTTTTGCCCCATAACTTTTTATCCATCCATTCAATTTCTCTGAAACTTGGCCAAAATGTTGAGGCAATTGTTCCTAATAGAAAATAAGTATCGCTGACCGTGGAAAAAATCTGGTTCGCGCTCCAGGGGGGTCAAAAGCCCCCAAAATTGCAAAAACTGACCCTTTCCTCCCATAACGTTTGATCCATCCATTCAATTTTTCTGAAACTTGGTCAAAATGTAGAGGCAATTGTTCTGGATATAAAATGAGCATCCTTGACCTCAGAAAAATTCTGGTTCGTGCCCCCAGGGGGTCAAAAATGCCCCAAATTGCCCAAATTTATTGCATTTTACACTCGCCACATCGAGTCATATACAGAGGGGGACCACGCACGCGCGGCTTGTTGTAAAGAAATTTTCGCTAGACCTAATGGCTTTTCTGTACCATTATTCTCATTTATCAAACAACGTTGTTCTAAGCCAACACCACTGCAGGTTGTCGAACACGCTTTTCTGAATTTTCTAAATAAGATTTGAAGATTCATCCGCCATAAAAACAAAACATCGCAGGCAACGCTAGAGAAGGAAGATTGTTTTGTAAATGGCCATTTACAAATCAGACACTCAACAGACGACGTGCTACAACGGCATTCTAGACGAGACTAAAGCATTTCAGAAATTGATTAAACTTTTTAGAAAAAATACAAGAATAAACCCATTTTTTTTTAAACGTTCAATTCACTGCAAACAAGGCCCATCGCCACTGAGATGTAAGGGGCTACTGTGAATTAGGGGCCAGATTTATAGGGGCATCCTAAGTGGGAAGTTGTGCAGCGAGATGTTTATTCACATTACATTTACATGTTTGCAGTTGGGTAAACACAGAGCAGGGAGAAGCTATTAGAGTATTGATTTACTCCTCTCCAGGAGTTAGGCACAAGGCCAGTTTTTGTTTATCTTACTCCCACAAGTAAGATGTGACCCAAGGTCGGGTCGGGAAAGTGGGGTTTAAAAATTGCCTGGGCAGCCCCGTCGGCATTCCCCTGTAGGGGCGCCTCAGGCAGTAAGCAATAAACTTACTCCTCCCCAAAAAGGGGAGGCAAAGCCTGGGAGGGTGGACCTCCTAGAACTGCACAGGACAGACCCATAGAAAGGCGTAAATCAAGCCCCGAAGGCCAAGATAATACCAGTCTAAGGGGTGCAGTATCCATCGGAACAGATACTACACTTTGATCTTAGCCAAAAAGTCTTCGAATCTAGGGACCTCTACAGTGAAGGGGGGTGGGGATTTGTTGCTTGTCGGAGGTATTCGTTTTGAAGGGAACACACATGCAGCAAGTTCCTCTGAGAACCTCCCGACAAAGTATTTGTAAAACAAGCACAGGGATGCAACATTGCGGCGATTGGACAGGGGATGGAGCTTGATGGATAGTGTGGGACCAATTAGTTTAGAGACTGTTTTTGGACCCTGTCCAAGAGGGAGAGATTCGTGGTTGGTGCACCAGCACAGATATGGCAACAATACTCCATGCATGGGCGAGTGGTTGCTTTGTAGAGATATAGAATGCTGGTAGGTGTTTGCAGCAGTATCTACTATGTTTTATTCCAATTAATGTTACATGTGAATGTTAGGCTGCGGAATTTGAATGTCGGATTCTTGGGAAGGGTGCTATCAGCCATAGCAATCGGTAAGATTTCTTATAATTGTGCAAGGAAAGGAGCTTAGATTTGGTCACATTAAACGTGTTATTTATCTACCTTCCACAGCGGTAAGATGTGACACAAGGTCGGAAAGTGGGATTTGAAAAGCCAGCACCCGAGAATTTGAGCACTCTGGCCTACAAAAAATGCTTAGGAAGCCCGTCGGCATTCCCTGGTAGGCAGTAAGCAATAAACTTACTCCTCTCCAAAGAGGGGAGGCAAAGCTTGGGAGGGTGGACCTCCTAGAACTGCACAGGACAAACCTACAAAACGGCGGAATCAAGACCCGAAGGCCAAGACGACACCGGTCCATAGGGTGTACTATCTATCAGAACAGATACTACAGTTTGATCTTAGACAATAGGCCAAGACATTATCTTTGAAATAAAAATTCAAAAGTTTAACTATAGTATAGAGTGATCCCCCCAGAAAATATTTTTAAAAATGCCACCCATAGAATCGTTAATAAAATTCATAATTCTTTCTGCAATCCAACCATATTTGGTACAAGCAAACTTCAGTCTATGCCGGACTTGTCCACCAAGTTTCAGTCATGAAGGACCAACAGTCTTTGTTTTATCACTGTTCAATGATAAGCTCATCTGGATGCGACATGCAAAATTGTCAATAACTCTGACACGCTCCTCTCTTATGGAGGTGACAGTGGTGAACATTGGAACAGATACTACACTTTGATCTTGACCAAAAGGCTGAGAAAAAGTTTTATGGCCGCATTCCACTACATACTACGGAGGTCATTTTCTAAGGATTCAGCTATTGCTTTGGATGTGTGCGTTCGATTTACCCTCATGTCAAGATAAATAGAAATATGTTACACTTTCGCCTCGGGCAACGCCAGATAGCCCTGCTAGCATAAAATAAAAGACAGACAAAGTAACATACATGTGTGTGCGTTCGAAAGAATGAAACCTTTGTGCATCTTCAAAAAATAAAAAATAAAAAAAAATTTTTTTTCTAAGTTGTTGGCAGATGATTTTGGCACAATGGCTGATAATAATTGACTGACACCCAGATGGCTGAGCAACTCTAGCTGTAACAACACTCATTACGCACCACACCACACCAGACCACCACTATGCAGCCTCCCCAAAACAGTGGCCTATGAATACTTCTACTAGCTGTACTGATCCGGCGTTGCCCTGGAGTCTTATTACCGTTATTTCGCCTTCGTTTCCTTCATTTCGACTGTTTTCTTTTCAACTACGATTTTGAAAGTTAAATTTAATTATTATACTCATTAAATTATATATTAAACAAAATTGTTATAAAACTATAACTAACTTTAATCTTTAGTGGCTGCCAGGCCTTGATAAGTGTTGGCCCATTAGTATATGAAAAATAATAATAAAAACAAACCTGGTATACCAGCTCCATACCATCATAACACATCGCTCAATAAGTCCTGGGTCTGACATATAGACGGTGCCTCTAATAAAATACTCATATGATCTTTAATTAAAGTACTAACCTTCCCATGGCTAATGATGACTAATTAAAAAATGCCTCAATCTTTCAAAACATCGAAAAAGAAAATCAAATTTTCTCTCCCCCCCCCCCCTCTCATTAAGACCATCATCGATATCTACAACAGCATCACTCTCCTCACCTTCTTGAAATTCAACGATAGTTAAGGCAAAAAAAAAAAAAAAAAAAATTTGGTTTACCCATTGACAACCCTCAGAGCAACGCTCGTTACGGACGGGGTTATCGGCAGGGAGGAATAAAAATTGTTCACATAAAAAATGCCCTGATTAAAGATGGAACAAGTATCAAGTTTACCAGGTATTTTCTTTTCCGGGAGATTGGTCAAAGACATCTTTGCTTTTTGATGCGCAGTTGCAAACTGAAATATTTTTTCTCAAACCGCAGAGGAGAGGGGGGGGGGGGGTCACCACGTGACAATCATAGTATTAATCTTATACATTTACAGAGGGTAAGAGTAATTCTTGGGGGGGGAATAAGAGGGATTTTTGCCAGGCTTGACCATTATTATTGAGAGAGTAGAAAGTGGACCTTGGGTTTACTTTCGGCAGCCTCGTAACCCTCGCTTCCCTTATTTTGTCCTTTAGTCCTCACATACCATGAGCGATGTTTTTGACAGAGGGGAAAGAATTGCTGTTTTCTGGATCGGAATCTATCCATCTAACACTTATCATTGGCTAGTTTTTGACCTTGAAGTAATTTTTTTTCTTTTTTAGCTCCTTACATCAAGTAGCTTCATGCCTTGTCTGGAGTGATTTACATATTTAAAAAAAAAAAAAAAGAATTTTTTTTTTAGCAGGTTGATGTTAGTACCTGACAGATTTTAAGGGTCAATGACTCAGTTTTTAGAGTTCTTTGTGAAGCTAGACATTGTGGCACCTTAACAGTGTCTGAGCCTGCATATTTCTAGAATTCCTAGAAACAGAACCTTATAAATATAGACTCTCAATAAACCATTTTTAAATAGATGGCCATATTTTTATTCAACAAACTAAAAGAAAAAAAAAATTAATTCACAGAAGACCATAAAGCACACTGGGGTAAAAAATCTCAGAAGATGAGTAGTACAGGCGAATGTATTTATTATGCGCGCACATGGGCACCGCTGAATATAACACCTTTTTTCTCACCGTAAAACTGTAAATACAGGAAATAAATCAGTCTTACAAACATGTTCTAAGAAACAAAACAAAGAAAATTGGAAGAAAGCGAAAACCTAAATAGGTTCAGAGAACTCTGCGTTGCTTACCTCTATTTTACCAAGCTATTTGGCCCAGAATGACCAACGTCTAACGCAAGTTCATCGGACGTCCGAATCCCATGCTGGCTGATTTGAAAAAAAAAGACCGCTTCTGAGCAAGCAGGCGGTGATGAGGCAAGACAGTTCCCCGTGCGCATGTCTTCCGGAAGAGGACGGTGCTGAAGACAAAATGTCCTCTTCCTGAATTTTGACCGGCTAACATAGAAAACTCTTGCATTCACACACACTATAAAATTTACTTAATTAACCCCAAACTTAATTTCGATAAAATTTCAATAATTAAATTTGCGCATGATACCAACCAACATGTCTCATAGAAGTAAACCGTATCGACAATTCAAAGATCACATCAAGCAACACACCGGGTTTCTTTCAGATTTCCCCTGCCATTGTTAAAACCATCCTATCTTAACATTCTTTAAATTCAGACTACGAGTAACTAACTTAAATTTCTTCATATATAATCCTCAAAACTCCTCCACTTCCCACCATAACTCCTCCGACATTCCTATTTCCTTACAACTAAAGAAACCACCAAGTCCCCACTGACACTCCTGTATAAATAATGATTCTGTTAATTCATCATTTTTATTCATGATGAAGCCTGTACGTAAGACGAAATATTGAATCAAACCATGACCGTATTAATCTTTGTTCAAATCAGGAGTGTGATACAATGGAGGGCGCGAGGATAGGAAGTGACTCATCAACAGAGACAAAAGAAAATACGGGAGTGGTTAGTTTCCATTGTTTAGGACAGGTGACTCAAACAATACCGGACATGACATTTAGGAGTGACAACGTTTTACGACAGTTTGACGACGGTAAGGTTTATAGTAAAAAGTTAACGAGTTTGGGTTTCGGAGAGAAGCCGAGCAGTTAATTGAACCTCCACAGAGAGCGGAGCAGACCGGAAAACGATGAGATGAGCTGACGACTTGAGCAACGACAATAGGGGTCTCGACAGTGTCACACACACACTCATAGTTCCAACTAAGTTATACACAACGTATATGTGTTTGTGTTCTTTCTTGAGAGTTGTGTTTCTTTTATTTAACTTGTGGACCAGTGCTGTGCCCTCGACGATTCATCAGTGGATAGACGACTCGGCTAGACGATGAAGACAAGAAATTCAGACACACAACGTTGGAGTTGATGGTCGTCGAGTGGGGCAACATGGTTCTACAGGAGTTTAGCCTGATGATTTCTTTTGGGAGTGAAACGTGTTTCTGTGTAGCTTACTTGCCATAGGTATATTTTTATACTACTTCTATGTTATGTATAAGGCTGAGTTTTGTTGACGCTCTTGTTTGTGCTGGTAATATTATTAAACAAACGATTTAGTCTGTAGGATAGGATATAAACAAAGAATACCACAAAGTGAAAAATGAGACACATTGTGTATTTGTTTATATCCGGTCTCATGAACTAAGTAAATTGTTTGTTTACTAATATTACCTATGCAAACAAAAGCATAAAAAAGCAGCTTAATGCATAAAAGACTGTCAGAAATAAATTTCCAATAGTATATATATATATATATATATATATATATATATGTGTGTGAAATAACATGAATTAACATCCCTACACTGAAGATTGCATAAGCATGAAACATCAATGTCTGAAGGTAATAATAATTAATATTTACTTAAAAAATATTATTATAGCCCCCTTTACAAGGGTTAATGCATTGAGTGAATTTAATAACGAGCAGTAATACTACGGCTTAAATGCGAGATTCCAACCCCGTTTGTTGTTGTCGAATCACTGTCCCTCTGTTCGTTGTACCGCCCGCTGATTCAGTGTTTATAGATTTAAATCTCTCCTAATTTCCATGATAGTTGACGTCGGCCGAGGGATAAGAGACTCGACTACGAATCAGTGGCGATTTGTAAACCGGGCTCGAGCCCTCCGACTAAGGTGGATTAACATCCCTACACTGAAGATTGCGTAAGCATGAAACATCGATGTCTGTAGGTAATAATAATATTTACCTTAAATAAATATATATATATATATATATATATATATATATATATATATAAAGGCAGGTTCTGTTCAGTCTTAATGGATACCCTCTGTAAGGGTGCCTGTGTGAGGAGTCAATTGTGATGCAGGGGTTTGTGCACACCTCTACTGAATCGGCACTGCTTGGTTCCAGTGGCAAGGAAATATTTGGTACAAGTGGAAACAATATATACATAGACAACATGAACCTTTATATACAAAAATAAAATAAGGTTTCCTTTGAATTTTGAGTGAAAAGTAAATATGTACAGATTAAATGCAATGTTGGATCGGTTTTATTTTTCAGCCTGACTGGAACTTTATTCACTGATGAAGCCTCCTCATGAATATCAGTGATATCTTGTATATCATAAAAATGTTCTTTAAATGGACAGAAACAATTGTCTGTCAATAAAGTGTTTTTGAAGGAAATATGAGATGTTTATCTGAATGATTAAGGTTTATATGATGTTAAATTAAAAGCTCTAGTCTTACACCATCGAGATACTAAATAAACTTGTGTTAACTTAACGAATATATATATATATATATAATTTCTTTGTTATATAGCAGGAAAAATCCCAGCAGAGTGCTCGATTAATTAAGAATTAAAAATTAAGAGCATAATGTTTATTTTGGTACAGAAAAATTTGTAACGTCGGTTTCAAGCATCAAAACCCAAATATAAAATATAGAATAAAATAAAATAAAAATTATTCTTTATTTTATATTTTGGTTTTGATTCTGCTTTTAACATTTTGATTCTTAACGGTCCCAACCACGTGACTTCCCAAATTTTGAAATTTTAAATTTCTTTCCTTTTTTTTCTCCATTTCATTCTTTCCAAATATGGTCTAATGTTAAGATCGGATTCTAACTCTGCCTGATGAGATACCAGTTTATAATAACTGTTGATCGATAACATCGACATGCCAGTGTCGCAGATTTTGTACATGTCTGTGTAAATAAAAATAATCATATATATACATATATATATATTTATATCTCATCTTTCCCAAGGAAGGTTATACTGACCAAAATATAGGTATAAAGCTCATAAAAAACGTTTAACAATTTATAGTTATTTTAATTGAATAATTTTTATAAACTGTCAGCTCGGATTAAATAGTTTGAATCAAGAAAAAGTGAATCTGCTAAGCCAATTAAATTTACCCCCCTCCCCAAAGTCTCTTCCTGCTCACTATATTGCTTCCTCTCTCTTTCCCCTCTTCATTTACGATTTAAATAATATTACTACTTGTGAGGATATTTCCTTTTGTTTATAATAGAGTATTGCACTTTTGAGTTTTATTATCTTAACCAAAGAGAGTGATAAACAGCATATAAAATAAGAGCAGGGAGTCAAACGACGTACAATGAGAGAGGGTGAAAGTGATAGCAAACTTCTTAATAAAGAAGTTTGCTATTTCTCATTTTATTGACGATTGCACGTTTGGCATGAAACATGTGTATATGGGTTTATTTTGAAAATAATATATATATATATATAAAAATAAAAATTAAAAAATAAATAATAAAGTATATAAACAAATATTAATAAGATGACAAGCGTTAAGCTGAATAATTATACAATTAAATTATGATAGGAATAATTAATATTGATATCCAATTAGCTTATCTAAACTCATTTTCTGCGTATCTACCATCAATTCTCTGCGGTATTTCGCCAACAGTTGTTTCCATCTCGCTTTTTCGACCACTCGGTCATATTTTTGATAATGAGAGGTCCCACTCTTAAAAATTAAAGTTTACCTTTTCTGGAACTTTTTAATTGCTTGACAGTAAGCTTTTTTTCTATTTACTGTTCTGGTATTTAATCTGTTTTACGTGAAATATTAAATTGATTGGAGATTCCATTCTTATTTTCTCTTCTCATTTATTTTTGTTCATCTGTTCCACCTTCCGGTACCTATATCACATTGCTCCTGCCTCGGATTACAAACTTGCATTTATATATATATATATATATAATAAAATGTTTTTTTCACATTAGAAGGCATTTTTCTTTTTTTTAAACAAAATACAATTTTGATAAGATGCCAGGATTTTTATATATATAAATATATATATATATATATATATATATATATATATATATATAATAAATCAAATATTTCAAACAAGACCGTTCTTTTTTAATCAAAATAAAAATCCAATATTTAATATATATTTTTTTAATTATTTACCATGCCGACCGTACGGGAGAGAACTCCCAAACGGTGACTGGCATCTTATCGATTTATATAACAATGTCAGATTCATATTTTCATTGAAAAAAAAAGGTGCCGTTCGAACTATTTGATTTATATTATATATATATATACAGGGTGGGCCAAAATAAGGGTCCTATCTTTAAATTTGAATAACTTGAATTTGAATAACTTCCACAAAATAAAAGTTAAACTCACCAAACTTTATGTGTGTGTAGACTGACCCTTCCGAGATTTTTTGAAATAAACAAAAGATATTTTAGCCGAAAAACACTTAAAACTTACAAAAACTAAAGTATTGTTTTTTACACTGTTTTGAGTTTTTTAAGCAAAAATGTTTTCTAAATGAGGGTACGTTCCTTAGGGCTAATACGGCTCATGCTTGCTTCGGAAGGGGTCCTTTACTTATTCTAAAAAAAAAAAATTAAAAAAATCAATAAATAAAAAAGTTATGAATTTTTAAAAATAGGACCCTTATTTTTGCCCACCCTGTATATATATATAATAAATCAAATATTTCAAACAAGACCGTTCTTTTTCAATGAAAATAAAAATCCAATATTTAATATATATATATTTTTTTAATTATTTACCATGCCGACCGTACGGGAGAGAACTCCCAAACGGTGACTGGCATCTTATCGATTTATATAACAATGTCAGATTCATATTTTCATTGAAAAAAAAAGGTGCCGTTCGAACTATTTGATATATATATATATATATATATATAAAAATCTTGTATTTCATATATATATAAAAAAAATAATATGGTTCTTTCATTTAAAAGCATTGATGTGTTTGTATTAAAATTGAAAATATAAGCCAATATCAATGCAAGATTAATTTTTTTATTTTATTTTTATTTTATTGATATTGGCTTATTTTCAATTTTAATATATATATATATATATATATATATGAGAAAGGAAGGGTAATCCGACGTAATGGGAAATGAAAAACCAAGAGCTATGTTTTATATATTCATCAACGTTTCGTCTTTATTGTAAGACATCCTCAGGATGATAATTTTAAGAAAAATGTCATGTAAGTACATCAACATGATGGGTTGATAAGGAAAAGTAGTAGCCACTACTGACTTCTCGCAGCCTGGACCCTCGTCCAGTGCTCTTAGTAGCCACGGCTACTACTTTTCCTTATCAACTCATGTCAACCCAATATTTCGATGTACTTGCATGACATTTTTCTTAAAATTATCATCCTGAGGAAGTCTTACAATAAAGACAAAACGTTGATGAATATATAAAAAATAGCTCTTGGTTTTTCTTTTTTCATTTCCTATATATATATATTTTTCGATTTTATATCATATCTAATATTTTGAAAGACAGATTCCCATTATCTCACAGAATTTATTTTCTTATTTCGCATAAAATTGTTTCGACATACACCAAGATATATGTAAATGCACCTATGCATTTATTTCTTGATCATCCTCAGTGCTGATTATTTTTTTAAAAAAACAATGAAAAACAAGGCAAATAAAGTCTATAGTTTACAGTTAGTATTTATTATCAAATCTCCCCCCCCCATGGAATTTGTCATAACGTATAGGCATCTAATAGTTTTCACTGTTAATCCTTACTGATCCTCTAATATTTTGATTCACAATCTCCTAAATTAAGATATATTTCTCCACTAACCTTCTTTTTGTTTGTTTTTTTAATTTTTTTTCTGTTCAAACAAAGGAATTGTTATAGCTCAATAGCGTAAGGCCAGAGCTATGTTATATATAATATTTTTTATTCGATTTTATATCATATCCAATCTTTTGAAAGACAGATTCTCATATTTCATAGAATTTATTTTCTTATTTAGCACACAATTGTTCCGGCATATGTAAATGCTCCTAGTCATTTATTTATTAGTGTGGTCATCCTCAGCGCTAATTCTATAAAACAATGAAAAACAAAGGCAAATAAAGTCCATAAATTACAGTCAGTATTCATTATCAAATCTTTTTATTTCCTAATGGAACTAGTCATAATATATAGGCATATTTTTCACTTAATATTTTAATCGTTCCTCATCTCCTAAATTACGATATATATTTCTCCACTAACTTTCCTTTCTTGTTTTGTCCAATTTTTCATTTATTTTTCGGGTAATTGTTGTCGATTTACCATTTTACAAAAGATCACAAATAGAAGTCAAGCAAAAAGAATCAACATATAATATATAACACACACACACAGACATATATTATTTATATATATATATATATATTATTTATATGACCTAATCATGTTGACACACCCGTTCTTGTTAGATCGCCAACGTTAAGCAAAGTTCAGAATGCTCAGTACCAAATGGGTGAACACCAGGTGCTATATGTAATCCCCCCCCCCCGACCAAGATATATATATACCGCTGAAGCCTGTATATGAATTTGATATTCCCTAGAAACTTCCCCTTTCGGTGGAAGCTGGATGTCCGGCCACAACGAATACCACACGAGATATGTCAATCATGGGCAGCTATTTCGCAGTATCATGGCCTTTCAGTATGGCTAGACAAGAGAACCCTACAAGCTGAGATTTGAAACCTAACCGTTTGTCAGCAGTCGGCACCTCTTACCTCTATGCTATCACCCTTGCTACGAAGTAAAGGAAATTAAAAATGCTTATATGTTTACACCCGACAAGCCTCTTAGCTGAAACAGTTACGAAAGGAGTAGATGATAAATTTCAAAATCTATCTTTCATTTCCCCCATGTAATATGACCACAACAACGATAATTTTGCAATTCAAACGCGACTAATATGTGAACGAAGGCACATTAAGAAATATTAACTTTTCTGTTTTTCAGAGAATAGAAGAATGTAAACCAATACATTTATTGCCAAGTGACATTCAAATCAAATATTAAAATGTAGTTACGTTAGGAAATTTGATGACGTGAATGGACGGAGAGAGACAGAATAATTTATCACCACCTTCCATCCCAACCCCCTGAATCGAGCCAAATAAAAAAAAAATAGGACGTAAAGCTCTAACAATTAGGCAGAAATCAGTTTTTGCTTATATATATATATATATATATATATATATATACACACAGGGTGAGCCAAAAGTAGGTGGACAGTAAAAAACATTTTTTTGTCGAAGTGTAAGAGGCAGACTTCAAAGCTGTGTAAATCAAGGAAAATGTTTTTTACTGTCCACCTACTTTTGGCTCACCCTATATATATATATATATATATATTAGAGTGGGGCGGTTTTGAAATTTTGGTTTCGTTTTTTTTCCCTTAAAACCTCGGTTTACGGTTCGGTTTTTCGTTTTTTTGAAAAAAAATTTTTTACTATTCATTCTCTTGTGTGATGATTAGTTATTATTCAACGTTTAGTTGAATTATGCCACTGTTTCGATAATTTTGTGACTGAATCATTCTCCATATGAATCATATAAGTTTTAGGGTGTTGACTGTTGTAATCAAAGTTCTGATACCTTTTCAACAGTTAACTCGTTAAAACAGTGACCAAAGATTCATGAAAGATTTCTGAATAATAAAACTGAGTTTGAAGATACATTCTATCTAATTCTTTAACCCATCAGAAGCTAAAACATAACTCAGAAATGCAAGAAATTAAAAAACGAAAATTTATTTAAACAAACAAAATAATTTTACAAATAAAATCAAGCAAAAATGATGATGAAAATGAAATATTGTCAAAATTATTTGACAGATAAAAATTTTAATTTTTTAATAGGTGAAAATGTTTTTACTCATTTTCTTAGGTTGTGATTGAGAAAAACTAGTTTCTCAGCATGGTTAGGTTTCAGCCTACATCTCCGGTCACTAATGACAAGTCCAGCCTTACTAAATATCCGTTCACTCGCTACAGAGGTAGCTGGAATACTCAAAAGTTCTCTTGCCAGAATACAAAGATTCGGGTAGAGCCTCCCATACAGAAATCGATCTACCTCGTTTTTAATCCGAGATATTTTTTTACCGCTGGTATCAATTTCTTTTGTTCTTGCCCGACCTTTCTTTCGGAGAAAACCCCAAAAGTCTTTTTCCCCCTTTTGGTTCACTACTTTGCTGTACTTCTGCTGGAATGTTTTCGTCCGTGTCATCGGATAGAGTCGAAAAATAAACACACCATATACTTCTCGAATTGCCGGTGTTGACTGTTGGGATGTCTGTCATTTTGTGTGCTCGAAGTTCTGTCAACTGGTGCGTGTTGGGGTTAATATTTGTTTTTAAGACAGGGTAATAAAACTTTATAGACATGCGTAAAAGACTAGTAGTACACCCGAAAACCGCGCCAAGGGAAAAGGAAGGATGGTTAAAAAAAAGTAGAGATTATTAATTCACCTAAAGTCATTTTTTAAGCTTTAAGGTAATTTTAGTCATAGAATTCATGACTTGGATTAAAGTTTAATAATTAAACTTTCGAATAAATTGTCAACTCTAAATAAATACCATATTAACAATTTAGTAAAATATAAATCGTTGCATAGTCTACTTTTTGAATAACCCATTTTTGGGAGAGAAAACGGTATAGTTGAGAGATAGTTCTCTAGAAATGACAATTTATGTATGAAGTGGCTTTTCAAAAGTAAACAATGAAATGCCTAATGTTTAAAATAATTTTTAAAATCCGAATAAAGTGATACTAGCATTGCCAACTACTTTTTATCTTTTTAAATGTTTATACTCGCTCGCTACTTTTCGTTTATTTACTTTTACAACAAGTATTTTTCTTTAATTTCATTTTAATAACTTATTTTTTTAGATAACTCTGAAACAAACATAAATAATTATTTTACAATTTTGAGTTGAATCAAATAGATTTTCGACATCATACGGAACGCGTTTGATTTTTTCTTTTTCATTTGAAAATAGTTTATGCTAAAAATACGATGTCATGTTGTCTGTCGTATTTCTCTTTTTTTCATTTGAAAATTCAAAATGTTAATGATAAACAAACTGTAAACAAAGATTTCTTCCTACAAGTCAATTAAATGTTTTTGTCATATATTTGTTCAATCTGTCCTCTTACTAATATAACATTTTTTGGTAATATTCAATTTTATTCAAATCGGAAAATCTTTTCAACCGTGTTTCCTTGTATATGGTGGCTTACTGTAGTAAAAACACAATACCGAACGGTTACAGTTTAAAAAAAAAAAAAACGATTCGGTATGGAGACGAAACCGAAAAACCGTGGTTTTTCGGTAAAACCGCCCATCTCTAATATATATATATATTCAGAAAAATTGATTTTTTTTTAATTAAAAAATTTATAATATATATATATATATATATATATAATAATGGTAATAATGGTAATAATCCAGGTAAAAACATCCACAGGGTAGTAATCCAAAGAATTTCAATCGGGTTTATAAAATGTGCTCAATATCAAATAGAGCTTTATATATGATTATTTTTATTTACACAGACATGTACAAAATCTGCGACACTGGCATGTCGATCTTATCGATCAACAGTTATTATAAACTGAGATCTCATCAGGCAGAGTTAGAATCCGATCTTAACCTCAGATCATATTTGGAGGCATTTTCTCCAAATATGATCTGAGGTTAAGATCGGATTCTAACGCTGCCTGATGAGATCTCAGTTTATAATAACTGTTGATCGATAACATCGACATGTCAGTGTCGCAGATTTTGTACATGTCTGTGTAAATAAAAATAATCATTCATATATATATATATATATATATATAAACTTTTAAATTTTAAGAAAAAACAAAAAAATCAATTTTTCTGAATTCAAAGAAAAAAAGCGGGATTACGATTTTTATGATTAACGTAAACGTATCTGGATTGCAGCTTATGAAAGATAGGAATGTTTGATACAGCATTCGTTACGCAAGCAAGAGGAATCGATATAGATAAATAGACAAAAAGAAAGAGAACGGGGAGAACCCAGAAAATAGAATGAGAGACTGATGGACAAACTAATTTACAAAGCCAGCCACACGACAACTACCATAGTTCATTCGTAACAGCGCACGCACATATTTAACGAGCGGTTTTGTAAAGATCAAATTCTCCAAAGTTATTCAACAACACCCACCGAAGTTCAAACTTTCTTCGTCAGGGTAGGGGGCGGTGGGAACATGGTAGTGTCAGAGCTTTACCGTCTGGAATTCCAGCTTGTGGCAGAGGCGGACATGGCAACCCAGCTAACAGAGGTCTGGTTAAAATTCAGGATTCGGCATTAAGATCCGTCGTCCTCTAATCGTCTCCCTCTGCATGTGGCAAGCGAAGACATGTCATGTGTGGAACACCAACTCAATGGAGTGAAAGTGGCAACGTTGCTTCTGTGCCATTCCTTTTTCTGTTCTGTGCCAAACCTTCCCCAACTTCGTATGCAACCGCTGAGCCTGGCTGGTCTCAGTGTCAAGGGTAAAAACCTGCAATATTACAAGTTAACAAATAGCTGCGGCTTACGAAAACTTCATGCAGACCAGACAATCCTGAGGCACGATCTTCGTGAGCTCGATACAAAAGTCTGACTCGCTTGACAATAGCATGTATACATATAAGGATAAAATCTGACAATGTATGGGAAAATAAAATGGAGACGTGGACAAAGTACAAAAAAAAAACAACAACCAACCACCACAACCAATCACAACCACCCACCAACCAACCAACCACCCACCACAACAACCAACCAACCATCACCACAACAACCAACCACCACCACCACAACCAACCACCACCACCACAACAACCAACCAACCAACCAACCAACCAACCACCACAATCACAACAAACACACCACACCCACCCACCAAAATCCCGTCAGTAGACTGATATTTGCTTCTTTTACCGAGATGGCATTTCTGATATCTTTTATAAAAGAGAAAAATCATGGGGAAGAGGGAATAGAAAGACATGAGGTAACACTACCTCCCAAAAAAATCAGAATCCCCAAAACTTAATTTTTTTTTTCTACAGTATACAAGTCGACTTGCCACACCTAGCAATACTAAAGAGCCATGATATGGCAAAACAGCTGTCTCCGGATAACGTACATATAATCTCCGTGAATAAACGCAAAAGTTGGGCTCATTTCTCACACTAACAACAAGTTTAAACAATAGCACCGGTTTTATATACTGCTTATGTATATGTGATCTCAGTAGTAAACTTGACTAATTTGCATATTGCTGTGCAAAAACACATTTTATTAATTAACTATCTCTTTTTTTTTTCTTTTTAAATTCAACACTTGTTTTCATTTTAAACAAATAGTTCTTTTAAGGAATATTGCTTTATTTCGTGGTCAAATGTTTAACAAGTCAATAGAATTCAGAAATGCCAATAATGGTGGGTTCAATTTTTTGGTTACGGTGGCAGGACAGTTGTTCATGTGCCACTATCATCTTCTTTTCCAGCCTATTTTTTGGGAGAGAACCGACTTCATTTTCAACAAATTGTAATTCACACACCGCACCCAGGCAAATTGATTTCTTCTTTCTTTTCGTTTCCTTACGATAATATTTAAAAGTGTATATTAAAATTATAAAAACATCAATCTTTATCATTCAATGAATAAATGCGAAAGTGTTTGTCCCGTGTTTACAACAATGAAATGTTTATTATTTAAAAGTTTTGTTCTAAGTATTTGAAGTAGCAAATTTTGCAAAGCAATAGCGAGCTGGCGAAGCCATCTAGAATATATATATATATATACACCTACCTGGTACGGCATTCACCCTGGGTGGGTTGAACCGGATTCCTCCAAAGTATGGAGAATCAAATTCCCAAGCGGTCCCAGTTGCATGTATTATATACACATACTAGTTGTTAATTTGACCCATTTAAAAGTAGGGGAGAGTCAAAATACCTCAAACAATGAGTGATAATCCTTCGAGGTGTTTGGCCATTAGCCAATGAAAATACTAGCCCACAAGGGAGTAATAATACTAACGAATCTGACTGGTTAGTTAACTGGAGTAAACACTACTTAGATATAAAAGCAATCGCTAACAAAACATCTACGCATTTAGCCTGATGATTTCATGCCGGAATGAAACATGAATGCTTCTGTGTAGCGTACTTGCCATAAGTATATATTTCCATACTACTATACACATTACATAGATAAAACAAAGTATTTAAATGGGTAAAAAAATGTTCTTTATTGGTTCCTCAATCAATGTGACTTTCCTCCTTTATGCTAAGTGCTTTTATTTATGCGAGTCTATTTAGAAAAAAAAGTGAAAAATTTATTCAAAATTGCAATGAAAAAATATCTTGCCACATAAATTGGCTCATGTAGGCAATAAAAACCAATCGTAATATTCCCCAAGGAAGGTCACATCGGCCAAAATGTCGGTTTATAGAGTCGATAAAGGATGTTTTAACTATTTATATCTGACATTCAATTAAAAACAATATATAAATAGTTAAATGCTCTTTGTCGGCTCAATAACTCAACATTTTGTCCAATGTGACCTTTCTCTCGCAATTCCAATATTATTTTAAACAAATAAGTATAACTTTTCATCCTTACATTTCAAATTTAAATGAAAAGTTTAAGAATATTTATAAGCCGTAAGTGAAGATAAGTTCATGACCAAACGTCATCGATTATATAAAGGGCAGTTGTTTGTATGTTCAGTTAAAAAAACAAAAAAAACACTACAAAACAAAGAACCACAAAGTTGGTATATTCTTGATCAGCGTTGCCCTGGGCGAATAATATTTAAACTAACAAAAACATTCATTTTTGAGGGGTCAACTGGGCTAAGTTTTGTCGCCTTGGGTTGTTGGGGGGAGGCACGCTTTTTCAGTCATTTCCAATGTTGTCTATTATATAAAGGAGATGTGAATGGCTTACATTATTATTATTATTTTCAGGGGGAGAGAGAAAGATAGAGGGGGGGGGAAATAGAAAGATAGAGGGGGGGGGGAATAGAAAGATAGAGAGGGGGGAAAGAAAAAGATAGAGAGGGGGAAAGTAAAAGATAGAGAGGGGGGGGAGAAAAAGATAGAGAGGGGGGGGAGAAAAAGATAGAGAGGGGGGGGGGAGAAAAAGATAGAGAGGGGGGGGGGAGAAAAAGATAGAGAGGGGGGGAAGAAAAAGATAGAGAGGGGGGGGGGAGAAAAAGATAGAGGGGGGGGGGGAGAAAAAGAGGGGGGGGAAGAGAGGGGGGGAGAAAAAGAGAGGGGGGGAGAAAAAGAGAGGGGGGAGAAAAAGAGAGGGGGGAGAAAAAGAGAGGGGGGAGAAAAAGAGAGGGGGGGAAGAAAAAGAGAGGGAGGGAGAGAAAGGTAGAGAGGGGGGAAAGAGAAAGATAGAGAGGGGGGAAAGAGAAAGATAGAGAGGGGGGAAAGAGAAAGATAGAGAGGGGGGAAAGAGAAAGATAGAGAGGGGGGAAAGAGAAAGATAGAGAGGGGGGAAAGAGAAAGATAGAGAGGGGGGAAAGAGAAAGATAGAGAGGGGGGAAAGAGGAGAAAGCTAGACAGGGGGGGAGGAAGACAGGGGGGGAGAAACAGAGAGGGTGGGGGGAGAAAGATAGAGAGGGGGGAAGAGAAAGATAGAGGGGGGGGGAGAAAGATAAAGAGGGGGGAGAGAGAAAGATAAAGAGGGGGAGAGAAAAAGATAAAGAGGGGGAGAGAAAAAGATAAAGAGGGGGCAGAGAGAAAGATAAAGAGGGGGGAGAGAGAAAGATAAAGAGGGGGGAGAGAGAAAGATAAAGAGGGGGGAGAGAGAAAGATAAAGAGGGGGGAGAGAGAAAGATAAAGAGGGGGGAGAGAGAAAGATAAAGAGGGGGGAGAGAGAAAGATAAAGAGGGGGGAGAGAGAAAGATAGAGGGGGAGATAGAGAGGGGGGAGAAAGATAGTGGGGGGGGAGAAAGATAGTGGGGGGGAGAAAGATAGTGGGGGGGAGAGATAGATAGAGAGGGGGGAGAGAGAAAGAAAGAGGGTGGGGAGAAAAATAGAGAGGGGGGGAGAAAAATAGAGAGGGGGGAGAGAGAAAGATAGAGAGGGGGGAGAGAGAAAGATAGAGAGGAGGGAGAGAGAAAGATAGAGAGGAGGGAGAGAGAAAGATAGAGAGGAGGGAGAGAGAAAGATAGAGAGGAGGGAGAGAGAAAGATAGAGAGGAGGGAGAGAGAAAGATAGAGGAAATTGATTTTTAATGCCATTGATATATAATATACATAACAGATATAGAATATAGACTTTTCTTATAATTGGTCTATCAGGACCGGCGGGACAGTTATAAAAGTGTGTTGTGGGGGGGGGGGCTCTCTTAAAAAGTGGGGAGTCCCGGTTAAACACATGCATATATAACTTCATTATTGATAACCGTAAAGTGTGTGGGGGGGGGGGGGGCTCACGGCCCCACCACATGCCACCGACCACTGTGGTAAGAGCTTAATTAATTTATTTGTGTAAAAAAGAAAAAAAAACGTTTTTGTTCTCTATATATATATATTATAATATATATATACTATAAATATACTATATATATATATATATACATATACTATATACATATACATATACTATATACATATACATATACTATATACATATACATATATATATACATATATATATATACATACATACATACATATATACATACATATACTATATATATATACATATACTATATATATATACATATACTATATATATATGATATATATCTATATATACATACATATACTATATATATATACATATACTATATATATATGATATATATCTATATATGATATATATATATATATGATATATATCTATATATCATATATATATATCATATATATATATATATCATATATATATATCATATATATATATATATATCATATATATATATATATATATCATATATATATCATATATATATATATATATATCATATATATATATATATATATATATCATATATATATATATCATATATATATATATCATATATATATATATCATATATATATATATCATATATATATATATCATATATATATATCATATATATATATATCATATATATATATATCATATATATATATATATTATATATATATATTATATATATATTATATATATATATTAATAAATAAATTGAAAATATAAGCCATCATCAATGCAAGATCAATTTTTTTTTAATATTTATTTTTTCTTTAATCTTATTAATTTCAGAATAAAATTCCATTATCAGAGTTGACCAGTATTGTGTCATTTTTTTTTTTCACTGAAACCGGTCAAATCTCGTTTTTGTTTTCCCCCTGCATTTTAACCTGTTTTCAGTTTGTCTTTTTTCACACGTATTATTTATAGCGTTTTGATGTTAACATGAATGGCTGGGTGAGAAGGCGTGAAAAGAGTATTAAGAGAAAGATTCTACACACACTTTTTAACTGTTCTATTCTGTTGTCCATGCCCCCGGGCAACGCCGGGTAGTCATTCTAGTTGTAAATAAAAATAAACTGTAAGTCACATAGTCACAAGAAACACACACATGATCTATAAATAAGCAAGGCAAGGTAGCAGTAGTATTTTGTGCCTAAAAGATACGGCGGATTTATGCGCCGACTCCAAAATGTTGAACATGCTTTACAAACCTTGACCGAAACTTGTTTCTGATAACGCATATACGGAAAGTAAATATGAAACAACACCTGCAAGCTTTGTGTCTTCCCCTTATCTCACCTGCAATTATCTCATCAGATACTTGCGACTTTTGTTTAGCCAGTATATTATATTACATACATATACACACATGTACGAGTAGATAAATGATGAGAATAACAATTGGATAGAATGCAATATTTATTAAATCGTCAATTGTTCAAACAAGGGTAATATAAAAAAATCTTTTTTCTCTCCCTTTCCTTAAGCCATGGATTTTCAAAGATATGCTATCATCATCAGACAATTTATACTTCTATATTTTTTGTTGATCAATTTCACGGCCAACAAACTCTCACTTTGGATTTGAATACCTAAATCTCCCAGAATGGGATTTGCTTCAGATTTGTTAAAACTAACTTTTCTATGCTTTTTCAATAGTGATGATTTTGCATATTTTAAACTTTTTAAGTTATTTTTATTTTCATGTCTTTCATATGGCTATATCTTCAAATGTTTGCATTAGAGTAAATTGTATTGACTTATCTGTCGAATTTCCTCTGATGAGAAGAGTGTATCTTTGAAAATCCATGGATGAAGGAAAGGGGAAAAAACTCATACTATAACACTATATTGGATATCGAGCTTTGACTATTCAAGATAGAATATAATTTAGAGATATAATCTTTATCTTTATTTTCACATTTGACATGTATATAGTGGCAAGTTGAATCCATGAGGGATGGGGTGTTTTTGGAAGATCTTAAGCAAGAGCACAATGCAATACAGAGCAAGAATAAAGTTACAGAGAAAAAACTTGCACCAACAATATTAATCCATTTGCACTATAATTTATTTCGTCCCGAATAGGGGTGTTCTGGTAGAATCATAGCTTCAGACATACCAGAGTGTTAAGCCATGACAATCGTACCTGAGGAGACCTATTCTGGGACGAAATAAATTATAGTGCAAGTGGATTAATATTATTGGTGTGAGGTTTTAATAATATATATATATATATATATATATATATATATATATAAAAAAATTAAAACTTTTCAAGATTATAAATTCAAAATTTCTTTTAGATTTAATCTTAACATATATATACAACCCAATGTATGTGGGTATGTGCATGTGATGTTTGTGTGTTCCCTATAGAAAGAAAGGTTAGAGAATCTAGATAAAATCTAAAAGTGTTTTCTTATGTAAAATTCACTGGGGGAAGACGATGGAAGTGTTCACAAATCACTAAGTGTACTCCTAAGGGAGCTATAAGGGCATAAACCCCTTGAAACATATCCTATTTTTATAAAATTTTAATATGTATAAAACTCTTTGAGTAAGACAATGAAAGTGGTCCCAAATCTTTGTTACCCTCTATGTACCGAATATATATAGATGACCCTACTTCTAAGTGACCCGAGGACAAACCCCCTTTAAAACTTCAAACACATACATTCGATTTTAATCAAATTTAAACCATATATATATATATATATATATATGTATATATAGTGTGTCAGGTTGTATATGAAAAGAAATAAATAAAGTGCTCGATCATATAAGAGAGCTAATATAATTTGGTTATAAACGAAATGATGGATGGTATCTGTTATTTCCGTTTGAGGGGTATAAGATTAGTAGTCTCTGGGTGGGGGTTGTTAACTTCTATTATATTGATGGTGTGTTAATAATATTAATATTTAGTGTATTTCAGAAAATTTATTAAATTTTTTATCTTATTATTTTATTCCACTTGTACGCGTACTTCCCACCATGCGCACCGGCAAATAAACTTATATACACATAACAGATAGCATCCATCATTTCGTTTATAACCAATTTTTGTTTTCAACACTACTGGTTATAAACGGGACATATCAACGAAACACCGCTTTTTTTAATATACGGCTTTCTTCCCATTGAGATCAAGAAAATACAGAAAACAATTCAATAAACAAAAATAAACAAACACGTTAAGTCCATAAAAATATTATTGCATCATCTTTTTCAGCACTATATCGAACAATTAATCCGATACATAAACTTATTCCCCAAAACGACAACAAAAAAGCACCATAGTTTTACAAACCTAAACGGCAAACTTCATAGCCGCCCCTTTCGTATTTTTTCAGACTAGGTAAAACAATAACATTACAAATAAAAAAAAGAACAGATAAATAAATAAATAAATCTTGCTAGGGAATAAAATGAAGGCCTTTCATACACGAACTAACATCTATCTCCCTTAAGTCTTATTCAATCACTATCCCACACCGTTTTTTTGGGGGGACCCCCTCAGAGATACACCGTTTTCTGTCATTGTTGACGCCATTCCCTATCAGGACATGACTACAATCATTTCAGCTTGCCGATGATTCCACTGGGCACAGAGATTTACTAAATCTGCCCTTTTGGATGAAACCGCGGTACATTGCTGAAATATGTAATATACAGTATCTACATAAATTATATATATATATATATATATATATATAGTGTGTATTTAGGCAGCATATTTTCATTTAGGCAAACATTATTAAATAACACTGTGTTTTTGCTTGATAAGACTTTCTTTTTTTTTAATTTTATTTTCCGAATGGTCCATTTAGTGTTTCGGTCAAATTGCTGTATGTAAGTTCCAAGTGTTTTTTTAAAACTCAACAGTAAAGACATATTTTTTTAAAGAAACCAAAATTAACACCGCCTGAAGATGATTTGACAAATCAAATCGAAAGTACTTGCAAAAAAGGAAAGAAACTGGAATAAGAAACACATGGAACTTACATACAGCAATTTGACCTGGACACTAAATGGACCATTCGGAAAATTGAAAAAATAAAAAAAAGTCTTATCAAGCAAAAACACACTGTTATTTAATATATATATATATATATATATATATACCATTAATTCAGAGAATTTTTCTTTCCAATATTTCAGCTTCTTCCAACTATTTTAGAGGCAAAAGAGGAAGAGGGGAAGGGAGGTGGGCAGTAAAAACAAAGAAAGTAATTTATTAGGGTTAGGGTTTAAAAATTTCAATTGCTGAAACAACATAAGAAACACCCGTGTCTGACGTTTTTCAACTTGTTCTTACGGATCTATTTTCCTTTGTCGTCATCACTCGTCCATTTGTGAAACATCGAAACGTTTTCATATTCCTCATTTAAAAACACCCGATCAGCAGAGAAGGACGTTTGTTTTGTTTTTTTACTCGCGACCATCGCACGAGTATATTTCAAAAGGATTCTTTATTTTGATTAATTCAACAGAAGCGTTGTTTTCCTTCTTTCGCCAGGTAAAAAAAAATATTTAACGACATTTCGGGCACGTCTACTTCACTTATGTGTCACTATTTTGTTCATACAAGTGGAATTCTTGTTTTATACTTCACCAACAACATCTTGATAAGCAACTCACTGGTAATGTATGACATTTGTACGTGCTTAAGTGGAAACGACATCAGCCCTAGTAAGATGGGAACGGTGGAGGTCTTGGACTGCCAAAAGTGTTCAAGTTGGTAAAGGATAGGCATCCAGCCGTAAAATTGCCTTAAATACAATGTCTAGTCGAAATACAGCAGGAAAAAAGAAAGGCAGTGCCAGTAGCACTAATACTGCTGGTAATGTCTTTGGCTTCGTAGATCCCAGGATGTGTGGATCTTCAGGGCCTATGGATTCCATCAAGCCTTGCCAAAGACAGGAGTGGAGAGGAAGACTTAGATTTCGAGACTAGACAATCAGGCCCCACCCTCATCAGAGGATTAATTGTGGCCTGATTCAACAAATAAACGTATTGATGATGATGATGAGGGTTAAGTAATATGGTATTAGGGTTAAGTAATATGGTATTAGGGTTAGGGAATATGGTATTAGGGTTAGGGAATATGGTATTAGGGTTAGGGAATATGGTATTAGGGTTAGGGGTAAATAATATGGGTTAGGGTTAAGTAATATGGAATTAGGGTTAGGGTTAAGTAATATGGTGTTAGGGTTAAGTAATATGGTATTAGGGTTAGGAGTAAATAATATGGTATTAGGGTTAGGAGTAAATAATATGGTGTTAGGGTTAAGTAATATGGTATTAGGGTTAGGGGTAAATAATATGGTGTTAGGGTTAAGTAATATGGTATTAGGGTTAAATAATATGGTATTAGGGTTAAATAATATGGTATTAGGGTTAAATAATATGGTATTAGGGTTAGGGTTAAGTAATATGGTATTAGGGTTAAATAATATGGTATTAGGGTTAAATAATATGGTATTAGGGTTAAATAATATGGTATTAGGGTTAAATAATATGGTATTAGGGTTAAATAATATGGTATTAGGGTTAAGTAATATGGTATTAGGGTTAGGGTTAAGTAATATGGTATTAGGGTTAGGGTTAAGTAATATGGTATTAGGGTTAGGGTTAAGTAATATGGTGTTAGGGTTAAGTAATATGGTGTTAGGGTTAAGTAATATGGTGTTATGAGCATAGTGATCTTCATTCAATTCCGAGCAACGTCAGGTCTTCCTGCTAGTATAATTCTTTCATTGCTAAATATTAGCAAACATTTTATTAGCAAATTAGCAAGCCAGTTGCTTTAAACACTATAATTAGTCGTAGTATAATTACACAATTAGATGTGCTAATCATATAACACTAACGACTAAAGTGGGATTTAGACAAACAGCTCATTTTTATTTTTTTGCCGACAACATGAATTTTTTTTTTTCATATTTTGTTTCGTACATTTACGTCGAGGAATTGAAAAAAACTTATTCATAGAAACTTTTTAATTCGCTGTTATTTCGACAAAAAAAGTGGAGAACTCACATACATGCAAGGCGCTCGTGATTTTAATGGAATTCCACTTTTTCTGGATTTAAAAAAAGCAGAATTCTGCTAAAAAGCAGAGAACTCTCATCCCTGCCACAGGGTACTGTCACACGGCGACAGCTGAAATAAACATTTCTTCGTTTTGAATGTTCATGGATAGCTTCAACTCTTTACTTTTGATCGTTCGTATGTCATACTATGGAGCATCCTCCTGGAGCTAACAGATGATTTTGTTACGATGTAAATTTATTTCCGAGATTCTTTTAAGGATAGACATCACTTTTATGGCCACTATGTGTGTGCCCAGCAAAAAGTAAAAAATTTTATTCAGCCATTTGATTTACTAAAGTGTAGTAACTCTTTTTATCCAAGAGTTAATTCCCTTATGCCGACTCATTCCTCAAGGAATTTATATTAAGGAGAATCATTCCCTTTTCTTTTTATTTTCATTTTTTTGTAGTCTTGCGTGTATGTGATATCTGCGTATGTGGGCATGCACAATTGCGTGTGCATATATGTGTGTGCACGCATGTCTATCAGTGTATATGTGTGTAATGATGTGTATATGTGATTGTGTGTACGCGTCGTGTATGTGTTCGTATTTCTTCGTAGTTTTTCTTCTTTTCATTTTCTTTCATTTGCTGGGGACGGGGCATTCTTCCAAATGTTATACGATCACCCGCTATTTACAGACTCCAACCGAGAGCTCTTTTCAGGATTCTGGCTGATCCCTTGAGTGCAGTTGTTTGGATTTCTCTTGCACTTGGTTCACCAGGTATACTTGTCAAATACCTTTTCAAGTTCTTCTTCATGAGTCCAGTGGCTCCTATGATAACTGGAATGATGGAGATAGCTGTATGTATGTATGTATGCATGTCCAGTTAGAGTGGAATGGGATGGACAAAGGAGAATGGAGGGGGCAGGAAGAAAGAGAAAGAGAAAGATAGAAGTTTTAATAGAAATATATTACACTTTTGGCCTGGGCAATGCCGGATAGCCCTGCTAGTATTAAATATATATTTCTTCATAATAATTTTTTTTTTTTTATCTGTCTCCCCCCCCCCCTTCTCCTTTCAATTACGCATGTCATTCCCCTCTTGCCGTTATTCATATAAAATCGCCCTTTACAAAAGCATCCACTGTGAGCGACACTTTTTTGTGACATCATCCCCTGTGCACGGTGACAAACAAACCCGATGAGATCCACAGCGTTTTCTAAGTATGATGTATAAATCGAGCTTTCTCGAAATTTATCAGAGATTAGAGCTTTAAATATACTCAGTGATTTATTTATTTATCCGTGTAAACAGGTTTCAATTTAAATCTCTCCATTTTTCTGTACTAACGAGTCATGGCTTATCAAGGCCCAAAGGCCACTCGAGGATAAGGGTTAATGAGTTTGTTAGATGGACAGTGACACAGCAATATGAGGATTGGTAACGATGGTTGAAATGAAGAGAATTTGATTTAAGAGGACGGCTTCAGAAGAATTTGAAAATGACCATGTTGTAGTCAGCTGGGAAGCAGTCCCATAGTATGGTGTTCCACAGATGGGTAGTTCTTGGAAAGAAACTTTGCTCATGGAAGTTCTGTTTAGTTTCAAGTACACAGACGAAGAAAGGAAAATTATTTACAGTGGTTGTAGCTAGACGAGTTTTTGTTGTGAATGTTTTACAGGGAGGAGCCATAGATTGGAACTCAGTTGAGCATCTACCATCGAAAATAACGATAGAGTAGAGAAAGACTAGCAACTTTCCTTCTGTGAGAAAGAGGCTGTTGGGAAGAGAAGAGGACACCCCCCCACTACGCTATTTTTGACTGAGTATTACAGAGAAATTATAATATATGCATGACAACACACAGTTATAATAAATTTGACAAAAGACACCATTTATAAAATCTCACGCAAATACAGAAAAATATATAGAAAAATTTTTTTTTTAATTTTTAAATTAAGAAACCAGTAAAGTCAGACTTATCCAGAAAGGGAAGGGGGGGGGGGGGGGAAGGGGGATACAAAAAATAAATAAATAAAAAATGGATCATATCTGAAAGGTAAAAAGTGCACATGACTTTCTATTTGAGATGGCCCAGATAGCAGGGCAGGGGGACTTGCCTCTGAAAACAGGAAAGGAATTCTTATTGAGAAGAACAGGGTGAACAACAACAAACCCCTAAACCCTGAACAAGAATTAAGCTACATATCATTTTGCCGCAGAACAACCACGGCCATGGTACAAATATATATATAATTTTAGATATAGAGTACACCTTGGATCGAACAATCGAAGATGAAATAGATTTGTCATTCGTACATGTTTATCCTTCCTTCATTTATCTTTATAATTGCTCTATCTCGTATATTGAGCTTAAATCATTTTACTATAAGTTCAATTATCTAAAAGTATACTTTTAGTCTCATATTTTATTAAATATATATATGTGTATATATATATATATATATATATATATATATGTGATTTTATGAAGGCTTACCAAAGCATTCCTTTCAGGACACCAATGATCACCATTAAAGATATTTTTTCTTACAAATACTATTTATTCAAATTAAATTTAAATTTAATTTGAATAAATAGTATTTGTAAGAAAAATTTAAATTTAATTTGAATAAATAGTATTTGTAAGAAAAAATATCTTTAATGGTGATCATTGGTGTCCTGAAAGGAATGCTTTGGTAAGCCTTCATAAAATCACATATAAATGCTCTGTACTCTGTAATCGAGTATCATCGAGCTTGTTTTTTATTGGAACAACCCCGGTCTTCACTGAATGATCTATTTTATAAGTGAAAAATCTAAATCTATATATATATGTGTTACATATTGTTATTGTTTTTACTGCCGATTGTAGCAGAGTTTTTTTTTTGTATTTTTCCACTTCCTAAGCGGTAAAGAGTATGCAGAATATTGCATTAAGTCACCCTTAGTAAGGCTTGTGATTATTATATATATATATATATATATATTAATGTTTTAATAATTAATTATGTACTTTTATGGATTACTTTTATGTACATAAAAATTAAATATATCTATCTATATAAATAAAAAAAATAATTATATATATATATATATATATATATAAATAATTATTTTTTATTCATACAGACATGTAGATAATCCACGACACTGGCACATCGATGTTACTGATCAACAGTTAGAAATTGAGATCTCATCAGGCGGAAAGAAAATCTGGTCTGTCCCTCAGATCATATTTGGAAAGAATGAAGTGGAAAAAGAAAAACGAAACAAAATTAAAAATTTAAGATTGGAGGGTCACGTGGTCAGATTTGAAACGGTCGAAAATTGGAAATAAACATTTGTGAACTCATGTTAAAAATAAAAGGGGTCAATTATCCGTGGCACACTTTCAAGGCTATCTTATGTCTAGATAATATACGTCGAGCCGTCAATATGCATTAAAAGTTAATTTAACAGCGTTAATTTTATGTAAGGTATAAGGAGGGGGGGAAACGAACGACTGTCTCGCGTTTTGTTTTTTTCGAGATGAAGATTAGGTTGATTTTTCACTTTTTATCTTAATTTATTTTTATTTTTTACTTTATATCTTTTTTTTTATTATTAATTTACACACACACACACACACAGTGTCAACTATTCTCTTTAACTCAATATCTTCATCTTCGTAATGTTGATTGTAGTTTAAAAACAAATTTTTCTTTCATAGTCATGAATTGAATGAGGCTTATCTAACATATAAAGTTATCTGGTCGGATTTTCAAAGTCAGACCAAAATAGCATTTAAGCTGACCAATCAAACTTTGCTTCTGACTAGCCAATTTCCATTTGTTATTTTTGTGCCATGTTATTTGGAATATAATAAAAGGTACTTTGCTACAATTTATTTTTAAAATAACTTAGCCCGATCCAGACGACTGTTAATATGAAACATCTTTAAATAATCACCTAAAAATAAAAAAAAATCAGTAAGAGGAATAACTCATTTTAAATTGAAAATTATAATAGAAGTTGTCTACTTTATGTGCAAAAAACATAAAAATTAAAAACTAAAATGACTTCACAGGGGAGAATGGTGGTACTTACTAAACTCCGCATCCGCATAGAGCATACAGATATTACAAACATTTATTTTAAAAAATGAAGAATCCTAATGTGTATCCCATGCCAAGTTAAACATATGGATTGTCACAATTTTCACCCAAAAAAAAAAAAAAAATTTCTACAATTGCAAATAACCTGAAGGACCTGTTCTAAAACACTAACAATATCTGAAAAATTATAAATTTAGCAAAAAAAAAAAACAAAAAAAAACAAACAAAAAAACGATAGATTCATTGTCATATACCCCGGTAAAATTATTAATTGTTAAAATTAATTTCACATCATAATGCATCCGACTATAGTGCAATGACAGATCCATTAGATGGCGCTGCAATTTAAAATCTGACCAAACCCAACACATTAAGTCGGAGGATTTGTTGAAAGCGCTACAATTAACTAGCATAGAGGTGTATGGTCATGTGGAATGTTCGACCTGCTGGGTAAACCATTGCAGACGCGTGGATGTCTCGAATCTATCCTATAAATTGTGTCGGCATTGAATGAGCCATAAAACAAGAAACCAAACCTTTCTCACTGTGGTGTGATTGTGAACAAAGACCTACACTGCTTATCTAAAGATTACCTTTGTGTGTGTGTGTGTGGAGGGGTGGGGTATTTTTTAACGTAAGAGACTTAAACTTACATGATCTACCTGACAATATCAGGTTTAAGCAACTGCGCTGCTGCCAGAGTTTGAGAAAAAAGAGAGAGAAGAAAAAAAGGAAGCCTTCTAATTGTCTTAAGTAGACACTTTATCTTGTGAGCATTTCAAAGATCGACCTTTGCAAATACACACGATGATGATGATGATGATTGCTGCTGTTGATGATGATTGCTGCCGCTAGTAGAATTACAATATCAAGAGGAATGGTATGCGTTCAAAGTTGGAGATCTACATCCACCCGATACTCCAGATTACATCAACTAGGTAAGTGGCACATGTGCATGTACACACATCAACTATATAAATAGCTAAACAAAATGTTTATAAGAATCTCTTAGAACAGATTCTTAATGTAATATGGAATCCTGCTTTTATGCAAGAGGAAACATTTTCAAGAACCAACATCCCGTCATTAATTTTTTTTTACTAGCAAATATATGCAACCATAGGGAGCATATTTTTACTAGTTGTTTTATTTAATTACTCAGTGAAATGGGTTTTTTTACAAAAAAAAAAAAAAAAAAAAAAAAAAAAAATCACCCTATCCTTATTTTAATAAATAAAACACAGAATAGAAACATAGTTTTTAAACAAAATTTAGCCTTCACAACGTTAAAAAAAAAAAAAAAAATTTTTTTAATTAAAATTTAAAAAAAAAAAAAATTTTTTTTTAAATCGAATGAGTGTATATTTGCGAATATTAATTTATTAGAAGCTTTAAAACAAATTAATTACGTAAATTTAAAAGACGCGCAATGTTTGGGGAAGTTTTGGAATGGATATATATAGGAGCTGATAAGTAGATATAAAAAGAGAGCGATCAAAACTGATAATATAGTTTAGTATAATTAATAAAAGTAATAGTATAGTTTTGCGCTTCAGACAGACAGATACCAAATCTCCATTAGTAATAGATATTACTAGCAAAAATATGATAAAATATAAGCTATGTTTGGAAGGATTATATAATTGAGAAAGAACTACATACAATACATAGTTAAAGCATTCGGCCATTAAAATAATTTCCTGCTATTTATTATCGCTTATGTTTGAATTCATGTTTTGAAACGTGACATTAATTATAAATCTGTGACGTCATGCCAAAGCTATAATTATTTTGTTACAGTAATGTTTTAAGCTCTATTTATAAGAAAGCCCAAATAGCTCAGTTGGTAGATCTCGTGGTTTCGGTTTTGACTTCCGATCATGGCATCCGCTTTATTTGTTGGGAATTATTTACTATTAATGCAATATTTTCCATTTTTAAAAGTAGTTAAGTTCTGATATTTCGAAATGAAACAAATTCCGCAACGTATTTATTACGTTTAAAAAAATTGTGACAGACGGACGGACGGACAAAATCTCTATTAATATAAGATTCAGAGCGGAATGAATTGGTTTGTCTAATTTACTGCATATCAACGCCATTTTTAAGATTATTACAAGGACTGGCCATCTCATGCGACCTTGCCGAGGAATATCACTCGTGATCAGAGATATGGTGCATGCCAGGGAGGAAACCGGCTTGACCCGACGACTAGGGAGAACGCCACCACAAGTAATGGTCAACTGATTTCAAATTAAAATTACTAGATTTCAAAATAAAATTACTAGATTTCAAATTAAAATTACTAGATCTGCCAAGGACAAACAGTTTGATGGTCCATCTAAATGTCTAATTCATCTAAAAGTTACTCACCTTTTTCTAAAAGATTGACAAAATCTGCCGTACACGAATTTCCTTGTGCCAACCTTCATTTCATGTTCAACATTAGAAAGGCCTTTCTGCAGATGTGCAGTATAGTTAACAAGAAAACAAAAGGGTTAAAGAAGACAAATTTACAACTTTTACCAAATGCAAGAAAATTTAATTTTCTATCGACTTGCATAACTTTACAAGTTTAACACTTTTTTCAATATTTTTTTTTTTTTTTTTCAGATTTTCTATCGTTGCAGTATAGTATATCTCCGTTCACCAGTATACCATCCTCCCAGCAGTACTCCATCTAAAGACGTATCTAGCTTTGAAACAGGTAGAGGATTGCATCTGAAGTGAGATACTTTTTGGAGCGGTAGAATGATCCGACCATTTTTCCAGCGACCTTAGCAAAAGATTTAATGTAAGTCTTCCATTTCAGGTCGAGGAAGGGGCGTCAGTCAATGTATAATGATTCTGTAAGACGCGTAAATAGTTTGAATCTGGCCATTTCTACTGCTCTCAGCTGCTACGTCTAGTTTGCTGCTGTTGTTGACAATTTTCAGAAGCAAGTATATTTTTGTTAGTGGTGGTTTCAATTCTCAGCAGCAGCTTTGAAGCGACGGGGGGGACATTGTTTTGTCTGGATAGCGAGGTAGGAGGGAACTTTGTGCAAAGTGACCACTTAATTTGATTAAGATATATCTAACAGGGTGTTCCCCATTTGCCAGCAAAACTTAATTGTCAGTTTCGGTCAGGGCTTCTTCGTCATTCAACAAAAACAAATCTTTGTGACTAATTATACACCACAGCTGCTTGACCCGTGAGGCTACAAGCTATGGCTAAATTTCTTTGTCCCCGGCTGGAATTTATTTTTACGACAGCTATTGACAACATCACTTAACACGCCATCTGATCCCCTTGTCGCTAGTTTTCGAATGGGGGAACGCTGAGAACGATAAACGCAGAAAAGTACAAATTACTTTTCATAAATCCTATCGGATTTAGGGTTAGGGTTTATATAACAGGGAAGCGAGTAAATAATTACAAAAAAAAGCTGAAAAAATTAATTTCTTAATTTTGAGGGCACATTCATGTGTTTGTGTGAGAAAAAGAAGGCTGCGAGGTAGGGGGAAAAAACAAAAAACTTAATTTTGACTTTCTATGTTGAAACTAAGAAAAAAACACTAAGTGCATATGTGGTGGGGAAAGAGACAGGATGTCATTATTTGCTGAAACAAAAGTCATCGAGTTAGATGACTTGTTTCATTCTTTTTATTTTTGTTTTTATTCTTCCCCTCATCATGAACCGTTTGAAGGCTTTTTAGTTTTCAGTGAGAACTGTCATAAGAGAGGAAAATGAAGGCAAGGCAGAGAGAGGAAGATGAAAACAGAAAGAGAAAAAGAGAGAGAGAGAGGAAGACAAAAAGAAAGAGAGGAAGACAAAAAGAAAGAAAAAGAGAGATAGAGAAAAAAGAAAAAGAAAACGAGATAGAGAGATAGAGAAAAAAGAAAACGAGATAGATAGATAGATAGAGAAAAAAGAAAAAGAGATAGATAGATAGAGAAAAAAGAAAAAGAGAGAGATAGATAGAGAAAAAAGAAAAAGAGAGAGATAGATAGAGAAAAAAGAAAAAGAGAGAGATAGATAGATAAAAAAGAAAAAGAGAGAGATAGATAGAGAAAAAAAGAAAAAGAGAGAGAGAGATAGAGAAAAAAAGAAAAAGAGAGAGATAGAGAAAAAAAGAAAAAGAGAGAGATAGAGAAAAAAAGAAAAAGAGAGAGATAGAGAAAAAAAGAAAAAGAGATAGATAGATAGAGAAAAAAAGAAAAAGAGATAGATAGATAGAGAAAAAAGAAAGAGATAGATAGAGAAAAAGAGAGAGAGATAGAAAAAGAAAGAGAGAGAGAGATAGAAAAAGAAAGAGAGAGAGAGAGAGATAGAAAAAGAAAGAGAGAGAGAGATAGAAAAAGAAAGAGAGAGAGAGAGAGATAGAGAAAGAGAGAGAGAGATAGAAAAAGAAAGAGAGAGAGAGAGAGAGAGATAGAGAAAAAGAAAACGAAAGAGAGAGGAAGAGAAAACGAAAGAGAGAGGAAGAGAAAACGAAAGAGAGAGGAAGAGAAAACGAAAGAGAGAGGAAGAGAAAACGAAAGAGAGAGGAAGAGAAAACGAAAGAGAGAGGAAGAGAAAACGAAAGAGAGAGGAAGAGAAAACGAAAGAGAGAGGAAGAGAAAACGAAAGAGAGAGGAAGAGAAAACGAAAGAGAGAGGAAGAGAAAACGAAAGAGAGAGGAAGAGAAAACGAAAGAGAGAGGAAGAGAAAACGAAAGAGATAGAGAGGAAGAGAAAACGAAAGAGATAGAGAGGAAGAGAAAACGAAAGAGATAGAGAGGAAGAGAAAACGAAAGAGATAGAGAGGAAGAGAAAACGAAAGAGATAGAGAGGAAGAGAAAACGAAAGAGATAGAGAGGAAGAGAAAAAGAAAGAGAGAGATAGAGAGGAAGAGAAAAAGAAAGAGAGAGATAGAGAGGAAGAGAAAAAGAAAGAGAGAGATAGAGAGGAAGAGAAAAAGAAAGAGAGAGATAGGGAGGAAGAGAAAAAGAGATATAGAGGAAGAGAAAAAGAAAGAGATATAGAGGAAGAGAAAAAGAAAGAGAGATATAGAGGAAGAGAAAAAGAAAGAGAGATATAGAGGAAGAGAAAAAGAAAGAGAGATATAGAGGAAGAGAAAAAGAAAGAGAGATATAGAGGAAGAGAAAAAGAAAGAGAGATATAGAGGAAGAGAAAAAGAAAGAGAGATATAGAGGAAGAGAAAAAGAAAGAAGGAAGAGAAAAAGAAAGAGAGATATAGAGGAAGAGAAAAAGAAAGAGAGATATAGAGGAAGAGAAAAAGAAAGAGAGATATAGAGGAAGAGAAAAAGAAAGAGAGATATAGAGGAAGAGAAAAAGAAAGAGAGATATAGAGGAAGAGAAAAAGAAAGAGAGATATAGAGGAAGAGAAAAAGAAAGAGAGATATAGAGGAAGAGAAAAAGAAAGAGAGATATAGAGGAAGAGAAAAAGAAAGAGAGATATAGAGGAAGAGAAAAAGAAAGAGAGATATAGAGGAAGAGAAAAAGAAAGAGAGATATAGAGGAAGAGAAAAAGAAAGAGAGATATAGAGGAAGAGAAAAAGAAAGAGAGATATAGAGGAAGAGAAAAAGAAAGAGAGATATAGAGGAAGAGAAAAAGAAAGAGAGATATAGAGGAAGAGAAAAAGAAAGAGAGATAGAGAGAAAAAGAAAGAGAGAGAGAGAGAAAAAGAAAGAGAGAGATAGAGAGGAAGAGAAAAAGAAAGAGAGACAGAGAGGAAGAGAAAAAGAAAGAGAGACAGAGAGGAAGAGAAAAAGAAAGAGAGATAGAGAGGAAGAGAAAAAGAAAGAGAGATAGAGAGGAAGAGAAAAAGAAAGAGAGATAGAGAGGAAGAGAAAAAGAAAGAGATAGAGAGAGGAAGAGAAAAAGAAAGAGATAGAGAGAGGAAGAGAAAAAGAAAGAGATAGAGAGAGGAAGAGAAAAAGAAAGAGATAGAGAGAGGAAGAGAAAAAGAAAGAGATAGAGAGAGGAAGAGAAAAAGAAAGAGATAGAGAGAGGAAGAGAAAAAGAAAGAGATAGAGAGAGGAAGAGAAAAAGAAAGAGATAGAGAGAGGAAGAGAAAAAGAAAGAGATAGAGAGAGGAAGAGAAAAAGAAAGAGATAGAGAGAGGAAGAGAAAAAGAAAGAGATAGAGAGAGGAAGAGAAAAAGAAAGAGATAGAGAGAGGAAGAGAAAAAGAAAGAGATAGAGAGAGGAAGAGAAAAAGAAAGAGATAGAGAGAGGAAGAGAAAAAGAGAGATAGAGAAAAAGAAAGAGAGAAAAAGAAAGAGAGAGAGAGAGGAAGAAGAAAAAAAAAGAATGAGAAATAAAATCCAGCCAAATAGTGACAAAAATAATTAGGAGGTAAGGCTCTAGCGATTTGGCAGAAATCAGCCTTTTCGTATTGAAGTGGACGACTGAGGCGTAACGGTTGAAGTACTAAGTAAAATTCAGTTCTAAGTGACGGTCTTCTGGAGACTAAAGGTTCAATCTTTATCTGTTAAGCCACAGGTCTTTGTGAACAATTCTAGTATGATTTTCGAGAGCCTTACACCTATTCTTGTTTTTTAGATGTGCCGAAACGTTGAGAATAACACACAAGATGAGAACAGTAGTCCGAATAATATCAAGTTTTTATCTTGTTCCCTATTCTAATTTCAGTAGAAAAGAGAAAAACAGAAAGATGCTTTTTGTTTTTTTTAAGTTGAAAATTTATTTTTTAAATTTGGTGCAAAAAAAAAAAAAATAATTTAAAAAAAAAATAAATAAATTAAAAAAAATTCATTTTTAAAAGGTTGGTGAATATCTCTTCTTTAACATTTTATACAGATCTATCTCTGATGGTCGGCAGGGACTGTTTGAATTGCTTTTTCTAGAATAGACTTGCAAATTTTTTTTTTGTTTTATTAGTGAAAAGTGGAAAGAAACCACAAATCTAAATTGATTCATTAAAGATAAGTTTTTTTTTGTGTGAAATAGGAAGTATCCACTTGGTGATGGCTTCCAGTTTTGAAATCAGTAATTGACGAGCAGTGTTTATCAAAAAATAGTTACCAATTATATTTTAGATCAGATGGGGGTTTTTTGGGGGGGGGGAGGAGAGTTCACCATTTTTTTTTTTTTAATTATTATTAACACATAAGAAAATCGAACTGGGTTTTATAATTGGAATTTTTTTTAATTACAAATAATCAAATCAAGCTTTTTTATGCAATTATGTGTGGTTTTATGACCGTGCCCATATGTGACGGCAGCTAAGTGGTTAACGACACGGATTGATGACCTGGGTGTGCCAAGTTCGAATCCAGTTTGTTTCACAGAAACACTTTCATATAGGATGTTGGCAACCTTCATGTGGTCCCTCCCGTAAGTATGCAAAGTCTTTCTAGAAAGAATTCTAACTAGAAAGATATTGGGGAAACAAATGCCGATAATTGAAGTCCGATTCATACAAAATGAATGAATGAATGACCTTGCCACTCAGACTTAAGGTTAGGGTTAGTGGTAAAAGAAATTTGTTTGACTCTTAATGAAAGGTTTACAAACTAGTAAAATTTTAAAAATTCAAGCTGTACAAAATGATGAGGGAATTTCTGATTTCAAACAGGAAGCCATCACAAAGTAGACCATTTCTCTTTAACCGTTTTCCGTTTCGGTGAGAGAGAGTAAAGATTGATGGGAGATGTTTTGAGGGTCTTTAAGGTCAGGAAAAAAAGAATAGAGGTCGATCATAAGAAAGAAGAAAAGAAATGAATGGTTTTTATTAATAAAATTGTGTGACCTTGTCTGTGTATTTCTCGCCTTTACATAACTTAGATTTTTTTTTTATTTATTTTTTTTTTTTTTTATACTAATAATCGAATATTTATTCGAAACCATAGCGTAGAGTAAAATTTTGTTAAAAATTATTTAATTACAAAATAAGATTCACCACAATGCATTTTGGCTTCATAAACAACTCAGCCGTTTTAATATTTTTGTTAATAGTTGAAAAGAAAGAAAAAAAAAAATTTGTGACTATTCGAAATTTGGAAGCATTTAAACTGTCAAATATGAAGTTATTTTTGGCTTTAAAATTCTTATCAAATCTTCATGTTCTGGAAGCTATTTACATCCAATAAATAATATTTACATCCAATAAATAATATTTACATCCAATAAATAATATATATATATAGTTATTTTCCTTTTTAATTCATTTACAGTGTATAAGTAACTATATCATTTTATTTCAACATCACTTTAAGGGCAGGTGTAGTGCCCTTTAGCCTCGGTAGGCAATCATCTAAAGATAAAGTCTGGATAAAAGCACTGGTCTCCATCACCTCACTGGGTTGGCGTCAGGAAGGGCATCTGACCTATGATTTTTTTTCCCCTAAACTAAGAAATAACTTCCGACGAATATCTGTCGCATTTCAGGTTATGTAGTTTTTAAAAAAAACCTGTCCAGAGATAGGTTGGTTTGGAAGTCAATTTTTAAAAGCCATCCAACATGTAAAATTAGAATTTTTCTTTTGATGAACACCGGTTTGCAATTTCTGATGTCAAATAGGGCAGCCATGACCAAGTGAATATCTTCTATTTTACCACTAAACAAATTGTTTAGATTAATTTAATGAGCATAATGATTAAATTTAACATTCAAAGTAATAGTTCAAAAGAATTAAAAAAAGAGAAGTGATAACCGCCAGGACAACGCCGGGCCAGGAATGACAAAAATAAATTAGTCTAATTTTTTTTTTTATTGACAAACAAAGTCTTAATTTATCAAAATAAAAGAATACTGTTTACAACTGAATGAATAAACCATCTATTTGTAAAAAAAGAAATATGAAAAAAACATCCTTTTGTAAAAAAATAAAATATAAAAAATGAAACATGTACTTGTAAATAAAGAAAATATAAAAAATAAAACATCTATTTGTAAAAAAATTAAATATAAAAAATAAAACATCTATTTGTAAAAAAAGAAAAAAGAAATTTAAAAAATGTAACAGGTCGCAAAAGATAATGAATTCGAAGAGGAGTTGAAAGACACCTACTGACACAATTGTTTTGCATATTTACCCTGGAAAACAAAACGAGAAACAGTTCCAACCACCCACTCATAAAAAAACAAAAACAAAAATAATAATAATAATAATAATAATAATAATAATAGCTAATACAGGTCTTTTTCAATAACAATATGCTATTCCTTTGCATTGAAAATTATAGATATTAAAAAAAAAATGACGATGAGGGTCAGGGTTGAGAGCATGAGGTTCTCATTCGTTCAAAAACAACTGGTGTTGCCTGCTTGTAATTAATAAATGCTGTAATTTTATTGTCCTTTGCAGGATTTGAACCTGCAACCTAGAAGTGGAAGCTTACTGGTTTAGTTAAACTTTGAAAAAGGGGGAAAAAAAATCTATCTAATATCTATAGATATATAATTATATATATATATATATATATATATATATATATATTACTATTTCATGTATCCACATAAAATTTTATAAGGAGATATTTTTTATGTATCAATTTTCAGTATTTACTTCAAAAGTGCTAGATATGTAAGTAAGCTATGAAAATATATTTATGGCAATTAAGCTTCACAGGGGCTCCCATGTTTCATCCCTCAGAGAGAATCTTCAGGCTAAAATATATATATATATATATGATAATTTTATTTACAAAGACATGCACAAAATCTGCGACATTGGCATGTCGATGTTATCGATGAACAGTTACTATAAACTGAGATCTCATCAGGCAGAGTTAGAATCCGATCTTAACCTCAGATTATATTTGGAGAGAACCTCTCTCCAAATATGATCTGAGGTTAAGATCGGATTCTAACTCTGCCTGATGAGATCGCAGTTTATAGTAACTGTTGATCGATAACATCGACATGCCAGTGTCGCAGATTTTGTACATGTCTGTGTAAATAAAATTGAGCACTTTTTATAAACCCGGTTAAAATTCTCTGGATTACCACCCTGTGGATATTTTTCACCTGGATTATTACCATCATTATATATATATATATCTAATATCCCTCATATATATATATATATGTATTATTTTTTTAAAACAAAATACACCTTTACTAAAGGGGTATATTTTTAAGTATAAAAAAAAATGCATTTTTTTTTCTTTTTATGAAAATAGAGCACTGTAGATGTTAATTAAAAAACTTTTTTTTATTATTTCGTATACATTACGAAAAAGGCCCCTAAATTCTGTGTTAATAAAATCACTATAACTCGAAGAAAAATTAATTTTTCGAATTAGCGATATTATCATTGAATAAAGCATTGCTTAATCAACATTTTCACCACAAAAATAATATAATTGCAAAAAATATTTCACGTGATTTTTATTATTAGAGTTTCTGGAAAAATATAAAATGCGATATAATTATATTTCCCCTTCATACACGAACATGTCATCATCAGTGAAATTTTTTTATAATCTTGAAAATAAACGAAAAAAAAATTGAAAAATCAGGATTTTAACAAAAAAAAAGAATTTTAAAAATTGGATAATTTCTACTAACAATTGACTTAGAGAGGTATGGAGGGCCCTGTTCTGTAATTAGCGATTAGCTCTTCAACCACCACTCACTCCCACCACCAAAATTTTATTTTCTGAGATTCATCGATTGTTAATTTCACAATTCATCATCACTTGGAAAGAAAACATAAGTTTGCCTTTGTTTTAGTCATTAATGAATATTATGTAAAAAGTTTAAAACAATCTATTAAATAGAGTACAAATATGACATTTTCTTTCAAAATTTAATTATTTATTTATTAATAAATAATTGTTATAAATTTTAATTTTTCTTCAATGAATATTATTGTCAATGTAGTCATTGATTTTAATTTACTTTTTCACACTTAAAAAAAAAAAAAATACTATTTTAGCTTAAAATAAAAGGTTTTATTTTAAAAGGGATAAATCGAGTAATGTAATTGTTCTAGTGTTTAATCAGTCATCATTTAACAATAATTGATAAAATTGAAGCAGTTTGTAATGTAAAAATAATTTTTACAACATTTAAAAAAAAGTTATTTCAAATTCTAAGGAAAAACATTGGCAAACAATTTCTTTAGCTATTTTTTAAAGAGATGCCTAACATGTCAGAGCTAAACTAAAGAAGCACCATTATTATTTTTCAAAACATTCGTTATGGTCTTTTAACCTAACCGGAAATAGCTGTCACTCGGACTTAGGGTTAATGGTAATTTTTTTTTTTTTTAGTGCCCTAAAACGTTTTAATTCACTCTCTTAAGACTTTAATTTAATAATTATTTTTAAAACGGTTCCAGAAAACATTTATCTTTCCAGCGAATTTTAAACATGTTTTATTGGGGTTGGGGGGTGGGGGTCTCCTTTTTTTCTTTATTTTTTTTTTTAGACGATTATGTGTTGTTTTAAGAGGATCTTTGTGGGAGGAGAGGGGTCTTGCCACTCGGACTTCGGGTTAGTGGTAGGGCTAGAGGCAATTAAGTGCGAACAACCTGAAAACTTAGCAAAAAGAAAAAAACAATTATTTAAAAATTTAGAGTGGGGGATTATTTTCACATAAATTTAGTGTAAAATAATTCCCCATTTACGAGTCATTCTAGCGTTTAAGGGCATTAATCAATTTTTTTCTATGAGAAATAAATCCTGTGCGTTTTTCTTTATGGTGTCTGCCTTTTTTTCTTTTTTTTTAGATGATTATGAGTTGTTTTAATGGGCTTTTTGTAGGATTGGGGGCTTGCCACTCCGACTTAGGGTTAGTGATAAGGTTAAGGAAGGGGGCTTGTTTTCGATGGAGGTTGCCATTCGGACTTAGTGTTAGGGCTAAGGGAGTTTTTTTTAGGAGGTGGCTTGTCACTCAGATTTAAGGTTAATGGTACGGCACGTTCAAGAGAAGGCATTTTTAGGAGGTGGGCTTGTCACTCGAACCTAGAGTTAGTGGTAGAGTAATTATTTATTTTATATCAAGTTTTCAGCTTGAAAAAATATTTTTTAAATTGCACTAAAAGGCAAGAATGGCTGAGAAATGGGAGATCATTTTACATTAAATTTATGTGCGAAACTGATCCGTCACTAAATTCTAAATTATTATTTGCTGTCTTTTTATCTTTTTTTCTGCCAAGACTTTTAGGGTGTTCACACGTAATTGTTAAAAAAGTAGAATCTTATTTATTATTTTTAAGTGGCGACTAGAAAGTAAATACTACTAGAAGTTCGAACATTGAATGAGAATCAGTTTTTATAAAAAACCACAAACAGCATTAACTTTTTTAAGCACATAAAGTATGTCTTTTTTTTTCAAAAGATGTTCGTAAACGGATTTTGCAAAGCTAACTGTTTATAGCTAGTTAGCTGCTGCTGCTGATTGATTGTTATATCAGCAATACTAGCAGCCATTGTTGACTTTCGCTCAAAAGGAGACAATATTTTTTCGTATAAGGTAATTTAAAATTACTACTACCGAAAGACAAAACAACATACAATTATTATTTTAATGCATAAAAAAAGATAAAAGATTGATTTATTTACTAGTTAAAGTACGAAAAATAGTTTTTTAAAAATGTTCGATACACGTAATGAAGTTTTATTTTTAATATTAGAAAAAAAAAATAATGGATCAATTAATTTTGTACTCAACAATAATTGAAATTGATATTTTTCCTGATTGTTTTCCAAATTTCATGACAAAATTCCATAAAGACGAATGGTACGATATCTTTAAAAGATCCGACGTAAATGGCCGAAAATGGCGTTAACATTTTTATGACTTTATTTGCTGAAACCGCTTAAAATCTATAATGTAGATTATTATTTATTAATGCATGTGAAAAGATATCCATCTACGAACAAAATGATGGTATTTTGACAACTTAAAGTTCTTTGGTTTTTAAAATACGACTATTTTAGTAGAAATACCTCGAAATCCATGATTATCCAAACTGTTTTATAGTCGGTGGGTATTGCTAACGATAATACAAGCAGCAGCCATTTTTGCACGCACCTACTATATAAAAGAAAGTTAGATAGAGAAATCGATATGTTAACAAGTAGAACATTCAAATAACTTTCAATAAGGATTAAATTTTTCACAGAATATAAAAACTCCATTAAAATTCCTTTGCTTTGATCTGAATTATCGGTTAAGCCCATAAAATAACTTTAAATACATAAGAATGTAAAGAAACGAAATTAATTTTTTTTTAAATAGATTTTATTCGTCTCATTAAATAAAAATAAAATTGAATAAAATATTTCCGTGAAGAATGTATATAAAAAGGTTTAAACATTTAAATAATTGTCGATTTGTGACTTTCATACATTTGTTTTCACTCAGCGGCAAATGACGCCGTTTGTCATATACAGATGGCCAGAAATGATTAAAAAAATAAAAAATAAAAACTTTCTCCACAATTGATACCAATTTCGGACTTGTCCAACAAATGAATTACTTTTATTTCGTAATAAACAAATAATTTATAGGTACGTGCAAAATCAATGGCCGATTCCCAAAATGAAAAAACATTTTGACCCCCCCTTTACTTAAAAATACACTAAAATTCAGGAAATCAACCAATTTTACTGAAATTTTCAATATTTATTAATCAACAATCACGGAATATAATGAAACCATTATTTTTTTTAAAATCTTAGTGAAAATGTATTATTTTTTTAAAAGAAAATACACCTTTACTAAAGTTATATTTTTATATATTAATTTTAAAAAATGCATGATTTTTTAACTGTTACTTATGTAAATAAAGGATCGTAGATGTTAACAATTAAATTTTTTTTTCAAAATATTTCGTATATATTACGAAAAATGCCAGTAAATACCGTGTTAATAAAATCACTATAACTCGAAGAAAAATTAATTTTTTGAATTAGCGATATTATTATTGAATAAAGCATTGTTAAATCAATATTTTCACCAAAAAAAATAAATTAATTGCAAAAAATATTTCATGTGATTTTAATGATTAGAGTTTTTGGAAAAATAAAAAATGCGACATAATTATATTTCTCTTTCATAGAGGAACATGGCATCATCAGCGCAAGAAATTTTTTTTATAATCTTGAAAATAAACCAAAAATTGACAAATTTGAGATCCAGGAACTTAACGAAAAAAAGAATTTTAAAAATTGAATAATTTCTACTAACGATGAACTTTCATTAGTATGGTAGCCCCGTTCTGTAATAACCAGGCGGAATTAGCAATCACTCACTTTTACAGCGCAAATTTTTGTTTTTTTTTAGAGATTCAACAATTTCGTTCATTTCATCGTCAATTATTTGGAAAGATTTGTATTTGTTTTGTCTTTTTTTCATTAATAAATATTTAAGTTAAAAACAATTATTTATTAATAAATAAAGAGAATTCAAACATGACATTTTCTTTCAAAATTGAATTCTGTTTATCAATAAATAACTGTTTTAACTTTTTTTTTTCAATGAATAAATTGTCAGTGTAGTCATTGACTGTAATTTACTTTTTCACACTTAAAATAAAAAATAAAAACACTTTATTTTTAAAAGAATCAATGTAATTTATCGTTACGACACGTTAAGAATAAATCGAGTAACTAAAGTTTTAAATCATGTAAAAAAAAATTAATAAAATTGACGCAGTTTCGTAACGTAAAAATATTTTTAACATTTAAAAAATAGTGTTATTTCAAATTCTAAAAAATCGAAAAACATTGGTAAACAGACGTCATCAATAATTTCAGAGTATTACTAAATTAAAAACTGAACCTTTTCAGTTAAAAATAATTGCGTACACTCACAAATAATTAAATAAGCATTTCCTTTTTTATTATAACAAAATAAGGGTACTTAAATTTGTTTATAACCTTAAAAAGAATAAAGAAATTAATGGATAATAATTTTTCAACTTCTATAAACTATTATTACATTTTTATATATAAAGTTAAAAATGATAAATTATGACATTTTTTGTCTTCCATATATTTTGCTTGGCGATGTCAATTTGTAAACAACGTCCTTTTCCGATGAAGTTATGAAGTTATGAATAAATCATTTATCACATTTGAAGGGCTAATTTTGCTAATTTTTAGTCAAACGTGGGATTTTTTTTTTTTTAATTCAGTGTCTTATGACTTTAATTTAATAATTATCTTTGAAATAGTTCCCAAAAACTTATATTTATCTTTTAAAGGATTTTTACAAGTAATTTTTTCAAAGTTCAAAATTCATTGAATTTTTGGGGTTTTTGACCGTCGTAATTACATATTTTATTATAATTTATTTTTCACACGTAAATATGCAGTTTTTTTCGTTTAGAGATTAAGTTTAGGCTTTTATCTTTCAAACACAATCAAAGTTTACACGGAAACTAATTAAATAATTAATGATAAGCGCTTTTTAATAAGTATAGTCCGTACAAGAAGGCGCCATTTTTGCACGTACTTACAAATAATTAACAGAATACCGGATCTATTTTTTAATAATTTATTTGTTTTTTATTTTATTGTTTTGAACACTTTTTTTGTTTTTGATTTAAAATTCTTAATACAGACATAATATTGTTTTTTTTTGTTTTCAAAGAGATTTAGTCGTCCAAATGTCAGATAACATTAAAACCATTAGATGGTTGGCACGGCATGACTTAATTGCCCATAAGCGCATTTGCCAAACCAGAAAAGGAAAATATTACATACTAATCCTAATTTGTTAATATTTTCAAAATAATTTTTTTTTTTTTTTTAATTTCCATTTATAAAAAAAATTTGATTTTAATTTAATGATTAAACAAATTGTTAAATTGAATTTGAAAAAAACAAACAAAACAAAAAACACTTTCAAATAATTACTGCATTATTCTATTTCAATAAATGTTCTATTAATTAATTATTCTGTGTTACTTTAATTTATTCGTAATGTTTAATTTAGTTCAATAACTTGTGATTGCATTCCCTTGACGCTAATAATGAAATTGTCTGCCCTTGTCGCTCAAATCTCCAAAATTCACAAGTGTTGAATTAAATTCTCTTTCGACCCGTAAACTTTGAACGTGTGGAAACTAAACAGCTGTTTTTTATTTTATTGTTTCAGAATTTTATTTCTATGATTGCGTCTTATCTACATACAAAAACATGGCGATCAAAGTAACAATTTTACCTCACTGAACTAGGCTATTATGGGGGGTTGCCACTTTAACTTAAGGTTAGTGGTAGGGTAAATGATTTTTTAATTATCTTTTTCAGCACAAATTTAACCGAAGTAAGACCACATGTGGTCAACCATTTTGTTTTTAATGTGACGATAAGCCACACTAAAATAGAAATAAAAACTGTAAAATAATTAAAAAAAAAAAAAAAAAAATCTTTAAAAAAAACTTAGATTCAGTACGTTAAAAGTATACCGGGGGGGGGGGGAGAAAGAGAAGGAGAGAGAGAGAGAGAAAGAGAAGGAGAGAGAGAGAGAGAAAGAGAAGGAGAGAGAGAGAGAGAAAGAGAAGGAGAGAGAGAGAGAGAAAGAGAGAGAGAGAGAGAAAGAGAAGGAGAGAGAGAAAGAGAAGGAGAGAGAGAAAGAGAAGGAGAGAGAGAAAGAGAAGGAGAGAGAGAAAGAGAAGGAGAGAGAGAAAGAGAAGGAGAGAGAGAAAGAGAAGGAGAGAGAGAAAGAGAAGGAGAGAGAGAAAGAGAAGGAGAGAGAGAAAGAGAAGGAGAGAGAGAAAGAGAAGGAGAGAGAGAAAGAGAAGGAGAGAGAGAAAGAGAAGGAGAGAGAGAAAGAGAAGGAGAGAGAGAAAGAGAAGGAGAGAGAGAGAGAGAAAGAGAAGGAGAGAGAGAGAGAAAGAAAGAGAAGGAGAGAGAGAGAGAAAGAAAGAGAAGGAGAGAGAGAGAGAAAGAAAGAGAAGGAGAGAGAGAGAGAAAGAAAGAGAAGGAGAGAGAGAGAGAAAGAAAGAGAAGGAGAGAGAGAGAGAAAGAAAGAGAAGGAGAGAGAGAGAGAAAGAAAGAGAAGGAGAGAGAGAGAGAAAGAAAGAGAAGGAGAGAGAGAGAGAAAGAAAGAGAAAAGGAGAGAGAGAGAAAGAAAGAGAAAAGGAGAGAGAGAGAAAGAAAGAGAAAAGGAGAGAGAGAGAAAGAAAGAGAAAAGGAGAGAGAGAGAAAGAAAGAGAAAAGGAGAGAGAGAGAAAGAAAGAGAAAAGGAGAGAGAGAGAAAGAAAGAGAAAAGGAGAGAGAGAGAAAGAAAGAGAAAAGGAGAGAGAGAGAAAGAAAGAGAAAAGGAGAGAGAGAGAAAGAAAGAGAAAAGGAGAGAGAGAGAAAGAAAGAAAGAGAAAAGGAGAGAGAGAGAAAGAAAGAAAGAGAAAAGGAGAGAGAGAGAAAGAAAGAAAGAGAAAAGGAGAGAGAGAGAAAGAAAGAAAGAGAAAAGGAGAGAGAGAGAAAGAAAGAAAGAGAAAAGGAGAGAGAGAGAAAGAAAGAAAGAGAAAAGGAGAGAGAGAGAAAGAAAGAAAGAGAAAAGGAGAGAGAGAGAAAGAAAGAGAAAAGGAGAGAGAGAGAAAGAAAGCGAAAAGGAGAGAGAGAGAAAGAAAGCGAAAAGGAGAGAGAGAGAAAGAAAGCGAAAAGGAGAGAGAGAGAGAAAGAGAAAAGGAGAGAGAGAGAGAAAGAGAAAAGGAGAGAGAGAGAAAGAGAAAAGGAGAGAGAGAGAAAGAGAAAAGGAGAGAGAGAGAAAGAGAAAAGGAGAGAGAGAGAAAGAGAAAAGGAGAGAGAGAGAAAGAGAAAAGGAGAGAGAGAGAAAGAGAAAAGGAGAGAGAGAGAAAGAGAAAAGGAGAGAGAGAAAGAGAAAAGGAGAGAGAGAAAGAGAAAAGGAGAGAGAGAAAGAGAAAAGGAGAGAGAGAGAAAGAGAAAAGGAGAGAGAGAGAAAGAGAAAAGGAGAGAGAGAGAAAGAGAAAAGGAGAGAGAGAGAAAGAGAAAAGGAGAGAGAGAGAAAGAGAAAAGGAGAGAGAGAAAGAGAAAAGGAGAGAGAGAAAGAGAAAAGGAGAGAGAGAAAGAGAAAAGGAGAGAGAAAGAAAAAAAGGAGAGAGAAAGAAAAAAAGGAGAGATGTGTATTTTTCTGCAAAACATTTTTTGTCGACAAAGATCTAGAAAAAGCAAAAACATTTCGGCAATTCGGAATGGAAACCGCTTCGCTTTTTGGGAGGAATATATACACACACATATTTATATATATAATATATATATACCTGGGACTTAAGTTTTTTTGTGTTTTTTTTTTAAAAATGGTTGAGAAACTTCCGAGACTATATATATATAAATGAATAAATGAGAAATATTTTTCCATTGATACTAACTATGTTTAACAGAACACTGCGGTAACACATTCATCCCGATGCTTAATTAGCATAATAATTTTATAAACACTTTCTAATAAATTAATATTCTTAAAAAATCATTCCTATTTTCGTTTAAAGTTTTCTTATATATATTAAAATGTTTTGTTAATATTAATGTTACTATTATTATTAGTAGTAGTAATATTAATTCCAACGATTTTATGAAAAACCTTAAACGTTCAAAATGATTCTGAAATTCAAATAACTTCTGGTCATGATTAAACGCATGCGTATGTTTACACATAAAAAAAATACATTCCGCATTAAACGCATTAACTAACAAAGTTTTTCTTTAGATATATACTGTATCTTCAAAACTAAATTTGTTGTTTTCGACGACAACTATAGAATATTAAATAAAGAAAAGTTCCTGACTCGTCTCAGCTTTTTAAATAATAATAATAAAAAAAATTTTAACTTGCAAAATAATGCACAGTTTTTTCCATTTATCCAAACTATATATCAAAACACCAATTAATTGTGGATGGGTATAGTTAAAATAATGTTTTTACTCAGAGACTTCCATAATTTTAATAACAAACTTTGACACACTCAGCTAACTTTAAACAATGTGATTCTACTTTTTAGTGTCATTCTAACTTATTAGGCCAGTTAACTAATATATTTTTAACACTAACCCTAAGTCCGACTGGCAAGGTCGTAAAAACACACGTAATCGCTTAAAAGAGTAGACCCCTGCCGCCCCCCCACCCCCTCCAAAAAAAAAAAATAACGCACAGAATTTATCTCCAATAAAAAAAAAAAAAAAAAAAAAAAAAAAATGGTTAATGTCATAAAACCCAAGTATGGCCCGGATATGGACAATCATTTTATAAATTTATGCGCGACACTAGTGCCCAATTCTAAATAATTTTCTGTTGCCGCCAGGATTTTCTGGGTATCCACACGTAATCGCCTAAAAAAGTAGAATCGTATGGGGGGGGGGGGGTAGCTGAGGGTGTTAAGCGACAATAATAGCAAAACCTTTAATATTGTTTTTATTTATGCATGAAAAATAAGTATTTGATTAAGAAGTACATGGTGGACATGCTATTGGTATGAGGAATGCTGGAGGAGAAAGACTACTCGAGTTTGCTATTGCTAATAATCTAGTGATTGGCAACTCGGTGTTCGAAAAGAGGCCTAAACACCTAGTTACATACCAATCTGGAGGAATCATGACCCAGATAGACTACATACTATTCCGGTGCAGCTTCAGGAGACGTGTCACAAATGTCAGAGTCAGCCTGGGTGAAGAATGTGTATCTCAACACAATCTGCTATTATGTGATCTCAAGGCAGAAGCTTCCCGCAAATGCAAACACAAGTTTACACCACGCATAAAACTGTGGAAGCTGAAGGATCCAATCATTCAGGCTAAATTTGCTGAGAGATCTGTTTCTTCACATCGGGATACACGGGCAGTGAGTGTTGAAGAGCATTGGAAGAGGCTCAAGGATGGATTGAATGATGCAGCGATGGAGGTGTGTGGAGTGTCATCCAAGCACAATTGGAGGAAACAAACCTGGTGGTGGAATGAGATTGTTGATCAAGCTGTTAGAGAGAAGAGGCGATGCTACAGAGCATGGAAAACAGGAGGTAGTAGGGAAGCATACAATGGAGCCAAGCGTGCTGCTAAAGCTGCTGTACACCACGCTAAGTCAGAGGCCGATAAAGAGATTTTTTTCAAAATAAATCCCAAGTCAAGTGACATTTACAAGCTCGCAAAACAGATGCGCCGTGACAATCAAGATGTCTTGGGTGAAAAACCTATAAGGAACGACTCTGGTGCACTCTCATTGGATGATGAAGCGAAAAAACAGTCATGGAAACAGCACTACGAACGCTTGCTGAACGTTGAATTTCCATGGAACCCCGATGAACTTACTTATGAACCTCCTATAGAAGGTCCTAGTACCCCCATTACCCAGGAGATGATCACTGAAGCAATCCGTAAAATGGGAGCTGATAAAGCAGCTGGGCCATCTGGTATAGTTGCTGAGATGCTCAAACCAACCGGTGAACTAGGGGCCAGTTTGGTTCATGAACTGATTGAAGCCATCATCAGGGAATGGGAAGACAGCATTATAGTAAGTTTGTACAAAGGTAAAGGCGATGCATTAAACAGAGGTAACTACCGTGGACTCAAGCTCATTGATCAGGTCATGAAAGTCCTGGAAAGAGTTGTTGAACAGCTGATCAGACAACAAATACAGATTGTTGATATGCAATTTGGCTTCATGCCCGGTAGGAGCACCACAGATGCAATTTTCATCATACGCCAAGTCATGGAGAAACATCTAGCAGCAAACAAACCACTGTACATGGCATTTGTAGATTTGGAGAAAGCTTTTGACCGTGTCCCCAGAAGGGTCATCTGGTGGGCCCTGCGAAAGCTGGGTGTTACTGAATGGTTGGTTCAGGTGATAACGTCTATGTACACCAATGTACGTAGTCGGTAACAGCTACAGCGACGAATTTGAGGTTAGAGTAGGCGTCCATCAGGGATCTGTCTTAAGTCCCCTTCTATTCATCATTGTACTCGAGGCTCTATCACTGGAATTCCATACTGGCTGCCCGTGGGAGCTGCTATATGCCGATGACCTAGCGATCATTGATACTTCACTTCAGTCACTCAAGGAACGTCTGGATAGATGGAAGAGTAGCATGGAGGAGAAAGGTCTCAGAGTCAACATGGGTAAAACTAAGGTCATGATCGCAGGTCCAAACCTCAGCTTACTACAGAAAACAGGAAAATACCCGTGTGCTGTATGTCTGAAAGGAACTGGCAGCAACTCAATCATCTGCACTCACTGTTCAGGTTGGGTCCACAAAAGGTGCAGTGGCATAAAGGGCTCTCTCAAAGCAGATCCTCACTTTAAGTGCTTTCGTTGCACCGGCACGGCAAGACCAATAGATGGCAGACCACTGACGGAGATGGATACTGATGACAACAAGCTGGAAGTAGTGACAGACTTTTGTTATCTTGGAGATGTGCTGTCATCAGGTGGAGGCTGTGAACTCGCGGCAGCTACACGTTGCAAGTGTGCCTGGAAAAAGTTTAGAGAGCTGCTACCAATCCTGACAAACAAACACCTGCCAATAACTACGAGAGGGCGTGTATACTCCTCATGTGTCAGAAGTGTGCTGTTGTATGGCTCAGAAACTTGGGCTGTCTCTGCTGGCATACTAAGGAAGCTGTACCGTAATGACAGAGCAATGGTCAGATGGATCTGTTTGGTGAGGCCTGAACAGTACGTTTCTTTTGAATCCCTGCTCTCACAGGTCGACTTGAAAAGCCTTGCGGACATCATGCGAAAAAACAGACTGCGTTGGTTGGGTCACATTGAGCGTAGCGATGGCTGGATTGCTAAAGTCCGACAGTTGAATGTGCCAGCAGAGAACATCACCACTGGCAGACCCAAGTTGACTTGGGAGGACGTAGTCAAACGTGATAGGAAGACCATGGGTATAGATTCCATCAAGCCTTGCCAAAGACAGGAGTGGAGAGGAAGACTTAGATTTCGAGACTAGACAATCAGGCCCCACCCTCATCAGAGGATTAATTGTGGCCTGATTCAACAAATAAACCGGATGATGATGATGATGATGATGATTATTTACATAATTTTAAAGCTATTTATTTAAATTTCACGTAAAAAAAAAAAAATAACTAAACTCAATTGCTTAAAATTAAAATAAAAAAAGGGACGTACATTTGAAAAATAAAATATGGGTAAATTTGCAGATTAACACACTCCGCTACCCCCAACCCCAAAAAAAAAATATATATATATTCTGCTTTTTTTTTTTAGGTGATTATGTGTGAACACTGGAAAATGGAAAGGAGGAAAACATATTTTAGAATTTAGTGTGATGGATCAGTTTCATATATATTTAACGTAAATTGTGCGTTCTTCTGTGCTTTTTTTTTTGGGGGGGGGGGGGGGATGGTCCACTCTTTTAGGCGATTACGTGCCAGTCGCACTTAGGGTTAGTGTTACAAATATATTAGTTAACTATAACCTCCCCCAATTAACTGCTGCCCGGAGGGCGGGTAGGTTTTGCTAGTATATATATTATATATATATATATTAAATCGTTGAGATTATTGTTGATTACCACGTTTAAGAGGACGATTATCGGAAAATAACTTTCAAAAGATTATCGAAAAAAAAACAAGTAGTTAAGGGGGGGGGGGTATAGCTTCATTATCAGAGTTTTTCATTTTACAATGAAGGTAAAGTGAGATCCCTGATATTAAACTGTATCCGTAATATAACTTCCGGCGGGAGTTTTATTTTCACCATATTTAACTGCTAGCAAGTGATCAATTATTATATATTTGATTACTTATTTTTCTAAAATAATTTATTCAAAAATAAAAATTAGTACAAAACGTTTCCTGATTTTCTTAAAACAAAGACATTTTATCATAATTTTCAGAAAGAGAAAAAACATTAAAAAAATAAAACCACTTATTTATTTTTATCCAACACAGGCAGCCTTTAATATCAGGAACCAAATCTGACTGGACATCGTTTGCTGCTGAGTTTGATGAGGGTATTCTTCTGGTTTGCCCTCATGGTAAGGAGCAAGTATGTGATAATAAAAATAAAAAAATCTGACCAAGGCATCATGGGTCCCCTCTCCATCAAAAAAAAAAAAAAATGTTATTGATCAATACTATTGATTGAGTACCAACCAAATGTCCAGTTTTCTTTTAACAGTTTGCTTCTTAGTAAGTTTAATGTGAAATGAGGAATTTAAATGGACGTGGGATCAGAAAGATGGAACGTTTTTTTTTTTTTTTCAATCATCATCCAGTAAAAAAAATGTTAAAAAATATATAAATTAAAATTATTTCAAAACTTTAATGGTAGTTTATTATCAATAATGAATTAGGAAAATAAAAATGGAGAAATATGGTTTTGATTTTTACAAGAATCAGATTGAATAATACGATTGGGAATGAACTTATATAAATACTAGTGCATGACGTGATTGATCGGATCGGGCTTCTCCGACCTCCACTCTAGCGAAAGTAAAAGCCCACCAGGATCCTGTCCTAAGGCATCACGAGTCCCCACCCACGGCCTACAGATGGCCCCATTTTCCGGGGTGGGGGTGCTATGCATGGGGTTGCAGTCAGAGAATTTGTGTACCCACCGACAGGACGCGACACCTCAAGACATGACCAGAACCCCACTAGTTTTAGTTAAATATGTTTCTCTTATATGTGTATTCATATATAAAGTGTAATCAGTCGACAGAAGATCGTGAGGACAGAAGTGGGTGAAAAAATAAGTCACAAGTAATGAGTAAACAAATAAACATGCAACTATTTTGTGTCGAGTTGTTTAGACGAGTTTAGAAGCAAGGTAAATTACAATTTTTTTTCTTTGAGATGTTCTGTAGGAAACTTTGGGTAACTATTCCCTTCTTTGAGCTTTCACTGAAGTGTGAACAGAGATCTTGAAAATAGGGGAACTAAAATTAATGTTTTCGAATCTGGCCACCAGGGACCACTTATTATATATTACTTAGTTGTTAGCTGTATACGAAAGGGACAAGCAAAATAAATAAAGCCAGGGAAGAATTTAGGGTTAGGGTTTAAATTATTTCATTTTAGATGTAGATATAAATTTTTTTCAATTTGACAAACTTTTTAATGTTTTCCATTTATGTATTGTAGATTTTGACAAATTCATTGAGATTTTCATCTTTATTTTTCCGTGTGCCATTTTTTCCTATTACTTCACTTGTGCCAATTTTACTTGCGCCATTATTGCTTGAATTAATATATACACACACACACACACATTTACATAGGAGTTTCTATACAGCTACATTGTGCTTTCTCACATTGAGAAAGTGAGACTAATATATATATATATATATATATATATATATATATACATATATGAGAGATAGATAGAAAGAAAAGAGGGTAGTGCAGTCAGTGCAGTTCCAACGAGAGAAAAGTATATATGTAAAGGAGTAAAGCTACCAACATTTGTAAAATGGTTTTTTCAACATTTATTTATTTTATCATTTTATATAACGCTTTTCAAGCGTGGTGCGCTCTCATCAGATAATGTCTTTCGATTTGAAAGAGTGTTGTTTCATTAACACTCTTTCAAATCGAAAGACATTTCTTCAAATGGATTTACATATCTGATGAGAGCGCACCATGCTTGAAACGCGTTATATAAAATGATAAAATAAATAAATGTTGAAAAAAACTTTTTACAAATGTTGGTAGCCTTACTCCTTTACATTATATATATATATATATATATATATATATATATATATATATATATACACTATTTTGCGATTATCAGCTGCAATCCGATTTTGACGACGTTAGTTTTTACAGATGCTTGATAGCGCACTTGCAATACTACAGATGCTTGATAGCGCACTTGCAATACTACAGATGCTTGATAGCGCACTTGCAATACTACAGATGCTTGATAGCGCACTTGCAATACTACAGATGCTTGATAGCGCACTTGCAATACTACAGATGCTTGATAGCGCACTTGCAATACTACAGATGCTTGATAGCGCACTTGCAATACTACAGATGCTTGATAGCGCACTTGCAATACTACAGATGCTTGATAGCGCACTGTATACAAAATAGGACTAATGTTATTAAGTGTTTAATATATAAAAAATAACTCATTTACCAAAATCAAACTTATACTTTTATGAAGTTTATTCATTCCTGTGTTAATGAGAAACATGAGGTTGATGAGACCTTGCGATTTCTTCAAGGTTCAATGTCTTTTGTTTGAGAGACAAACTCTTATTTCCCTATCAATGCATTGAAGAGTTCCTCTTAATTGTTGCCAGGGTTGAAAATCTCAGTCACATAAATATGAGGTGGAAAATTGCAACAAAATGGCCAGCGCTTATTTTTTAGATATCGACACGTTCAATTTTGATAGAAATCCCAAATAGCTCCAAAAGACATTTCTTCCAACTAAGTTTGTTATGCATTTTAAACGTGTGCAAAACTTGCAGACCAGAAGCTAGTTGCATGAAAAAAGGCAACTTATAACTACGATAATAATGTTGCAACAAAACAAATGTTCTTAAAGAAATCGTAGAATATAGTAACTTAGTATACGTTTTATTTTTCATATCTGGATACATTTTTCAGGAATACGACGGAGCGCACCTGAAAAAGCTCTGGGGGGCACGAGTGCGCCCCCTGTTTGAGAACAGCTGATGCTTTATATAGAGACATTAAAAATATCAAGATGATAGTCAATTACTCTAAAGTTGACTCAATCTGCTACTTGGGTACGAGTACACGATGGGAATCTAGGACATTTGGTTTGGTCTTATGTTCTTTTATGGGGACACTTATTTCATAAGTAAAAGTTAAGCTGGTTTGTATTACAAACTTTTTGTTCAATTTTTTTTTTTTTTTTTTGCAGTAAATAGATTTGACATTTTTAGTGGCAAAGAGGTGCTAGACAAGGCAACAACAGTTCACCCTGCCTGCAAGATTCGGTGATCAATAAAATTGACTTGGAAGGAAGAGGTAGCAATTCAATATAAAACGAGAATATCTTGCTCATCTAGAATTTGCTGCCATCATTGTCATACGCCACACACCTTAAGAATTGGAAGAGATTCTTAACGGCATTCACAATGCTAGCCATACAGTTGGTCTTAAAATGCACACTGGAAAAAGCAAGGTCATGTTCAACAAATATGCCACAAAAGCACCGGTCATAGTGAACGGTGAAAATGTTGAGATAGTCGACAACTATATCTACTTGGGGAAGATGGTGAGAAGCAACGCTGATATCAGGCCTGACATCAAACGGCGAATTGCGCTTGGATGGACAGCCTTTTCTAAAATAAATAACATTATGAAAAATAGAGTCCACTATGAACACTAAACGCAAAATGTTTAAATGAATACATCACGCCTGTTATGACATATGGTAGCAAAACGTGGGCACTTAATAATGCAGCAAACGAAAGGCTAAGAGTGGCATAATGCAAAATGGAACATTATGCTCGGTATCAGTCTACGGGAAAGAAACAGAAACACTTGGATCAGACAACAAAATGGCATAAACGACATCATCGCCACCATACGAACGCCTAAACGTAGATCGGCAGGTCAACTTTCGAGATCTACAGACAACAGGTGGACATCTAGAGCGACAGAATGAACTACGAGGCAATGGAAAAGACCTAGAGTAAAGCCAAAAACACGGAGAGACGACCTCGACAGCCAACTGGGTTGGTCCTACACATCCATGTTTAGTTAGGGGTAAAACAAGGTGGAAGGAAACCAGGGAGAGGTTCCTCCCCCGGGAGTGATCAAAAATGATGGTGATTGACGAACATAAAAACGAAAGTAAACATTGAAAGAAATGGTCATCTTGAAGTAAAGTTCTTGCTTAAGCGATACAGTCCCTATTTATTCGCCTTCCCACGAGGGCAGAGTTAGGCATAATGTTTTTTATGTGGAGGATATCTAGCACTCCAAAAAGGGGCACCGGATGTAACACGAATAAAAACCGTCGTAGTCAAAGATTTCTCCTCCTCTGACTGAGAACATATACTACACTTTGATCCTAGTCCTAAAAAAAAAATTAAAAAAAGGGCTATTTGTTTCCAAATTTTCTTCGATGAACCCACCGAGCTGCGTATATACAACAATACTAAACTCTCTTAAAATAGACAGCTAACATCGGCGAAAATGTTAAAACAATTTTGGTATTATTGTAGATTAACACTCTCCACTAAAATCACTCACCTAACCCCTAAAAAAATAAAAAATAAATAAAAAAAATTCTACTTTTTTTTTCCTTTTAGACTATTTACGTGTGAACACCCTGAAAAACTTTGAGAAAAATAAAATTTACAGTGATGGGGGGAGGGGGGGTAGCATATAAATGTAATCCCCCCCCCCCCATTTCCTAACCATTCTAGCGTTTGAGGATAGTAAAAAAAAAAATATTTTTTTCTATGATGGGAGATAAACGAAGTTTTATTTGGGGGGGGGGGGGGGCTACACCCTCTTTATTTTTTAAGACAATTACGTCTGATTTTACCAAAACTCTAAAATAATTGTTTATTTTTCTTCTTTTTTCCACTAAGTTTTTCAGGATGTTCACACGTAACCGCCTAAAAAAGTAGAATCTAAATTTTGGGGAAGGGGGGAATATGTAGCCGAGAGTGTTAATCTAAAAATTTACCAAAATATGAATCATCTCGAAGTTGTTTTTGTTTCTGAACATCATAATCACAATTTTATTCTAACGAAAGTGTTTGTTTTTTTTGTTGATAAACACCGCTCGGCGGGTTCACTTTACAAGACAATTACATAACGAACAATAACATAGGTCTCTTAAATACGAAAAAGAAAAGAAAAAAAAAACTTTCTTTTTCTTATATAGCTCTGTATTTTAGAGCTTAATCTTCAGTAATAAAACCCCAAAAAAAATCTTCTCAAAAAATATAGACTCTACGGGCAGAGGAAATGTATTCCATCGTGAATTGCATCATTTCGGCCAATCGAATTTTCACGTGGGTGGAAATTTCAGACCCGAAACATCAAATAATTATCCACATTACCGATTCTTTTGCTGAAGAAGTCAGCATCGTAATTGTCGAAGAGGATAAACTTCATTTAGATAAACATTATCATTAATAATAGTTTCGAAATAAGTACCGATATATAGAAATTAGATTTTTGACAACGAAAAAGTGTTGTAAAAAAATTATAAATTATTTATTTACTGTTGTGTTATTTTACCCGGTGTTGCCCGGGTGGAGGGCACAGAAAGAAAAAAAATCGAAATATACTCAGATTTACAATTATTATTATTCATGGTAAAAACAAATAAAAAATATCTACTTCATCATGGCCGCCGTATCTGAAACAGGAAATTACGAACCGGTGTTAATCAACAAAAAAAATAGAATTATTTTAGGCGGCATAGCTTTGGAGGAATTTTTATTTTATCATTTATAAAAAACGGTTTGAATTTATTATTTTTTAATAATTGTTCATTACTTTGTAACGATTATAGGGTATATGTTACGACGCTCAGCACAGTCGCGAACGGGGTCCAAAAAAAAGAACGAGAAAGGGTTTAAAAGCATAAATTTGCAACAAGTGAAGTTAACCTGCGACGAGAATAGATATTTTTCTATTTACCTATGTAATTTTTTTTTATTTTTACGTATTATAAATGAGTTTTTATTAGATGTAAAAAAAAATTTTTATTGTTTTTTTTCCCCCCAAAGGTTTGCACAAAATTCAAGATGGCCGATTCACGTGCTTTCTTACGAAAACCCCCCCAAAATCGGCCATTTTTTTGTTCATGTTCCTGTGACAAAACTATTGATTTCTAATAAATAGCGGTTGTAACGGTCTAAAAAATACAAATGCCACAGGCAAGTTTGAAAATAACTTTTACAGCCTACAGTTACTTTTATTTGTTGTATATTTGTTTTTTTAGCGTTTTTACTCTGCTGAGCGTTGTAAAAGATTCCCCATTTTTGTAATAATAGTGAAAACCTTTTTTCTTAGAAATGGAAATGCCCTAACCCTAAATCTCCCAAAAAACATTTTCACTAAATATTTCCAAAAAAACATTAAATAAAAAAAAAACACATTCCGTTGCTCAAAAACATTATTTCTTGAAAATAAAAAATAAAAAGATTATTGAATTTTGTTTATTTTCTTCAATGAAAATTTTTTTTTAAGTTTTGAAAACAACCAAATAAATTATTTTTCAAATAGTCTGTATTATGTTAATTATTGGAATATGATGAAAGAAAAGTCTGAAATTAATATGAATAAAAAATTTTTTTAAAATTGTATCACTTTCAGGCATCCGTACACACTTTCTTCAAGCTTTTTCCACCGGAAGCCAGCGGTCTTCCATGTACTTCGCATCTGCCTGATTTTATTATTAATTAAAAAGAAATTGTTGATAAATTATTTGCCATAAAAAAAATCCGGCCAAAAATATTTTTTTAGGGGGGAGGGTCGCAATTTCCGATACAGTGGCCATGATCACGTGAATACTTTATTTTTTTTACATTATTCATTTAGTTATCCATTTTCAATAAATATTCGATCAATAGTAAATAACCAATTCAATGTGTAGTTATAAAAATTACGCACAGTTTTCGACTGTTAACTATTCTGAACTTTTACCCAAGAATTGATTTAATATCATTTTAAGAACAAACTGACTGAATTCAGTAGTGAAAAAAAAAAAAAAAAAAAAAAAAACGGTGCTTCTGTATTACAGGGCTGAAAAATACAAATTTCTATCTTTAATTTTGAAGAGTCAAATGACAGGGGGAGATAATTCAAAATGTTTCCCCAGGATTTATCAAAAAATCGATTTTAACGCTCTGAACTTGGAAGATATTTTATTTTGAGTTCATGTGGAAACAAAAATTAGAAAAGATACTATTTTCGCACAGATTGCTGAACTTTACCCAGTGTAAAACTTCTGTTTATTTCAAAAACTTTATTTCCATGTTTCACGTATTTTTCCTTTAATTTACGTATTTTTCTATTTTTTACTTTCTGTGATGCTTAATTTATTTCAATAAATATTTAATTTTTATTGGTGTCGAATATCATAAAACGTTGTTTGATTCCTAAATAATCCTTTTACGTATATATATATATATATATATATATATATATATATATATATATATATATATAGTTTAAGTTAATTAAAATGTATATCAGTAAAATCCCTTTTGAAGATAAATCCCAAGGGAACACTTTGAATTATCTCCCTCTGTCATTTGACTTCAAAATTAAAGATAGAAATTTTTTTCGGCTTTGTAATACAGAAGCACAAAAAAAAACATTGGGGTCTATCTGGGGTAATATTTAAGAGATTTTGATCTGTGTATCAATATTATATAACTTTGTGAGATTTAAAATGTTGACATGTTATTGATTAAAACTCGAGATGGCCAAATAAATAAGTGAATTATTCCAACATTGGTAAGCGTGTCGTTTCCCGACCCATGTAATTTTATCGGAAAAACGATATGCAATAGCTCAAAAATTGTATTTTTTTTTTAAGATTATGACATGCTGAACGTCATCATCCACCATCATTATCATATTTGGTTCAAGGTTCGTATGTGTTGGACATCTTTAAGAAATTGACTTCCAAACTAATCTATCTCTGGCCAGGTTTTTATTTATTCCTTTCTCAAGTCCATCCTTATAGCTTCCTCCCATGTTTTACCTGTGAACTGAACTTGCTACTCCAACTGTCCTACATCTACTAACCGAAGAACTCTCATCCATTCTTTCAACGTGACCATACCATCGAAGTCTACTCTTCCGCACACATCTCCCTATACTGTCCAGATTTAATCTTCCTCTGAGGTCATCAGAACTAAGACTCACATTACATATCTATCATATCATTTATCTCCATGCAACGCATGTCCTCAATCCTCACTGACCAGATTTCACTTCCATACATCATTACACTGCGTACACATGCCTGATAAACTCTTCCCTTGATCGACAGTGGTAACGCTCTGCTGGTTAGTAATGACAAACATTCCCTGAACTTATTCCATCCACTCTTAATTCTTGCAATCACTGTAGCCTGTTGTCGTTAAAATCAATTTAGTATTACGTATGAAATAAAATAAAAACTTTTTAAATTAGCCGACATACTGGCATAAATTCAAGATGGACGCCAGGTAAAGCTAGTCGATATAAAAATTGGAACGGAAAAGAGTTGACGAAAAGAAGCGGTCTTTTAGCGAGTTTTATAAAATAATTCAGTGTGAAAACAATTATGTCGTGAAACAAATATTTTTATAAATATTTTAATTGTTTTAAATATTTTTTTTTATATATAACTCACTAAAAGACTACTTTTCGTCTGAGCTATTCTGTTCCAATTTTTATATCGACTAACTTTTAGAGACGTTTATCTCCAATTTATGCTAATTTACAAAAAAGTGTTTCTTTTTCTATTCATGCGTAATACTAAATTGCTTTTGACGCCAATACGTTCAGCGTGTCAATTTAAAAAAAAAAAAAGAATTTTTTAGCTATTTCATAGTCTATCCGATAAAATTACATGGGTCGGGAAACGACACGTTTACCCCAACATTCTATTTGTTGGTCAAATCGTCCGTTTACCATTGTAGACAAACTTAATGTTTGTTTTTTTGTTCTTTTACGCATCTTGTGATCACATAAATGATCATTTTTGTCTTGATCTATATATATATATAAAACTCAATGTCTGCGTGTTCCTTACAAGAAGAAAGGTTAGAGAATCTACATAAGATCTAAAAGTGTACTCTTATGTAAAATTTTACCGGAGAAGACAATAGATATGTTATCGAATCTCTAAGTGCACCCCTAAAGGGGCTATGATGACATAACCCCTTCAAAACTTCAAATATATCCTATTTTGATAAGATGTATATCATATGTATAAAAATTCTCCGGGGAAGACGATAGAAGTGGTCTCGAATCTGCGTACCCCCAACTCAAAGTGACACATGGGGGGAGAAGAGTAACACCCTTAAATACGTATACCCGATTTTAATTAAATTTAAATCATATATATGAGCCACTAATTCAGAGTTTTCCAATATTTCAGCTTCTTGCGACTATATTAGCGGGCGAAACGGGAAGAGGGGGCAGTAAAACAAAGAAAGTTATATGGTGTTATGAGCAGAGTGAAAAACGTACATCGTAGTCATCCTCATTCAATCCCGAGCAACGTCGGGTCTTCGGGATAGTATTTATTTTATTTACAAAAAGAGAAAATTCATCCATGAATTATATATCGACATGTGGCGGCATTTCTTGTGACCTCCCCCCCCCCCCACCCATTTCCCCAAAAAGAACCTGTTGCGGTTTTAATGAACATTTTTTTAAAAAATCTTTTGTTTCGATTTTTACGTCCGAAACCAAACATTATTTTGGACCGATTGCAACATTTTTTTTTTTATTCAAACATTAAAAAAAAAAATGACTCAAGTAGATGATCCTTTGATGGAGACTTTTTTTTCAAAGTAGATTTAATTTACCAGTTGTATTCGGTCATACACTTTTTTACACAGAACGAATCACACGTGCTCTTCTTCCAAACCAGTAGAATTTTACTTTTCTTTTTCGTTGAACTTTTAGATAACGTCTACATTCTAAATGGAAATTTCAACCTTTCTTCTTTTTTTTTTTTTTTTTTCAAATTTTGAGACAAGTTGGTACTTCTACACAATACGAATCAAACTATATTTTTTGTTTCACTAAACCAACACCAAGTTTTAGGTTCTGTTTGTCAAAATTCGGTTCGTATTGTGAGGAAGAATCGACAGGTTTAAAATCAAAACTCTTTAACAATGTTTAAGGATTGAAGAAAAAAAAAAAAACATCGGAAGTTTTAATTAATTAAAACTTCCGATTTAAAATTCAAATGTTAGTTTTCTCTTAAAGAAAAAAAAAATTCATTTTTTTATAGCAGTTATTGTTGCTTTAGAAAAAGCAAAAATGGTTTATATTCATTATAAAGTAATTTTTGTTTGAAACTAAGTATTTTCTCGATAAAATTGTACCGTTTGCCCCCGCGTTGAGAAGGAACAATTAAAAATAATTCAAAATGTATTTATCAAAGTTAAGTCTAAGCGATAAACACCCACCCACGAGATATTGTTTAATAGTGTTATAAATTTGGATTTTTTTTAATATTTAAAAAAAAAAACGTGGGTGTAAGAACGAAAGATTTGAAAAGTGTTCTAATTCTAATTTGATATATATATATAATAAGATTAAAAACCATACCTATAATATCAAATTAATTGCGATCATTATATATATATATATATAGTCCTATCTTCATGGTCGATTGATATGTCGAATTAATTAATTGGACCAAATGAACTAACAAAAGAATTAAGGAATCCATTTATTATTTGAATTAAGTATAAAGTTAGTTTAAAAGCCTAATTATAAGTAGTTGCAGTTACCCGACGTTGTCCGGGTGGATGACCTAAGAAAGAAATATAAACAGATCTAAAAAATAAATAAATAAGATTTTTAAAATTCGTTTTACTTCAAATATTTTCTTTTTGATTTCAATAAATATTCGATTAATAGTAATTATATATATATATATATAATATATTACTATTAATCGAATATTTATATATTACAATGTGGATTTATCAAATGTTACGGTATAGACGAGAAAGACACACACGCGATCTTGTATAATTTTATTAAGAGATTATAATGAAAAATGCTAATGAATTAACTGAACCGAATATTTAAATGATTATTAATTATATCTTTTATTCTTGTATTAGAACAAAAAACGTGATATGTCAAACGTCCAAATAAACAGTGACTGGATCGGGAATGGTAATGAATGGTATCTACTTAGTATTATAAAAACATGTTGAAGCTTATAAAAAATATCACCGTTGTTTAAAATTATAAATTGAAAATGCAATTTATTTAAACCGATTAAATTGAGAAAGAAAAAAAATCATATGTTGATTTCATTCCAAACAATGTGTGTGTGAAAAGCGGTTTTTTTCTCTCCTTTGTATAAACACCGGTTGATCGTGGGATCGTTTAGGGGCACAAACGAATCATAATACTTGACTTTAAGGTTAAAGTCTACTTGGTAATGGCTTCCGGTTTTGAAATCGGAAATTGTCAATTTCAAATTGACAAGCGGTGTTTAAAAAAAAAAAAAAGACTTTCGTAATTTTATACCGCTTAGATTTTGGCGGATTTTTTTTTTTTTTTAATTTCACTACTTTGTAAACATTTCGTTTAGAAAGTTGACCAAATTTATTTTACCACTAGTTCAATTAGTAAGGTCGTAAAACCACATGTAATCGCCTTAAAAGTAGACACCCCACCACTACCAACAAAAAGTTTGATTTGATTATTTGTGATAAAAATAAATATTTTAAATTATAAACACCGGTTTGATTTTCTAATGTCTTAAAAAAAAAAAAAATTTTTTTAAATTGTCGTTTCCCAACCAAAATGGTGGACAATAAATCGTCTGCAGTTTTCCGACCTTATGATGAGTAAGTAAACCCAAATAAATTGTTTTGGACTAATTTAAAATTTACCTTAAATTATTTTGATGGAAATTCAGTTTGAAAAATTAGTCCAAAACAATTTATTTGGGTTTACTTACTCATATGCGAGATCAAAAAAAAAAAAAAATCAGAAAACTGCAGACGATTTATTGTCCGCCTTTTTGGTTGGGAAACGACAATTTTACCAAACTTATTAATTGACCCCCACCCTATAAAAAAACACATAGAATATAATGGGTAACTGTTTTTTGATAAACACCGCTTGTCAATATCAGATTTCAAAACAGAAAGCCGTCACCAAGTAGCCTTTTTCTCTTTAACCAACTTGAATTATTCTCTATCCATAAATTACCTTTGATCTTCCAGTTTAAAAGATTCAAAATCAATTTAGATGTCTTCGACATAAACATAGTGTCGGCTTTTTTTTTTTTTTAAACATTATTATATAATATACATATTATCGCAATGACATGAAAAGTCAACTTCTTTGAAACAGAAAAGCCGATCTCACACAAAGGGTTCAATATCCTTTCACAAAGTTTTATAACAACACATAATTAAAATTATTTTTATTATTGTTTATATATCTAGTCGGAGACGCTTCTGGTGATCGGTGATACAGTGAAACTGCAGAAAAATGTTAAATCGAAGACATCATTTATTTTTTGTATACATACAGGGCACGGCAAAGTCATATGACATCTTGTAGGTTTAATACATATATTTTTCATATTATTGTATCAGATTATTTTGTCGCGCCCTGCACACATAAAAATGGTCGCCACGGTGATTTCGCGAAATTCGAAAGTGGTTGTGAAGCCTTTAAACTGTCAGATCGCAAGTAATTCACCGGTTAGAATTGGAGTTTATGGACGTAAGTCAAGTATTCTGATTTATTTGGACTCTTGTATATCCCCTATCCGAGAGAGAATTAAAAAACTATCTTATAAAATCCACCACACAAAAAAGACAAAGAAAAAGATATATTTCACGTGCGTGTGTTTTTTTTTTTTTTTAATAGAAAATTTGCGAAAATAGTAAATTAGCGAAAAATTCGAAAAAATAATAAATAAAAAAAAAGACTGTCGGAAAGTGACACCCTTTAGACAAATAAACAATGTTGTTATTAATATTAATTAATTATTAAATTGTTTGGTTTTTTTTTTTTTCGCCCATTCAAATGAATGCGTGTTTTGTTCTGCTCACCTGACAACGGCAAACAACCTCGGCCGAAAGGGCCAGCATGTCGACCACTTTTCCCTTGCCTTCGTCTCCCCATTGCGTTCCGACAACGACGGTAACAACCTCGTTATTATCACCGGACGACATCTTGGCTTTTTTCGTCTGACAGTTCACTTCTCCATTCACGTCCTCCGACGGTGCTCTGCCGTTACTCGACACTGTAACGTTGACTTCTCCTCCACTCGAGTTCACCTTGCAGCCTTCCGTCGCCATTGCCCGTGTTTACACGTAACAACGCATGCGCAATGGATTCGGCGCGAAATCAATAACGGGGCTCCCTCCCACCTCCGTGCTCGTCTCTCCTCCTCCTCCTCCTCATCCTCCTTCATCTCATTCCTTCTCTGAACGGACGAGATATAATGGATTCAAAAAACTTTTAATTTAAAAACATGATTTCATTGTTACAAAGAATTTATTTTCCTTTTCAGCCCAATTTTACAAAATAAAGGCTCGGTTTGCGGACGCATATATCTGTCTCTCTTGGACATACTGAAACTCTGTGGATCTTGCTTGCTTGTCACCGTGCACACTGGATGACGTCAAAAAAGCGAATGATTTCAATAAAGAGCTGAAAAGCTACAAAATTTTTCAAACTAGCTAGCTCTGCCCGCTCGCTATCGCTTCGCAATTTAATTCCTATTTACTATTTGAAATAAGTGAAGTGAAACCAATCGATCAGAAACAGAAAACAAAACTAATTGATGAGAAAACGAAATTAAATCAATTTAATTAAAAATAGAAATTACCAAATTAGTTAAATTTAAAAAAAAATGAAAGTTTTTTCCTTCAACAAAGGCAGTCAAACAATCGAGATGTTATTAAGATTAGAAAAATAAAAATTGCATACGTGATTATTCTTTCCTTTCTATTTATTATTATCAGTTAATTTTAAGATTAAGCCTCCCCTCTTTTCTCATAAAAATTAAACGTGATTATTTAAGCAAGCCGAACACACGTACGTTCATTTTTATTTTATTTATTTATTTATTTATTTATTTTTAAACATAAATCACCCCTAACAAGGCAAGTTGCCACTGTAGACGTAAAGGGCTACTGAGAATTAGGATGGAAGTTTTGGGGGTCATCCTAAATTGGGAGCTGTGCAGCGAGATGTTTGTTTACATTAGTTTTAAATTTCTGCATGTCATTACAGTCGGGGAAACAGGGAACAGGGAGAGAGTTCCAAAGGCCAACTGCTCGAGGAAAGCTATTGGAGTAGAAGGCTCTTCGACATCTGGGGACCTCCACAGTGAATGGATGGGATTTGGCTGATTGTCGGGTTGGTCGAGTGTATTCATGTCAAGGGGGCACCAGAGCAGCAAGTTCATCGGAGCACATTCCATTGAAGTACTTGTCAAACAATCTCAAGGATGCAACATTGCGGTGATGAAACAGGGGCTGGAGCTTTGTGGATAGTGATGGACCTATTAGATTAGCGACTCTTTTTTGGCCTTTGTCTAAGAGCAGCCCAGATGTGGCAACAATACTCCGTGCGCGGGCGGATGGTGGCTTTATAGAGATATAGGGTACTGTCAGGTGTGAGAAGTTTTCTAGCACGGTAGAGGAGACCCACTTTCTTTGCAGCAGCATTGGCAATGTCTTCTATCATAAAAATTAAATTTGCATGCATGATTATTGAAGCGAGCCAGCCACATGTACGTTCATTTTTGTTATATCGATGGGATATAATAATAAAAAGAAGAGGAACTGAAAGGAGTATGGAAGATGAAGAAAGTCACTATAGTACCAATAATCGTAGGAGCACTAGGAACAGTACCGAAAAACTTAGAAAAAAGACTATCAAAGGGAAGGCCAAGACTATACAATGGACGACAATTATGAAAACGGATAAAATATTAAGGAAAATCCTCGAATGCAGAAACCAAGACTGAGGAGGGGAAAACCTTAACCAGACCTCCACTGGAAGGGTGCGGATAGCACAGAGACTGGGACCTTTGGCAGGCTTATTGCCACCCAAATCCCAGAGACAACCAATGCACAGTGCAGCCAGATTGTAAAATATGGGAATAAATTCAATATCTTGGCTTCTCTTCTTGAGGAAATTGCTGCATCACTTGTTAAACTGAACAGCAATGATGATATGGAACTTCCTACTATTTGGTTGGGAAATTTGATGTTGATGGGTCTGGGTCGCATAAGGTACGCCAGCAACTGATCGACACCGAGTTAGCAAGTAGTGAAACAAGCCATCTCAATCTAGAAAAATGCAACAACTTTCTTCTGAGTTTTGCTCGCCCAGTTTCATTAACTAGAACTCCTAAAGAACGCGAGGTTCTTGTTGTGGAACTAGAACCATTTTTTAGGCTATTATCAGAAAGGACTACGATGCAACTGTGTTAGTTGACGATAATCAGGTCGATATTGTGTGCAATACAGAATGTTCAATGATAGATGGCAAATTGGTCTCTTCAAGGGGACAGTGGCGCTTTCTGTCACTTCTGTCCTGCTGTAATCGAATCTGGTTTCGAGATAACAAAAGACTACACATTCACTCAGAAAGCATTGGACCAGCTCGTAGCAAATGATATGGTTTACACCAGTCAAGAAAGGCAGGGGCAGTGCTATGAAAACATTGTGAAGGCAAACTTGCATTGTTTCTCTGTTCTTCATTTCAAACTGCGATCATTGGACTTTGCCAGAAAGATCCTGTATCGACTATTTTGTGGGCAAAAAGATTGGAAAGAAGATGGAGTATCGTTATACATGATGCGCATTCTTAACAATGCAAAGAAAGAATGCATCGATAAAATCCGAAAGAGCACTGGAATCTTGATGGGAGTGGATGGAAATACCAACAATGGTCTACTTTGCGACAGATTTTTCAGTCCTGAAAATCGTTCGCATATATGTTCCCTCTTCCTAAACAGTGTTGATCGTGGTAATTTTGAAACATTTACGTGTAACACCAACATCATCTTGGCCGTCACAAACAAGTGTGTGCACGTGGAAGCATTGAAAACTCTAGGTATTGAGATAATGCTTCATCTCAGAACCGCCTTCCTTAATGAAAAGGGTGAGCCTTGGATAAATGGAGGAAATACCAACAATGGATAATGATAACCCCAAGCTTTCAGCAAATGTGCGCGCACAGTTGGGAGATGTTCAGATGGAATGACGGTCATCCCATAGAGAAATGGAGTGAAAGCCGAGTGGAGTCGTGGAACAAGCATGTTCGCTCTTTCCAAAGTGGGCCAGCTGTACGGTTTCGGCAAATTTCCATCAAAGACAATATTCGGGATGTATTTCGACAAATGTTGAATATGTCTCACCCCAAAATTGCCTCGCGCCATCCCCGACCTTGCTGTAACATTTGTGGTGAGATTGGCCATACTGCAAGGTCAAACAGACATAAATAGTCTTCGGTTTTAAACTTGGAGCAGCACCAGATTGAGTCTATGTACTATTGATAATTGTTGACAACTTTTCCCAGTGTTTCATCCCTTGATGCCTTTTTTATTAGTCTTTTTTAATGATAACATTGACTAACTCTATTTTATAATACACCAGGTGCCCATTGATGAGAAATTATGTGATCATTTTGTAAATTTAGCATTTTCAGGAAATTCCAGAAAGTTTGAGAGACATTTTTTAGTTCTAAATAACTTGCCCACATCCAACTTGCCTCTATGCATTGTTCAAATTCAAGTTTTTTTTTTCAACTTGCTTGAGATGGGGTGAAGATTCTTTTATTTTAATTTAATTTACCCCAAACAAAGCCCATCGCCACTGAGATGGTAAGGGGCTACTGTGGATTAGGGGCCAGATTTATAGGGGACATTCTAAGTCAGTTTATTATTCATTTTAAATTAAGCAAACACTGTAGTAATTTCCGGAAGAAGTAGTAATATAAATTGGTGTTTACTGGCTTCCATTACACTAAGTAGATTACCTCCCTTTTTATGTTAGCAATTGAACATAGATACAAAGATAAATAAAAAAAAAAACTAAAAAAGAGAAGAAAAAAAACAACTAAAATGACAGAGCATATTTTCTATTTTTCTAGGCTTTTAATACTTTATAATAGGGGTGGGACGTAATGGGTGAAAATTTCAGATTCATGCGAGTAATATTAAAGTATAAATAACACTAAACAATCAAACATTTTGAAAATTTTCAAAATTCAGAAGGTGCAGGCCAAAAATAGCCGTTAGGGCTCCACGGGACTCAAAATCCATCATTTTTCGGTGAAAAAGTGGTTTCATGCGACATTGCAGGTCCTAAAACATCCTCAAAAGCTATGAATGGATATAGATGGTTAAATCTGATATAGTACTTTAATTTAGGACCATTTTCAGGCTGTGAAAGGGTTTCCATGAATGTAAAATAGCCAAAAATTAGTGACCTGCACCTTCTGAATTTTGCCAAATTTTCAAAATGTTTGATTGTTTAGTGTTATTTATGTATAAATGAACACACAAAAATACTACTCGCATGAATCTGAAATTTTCACCCATTACATCCCACCCCTATTTATAACAAGCTCTCATTTTTCCTAAGTCTGAAAATAAATATTTGCAATGAATTCATAACTTTAGATAATCATCAAACCGTGATAATATTGACAAATTTCCACCACCTACGCTTTCTATCTAACCCTAACCCTAACCCACGCTTTCTCTCGGCTGTCTAAAATTCAACTCCTCGTCTGCTTTTAATCCGCCTTTTTTTAGAGTCAGTTGGTCTCTACACATGCAAATTAGTTTTTCACGCAAATTAAAGATGATAAAACGCCTGTGGTGAGCAAAGGCATGTTTTGTTTTTGTTTTGTTTTGTTTTTATTTGTTTTTTTTGTTTTTTGGGGGCTTTAATCCACCCCAAACAAGGGACCATATTGCCACTGAGACGTAAGGGGCTACTGTGAATTAGGGGCCATATTCATAGGAGCATCCTAAGTGGGGAGTTGTGCAGCAAGTTGTTTGTTCACATTACATTTAAATATCTACATGTTGGTACAGTCAGGGAAAACAGGGAGAAGGGAAGGGATTCTAAAGGCTAGCAATTCCAGAAAAGAAGCTATTAGAGTAGAAAGCCTTCTGGCATCTCGGGACCTCTACAGTGATGGGGTGGGATTTTGCTGATTTATTCACGTTTAGGAAAGTCAGACTACTGAAGTTTCTCAAATGACACTTTTGAGGAGCTTTTCTTTTGCTTACATGGTGCTGATGCTCTGGAGTATTGAGTCCTGGATGCTCTGGAGTATTGAGTCCTGGATGCTCTGGAGTATTGAGTCCTGGATGCTCTGGAGTATTGAGTCCTGGATGATCTGGAGTATACTGTTTACACCTTCAGAGTTGCATATGTGATTATTGAAGTGAGCCGGACACACGTACATTAACTTTTATTATATAGATGAGATATAATAAATAATAATAATAATAATAATAATAAGGTGTGAAGGGTCAAGGAGGATGGTAGGACTGAGGAGGGAAGGCACTAACCAGACCTCCACTGGATGAGTGGGAAGAGTACTGGGACCTTGGGGAAGCTTATTGCCACCCAAATCCCAGTTAAGACCAATGGTCGTTGTCAGCAAGAAATCAATGGTAAGCGGCTGTTGCGATAACGCAAAGTCATTTGCAAAGATTACCGAAAGAGGTGGAGAGTACTGGAAATCTGGGGAGACTTGTTGTCACCCAGAGTCCGGGGAATACCACCATCAGTGAGTAATGTCTGATGATGACCTGTGTGAGAACTCCTAGTGAGTGCAAATAATAATAATAATAATAATAATAAGAAGAAGAAGAAGAAGAAGAAGAAGAAGAAGAAGAAGAAGAAGAAGAAGAAGAAGAAGAAGAAGAAAGGAATATGGAACATGAAGAAAGTCACCATAATACCAATAATCGTAGGAGCACTAGGAACAATACCGAAAGACCTGGAAAAAAATAGAAGAAATTGGAATCAAAGGGGAAACCGAAACAATGGACAGCAATGATTAAAACAGCTTAAATCTTAAGGGAGATTCTCGAATGCGGACACCAACCCACATAAACTACGAACGCTAACCAGCCACATGTAAGTGACAATAGAAATTTTTAAAAAAAACATAGAAAGAAAACCACGTGAAACAAAGAGAACTGAAACTGCACCAGATCTGATAAACTGACTCCACCCACCCCAAAAAATACACACAAATATTTATTTCACTTTTTCTTGATCTGTTTTATGCCGTTTACGTTTAGTGTTCCGACGTTCTTTCCTGGAAAGTCGGACGGACTATTGAAGTTTCTCAAATTACACTTTTGGGAATTTTTTCACACTGATGCTTTACATGCTCTCCATATTGGGTTCCGGATGTTCTGTAGTTTACATTTTCAGAGTTGTAGAAATCAAGCCAGTTTGGGTGCTGTAGCCCAGTAGAGTACGTGTTCCAATCTGCTTTCTTACAGTCGAAGCTAGCAGATCTGAGATGGTTCAGGCTCTTCTTGCTGCCCACAAGAACCAGATTGGCAATGACTATAGCCTGATTAGACTAATGCTCCTCCTCAGGAGTAGAATCGATAACCGTTTCAGGAGTAGATCGAAGGTGTTGTCACTTTATGTTGAGGAGGTCACTAGTTGTGACCAGTCTGTGGCCAATTAAGGCTTCCCAAATGAACACATAAGTTGCTGTCTTCTTGGCAGCAGCCCTGAAGATATCACAAAGCTGTGTATACTGATGGTCATTTGGGGGGGGGGGGATAACACACAGCAATCAGAAGTGTTGATATGGTCATTATGTTAGATAACAAAGGGGGACGGCAGAGAGAGAGGGCTATAAAAGGTGGGGGGAAGCTGAAAGTGGAAGTCGAGAAAATCACGTCACTTCTGTTTGGAGAGCGGCCTGCCTCTTCAGCCTGTGACCAGCCGACAAACGAGATGCAAGAAATGGGTAATTATCTGCCAGGCGGCAGGCGGCAGGCAGCAGGCAGCAGGGAAGGTGGAGGTACAGCGTAGCCAAATAAGGGCCTAACTGATATGTTGGGTATATCTCTCTGTCTCTCTTCAATTAATTCATTCTTTTTAGGCATCTCTCTCTCTCTCTTTCTCACTTTTTCTCTCTCTCTCTCTCTCTCTCTTGTACACACTACGTCAGTTTCTGTCTCTTTATTCTATGTTCAATAAAATCTCTTTAAAACCAAATCCGGCGTCCATGTGGTTATCAATCAACAGCCGAGGGGCACAAGCCAGAAGCGACGAAACCTGGGGTGCAGCGAAAGATGAATGGGTGTATAAAGATGAAGACACCTGTGAATGTAAGCAGTATACAACAACGCATGCAATTACAAAAACGCTTGAACGAACGCTTGTTAACTTACTAGTAAAGTTACTGAGCCAATAACCTGTTAAGTTACTGGGGTTGTTGAATAACCTGCTGACCCATTCATTGTAGAATGCTGTGGAAGGAAAATGAATTGCGAGCTTTAAATCACGTGAAAGGAAAATATAAAACACGTGTGGAGTTAATGAGTTTATTGTTGGAACCAAAGAAAAAAAACATATTCCCAAGTAGATTTTGTGCCGACAAGACGTTCCTCCTATCCTGTTCTGGTCTTACGCCAGAAGCGCGCAGGCAAGATGGAACTCCAGGATACCACATTCTGTTTGTGATAAAAGCCAGCCGTACTCGCAACTCTCTTTATGTTCCAGTGTTCTCTACGGGTAAAGTTGATTCATATTTTAGTGGAGATGCTTGGTGTTTTTAATGGAAGATGGTGACCCTTTTCTTAATAAATATTCAATAAATCAAAGTTAGTAGCTGCTGTTGATACCAGCTTACACATAATTATATGAGCACACACACACACACACACACACCAATATGCATATAAACATTACCCATCATATTAACATCATCACACATTTGCTGCTTTTCTAAACAACACGTACATATATATATATATATATATATATATATATATATATATATATATATATATATATATATATATATATGTATGTACACATATGAACGCACGTATATGCGAGAATATATTTATATATATCGACAGTGTTCTTAATGAGGGGTCACCAGTGAAAAGCCACAAATTTTTTATATTCTAGCTTTTACGTTTTTAGTGACGCACATGCTTGGGTATATCTTTCCTGAACACGAGGTCGCCATTTTGTGTGTTGTGTTATCGTGGATAACACGCATGGATGTCAGAAGAAAGAAGAAAAGATAAAAGTGAAGAAACAGCTGGATTTACATACATGCACATTTATTCTCAGATAAACAGTTTGTCGAAGACAAACGTAAAAACGGTTACGGACACATGTAAGGTGGTACACGATGTGATATACAAAGGGAGAACAATAGACATACATACTAAAGAAGGACTACATTACGACCCCAAATACAATAAGAAAGAACACATGTTGCCTGGGTCAGGGATAGAGAGAATACGTGAGCAATAAATAAGTAAATGTTACTTAGTTTGCATCGTTTGTATTCTGGGAGTCTATGTGACTGCTAGCAGAAAAAGCATGTTATTATATTTTTAAATAGGCCAAAATATTTGGTGGATTTCTTTAATAGTCATAAAATCTTTACAAATAAATAGCTATCGCCAACGAGAAGGAGTTCATGCAAGCCAAACAATCTTAAGGCATTATCTATATGGGCTCTACGCAGAAGTTTGATTTCCTCCTCCTCTACCACGACCACCACCACCACTACCACCACAACAACAACAACAGCAACAGTAAATAATCAGAAACACCTCAATTCTAGAAATGGATCCACTCTCTGTTTCTATGTTGACCTTGTAGCAAGACACATTTTTATCGTCTTCATGAAAAACTTTCCCTTCTTCCTCCATGTGCCTAGCATAAGGTGGAATTTCCATAGATAGAGCTTCCTCGCAAGGACTTCCCATCTGTAAAACACATTACCATGAGATTGCTTCCCTGCAGGCTACGACATAGTCTTTTTCAATTCCAATGTCAATGAGTACTTGCCATGAACTGTAAAAATATGTTACGATCCCAAATACAATAAGAAAGAACACATATTACCAAGGCCACAGATAGAGAGATATGTGTAAGCAATGAATAAGTAAATGTTACTTAGTTTGTGTTGTTTGTGTTCTGGGAGTCTATGCGACTGCTATCAAGAACGCACCCGACTAACATAGCGTCAGGGTATGTAAAAGCTATGCAAAGATGGAGAGCCAGTTGGATCATGTGGAACGAGATTACAGACTCTCACGTAGGAGAGCTCTTTCTTTGATGCTGCCAAGAATAAATCCAAGAGAGGTAATGGAGGAAGCGGAAAAAGTAGATAAGAGAGAGAAAAGGGGTGAACGGGAATAGAAAGAGAAAGGGATGAAAAGAGAGTGCATAAACACGAACAATTATTAGGAAATAAATATATAATTACTTGAAAATCGATGACTTTATTGATTATAGATTTTGGCAACTTTATAGACAAACAGTTATCCGTTAAGTCTAGTGACTCAACGGGTCACGGGTCGCCTAGGGAGACTAAACTAGATGACGGACCGTCTAGTATATAATAAAACTGTCAATCGTGTTAGTTTGTCACAGGGTTCAGTGGATGATGTCACAAAAATGGATGACGTCATTTATTAAAAAGATCGATGACGTAATTCATTAAAACAGAGAAAAATAGAGAATAGGCTATTTCTGGGGCGACGAAAGGATTAAGTCATCCATTAAAAAGAGATGATTCTGAGCCAACATGACGAATGATAAGAGAAGTAGTGGGATGAGACGAATGGTGTAAATAATTTTAAAAAAGAAAAGAGAGGAGGGAGAGTGGGGAGAGAGGGTAAGAGAAGTGGAAAGAGCGGATAAATAATGGATGATTATTAAGAAAGAAATGTATATGAGAAGGATGTCGTAGTTTGCTTGAAGCATTGTGTGCACTGTGTAAGAAGATGAATCTTTTTATTTCATTTTTTTAAAGGCGGTTCCAATGCAATTTTGTTGCTAACACCGTTTGATACGAGACAACGCTAAATAGATCAAATGACAATATTGAAGAATTCAATCATTTTTTAATTAGATATTTATTTACCAATGTAGTGTATCGTATTAAAATCGTATGGTGTCATATTTTGATTTGATACACTATGTTGGTAAATAAATTGAATTGAATGCTTCAATATTGTCATTTGATCTATTTAGCGTTGTCTCGTATGGTGTTAGTAGCCAAATTGCATTGGCATCGCTTGCAAAAAACTTCAACTTATTTTTTTAAATTTATTTTTATTTATTTATTTATTTATTTTTTTTTATGGAAGTCGTTCCAGACAAGGCATGAAGCCACTTGATGTTAGGAGCTAAAAAAAATACTACTTCAAGGTCAAAAACTAACCAACGATAAGATGGATAGATTCTGACCCAGAAAACAGCAATTCTTCCCCCTTTGTAAGAAAGATCGCTCATGGAATGTGAGGACTAAAGGACAAAATAAGGGAAGCGAGAGTTACGAGGCTGCCGAAAGTAAACCCCAAGTTAGTCACTTTCTACTCTATGCACAATGCTTCAAGCAAACTACATCTTTTTGCAATAAAATTAAGATTACATATATAATAACTAGAAATAAAAAAGGCAAACGTTGAGGGGCTTACCAGTCGGACTTAGGGTATGTGGTAAGGTGTCATTTTTTAAACTTTCTTTTAAGGAATGAAACACCAACAACAGAGATGGGTCGGCCATATTGGATTCTGGCTCTATTCGAAAGATGACATCTTATATTGAAATAAAGAAAACTTTAAAACAGTTTCAGAACTTTAAAACTATACACATCGGTAAAAAAAATAAGACAGATTGCGATAGATTGTGTATAGGCGATACAAAATATTTTTTTTTTTAAGATTGACATGATTAACCCTTTGGAGTTAAAATCAATGTAGCATTACGCATGAAATCTGAAGAAAAACACTTTTTAAATGCATAAACATGCTAGTATTTCCAACGTACTTCCAAGATGGCGGCATATTATGAATTTTTTATTAAATACGTCGATTATACTAGCATACGAGGCATGTCTAAAACGTATCCGACCTTCGGCCATAAAAAATATTTCAAATATGTGACGGGGTTGGGACTCTAATCTCCTTCAAAGTAAGTCCTTGTGCTTGCACACACTTAGCCCACCGATCCATCCACTGCCGGAAACACCTCTGGAAGTCTTCTTTTGGAATGGTGCTCATCTTCGCCGTCGCATTTCGCATTATCTCTTTTTTCGCACCCTCTCAACAACAGCTGTACTCCAAGCAGTTTGGGGCCTGCCAGAACGCTGATCACTCTCTGCTGATGTGCAGCCATTTTTGAATCGGTTGAACCACTCCTTAATTTGTGTTACACATCGCATCTTCTTCAAACATCTGCTGAATCTAACGTGACGATGTCTATTACTTCTGATGAAGGTGTCTTATGTCAAAAATTTATGTTTGAAAATCTGTTATATAAAGGGCAGTTGTCTGCATATATGTATGTATGTATGTATGTATGTATGTGTGTGTGTATGTATGTATGTATGCATATATGTATGTATGTATGTATGTATGTATGTATGTATGTATGTATGTATGTATGTATGTATGCATGCATATATGTATGTATGTATGTATGTATGTATGTATGTATGTATGTATGTATGCATGCATATATGTATGTATGTATGTATGTATGTATGTATGTATGTATGTATGTATGTATGTATGTCCAACTAAAAAGTAAAAAACTACAAAATAAACACCCACAAAGTTGCTATTTTCTTGATCGGCGATGCCTCAGATGAATAATATCTAAAATTTTAAACAATTATTCATTCTTTGAGGGTCAACTACGTCAGGTTTCGTTGGGGAGGGACGGTTTTTCAGGCATTTTCAGGCTTATTATGTACAAATTTGGAATGAAAAAGCCGACTCATTTCAAAGTTATTAGACGCTAACTACGGATTTTATTTATTAGCGCTCTAGAGGCCTCCTCAGTTTTATTTTTTTCACTCTATATGGGCGGAGGAAAAAGAATGGGTTGGAAAGATGGAGGAGGTAAACGAGGGAGGGAGAAAGAGAGAAAGATAGAAGGACAGATAGAGAGAGGGGTAGAGAGATAGAATGTTTAATATAAATATGTTACACTTTTTAACCTCTTCTATTTTGTTTTTAGTGGTCCCGGGCAACGCTGGGTCACCTTGCTTCAAAAGTGGGACTATATTTATTTACTCCTCTGCAGGAGTTAGGCACAAGGCCAGTTTTATCTTACTCCCACAAGTAAGATGTGACCACAGCTTGGGTCGAGTAAGTGGGGTTAAAAGCCAGCGCTCAAGAGGTGAGCACTCTGGCCATTTAAAAATTGCCTGGGCAGCCCCATCGGCATTCCCCGGTAGGGGCGCCTCAAGCAGTAAGCAATAAACTTACTCCTCCCCAAAGAGGGGAGGCGAAGCCTGGGAGGGTGGACCTCCTAGAACTGCACAGGACAAACCCACAGACAGGTGGAATCAAGCCCCAAAGGACAAGACGACATCCGTCTATAGGGGTGCAGTATCCATCGGAACAGATACTACACTTACTTCCTAGCATGTGCCAGGTTATATTTACTTGATGAAAATGGATGACGTCATAAAGCATACATGGTAGTTGCCAAAAAATAGTGTGACGTCATACAGGATGAATGGTAGTTATCAAAAGCTGTGAGTCATAATGTGTATGTTTGTTCTTTCTTGGCCTTTTGGCCGGGATCACAGTGTAGTAGAATTGAAGTGAAAATTAAAAGTTGCTCATGGTGAGAACCCCACTAACACTATTTGTAGTTCTTTCAGACTAGTTTATTTCTCCATAACAGTTAGTCACAACAGCAGCAAAATCAGACCGGCAAGATCTCGACCATTTTTCTCTGTCGCTCTGAGGTATAGTCTTGTGCAGTTCTAGGAGGTCCACCTTCCCAGGCTTTACCTTCTCGTCCATTGAAAAACCTTAAGAGATCAACATCTTAAATCAATTACACTATATTTTACAATTATGTTTAAATTTATTCTCCACATCATAATATCGAGTTTACATGGAAAAGGAGTTGATTAATGAAATAATTCAACGTTGACACAATTTTCGTAAAGAAAGAAAACTATATCCACTGAAGAGAAAAAAGTAAATATCGATGCCTCAGCACCATTTTCACATCGTCAAATTATCGTTTGTTTACATTTTAAAACCGTCACGTGACTCAAATTAACCAATCAAACGATGACTCGAAGGCAACCATTTGAAACTGGATAAAAAATGTCGTTTGCCCAAGAAATTTTAAGCGTGAATTCAATAAGAAATTTGAATCTGTTAAAAACTGAATCGTATATATTTTTATTTTCACTGAGCGTTTTAATTCAAAATGAAATATGGGCAAAAAAAAAAAATTCTAAAAGGCCTCCTCATTAGCCGTAGTTATGCAATATATCTGCAAGATTGCAGATTTTTTACCTTCAACAACCAGAGCAGCAAGACCCAGCAGTTGCATACGGAATAGGGGAAGGTTTGGTCCAGAACACACAATGGAATGGTGGTTGCACATGCGCAGAAGAAACATTGTTGTCCTCACTCCATGGATTGGCGGTTCTGTGCCTAACACATACTTATTTGTGACATGCAGAGGCAGAGACGACCAGAGGACGGCGGATCTTTACGTTGACTTCTCCTGGATTTTCACCGGATCCCTCATAGCTGGGTAGCTCTGACCCTACCACATTTCCAGGGAGGAAGGGTTGGACGTTAAGGGGGGGGGGGTGCTGCTGCTGCTTTCAGACAAACATGGTATTTATCTACCTCCCACAGCGGTAAGATGTGACACAAGGTCGGAAAGTGGGATTTGATAAGTCAGCACCCTAGAGGAAGAGCACTTATGACCTTTAACAATTGCCTGGGCAACCCCGTCAGCATTTCCCGGTAGGGGCGCCTCAGGCGATTAGCAATAAACTAACCCCTTTTCAAAGGGTGAGAAGGCAAAGCCTGGGAGGGTGGACCTCCTAGAACTGCACAGGACAAACCCACAGACCGGCGGAATCAAGGCCTGAAGGCCAAGACGGTACCAGTCTATAGGGTGTTGTATCCATCGGAACAGATACTACACTGTGATCCCAGCTAAAAGGCCAAGAAAGAACTCTATTTATCTACTTCCCACAAAGTAGAATGTGACACAAGGTCGGAAAGTGGGAATTTGCACTCCAGAGGAGGAGTACTAGGGCTTTTTTTAAAATTGCCTGGGCAGAGCGCCTCAGACAGTAAGCAATAAACTTACTCCTCCCCAAAGAGGGGAGGCGAAGCCTGGGAAGGTGGACCTCCTAGAACTGCACAGGACAGACCCATAGACCGGCGTAAATCAAGCCCCGAAGGCCAAGACAATACCAGTATGGGGTGCAGTATCCATCAAAACAGATACTACACTTTGATCTTAGCCAAAAGGCCAAGAAATGATACAACCCTAACCCTTACTAATCCCCTCTGTGTTTCACTGTCTACCTGCCAAACTCAATAATCCTTATCCTCGAGTGGCCTGTGGGCCTTGATAAGCGATGACTGGTTTGTAAAAAAAAATCATCTTTAATATAATACACACTGTGTCTGTTTCACTATCTATATGTATGAATAGCTATTCCTTTGCATGTAACACTAAGAGAAGTAATTCATTCAGTATATATTCAAGCGGATGCAAGCATCAGTAGCAGTTGACTGAAGTATTAGTATAATGTGTAATGTAAACAAGACGGCAACTGTTTTTCCAAGTGAGGAGTGGATGGAGTAAGTTGAGGGAACTTCTGTCATTACTAACCAGCAGAGTGTTACCACTGTTGATCAAGGGAATAGTCTATCGGGCATGTGTACGCAGTGTGATGATGTATGAAAGTGAAACCTGGCAACTGAGGGTTTAGGACATGCGTTTTATGGAGAGAAATCATATGAGAATGATACAGTGCATGTGTAATGTGAGTCTTAAAGACAGGCTTAGATCTGATGACCTCAGAGGAAGATTAACCCTGGACAGTATAGGGAGATGTGTGCAGAAAAGTAGACTTCGATGGTATGGCCACAGTGAAAGAATGTATGAAAGTTCTTGGGTTAGTAGATGTAGAACAGTTGAGGTAGCAAGTCCAGTTCACAGGGAAAAGCCAAGGAATACATGGGAGAAAATGATAAAAATGTTGCTGAGGGAAATAGGGATGAGTCAAGACATGACCAGTATTTAAAATGGGCGTTCAACCAAATATGATGATGAAAGAATGGATGGGAGTTCTTAGATTAGTAGATGTAAAACAGTTGAGGTAGCAGGTCCAGTTCATAGGGGAAGGGCAAGGAAAACATGGGAGGAAGTGATAAGAATGTAGCTGAGGGAAAGAGGGATGAATCAAGACATGACCAGTATTTAAAATGATGATGATGATGATGATGATGATTATGATGATTATGATGATGATGGTGGTTATGATGATTATGATGATGATGGTGGTTATGATGATTATGATGATGGTGATGGTGATGATGATCATGGTATGATAGTGACGGTGTCAAAACTGGAACAAGATATTGCTGTCAATGAATAATAAGTTTATGTCATGACACTGCAAAAATGGATGAAAGATATTTCACGTATAATGAACACGGTAAAAAAAAAACGTTTTTCTTTCAGAATTAATCCTCGTTATGCATACGGAAAAAAAATTACTTCTCTAGAAATTTTCCATTTAAAAACAGAGTGTCAAAATTGTGGCGGTAAAGGGAGATAAGTGTAGAAAAGAAGAAAACACGCATCCGAAAGTTTAGAATACAAAAGTTAACTCCACAACAGCAGAATACGCATTTAAATGGTAAATGTGAAAGTGGAAGATACAAATGCTAAAGGTCATCTGACTTGACCTTTGATAAATAAATTAAAATGGATAAAAATCTGAAGACCCAGGCTAATTACTTTTTGAAAATTGCGTACAGAATTAAGGCCAAGTGAAGTTCCCTTTTAACCTTGGTAAGTAATTCACCTAGAGATAGTATCTTGATAAAGGCACTGGTCCCCAGCACCTCACTAGGTTGGCGTCAGGAAGGGCATCCGGCCTATAAGAATCTTGTCTCAATTAAGAAAATTACTTCCAAAGAAAATCTGTCGCATTTCAGGTTATGTAGTTTAAATAAAGACCTGACCAGAGAGAGGTTAGTTTGGAAGTTTATTTCTAAAAGCCGTCCAACACATGCCGGATGTTAAACTGATGATGATGGTGATGATGGTGATGATGATGATGGTGATGGTGATGATGGTGGTGGTGGTGGTGATGATGTAGATGATAGTAGTGGTGATGATGATGTAGATGGTGATGGTGATGATGGTGGTGGTGATGATGGTGGTGGTGATGATGATGTAGATGATAGTAGTGGTGATGATGATGTAGATGGTGATGGTGATGATGGTGATGATTATGATGATGATGATGATGATGATGGTAATGGGGATGGTGGTGGTGATGATGATGATCATGATGATCATGATGATGATGGTGGTGATGATGACGACAACGATGATGATGATGACGATGACGATGACGATGATGATGATTAACTTGTCAAAAACTTAAAATAACATTAGAATGATACTGTATCACTTTGAACGAAAATTTTTAACTAAAAGCATTTTTTATGGATCGATCTTAAAACCTATTCGGATGGATGGAATCAGTTGATTTATGGACCCTAACCCTAACCCTAACCCTAACCCTTCCAGTAAATACGATTTGTAGTTTTGTTTTACTAATGGGTCACCACTTATCAAGGCCCGAGGCCAACTCGAGGATAAAGGTTAAAGAAATTGTCGGTTGGACGATGATCACCTCAACAAGAGGACCGGACACAATAGGTGGGATGGGCAGAAGATTACTTACAAGGTAATGATTATCCAAGAGGACGGCTCAACAAGTATTTGTTTAGATTAGACTTGAAGACGACCATGCTGTAGTCGGTTAGGAAGCAGATTCTTGGTATCTTGTTCCACAGATCGGATGTTCTAGGAAAGAAACTTTGTTCATGGAAGCTTCATTTGGTTTTTAGTAAAGAGAGAAAGACAGAAAAGTTCTTTGCTGTGGTTGCAGCTAGACGAGTTCTTTCTGTGAATTTTTAAACCACTGTAGAAAATTTAAAAAGGAAATTTTCTGGTAAAAGGCAACATTCGAATTAAAAAGTAACACATAACCGAGTTTTAGACCTGAAAGTCATGAATTGGAACAAATAGATACTGCCAAGTCTGCTGCAAAGAAGGTGGGCTCCCTTTACCGGGCTAGAAAATTTCTCACACCTACCAGTATCCTATATCTCTACAAAGCCATCACTCGCCCATGCATGGAATATTATTGCCACATCGGGGCTAGTGCACCAACCACTAGTCTCTCCCTCTTGTACAAAAAAGAATCTCTAACCTAATAGGTTCCACACTGTCTACTAAGCTCCAGCCCCTGTCACCTCGCTGTAGTGTTGCATCTATGTTCTTATTTTGCAAGTACTTCCACAGAATGTGATCCAATGAACTTACTGCAATTGTACCTCTTTCAACATAAATAACCCCGACCAATTTGACTAACAGCAAAATCCCACCCCTTCTGTGTAGAGGTTCACAGATGCCGTAAAATTCTCTACTCTAATCGCTTCTTTCCGCGGGCCGCTTGCCTTTAGAATTCCTTCCCTGCTCCCTGTTTCCCTGTACCAACATGCAGAAATTTAAATGTAATGTGAACAAACATCTTACCGCACAACTCCTCATTTAGGATGCCCTCTATAAATCTGGCTCAAACATAGACAGTAGCCCTTTATGTCTCAGTGGCAATATGACCCCTTGTTTCGGTGAACAAAAGTGAAAAAAATAAAAAATAAAATATTAAAAAATGCTCCCAACTACGTTTGTACAGTTGAACTCCCAGTTACCCCTAAAATGGATCATGATTTAAAATCCCCAATTATTTTAGACTGATTTTTGAAGCCCGTCATACCGATATAAACAGAGTATTTATTTACTCCTCTCCAGGAGTTAGGCACAAGGTCAGTTTTATCTTACTCCCACAAGTAAGATGTGACCCAAGGTCGGGTCGGAAAAGTGGGGTTTGAAAAGCCAGCGCCCGAGAGGTGAGCACTCTGGCCATTAAAAATTGCCTGGGCAGCCCCGTCGGCATTCCTCGGTAGGGCGCCTCAGGCAGTAAGCAATAAATTTACTCCTCCCCAAAGAGAGGAGGCAAAGCCTGGGAGGGTGGACCTCCTAGAACTGCACGGGACAGACCCACAGACAGGCGTAAATCAAGACCCGAAGGCCAAGACAATACCCGTTTATGGGGTGCAGTATCCATCGGAACAGATACTACACTTTGATCTTGACCAAAAGGCCAAGAAACCAAAAACAATAGTCAACTAGGACACAGATAGAGTAATTTGTAATTGTATTCTTAGTATCCGAAGAGTTTAATTACTTAAGACTTCTACCCGGTCATGGAACGAGAGCAAGCTACTCCCATTGGTTAAATGAAACTATGTTGTTTGGATGACCATTTAAACACAAAAAAGTGTAAGATATATATATGTAGTAAGACTACGTAACTAAAACAAGAATACTAGAATTCCCTAAAAAGGCCCATGGCATAACGGATAAAGTGCTAAGCAATAATCAGTTCTAAGTGGCAGTCTTCTGGAGGTTGAAGGTTCAATCCTCAGTACGGGCGATACTAACATTACAATTATGAATTACTTCAGATTTCTACCCGGTCATGGCTGATGAAATGAGAGCAAGCTACTCCCATTTTGGCCAAGATCAAAGTGTAGTATCTGTTCCAATGGATACTGCACCCCATTCCGCCGGTCTATGGGTTTGTCCTGTGCAGTTCTAGGAGGTCCACCCTCCCAGGCTTCGCCTCCCCTCTTTGGGGAGGAGTAAGTTTATTGCTTACTGCCTGAGGCGCCCCTACTGGGGAATGCCGACGGGGCTGCCCAGACAATTTTTAAACCCCACTTTCCCGACCCGACCTTGGGTCACATCTTGTGGGAGTAAGATAAAAACTGGCCTTGTGCCTAACTCCTGGAGAGGAGTAAATCAATACTCCCATTGGTTAAATAAACAGTTCTGTTCGAAATTCCATACAGATTCATGAGTTAGACAGAAAGATTCCCGAGTTCGACAAGATACACCTGAAGAAGGTCGGAGATTACATAAGCCGAAACGTTGTGAGAATAAGATCCAAGATGGAAACAGTAGTCCAAATAATCCAAATAATCCAAATAACATTTTATACAAACAGCTATAAAGATGTCAATATAATCTACATAATAAACATATGCTAATCTGTTTCCCAATCTAATTAGCCTAAGACCTCATGCATATTTCCAGAAAGTATTTATTTATTTCTTCTTCTTTCAATATTTATTATACTTTTTCCGGATTACCTGACTCTCCCAAGAAAACCTACCAAAGAGAAGGTGTCAGTTATTTTTACTCACTTCTTAAAAACAACAAATGTTCGCTCAGAGTTTAAATGTCTGCGTCGGTATTTCAATTTTTATTATACTTTTTCCGGATTACCTGACTCTCCCAAGATAACCTTCCAAAGAGAAAGTGTCAGCTATTTTTACTAACTTCTTAAAAAACAACAAATGTTCGCTAAGAGTTTAGATGTCTGCGTCGATAACTTTTCCGATTATTTTTTTTATCACAGTTACTTCTTTTTTTCCCTCAGAAACTCTGATATTTATTTATTTTTAAAATTAAATCAATACTTTATATTTTCCCTGCACAATCCCGGGACATGTTCTGACTATCTGCAGAATAAAGAAATATCGCATTGGATATGAAATACATGGACAGTTAGTCGTATTTTTCAAAATTATTTTATAACATTTCTTACAAACATTTTCTTTGCAAATTGTCTCAGTTGAGAAAGATTTCTCCTTTCCTAACCAAGAATAGAACAGATGACGTATAGTATCAGAACAGAGATTACATATGTTTTTATCAACGCAAATGGGTCACAGTTGTTTTTTTATGTCAACAATGTTTATATGACTAAACTAGGAAATAACATTAAATTTGGAGTTAAAAGTCTTTTAGTGAGTTATACAAATATTTTACTTAAAAAATTAAAATATTTATAAAATCATTTGTTTCACAAAAGTGGATACTCAGAAATACAAAACTTTATTTAAGATTTTGAAATGTTAAAATAATTGGAACAAATACATTGAAGACATTGCCAAGGCTGCCGCAAAGAAGGTTGGCTCCCTCTACCATGCTAGTAAACTCCTCACACCTGACATTATCCTGTATCTCTACAAAGCCACCATCCGCCCATGCATGGAGTATTGTTGCCACATCTCGGCTGGTGCATCATCTACTAGTCTCTCCCTCCTTGACAAGGTCCAAAAAAGAGTCGCCAACCTAATAGGTCCCTCACTATCAACCAAGCTCCAGTGCCTGTCCCATCGCCACAATGTAGCATCCTTGTGCTTGTTTTACAAATACTTCAATGGATTATGCTCCGATAAATTGGCTACTCTGGTGCTCCCTCGACGTAAATTCACTAGACCAACTTGACAATTAACTAAATCCCATTCATTCACTGTGGAGGTCCCCAGATGCCGGAGTGCCTTCTACTCAAATAGCTTCTTTCCTGCTGCTGGCCTCTGGAACTCCCTCTCTGCCCCCTGTTTCCCCGACAGTACTGACATGCAGAAATTTAAAACTAATGTAAACAGACATCTCGCTGCGCAGATCCCAATTTAGGTTGACCCCCCCACCTTCTCCCCTTTTTTTTTTTCTCAGTAGCCCCTTACGTCTACAGTGGCGGCCTGCCTTGTTTGGGGTGAACTATGTAAAAATAAAAAAGAAAATGTATTAATAAAAGTATTGGCTCAAAAACATAATTCTTGTGTTTTCTCAAAGCTTGTGTTGCGAAAACACAAGAATTATGTTTTTGAACCAATACTTTTATTAATACACATTTTTTTAAAAATTATTTTTATATAAGTCACTAACATACTTTACTTATTTTTATCAAACCTGATCCAATGATGCATGTCGTCATCTAGGAAACAAGCCAATAGCACATACATATTTACTCATCTAAAAAGTGTTTTTCTTCAGATTTAATACGAAAAAATATTGATTTTAACCGGCAGCACTTTTTATGCCCCCCTCCCACTGCCTCCTCTAACTCTACCCTCGATTTAAATATTTGTCGATTTTACAATTTTTTTTTTTTCCTTTTCGGTTTATTTCCATGTTTTATTTTTACTTTTTAAAATAGAATTACCGTTAAAGTGTAGTATACTATACTTTATATTTTCTGTCAGTGAAGTAGAAATCCTTCCAGACTGAGAAAACATGTTTAAATAACACAGTGTATTAATATATATTGGATTTTTAAAATCACAATATAAATGAAAAGAACAAGTTAGCTTGATACTCTAATATTTATTTTTTTTAACTTAAATCCTTCTTTTTTTATCCCCCGGGCAACGCCAGAACACAGGTCCTGCTACTAATAAGATAAATGTCTCCATACATATTAAATGCACATGGCATCACATATACAACTTGTATGTAATAGACACGGAGTACAAAGCATCAAGAAGTTTTACTCACAAGCAGATGTTTGGGTAGTGAACCCTAGTATATTGTTTTGTCTAGCATAGAATAGATTCCCTAGCATTTATCTCCCTTTGATGGCCCTTTTTTTTAGGAAATTCCTTCAAACTTGTCACTAGCGAGATTCCTCCAGTGTTGTCCCCCTGCTCTATTATCATGGAGAGTTTTTCTATCGCTTTAAATATCTAGACATTTTAAGCATCGTTGTTAAGAATTATTGTCTTTCTTCTCTTTAAAAATAGTGCTAGTATTTTTTAGTATTATTTCTTTTATCTAAACGAACTTTGTTTACCTTTTCACAATATGTGAAATTCCATTTTAACCACTTGTAACTCGCCTACCTCCTAGCATAATTTGTATTTTTTCTTTCTAGCATTATTTTTATTCTCAAAATATTTTATATTCTGTAATTTTATCAAGCTTACGGCTCTCTTTATATCGTAGTGTTGTGAAGTTGTCCAACAGTAAATAATAAATAAAGGAAGTCAAGTCGAGGGTTGGCTTAACAAGTGTATTAACAAAGTAAGAAAGTGACTAGCACTTGGCTAGACAGTTACAAGACTGTGCTTTGTCTTCTGTGTGTCTCTGGTGACTCGCACTATTTATAGTGACAACTGGTGTAGTTTCTCCTGTGTAAGAACGGCCGGTGTAACACTTAGTAAACTCTTCGTCTTTGCATTGTCTTCATTTTGTATTTACGTGTTTCTGAAACAATGATTTTATTCCTTTTAAGTTTTACCTTTGTCGATGTGCAATAAACCTGTGTCTAAAATATACCATGCCTCAAAGTCTTGATTGTCGATAAAACTTTATGTTAGCTGTCTGGCGTTTGCACACGTTACTACAAAAAAAACGATTGATATGCTGTAGTAGTCATAAACATTGGCATTTTATTTTCTCTCACGGAGGGCAACCCCTGTGAGGTGGTTGGGTTATATGATAGCCAATCAGACTCCAGGACGCATTAATTTCAACTGACGCTTGCTTAAAGGACTACTTCAGCTCCTTTCAGAATTGCAGAGAGCAGTCTGAAAGCAACAAAGAAAGACACCTCCCCTCTCTCTCCTACCTTCGTCCACTGGACACCCAAGCACCGACTATCTTCACTCAAAGATAAACTGCTCGTCGACTTTCGGTAACCTTTCTTACTTTGTCCCTTTCTTCACTTTGACACTGTCTTGACTTTCGCTAACCTATACCCAAAGGTGTAAGTAATCTCAATAAATACCTTTCGTTGTTGTTCATAAAAGGTTTTGTTTTCCTTTTGTGTGATGACCGTTTTAGTTGTTACAAAAAATATTATCAGAGTTTGTTTTATGGAAATCGCTCCAGACAAGTTATGAAGCCACTTGATGTAAGAAGCTAAAAAACAATAAAATACAACTTCAAGGTCAAAAACTAACCAACGATAAGTGTTAGATGGATAGATTCTCACACAGAAAACAGCAATTCTTCCCTTTTTGTCAGAAATATCGCTCCTGGAATGTGAGGACTAAAGAACAAAATAAGTGAAGTGAGAGTTACGAGGCTGTCGAAAGTAAATCCAAGGTCCACTTTCTACTCTCCTTGTTTTTAACAATCTATGCTCAAAAAAGACGGGGGTATGAGCTTAGTCAGGGTGCAGTACTCAGATTAGATAAGATAGCTCGTTGCTTGGCATTCGCGATCTCAAGAGACTATCACCACCTCGGAATGAAGACACATTTAAGCCAGATCAACATGTTTGACTCATTTCGCGGTGACCATAATTTCTTTTCTATTCATGCAACGTTCGTGATGTACGAGAATTCACATTTCAATAAAAATAAACAAACTCGTCACTTTGTTATTTCAACTTACTACTCCTCCACACTCTCGATTTCTGCACTGCAATTTTCCAAAACGACAATTTATTGAATACTCGCTTTCTGTGTACGGTGAGAAAAATCACTCAAACTCTGATTGGCTCCTATAATACAATCTTTCTGGTCGAACAGCAGACACAGCGAGGGCCTCATTATTTTAGGATCGATCGTGTGATCTAGCAGACTAATCACATGATTAGCAGGCCCTCTACCAAGAAATATATTGTATGCCTACACGATCATTAAGAAAATAGGAGTGGTATCTACTAGTGATGGGACGATTCCAATATTTTTCCTGATTCCGATACAATCACCAATTCCGTTCTAAATTCACGATTCCAATACAATTACTGATTCTGATTCCGATTTTTTTTAAATCTCTAAATATTTAGAGTTGTTTTTTTTTAAATTTTCCGTTTACCCATGTATATTTTCGCAAATGTAAAAATACACTTGTAGGAGGGGTGACGTATAGATTTTAGTTTTACTGGTAGTTTAAGATCAATAAATATTTAGCATCTTATCATTAATGGAAAGTTTTGTTTTAAAGAAAAACAAACAAAAAAAACAATTAAAAGAATCGTTTTTGGCAGCGGAAATTAGGCACAAATATTTATCCCATCTATCCTACCTCACCTATAATCTTCATTATGGTAATCATTATTATTATTATTATTATTATTATTATTATTATTATTATTATTATTATTATTATTATTATTGTCATATTTTTATTATTATTGTTATTATTATTATTATTATTGTTATTATTATTATTATTATTATTATTATTATTATTATTATTATTACCAACATTATTATTACTATTATTAATATCAATACTATTAATATTATTATTATTATTACATTCGATATATCACCATTATATTTATTGTTGTTATAATAATCACCATTGTTTTTATTATTAGAATTTTTTTATTTTTTTATTTTTGTAATTTATTTTATTTTATTATTATGGTTTATTATCATTATTATTATTATTATTATTATTATTATTATTATTATTATTATTATTATTATTATGGTTTATTATTAGAATTATTATTATTGTTATGGTTTATTATGGTTTATTATTATTATTATTTTATTACCAACATTATTATTACTATTATTAATATCAATATTATTATTATTATTACATTCGATATATCACCATTATATTTATCGTTGTTATAATAATCACCATTTTTTTAATTATTAGAATTATTTTTAAATTTTATTTTTGTCATTTATTTTATTTTATTATTATGGTTTATTTTTAATTATTATTATTATTATTATTATTATTATTATTATTATTATTATTATTATTATTATTATTATTATTATTATTATTATGGTTTAAAATTTTATTTTTGTAATTTATTTTATTTCATTATTATGGTTTATTATTAATTATTATCATGATTATTATTATTATTATTAGTAGTAGTATTATTATTATTATTATTATTATTATTATTATTATTATTATTATTATTATTATTATTATTATTATTATTATTATTATTATTATTATTATTATTTTATTACCAACATTATTATTACTATTATTAATATCAATATTATTATTATTATTACATTCGATATATCACCATTATATTTATCGTTGTTATAATAATCACCATTTTTTTAATTATAAGAATTTTTTTTAAATTTTATTTTTGTCATTTATTTTATTTTATTATTATGGTTTATTTTTAATTATTATTATTATTATTATTATTATTATTATTATTATTATTATTATTATTATTATTATTATTATTATTATTACTATTATTTATACTATTATTAATATCAATATTATTATTATTATTACATTCGATATATCACCATTATATTTATCGTTGTTATAATAATCACCATTTTTTTAATTATTAGAATTATTTTTAAATTTTATTTTTGTCATTTATTTTATTTTATTATTATGGTTTATTTTTAATTATTATTATTATTATTATTATTATTATTATCATTATTATTATTATTATTATTATTATTATGGTTTAAAATTTTATTTTTGTAATTTATTTTATTTTATTATTATGGTTTATTATTAATTATTATCATTATTATTATTATTATTATTATTATTATTATTATTATTATTATTATTATTATTATTATTATTATTATTATTCAATTTTAATTATTCAATTTTTATTATGTAATCGGCTAAGCAACGTAAGCCCGTAAGAAATTTTATTCAAAATTCTGAGTTTACCTTACTTAAATAATTTTATCCTTGCCGAATTAATAATTGCATATGCTTGTGCATAAATGTTATATGCATGTGTATTTGACATGCAAAAGATGTGTATGTTTCATGTGCGATTTTATTAGACTGAGATACATCCCCCCCCCTCCAAAAAAAAAAAACATGTCATCATGTCAACTGGTTAATAGCTGAGCCACTTTAATCTAGCGACGTAAACAGTTATGTAAACTGGTTTAAATTTAATTATGAGAAAATTTAGCGGTAAAAGTGGTATTTTGGATTTAGTCACGTGCCCCTCATGGATAGAATATTTGCTTCAATCTTCAATATGAAAACATAGAGAACGGACACTTATTTTGGGGGCCTGAGGAAATCGAGCTTATCAAAGCTACGATTGAAACATGTTCTGGATGTGTAGCCATGCTATATTTGTATAAATTAAACTTTCATTATATTAAATAACTCTATTTATTATTGAACACTATTATATAAACACGGTAAAGATTATCCGGATATCTCTGTAAATGCCTGGCCTACTGGTTAGCGACGTTGGATTGGGGTTGAAAAATACTTGTAATCCAGGGTTTCGAATTGTGTGACCGGTGGTGAATAGTCGTACTTCTATGCTGATGAGTCTTGTGCCAGTTGACACGGTTAAGATTCGGATAAAAATTGTTGTTTGGGATAAATACAATTTAGGCGCGCAGTGTGAATATAATTGTATTGGCGCGTGAAAGATAAAAAATAACGCCCACGCAAATTCCGGTGTGGCCTTATATATTAAATCAACTCAAAACGAGCGGACATAGTAGGGAGCACACCACGTGATATTTCTGTCCAATGGGATTTCTCCAAAAACATTTTTCTAAACTTTTCTCCTTAAGCTCGCTGGAGCCTATCCAAATAGTATTTAAGCACACACAAACATCAAACCCTCTCTCTCAACTGACTCTTCATTCGGAGGTTACACGCGTCTTACTATCACTCTTCCATTTCACCTTTCGCGCGCTTCATACAATTTCACAGGCGAACATTACCTATTGCCTTTCTTAACATTTTATAACACATGAGCATTTCAACAAAACAAAAGACATTCTCCTTTTTACTTACCCTGAAACTAAAGAAAGGACTTCTGAACTCATTACAAAAGGAAATATGTTATATTTGTTAATGGTTTATTTCAGTGAATAAACTTCCGTTGGTTTTGCATGTAAGTCTTCTTATTATTATTTTTATTTTTATTTGTGGAGGAAGTTATCACCAAAAAAAGGCATGACGACCACCACAGTCTTGATTGAAAAGAGACGAAACGTATACGTCCATAGATAAATAAACAATAACAAATATTTATATTTGAAGCTCCTCGTTAAAAAGTAGAGCACTGTAAATGGTAGTAATAACACAACGTGACGTCACTTGCTTTATATGCATCATTTCTTCACTTATAGAAGTTGAATGTCTGTACGTTTCGCCGCCTCTAAAAGTGTTAAAATTATCATTGTTTATAAGCTGTTCAGAACTGGCCTATCGGTTAGCGACGTTGGATTGGGGTTGAAAAATACTTGTAATCCAGGGTTTCGAATCGTGTGACAGGTGGTGAATAGTCGTACTTCTATGCTGATGAGTCTTGATTGAAAAGAGACGAAACGTATACGTCCATAGATAAATAAACAATAACAAATATTTATATATATATATATATATATATATATATATATATATATATATATATGTTACACCGGCCGTTCTTACACAGGAGAAACTACACCGGTTGTCACTATAAATAGTGCGAGTCACCAGAAGACAAAGCACAGTCTTGTAACTGTCGTTCAGTCACTTTCTTGGCCTTTTAGCCAAGATCAAAGTGTAGTATCTGTTCCGATGAATACGGCACGAGACTGGTCCTGTGCAGTTCTAGGAGGTCCACCCTCCCAGGCTTTGCCTCCCCTCTTTGGGGAGGAGTAAGTTTATTGCTTGCTGTCTGAGGCGCCCCTACCGGGGAATGCCGACGGGGCTGGCCAGGCAATTTTTAAAGGTAATAGGTGCTCTTCCTCTAGAGTGCTGACTTATCAAAACCCCACTTTCCGACCTTGTGTCACATTTTACTCTGTGGGGAGTAGATAAATACCCAGTCTTGTAACTGTCTAGCCAAGAGCTAGTCACTTTCTTACTTTGTTAATACACTTGTTAAACCAACCCTCGACTTGACTTCCTTTATTTATTATTTACTGTGGAACAACTTCACAACAATATATATATATATATATATATATATATATATATATATATATATATATACTAGCAGGGCTGCTCGGCGTTGCCCGGGGCCATAAAAAATAGTAGTGGTTAAAAAGTGTGTTTAACAACTTTATATTAAACTTTCATTATATTAAATAGCTCTATTTATTATTGAGCACTATTATATAAACACAGTAAAGTTTCTCCGGATTTTTACTCCTATCTCTCTGTCTATCTCAATCCATCTCTCTATCTTTCTCACTTTCCCCCTTCCCCGTTTTTCCACATCCCTCTCCCCAATCCCTCTTTCACCTACGCCCAGCCCATTCCTCTCTCTTGTTTTAATCTATTGAAAATATTAATAATGTAAGTCATTGACCTGACCTTTCAATTTTAAAGCTATTGTTCTCAGGCAACACCGAGTTTCTCCACCCCCCTTAATAATATAATTAAACCTATATTTATTTTACTTTTTTTCCGGCAAGTTTCTTGTCTTTCCATTCCCCATCAAGCATATATCACATTAAAAATGTACTACTCTATTATTGCACACACCTGCTCTATCTAGGATATTGAGCACTGACTCCCGAGCAACGTAGAGTATCTTTGTTGGATAATGGCCCTATGGGAATGGACGTATCTGTTGGAAATCATTGGTTTGACTTGCGCGAGTTAACGCGGGTGCAGTCGAGTGCAGAATAGGGCTTGTTCTCACAGTCAGAGCTAACAGACGTGACAAGGTTACCGTGTGACGAGACCCCAGATCAAGGGTCAGTCTGCACCTGTGAGAGGCTCTGTGACGTCACTCGTTCTCGTGAGAAGCGAGTTTTCGGCAGTCTGATTCGGAAGGCGAACCGAGCAGGACGTGCGATTCACGATGTAAAAATAAGGGAAATATTTCCCTTAAGGGAATACAAGCGAGAGAAATCCTTTCTCCCTCCCCTCTCTCTATGAATGGTTAAAAAAGCATTGTTAACTAACTACGATAAAGTAGTGATTTGCTCTCTCCCTCTCTCTCGGCGTGGTGAATGACCCCCAGTTGAAATAACAACGCTTGTAATAAAATGAATTAAATTTAAAAGAAGAGTTTGTCTTCGGAATGCGTCATGAGGCTTTTGTTGCAGACACGGACGGCGTAGTTCACGGCAGAAAGGAAAGAACAAATAATTCATCCACTAGACGACACACCACCCTCTACAACAAGCGAGGGAGAAAATTAAGGTATGCAACATCTTTTCTGGTATAGAATAGTATAACAAAATACAGTGAAAATCTTTCACCCGGGCAACGCAGCATTTAAAAACACCTGCTCTATGTAGGATTGCTCTATCTAAGATATTGACGATTCCCGGGCAACGTCGAGTAAACAGGCCTGCTCTACCTATGATATTGAACACTTTGGATTAACTTATACCACTTATCAAATACAATATAGTATTATTACTATTATGACTCCCGGGCAATACCGAGTTAACAAAACACACATTTAAATACACCTGCTCTATCTAGGATGTTGAGCACTTTTGGATTACTATATACTACTTACCAAATGTAATATTGTAATCTTACATTTATTGTTCCTGTTTAGAGTGCTACTGAAACCACCCAAATAAAATTAAGGATGCCTCCAGAGCACTAGTAAAACCACCCTTTCCAAGTTCCCCCAGCCCCCGCCAGAAACGTTAAATAGTTTTGAAATAAAATGCAGAGTGGAAGGAATTCATTGAAATTATAGTGTTTTCTTTCTAAATTCTGACTGAAAAACTCGACCTATACACCCCCCCCCCCCGCCACGACGAAATCTGCCCCATAGCCCCCTTAGGGGAGCACTTAGAGATGCGGAAACACTTCCATTGTCTTCCCCGGTAAATTTTACATTAGAATACACTTTTAGATGTTATGTAGATTCTATAACCTTTTTTCTTCTGGGGCACACACACCATGAAATCCCCACAGCTACCTATTTGGAAAACGCAGCTGTCAAACCTGACATTGTCATATGGAACAAGAGAGAGAGAGTGGCAACTTTGGTTGAAGTCAGTGTCCCTAATGATGGGGGCCTAAACAGAGCTGAAAGGAAGAAAATAACAAAATATCAAGGTTTAATGTATGATATGAAAAGAAACTGGAACCTCAAAGAGATCTCCATCATTCCAGTTATCATAGGAACCACTGGACTCATGAAGAAGAACTTGAAAAAGTATTTGGCAATTATACCTGGTGAACCAAGTGCAAGAGAAATCCAAACAACTGCACTCAAGAGAACAGCCAGAATCCTGAAAAGAGCTCTCGGTTGAAGTCTGTAAATAGCATGTATGGCATTTGGAAGAATGCCCCGTCCCCAGTAAATGAAAAAAGTGAAAAGAAAAAGAAAAAAAGGGAGAAAAAACATTGAGTTTTAGATATAAAAATGTATACATCAGGACCGGCGACACAGTTATAAAAGTGTGTGTGTGGGGGGGGGGGGTCTCCTAAAAAGTGTGGGGGGGGGCCGGTTAAACACATGCATATATAACTTCATTATTGATGACCGTAAAGTGTGGGGGCCAAGTCAAAAAGTGTGTGTGTGGGGGGGGGGGGCTGTAGCCCTCCCCCCCCCCCCGGTGCCGCCGTCCATGTACATATATTTACTAATGAGTCACCACATATCAAGGCTTCTGAGAGACACTTGAGGATAAGGGTTAGGGTAAGGGTTAGATGAGATGGATAGATTGACAGTTGAATGATGAGAGGATTGAAACCCTAACCCACCCACTCAAAATATCAAAGTTACCCAGCAAACAACAATTTTTTTCCTTTTTGTCATGGAATGTGAAAATGGTTTTGTGAGTGTGAATGAAAAGGCTTGACCCCGGATTCACCTGGGACCATGATATGAGTGTGGATTGATGACTGGTTGTTTTAGCATTTTCTCTGTATGTCTGTCTGTCTGTCCGTCAGTCACAATTTTTGAAAGAAGTATCTTATAGAAATGGAAAATATTGCATTAATACTAAATAATAAATTCCCAACAAATAAGGTGGATGCCATAACCAAAAATCGAAATAGAAACCTTGAGATCTCAAGTCTGATGTCCTATTAACTGAGCTATTTAGATTTTCTGATAAGTAAATCATAAAATTATTACCATAACAAAATAATTATAGCTTTGACGTGACGTCATATATTTATGATTTACGTCATGTTTCAAAACATGAATTCAGACATAAGCGATAATAAAAATACGTAAATAAATGAATGGTTAAACATTATCAATAGCGTTGGAAATTTTAATAGTCCAAAACAATTTATTTTACTTAAACTACGTATTGGCATTAAAAAGTATTTAATATATACTACCTCTCTCTCTCTCTCTCTCTCTCTATATATATATATATATATATATTTATATATATATATATATATACATACACATACATATATATATATATACACACACACAGAGATAGAGAGATAGATAGATCTTAGGTAAACTTCTGCAGTTTACGGATCGTGCTGAAATAACGTTATTATTTAGACAACCATTCTTAACATGGGGAGGAGGCTTTGTTAACTATTCTGTACTTTCACCTAATAATTTAATAAATAAATTAATAAATTTGGGAAACTGAAACTCTCGCCGGAAGTTATATTATGGATAAAGGTTAATATCAGGAACTAAATCTTACCAAACACCGTTTGTTCTGACTTTGAGTCAGGTACTTTTTTGGTTTGCCAAAAGAAATGCATGCGTTGGACGGCTTTAGAAATTGACTTCCAGACAAACGTATCTCTGGCCAGGTCTTTATTTATCTCTCAAGTCCATCCAACATTTAAACTATATAGCCTGCAACGCGACAGATTTTCTTTGTAAGGCATTCCATCATGTGAGGTTTGTATAGGCTTTCTGACGTCAACACCAGCGTTTTTATCAAGACACCAGGTGATTGCCTACCAACGCTAAAGAGTGTTAATGTTTTAAATTCTATGAAAGAGAGGTAAGCAGACGTTTGAAAGTGTAGCAGTTACCTCCTCCTTTCAAAACATAACTACACCGGTTGGCCGTTAGGTGTCGCTTTTTCACCAACAGGTGGCGCTGAAAAGTGACACCAGAGTTATCTGCCCTTCTGACTATAAAACCAGGTGCAAACGGAAATTCTCTCTCTTCTTTACTCAACCGGCCTCAGCAGAACGACGCTGACACAGCGCTCCATCTCACTCTTTTCTCTTCAACTGGCCTCGGCATAACAACTACCAACACACGTTTCTTCTGTCAACACGTGGTCAAACAACGGTAAGAGTTCTCAACTCATTTTCTTTGTGTACGGCTTTCAAAGACTTTCCCCACGCCGGATTCATTTCTTCTTATACCTTTTCAAGAACTATTTTTCCATCGACACACATGCATACATCACACACTTCATCATTCCACGTACACACACGTTCAATAAACGTTATTTGAACTACCTCATCTTGTTTATTAATTATTACTCTGTCTTTGCATGCAACATTGCTTGAATCAACGAACACATATATAATCGGGGGACACGACCCTCGATCCCAACAAAAGCATTATAGTTCAAAAATATAAAAACTAAAGTAAAATTGAGAGAGAAACTGGGACTGAACTAAGTAACCTCTCCCGATCGACAACAAACACAAGTGCAGGAACAAGGTCATGGGGGTCAGCAACTATGTACTCAAATGTCACCTTAACCTGGTAGCCAGAAGTGGGTGTGACGTCACATGCCTCAACAGACATCTCGCTGTGCAGTTCCCAATTTAGGTTGACCCCCCAAAACCTTCTCCCTTTTTTTCTCAGTAGCCCCTTACGTCTACAGTGGCGGCCTGCCTTGTTTGGGGTGAACTATGTTAAAAAAACTAAAAAAAAACTGAGGGGGCTAAGTGAGATAGATAAACAGTCGTTTGGAAGTTTTTGAGGCAAACACCACAAATAAAGAATATCTTAACATCAACGGTAAATTAGGGGGCCAACAGCCCCAAAGATCCATGGCCGGAATGCACCCTCGCCACTGGCAGAAGAGAAGGCAATGACGACAGCCCAATAAAAGGTGCATTCTTCAAACTCCTCTTTTCTTTGTGTTGTGGTGTCAAACTTTAATTCCAGCAAGAATTTATCCATGGAGACGATCGTGGAATGACTGCCTTAGTCACAGAGGATTGCTATAGTTGAACATGGGAGACACGAGGTATGTTTTATCTGATTTTCTATCGCTATCTACAAGGCTGTGAAAAATAACATGTTTACCACAGGCGACCACATGAGATCGGATTGTTCGATATAGTGCAAAGTATTTGGAAATAAAGAAGAACTTAAAATCAGCTTCAGTAAGTAAAAAATATGCACATCTGAATGTCCACGTATTTTATTTGGTTGTGACTTGTGAGGCATTAAACCTCCCCTGAGAGGGGAGACATAAGGGAGGTTTAATGTAAAAGCAGATGTGATATGTTGAATAGAATTATTATATTAATGTTCTAATTTCTATGAAAGACATTTCCCGCTCAGCTAAAAAAAATCCTGCATCTTAAAAACTAAAACCTAAAATAGAAATACAAGCAAGCTCGTGTTAACATAAGGTCACCCATTATATTGACACGACAAAGAAACAGGGATAGGCCACCCTATAGAAAACAGAACAATAGAACAAGAAATAGGAAGTAAAATCAATCGAACCATTGTTCGTGAGAAGCCCAACGATTGGCTAAGAGAACAACAAAGAAACAGGAATGAATCATCCTATAGAAAACAGAACATTAGAATAGGAAGTAGGAAGTAAAATCAACCGAACCTTTGTTTGTGATAAGCCCAACGATTGGCTAAGAGAACAACAAAGAATCTGATTGGTTAACTAGCTAGATGTGTATATAGAAACACCCGGCAAAATTAAGTCCATGCATTTTAGCCTGACGATTACCCCCGGGGATGAAACGCGGAAGTGTCTGTGTAGCTTAATTGCCATAAATATATTTTCATAACTTACTACCTAGCTTTACTCACGTATCGAGCACTGTTGAAGTAAATACTGAAAATTGATACATAAAAAATTATATCTCCTTATAACATTTTATGCGGATATATGAAATAATAATAATAATAATAATATATATATATATATATATATATATATATATATATATATATATATATATATATATATATATATAAATGAATAAATGCGAAAGTTTTTTCCATTTAACCTAACTATATTCACATCAAAACATGTTAGGATTATTGAAATACTCTATATATAGGCATCTCCTACTCACTCAAACCAATCTCGTTTTGCTTTTTTATATATTTATTTATTTTTACTATTTAATAAATTAATATTCTGTAATATACCTTTCTACTATTGTCAAATTTTCTTCTACATACGCAATCGTTTTATCGATAGCACTATTATTATAATTATAAATAAAATAAGACAAGGAGATTTCATTAATTAAATGATAGCATTTAAAAACTTATTAAAAATTTCGTTTTCAAGGGAGATAATTTACTTCCGGCTTTAGTAAAGTGTCAAATATCACTGAGATGTTGAACAGATACTACACTTTGATCTTAGCCAAAAAGCCACGGAACCATAATAAATATTTTTTTTGTGACTAGGCATTTTTAAATCGAAAAAACAAAAACAAAAAAAAATTGATTGGAATATTTTTTAATGGGCATTGTAGTGTAGTATCAGTTCTGTTGTCATAAGACTGTCCTCCCAGGAATTACGTCCTCCATTTTTAAGAGTGTGTAGGGGGGAATTCTCCCAGAATGAAAAATCCCCAAGACTCGATCTAGTCAGAATATCTTTTAGGGAAGGGGGGGGGGGTAGGTAGTGTAGTATCGGTTCTGTTCTCATAAGACCGTCCACACAAGAATGACTTCCTCCTTTTTGGGTGGAGAGAAGCCGTGTTCGTTCATCAGGATATTATCGTCTGTCAGGGGGTGGGGGTCAGTGTAGTATATGTTCGTTCACCATAATACTAGCTAAGGAAGAACAATAACTCATATTATAATAAACATGTCTTTTTTAACTAGAAAATTATGAATGTTATCGTTCTTCCTTAGCCAGCATATTCATCTTTGTTTATAAAGATGGCGACTATATTTTTCCAGACAATTTTCATTTAAGCGTTTCATGTGGACAATGAAACATGCTATGATTTTTAATGTTATCTAAATAAATAAATGCAAAAGTTTTTTCCACCTATTCTAACTATATTGACATTAAAACGGTTTATGCTTATTTAATTCTCTGTAGTATATTTTCATTCGTCATGATACATTCCTCCCAGGCATTACATCCTCTTCGGGGGGAAGGCCGTACAGTATACATTCGTTCCTCACGATACCATTTCCTCAGGATTACCAGTTTTGTGTGTGGGTGGAGTTAGTGTACTATCTAATCTGTTGTCATGATATCATCCTTCCAGGCATTAACCCCTCCTTTTTGGGGGGGGGGGAGGGGGTCAGTGTATGTAGTTCGTTCATCATGATATCATCCTCCCAGCTTCTCATTTGCATATTTATTTATTTTTAAGTTTCTAATGAATTAATATTTTCTAATCTGTTAATAATTAAATACATGCGTTTATTATTTTTTTAATAAATTTGTTGCTGTTGTTGTTGTTGTTTCTATTTACTTCCTCCCACGAGAGCAGAGTTAGGCACAATGCCAATATTTAACGTGGTGAGAATTCAGCTTCCCCAAAATGGGCACTCTGAATTGGAACAAAAATTTCAATTGCCTCGGTCTAGAAGGATTTCTCCTTCACTGACAGAGAACATAAAAACTAAATGCAGATTCAGTAGAGATACTACATTTTACTCCTAGCCAAAAGGCTTAGGAGTTAACATGTTGTTGTTGTTGATGATGATGATGATGATGATGATGATGATGATGCTGCTGATGATGATGATGATGCTGATGATGATGATGATGATGATGATGATGATGATGATGATGATGATGATGATGATGATGATTTATAGAAAATGAATTAACCTCCTCTAATCTTTCTAAATTACAAAAAAAAAAAATTTTTTTTAATATTCTTTATGTATTTTTCTTTCTTTTATAATAAAGGTGAAAAGTACAAAGTACCCATTTCGAATTACTCAGTAATATAAAAGTGAAGTATTTGACCAATCGACGTTCCACCCTTATGTTTATTCATTTCATTATATGTTTTAATTGGGAATTTATTTTAATTTTTATGCTGAAACAAAATAAAATTCACTGAAATTGAATATCTTAAAGACCATATCAAATGACCTTTTTGTTGTTTTTTTCTAAAAAAACAAAACAAAATTTGACGATGTTCATGCACAGAATCGCTGTTATGATACAAAAAATGGAAAAATACTTGTAATTAAAGTTCTAGTGGATAATTTTTTCTACTTTTTTCTACAGTAAGAAAATAACACTGAATAAGTACATAATACTGTTTTTATAACAAAATAATTTTTTCGTATGGCCGCTCATCTGCACAAGCACCCAAAGTTTCCTTATAGGTTATCTCCCTTCTTCCATATCTGTATAGGGATCAGATCTTCCTTGCTCCTTATAGCTAGGAATTAGAGTTATCTGCTCTTAGTTCCTTTTTTTCTGTTGTTAATTTTTGAAGGGGCTACTTTTCGCTAGTCTACCTAATGTAGATAAAACGAACGCCTTATGCGTGTGTTACGGTAAAACATGTCTCTGTCCTTTTATTGAATTTATCCTCCAGTCTGGAATATCAAGTCCGCATAATACAAAAGGTTCAATGGTTTTGATTTGATCGATCTTTGAATTTGTAAACTACTATGACATATGTGTAGGTCAGATGTCAGATCAAATTCTGAATTTTGTCATTATATTTTTTTCTTACACCTACGACCCCTCCCCCTCTTTCTGCCCTGTTTTGGGGGTATGATCATTATTTTGACATCAGAGATGGAGAATTAATTCCTTTTATTTTCCAGAGGTTTGTTTTTCAAAACCTAGTTGAGAGTGAAGGGTAGGTGAAGCTCTCTTTAGTCTTGGTAGGTAATCACTTAGAGATGGTGTCTCGATAAAAGCACTGGTCCCCAGCACCTCACTAGGTTGGCGTCAGGAAGGGCATCCGGCTTATAAAAATCTTGCCTCAACTTTCAAAGAAAATCTGTCGCATTTCATTATGTAGTTTAAATAATGACCTGGCCAGAGATAGGTTAGTTTGGAAGTCTATTTCCAAAAGCCGTCCAACACATGCCAGCATGTAAAATAAACGTTAAAACAGATATGAAATAAAACGGAAATTAGAAAGGATAAAAACAAAAATATGCAGACATAAGTTGTCCGTCATATTTAACAATATTTTATATATATATATATATATATATATATATATATATATATATATATATAGAGAGAGAGAGAGAGAGAGAGAGAGAGAGAGAGAGAAATGAAAGAAGAGGGATAAACATGTACGAATGACAAATCTATTTCCACTTCGATTGTTCAATGCAAAGGCGTACTTGGTAAAAACATGTTTATTATTCTTTCCTTAAGCCAAGGCTTTTCAAAGATTAAAATCTTATCATCAGAGGAATTACATAGATAAATAAGTTGGACAGACCCCATATTTTTTTTACACGCACACTCTCACTCTCCATTACTTAATATTTGATGGGGAAAAGAGGAGAAAGATTTAAGGAAGGTTTTCTTCAAAGAAACCAGCAGAAAAACACATTTTAATGCAAACTTTAAAGCTCACTACTTGAGCCTTTGACCCATAACTAAGAGTTTAGGATAATAAAGACGAATTTTAATGAGTATCATTTGGATTATTCGGACCACTATTCTCATCATGGTTACTATTTTCATACTGAATATTATGTTTAGGAATTTGAGGAGAGGATTGATAATTTGTATTGTTCAAACTACTATTCTCTACTTGGGTAAAAATGACAACCCAAATGAGAATAGTAGTTCAAATAATCCAAATAATAAATCCTCATCTCAAAAATTGAGAAACATGAATTGCAATGAATAAGCAATTTATTGTAGTAAAAAGAGTAAAAGCTATGAATGCATGTATTAGAATGGGCAGACATTGTACATGAAAACAGATTTTCAGACTGTTCTGTGGACAGATAAAGTCAGAGCCACACTCGATGACCTGAATTGATGGAAGAAAGGTTGGCTCATTGAAGATGGAAGTCCTAGCATGCGATTTAGACGTCAACAGGGAGGTGGAGGAGTGATATTTTGGGCCATAATTGTTGGTAATGCATTAATTGGACTATTCAGGGTGCCTGAAGGTCTAAAACTGAACTTTCGTTACTATTGACTTCCTAGAAAACAATTCTCTGGTTAAATTCACAGATTGAAGACCTTCAAAAGAACCCTGTATTTCAACAGGATAATGCCCCTAGTCATGCATCTCGTTTAACCAGATAGTGGCTTGCTGATCAAGGATTTACAGGGACTAAATTCATGGATTGGCCATTTCAGAGCCCAGACTTGAACCCGATTGAAAACCTATGGTCCATTATGAAACATTGAATTTACAAGAACGGATGCCAATTTACTTTCAACGATGATCTATGGCATCGCATTTTGGAATTATCTTCTCTTATAACTTCAGACATGAAGAAACTTACTTCAGTGGATAAAGGAGTCTGAGAGTTGTTTACGTAAATCACTTTCTATGTGCTATTTTGTTGTTGCAGAACTGTTAACTAACATTAAATCACAGTTCAGTTTATTTCTGTTTGTTTTTTTCATACTAGAAAATGAAATGCATTACAAAAAAATAAAGTTGTGCATAACCGTTTGGGTCGTTTGATCTCTATTTGCTAAAAACATTATCAACATATTTTCAAAGTCAAATATGGAAAAACAATATTGTTATAATCAACCAATAAAAGATACCAACATCTTTAGATTGTCTTCTTTGAAATATACTTCTGATGGTACATGTACACAACTGTGCTATTTGCAAACACTGTTGGTTCGCACTGTAGACTTGTCAGAAGCAGACAAAAATAAATTATGATTAGTTACATAAACAGATAAAATAAATTAGGTTTTGTCACTTACGGGATGTACACAGAATAACGAATTTACACGAACTTTTTTTCACTCTCCATTTCTTAATATTTTTTCAAATGTTGAATTTTGGCTTTTCCACTGCCAACTTATCTATCTATGTAATTCCTCTGATGATAAGATTTTCATCTTTGAAAAGCCTTGGCTTAAGGAAAGAATAATAAACATGTTTTTACCGAGTACACCTTGCATTGAACAATCGAAGTTGAAATAGATTTGTCATTCGTACATGTTTATCCCTCTTCTTTGATCTACCTTTATAATTGCTCTATCTCGTATATTGAGTTTAAACCATTTCACTATAGGTTCTATCTACTAAAAGCATACTTTTAGTTTCATATTTTATATATATATATATATATATATATGAGAGAACAAGTGTCTAAGGTCTCTCTGTACAGGGGGTTGTCAGGACAACCTGGCATGAGGATACTTCCTCCTGCAAGTAAACTCTGACCAGATATTCAATAAAACATAGTATTCGAAGCCCAAATAAGATCCTCTTGGTATCGTTACATACTGGTTAAATACGAGGAATGGTGCACCTTCTTCAAGGTATGTTGCTTCTAGCTGGATAGTCCACTAGACTAGATGAATCCTTATTCTGGAATCCGGTAAGAAAGATATACTATAACATAATTAACTGGTTGATTGGGGGGGGGGGGGGGGAGAAAATTAATGTTCTTCACTTCTTTAACATTTTTGACATGTAAAGGAGAACTTTAATTGAATACTCGAATATGTATGTGTCTCATATAGAGATCAAGTGTTAGGCCGTTGATTTCTGAGAACTTCGACCGAAGTAAAATAAAACCAAAGCGAAATATATGAAGCGATTGTAAATAAATGAAATAATATACAGATTTACATCAGTATTTAATACACTTTTTATTTTTGAATATGATTTACATGTAATTTAAGTCTTATATATATATATATATATATATATATATATATATATATATATATATATATATATATATATATATATATATATATATATATACCAACTGGACAAACCCCATATCTTTTTTACACAAACTTTTTTTCACTCTCCATTACTTAATATTTTTTCAAATGTTGAATTTTGGCTTTTCCACTGCCAACTTATCTATCTATGTAATTCCTCTGATGATAAGATTTTGATCTTTGAAAAGCCTTGGCTTAAAGAAAAGAATAATAAACATAATTTTATTAATGAATATACCTTGCATTGAACAATCGAAGTTGATATAAATCTGGACATTCGTACATGTTTATCACTCTTCTTTCATCTATCTTATATATATATATATATATATATATATATATATATATATATATCTTATATATATATATATATATATATATCTTATATATATATATATATATATTTAAATGTAAATTCCCATCATCTCAAGGCTGCGGGAATATCTATTCTGCCTACTGAAAGATAGTCACCGTATATTAATATGAAGTGATCGTCTTATGTAGACAGAAAGAATATTCCTGCAATCTTGAGTTGATATATATATATATATATATATATATATATATGTATGTACATATATATATACATATATATATACATATATATATATATATACATATATATATACATATATATATACATATATATATATACATATATATATATACATATATATATATACATATATATATATACATATATATACATATATATATATATTGGCTATAACATATTTTGACCCCGACAATCTTCCTAGCTAAAATAACCATAAACTGACAAGTCAAAGCCATTAATTCCATTCATCTCGCGTCCTTTGAAGGAGACAGGCCACTGCTGATAACACTACAATCAAAATCATGTTTTTCATTCTCTGCTTGTTCATGCCAACAGCCATGCCGAAGTCTGGACACTTTCTGACATATTAAAATTAATATTCTGTATGATTTTTCTACATTGTTTTCTTTATCCTGAGGAAGTCTTTCAATAAAGACGAAACGTTGATGAATACATAAATCATATAGGTTTTGGCTTTCCTTTTTTCCTTTTACATTACATCGGATCATTTTATCCCCACTTTTCTTCAAGTAAATATATATATATATATTTATTTTTGGTAGTCAAACTTTCAGAGTTTAAGCTCAATAGATATTACTTTATAATTACAGAGCATTTATAAATAGACAACAAAAAACAGATTCCAGTGACTATATCTCTATTTTCGAGTAAAAAGATGAATTTTTACTGTGCTCCAATGGTATTTTAGTTGGGAACTAATTTTAGGTTTATGGTTTAAATCGAGAAGAAAATCAGAATGACGAACTTACTTGGAAGAGTAATACGTCTGGCCGAATCTGACTGAAACAGAAATGTTATATAAGCAAAAAGGGATCACCATTCTTCCTCAAAATAAATAATGGCTCCACAACTAAATAGATATGAGCTTTTATTTACGGGAACACAGGAACAAAATGAAGATAGTACAATGGGCTGATTCATGTTGGTTAGACGAAATAATATCCTGGAGTTCTTCGACTCGTCTACCATTGGTCTAGGTTGTGAGCGCAGGATATACGTCTTGTCCATTTGAGAGATAAGCTGGGACTGAAGATTCGCGTGGTTCAGCTTTCGCACCAAAACGATTCATCGCGTATGAATTTAGTTACAGGAAGAAGTGCCATACGCCCATGCTGTGAAGAAGCAATGATTACATAAATGCCAAACCGAATTACAATCTCACTGCCAGTCACGTAGACCGATACAAAATAGTTTGCTAATACAACTGCTACAGTATCACCACGGTAACAAAACTTGCCGACAAGCTCGATAGCTTCGCCATCCAGACATACTTTCTCCACATCTGTTTAGCATACATGTGAGTATATACATCGTTTAGTACGTACATATTATCAAAAAGAAAAAGAAATTGCTAAAATGTCTTCATGGCTTTCTATAATCAGTGTTTCAATTGAATGGTGATTCGACCTTAGAATAACCTCTATGCTGAGAAAATGTAGTTCTCTTTCAGTAAATCCGATGACCTAATGGGTCGGGTTCGGTCAGATTTCACTAATCATAGATCTGTCATTGTGCTGCAGTCGCGTGAGAGAGCGATGGGTGAGGGCCAATCATTCACTGCCATATAACATGACACTCCTACACAACTGCTATACAACTTACCCCAGATATAAAGAGGAATAGCTTACGATTATATCAGATGTGACTCTAACCCTAACCCTAAGCCTAACCCACTTTATGAGTAACTAGAAACTACTGGAAAAACATTTACAAAACTGTTTACCTGGCACAGTTTCAGTAGATGTTGTTCATACCAATCACGGATACGTCCTCGACATTCAGTCCAACGGAGGTGGACCATTATGACTGATGGTGTCCTTTCTGTCGAGATGAGGTATGGTTCTGGGTTCACCCTCCCACGCCTTTCCTCCCTTCTTTGGGATGGAGTTAGTTTTGCTAACTGCCTGATGGTTCTGGGTTCACCCTCCCACGCCTTTCCTCCCTTCTTTGGGATGGAGTTAGTTTTGCTAACTGCCTGATGGTTCTGGGTTAACCCTCCCACGCCTTTCCTCCCTTCTTTGGGATGGAGTTAGTTTTGCTAACTGCCTGATGGTTCTGGGTTCACTCTCCCACGCCTTTCCTCCCTTCTTTGGGATGGAGTTAGTTTTGCTAACTGCCTGATGGTTCTGGGTTCACTCTCCCACGCCTTTCCTCCCTTCTTTGGGATGGAGTTAGTTTTGCTAACTGCCTGATGGTTCTGGGTTCATCCTCCCAGGCCTTTCCTCCCTTCTTTGGGATGGAGTTAGTTTTGCTAACTGCCTGATGGTTCTGGGTTCACCCTCCAGGTTTTTCCTCCCTTCTTTGGGATGGAGTTAGTTTTGCTAACTGCCTGATGGTTCTGGGTTCACTCTCCCACGCCTTTCCTCCCTTCTTTGGGATGGAGTTAGTTTTGCTAACTGCCTGATGGTTCTGGGTTCATCCTCCCAGGCCTTTCCTCCCTTCTTTGGGATGGAGTTAGTTTTGCTAACTGCCTGATGGTTCTGGGTTCACCCTCCAGGTTTTTCCTCCCTTCTTTGGGATGGAGTTAGTTTTGCTAACTGCCTGATGGTTCTGGGTTCATCCTCCCAGGCCTTTCCTCCCTTCTTTGGGATGGAGTTAGTTTTGCTAACTGCCTGATGGTTCTGGGTTCACCCTCCCAGGCCTTTCCTCTCTTCTTTGGAATGGAGTTAGTTTTGCTAATGTTCTGGGTTCACCCTCCAGGCCTTTCCTCCCTTCTTTGGGATGGAGTTAGTTTTGCTAACTGCCTGATGGTTCTGGGTTCACCCTCCCAGGCCTTTCCTCCCTTCTTTGAGATGGAGTTAGTTTTGTTAACTGCTGATGGTTCTGGGTTCACCCTCCCAGGCCTTTTCTCCCTTCTTTGGGATGGAGTTAGTTTTGCTAACTGCCTGAGGTGCCTCAACCGGGGAATGCTGACGGGGCTGCTCAGGCATTTTTTTGCGAGGGCCAGAGTGTGCTGCCTATTGTGCGCTGGCCTAACAAATCCCACTTTCCAACCTTGTGTCACATTTTCCCGTGGTGGGATAGGGGTAAATATCAGTCTGACAGTGGTTCTGTTGCTGTCAGGCTGAAGTATGGTTCTCTTTCGGTCCTAAGGGCTAAACCCTCGCAGACTTTACCTTCTCTCTGAGAAAGGGGGTTTCGTTTATTGCTAATCGCCTGAGGCGCCCCTACCGGGAAATGCAGCATTTTGTATGCCAGAGTGCACTTCACCTAGAGCGTCGACTTTTCAAAACCTCATCTGACCTTGTGTCTAACCTTCTGCAGAGGGGAGGTAAATAAACATACCAAACTGGCCAGGTTACATGATATGTCCTGCGTCAATTTGGGGCCCCATTACTGAGTACATTTAATTTACCAATAATAAAATAAATTATCTTTCGTCATCCTGAAAAATATTTTATATTTTAATTAAATTTTTTTTCTTTTTGTTTTTCAGGAAATTTTTTTTACATCCATTCACCCCAAACAAGGGGGCACATTGACACTGAGACGTAAGGGGCTACTGTGAATTAGGGGCCAGATTTACGGGGACATCCTAAGTGGGGAGTTGTGCAGCGAGATGCTTGTTTACATTACATTCAAATGTCTGCATGTTGGTACAGCCGGGGAAACTAGGAGAAGGGAGGAAATTTTAATTATTATTATTTTTTTTTAATTTATTTATATATTATATTTTTTTAAATTATATTTTTTAACTATAAATGATGTTTGACAGTATTTTTCTTGACAAAAATGTTTTTATTTCATTTTTTAAACATTTTTTGGAACTTTGTAAATCAATTGCATTCATTTCAAAGGTCACCTAGCGAATTTATACAACGTTTCATTTTTTTTAGACGAGTAAAATCAATTTACATCGTATTTTAATGTTATTGTGATCTATAGATTTTAGTTTTATTGTTAGTTGAAAAACAATAAATATTTTATAATTTCATCATTAGTACCAGCAATAGAAAATTAAGTTAAAAAAAAACGATCGTATTTGAAATCAGAAATTAGGCTAAAAATTTTCAGATTCCTTTACTAATTCCGATTAATCGTCCCAACACTACTTATCTCTAGACATAGACATAGAAATTTAGGAGATATATGTAAGGGAGTAAACGTCCGAAACTTTTTAAAATCATAATAAAACTTTGGTAAAAAATAACTAAAAAAATGTCAACATTTTGTAGGACGTCCGAAAGATTTTAAAATAATAACATTTTTAATCATATTTTGGTAAATATTATTTTAAATAATATTTTGGTAACAAATATTTTTAATAATAATATTTTGATAAAAAAAATTTTAAATAATATTTTGGTGAAAAAAATATTTTTAATGATAATATTTTGATAAAAAAGTTTAAATAATATTTTGTTAAAAAAAATTATAAATAATAATATTTTGGTAAAAATTTCACGGCATAGTTTAATAACAATAAAAAGAGAGATTCAGCAATGAAAGTAAAAATACTCCCAAGCAACGCCGGGTAGAGACAGCTAAAATATATCAAAATGAGTAAATGCAAAAGTTTTTTCGTTTATCCGAACTATATTCATATCAAAATGTGAACCCCACTGCATACGTTGGTCAACCACAAAGGTGTGATATCCTGGTCACGGTGCCGGATTGTGAACCCCCTGCCGTGCAGATCGTTGTGGTAATAAAAAAATAGATCCAAGTCTCTCTAGGCCGAGATGGCGACGATGATGATGATGACGTCGCCAATCTGGTCGTCTCGTCCAGCTACAAACTCACTCCCACGTTGAAACTGTTTATAGCAGCGAGCGATCACTGGGCGAACAGCAACCGGTTAGCTCCGTGGGGCGAAGAATCATTTCAAGCAGAACATAAGGAAAGGAACAATGTTCAACAACTCGGTCTGGGTTTTTTTTTGTATAGAAGAGTAATTATTAGTAAAAATAAAAGAATTGATTTTACATTGGTCAATGGTAGGATTAATTGTTTTTCACTAAGTTATTTCGCTAGTTCTCTGTGTGTGCGAATGTGCGTGCAAATTCTTTACATAAATGGTTGTCTAAGTCACAAGCTTAACGGGCGAAGGTGGTGGCTAGAATCTTGTCCGGTCTGGTTCTTCGGCGCACGCTAATTTGGTCTCCCCCCCGGGCGTCAGTTCAACTCTCGCTCGTGCGTGAAAAAAACACTTTCTTTTATTGAAGCGGCAGTATCTTTTTTATCTCTCTCTCGTCCTCTACCCTCCTCCTTGTCTGTCTGTCTTCCTCTCTCAAAGAGGTTGGGGACGGGCGTCTCACTCCTTTTTTTCTCACAATAAATGGAAAAATTTCTTCGACTGTCGGAGAAATTTTTCTTCTGGTTTAATTATTTTTGACAAAGGGAAGTCTCTTTTCCCGAAATATTAAATAATGATTTTTAATCACCCGGACATCACACAAACAGCTAAAAACACTCTTGCTGTTATGTAAGGTTTTAGGAAAAATAAATAGTAAGTCATATTTCGTATTCAATCGATTTATTGTTTTTGTTCCTTACAACTTGCATCTTACCCGGAATTTGCATTGCCCACAGCCTTTCAAAAACTTACTAATATATATATATATATATATATATATATATATATACAATAATATTTATAAATAAATATTTATTAATTATTTTAATTACCTACAGACATCGATGTTTCATGCTAACGCAATCTTCAGTGTAGGAACTAATTCTCAACGGTCGGTGGGCGCGAACCCCGATCACAAATCGCCACTGATTCGTAGTCGAGGATCTTATCCATCGGCCATAGCCAATTAGTTAGTAAATATAGAGGAATTTTAAATGTAAATAGTGAATCGGCGGCTAGATACCAAGCAGTAAAGAGTATATATATATATTGATTGGTTGAATTCCAATGGCCAAGATAAAACGTAAGTCTACAATCATAATTTTAAAAAATTTAGTTTTTTAGTTTTGCGAATGCTTATATTTTTATCGTCTTACGACCGTTTCGCAACATGCAAATAAAAATACATGCTGCTCATCAGAGACCTTGATTTAATTATTAAAATAAGTGTACTCGTCTAAAGCAAAAAAGAAGAAAGATGAAAAAAATGAAGGAAAGCATGCAAAACTCACATTGAAGATTATTAGAGAAAAATACCCCCCAAACATCGGTCATAACGTAGACTTTATTTCAAGCCGCCATATTGGATTATATATATATATATATATATGGTTTAAATGTGAAAAGGTTACTTGCCATTATTTAGTGACCTGTATGAAATGCAAAAAGTCTGAGTGTTAAAAGTAAATATATATATATATATATATATATATATATATATATATGTAATTACAGAAGATTAAGAAAATATTGGTACTGTCAGTTTCAAATCCAAATAAAGGGGATCTATAGTTGGCCTCCTATGCTGGACTCTATTCAGCCTCTGTTTATGTTTGTCTCCTTTGAAAATTGGCGTCGGGACCCCCATTTTGTTTGGATTTGAAACGGACGGTATTGATGTTGTCTTAAATAAACATTAGAAACGGTCTATGCGGATCAACCTACGTTTTGACGCTTACGCGTCTTGTTCAAGACTCTGAAGTCATATATATATATGTTCGTATGTTTATCAAATTATTAAGGAGCCGTGAAGATGGTGAAACGCAGGCGTCCGTGGATCATTGTATTAAGAACATAAACAAATATTTAGACCCTTTCGTAGATGGGGTACGACAGTGTAAAGGGGAGGTAACTAAATTAATAGATGGGGTACAACAGTGTAAGGGGAGGTAATTAAATTCATAGATGGGGTACGACAATGTAAAGGGAGGGGGGGATAATTAAATTCATAGATAAGGTACGACAGTGTAATGGGGTAATTAAATTCAAAGATGGGGTACGACAGTGTAAGGGGGGTAATTAAATTCATAGATGGGGTATGACAGTGTAAAAGGAGGTAATTAAATTCATAGATGGGGTATGACAGTGTAAAGGGAGGTAATTAAATTCATAGATGGGGTACGACAGTGCAAGAGGAGGTAATTAAATTCATAGATGCGGTATGACAGTGTAAAGGGATGTAATTAAATTCATAGATGGGGTATGACAGTGTAAAAGGAGTTAATTGAATTCATAGATGGGGTACGACAGTGCAAGAGGAGGTAATTAAATTCATAGATGCGGTACAACAGTGTAAGGGGAGGTAATTAAATTCATAGATGGGGTGCAACAGTGTAAGGGGAGGTAATTAAATTCATAGATGGGGTACGGCAATGTAAGGGGGGTAATCAAATTCATAGATGGGTACGACAGGGGGGTAATTAAATTCCCTTATAACATTCAGGTGAATCTTCTCCGTTGATAAGTAAATAAACATTGTCTCTATTACCAAAACCATAAGAAAAACAATGAACGCATGTGTGTGTGTTACTGTAGGAAATAACTAACAAAACAAGTCAATGACAGATCGCTGCAACTCATCGTTTTGCTTCAATGATGTTTTCAATTTCTCTTACTCAAAAAGTGCCAATCTGCGCATAACATCGACCGGACTCTACTTATCCTAACGTCTTTTACAACTTGAGGTGCGTTTCTGCTTCTATCGTGATTCGACCCTTCGGGTTAATACTATCAAAATGAAGAAGAAAAGATTAAAAAAACTAAAGACAGTCTCGCATAACAAAGTTGTTTTGCAACGAAAGCTTGCAAAAGAAAAGAAAAAATTAAATAAATGATTTTTTCATTTAAATTGCACCATGTATTGATTTTCAAAAATATTTCACTTAAATATATTTATCATTTTCTTTAAGGTACAGAATTTTGTTAGGGAAATTACGAAGGGAAGACGTGTTATCATTCATGATTAAAAGATACGAGAGAAAAAAAAATGTGCCAGCCGACCGGTTTCGCCAACACCTTAACAAGAGCTGTATCGTGGGATTTTTAAAAGGGGAGAATGTAGAGAAAAAAAAGAAGGAAAGTATATATTTAAAACAAAGAGAGCGTTATGTTATTTACAATAGGGGATGTTTTCTAGAGACTAATCACACTCAACCTCAATAGACGCTCATTCTGTTTACAGAGGAAGGGCCGTTAGAGATGTACGTAGATAGTCTCTAAGATTTTAAGGTGGAAAATGGAGTGAGCACGACTCAAGATGGTATATGAGTCAATGCTGAAGTTCGTTGTGCACGACGGGTTTTTAATCAAATGGTCGGTTATAGAAAACCCGAATGTATTTTTTAGAACTTCTGTTGACTGGAAGGTTCCATTCCTAATTTTACTAGGGATGTGTTGCTGTACTCTGTTGTCCAATCTCAACATCGTTCTACCTACGTAGTCGGCACTGCAACTACATTGAAAATGATAAATCAAATTAGTTTTGTGGTTGTGGTGGAGGGGTAGAAAATAGCAATTTTTCCACTGCTCAGCTGATTTGTTTGGCAAACTTCTCACTTACTGTACTTAACCAAGGCAAACGAATATAAATCGGACATCTAGTCACCGTATTAGGTTTTATTTCAGAAAAAATTGGCTACTTTTCTTTCAATGACTGACCTAATCACATCGAGAGGGTAGCCATTATTGGACAAAGTATTAATAATAAATTTTATTTCTTTGTCTAATTTTAATTTTGAACAAATCATAAGGACTCTATGTGTTAGGGTCCAAATTAAATTTAACTTTCGTTTGCCTGGACAAAATGAATCCCAACGAGTATACAATCCTGTGAACGTAGGTTTACGGTAAATTGATATTAGGTAACAGGGTGGAGTTTTCGCTACTAATACATTGAGGAAAGCTAGAGACGAATTTAACTCTCCTTCATAAGTATACATTAATGCGGGATGCATTTTGTTCAATAAGGAGAAGAATGTATTTGCCTGTTTGATTATTGAAGAGGCAAAATGTGTCGTCTACATATCGAAAGTAGACTAACGGTTTCATGGGTCCAGATAGTAATTCTTTCTCATAGAAACCCACAAAAATGTTCGCCATTGTTGGTCCCAGGACTGAGCCCATAGAAACACCATCTATTTGCCTATACATTACATCGTTAAAACTGAATTCAACAGATGTAGTGGCAAATTTAATTAGCTCAACGAACGTGCTCTCAGGAATGGAATGGAATGGGACGATGAATGGCGACAATATAAAAAAATCGGCACAGATATCTATTGTTTCCAAAATAGGGACACAAATAAATAGGTTACTAATATCATAAAAATTTATTAGTAACCTTAGACTGTTGAATGTAATTTGCAACATAGAATTAATCTTTTAAGCAGTATTTACTATAGTGCTCTAATACTGGTTGTAAAATACCAAAGATCCATTTTGCAACCTTGTGTTTTGATGACCCTACCACCGACAGAATAGGTCTTGTGCGTTTTGGGTAATCCATATAGACGTGGACAAATACTATATATATATATATATATATATATACATATATAGTAAGTCATGAAAATATATTTATGGCAATTAAGCTACACAGAGGCTTCCGTGTTTCATCCCCGGAGGGAATCGTCAGGCTAAAATTTTAGCCTGACTATTCCCCCGGGGATGAAACGCGGAAGCCTCTGTGTTACTTAATTGCCATAAATATATTTTCATGACTTACTACCTAGCTCTACTCACGTATCGAGCACTGTTGAAGTAAATACTGAAAATTTATACATAAAAAATTATATCCCTTTATAACATTTTATGTGGATACATGAAATAATAATAATAATAATAATAATAATATATATATATACAAGGGGTGTTCAATAAGTAATGCCCTGACCCATTTCCCATAGCAGTAGATTAATGAAACTTGGCACAGTTATTAGCCTTTCTCTACATAGGAACCATCCAGAGTTATGCATTTCTCCCAGCGTTTGATGCAGCTCTGGACACCGTTTTTGTGGAACACCCCAGGTTGGTCCTCCACACATGCTGTAACTTCAGAAATCAAGGCTGCATCATCTGGGAAACGCTTTCCACTCAAAAACAACTTCATGGCTGGGAAGAGATGAAAGTCAGAGGGTGCATGGTCTGGAGAGTAAGGGGGATGGAGGAGGATTTCATAGCCACACATCAGTGCACATCTCCAAATTCATCCTCGAGCACTCGACGCGTTCTTGCTTCTAGAAAGGTGTGAGCAACCTGAGAATCCATCTGGCGGACACCTTATGCATATGCAAATGGTCATGAATGATAGTTTCCACAGACCCTGTACTAATCTTGACCTCTTGGGCTATTTGGCAAATAGTAATGCGTCAATCTTCCAAAATGGCAGCCTCAACTTGACGGACAGATGCCTCATTAATGGCAGAAGAGGGACAACCAGGTCTGGGAGCTGTTTCCACAGATTTCCAGCCATGTTTGAATTGGGATTCATTTTGTCCAAGCGAACGAAAGTTAAATTTAATTTGGACCCTAACACACACAGCCCTTATGATTTTGTTCAAAATTAAAATTAGACGAAGAAATAAAATTTATTATTAATACTTTGTCCAATAATGGCTACCCTCTCGATGTGATTAGGTCAGTCAGCGAAAGAAAAGTAGCCAGTTTCCACAGACTTCCGGCCATGTTTGAATTCAGCATGCCAGCGTTTTACAAGGTCATATGATGGGACATCATCACCATAAGTTTCTTTCATTTTATCAAAAGTCTTCTTCAGTGTGCGTCCTTTCAAATACAAACACCGGATCACTGCGCGACACTCAACTGGCTTCATTTCACACCTGACTCAGTTCAAACACCTGTAAATCAGTAACCATAATTTGTTGAGAGCTGTTTTTGCAACATAACCCATACAAATATAAATCATTACACATGCAAAATTTCATCTAGATCAGACAACTAGAAGTGGGTCAGGGGCATTACTTATTGAACTCTCCTCGTATATATAGGTATTTTTCTTTTTTTTCTTTTCTCAACTCCTGTCACTTTCTTCAACCAAATATGAAATTATGAAAATGAGTAGAGAAATGCAGTTATTAAAAAATGCATGCAAGAATGACGTTTCATTTGTTTAAAAATCGGTCTCAACCGATTTTTTCTGTTCTTTTTTTCTTCTTGCGTGGATTGCATATATATATATATATATATATATATATATATATATATATATATATATATATATATATATATATGTATATATAAATAAGAGAGAGAGAGAGAGAGAGAGAGAGAGAGAAAAGGGTATAGAGAAACCAAATGAATGTAGATAGGTTTGAATAAGGCCGTGAGGGGATGGGAGAGTGGTCTACAAAGAGTAGAAGAGGATGATGAAGAGAGAGTTCCCGGGTTGAATCTGATGATGAATAAAAGATGCGGCACCTTCCGTCATTTCTCGACCAGAGAAGGGGGGGGGGGAGAAAAAAAAAGATGCGACACCTGCCGTAACCAAAATCCTGGTAAAGTAATTTCTCCTCCAGAGACTTGAACCATTCCATCAGAGAGAGAGAGAGAGAGAGAGAGAGAGAGAGAGAGAGAGAGAGAGAGAGAGAGAGAGAGAGAGAGAGAGAGAGAGAGAAAGGGATGGGGAGAAGAAAGAGATGAGATAGAGAGGGAAAGAGATCAAAGAGGGGGAGAAAGAAAAGGTTAGAGAGAGAAAAATAGTAAGAGAATGGGAAAGGGAAAGAGGTAAAGAGAGAGAAAAATGAGAGAAAAGAAAAGGGGGGGGGGACAGAAGAGAGACCAGAGAAAGAGAGAGATATCAAAGAAAGTGTAAAAAAAGGAGAAAAACAGAGAGAGAGAAAGAGAGAGAAAGAGGGAGAGGGAAATGTGTTGGGAGGGGGGAGAGAAGGGGCACGGATGGAGATAGAGAGGGAAAGAGACGAAAGAGAGAGAGAGAGAGAAAGAAAAGGTGAGAGAGGGAGAAATAGTGAGAGAATGGGAAAGAGAAGGAGGGAGGGGAGAAGGAAAGAGACAGGGTAGAGGGAACAGAAAGGGGGTGGGGGAAAGAAGGAGAGATGTTGGAGAGACAGGAGAGAGATAGAAGGAGAAAGAGATAGAGACTGAGGGTGATAGAAAGAGTGAGAAAGGGGAGAAAAATAGAGAGAGAGAGAGTAAGCGGGGAGGGGGGAGACCGGCTTGGGGGGGGGGGGGCATGCACAGAGACAAGCTTTAGTGTCTGGCAGTCAAAAGACACCTGGTGCCTTGCCAGCTTGAAACAGATTGGAACGTGAGTCAAATTTCACCTGGGCATTTATGAGTGGGTTTTACTAGGGAAGGAATTTGTCATCTGGAGTTGAGTTCTGCCAGAACATAAAAAAAAAATAATAATTAGGTTTTTTGGTTGCACCCACAATTGGTGGCACCATGAAACTGCAGCTGCCCCCCCCCCCTCTACTTATTTTTCACCGTTGCGTATGTATTACATGAAGAAAAGAGGGAAAGAGGGAGAGGGGAAGGAGGCCAGAGATACCAGAGATTCCGATTGGTTGAACTAAATCACGTGTTAGTAGAGGGAAGAGGCTGTTTGAAATAGACTGATCGATGTTCGTTCAAGAAGAAATAAAGAAATGCCTGCAGGCAAAACAGGCGAAATTATGAAATACGATTACAGTCACTTTTCTTGTTTTCAGGAAAAAATAATTTCTCGGGTAGGAGGGGGTGGGTGGGTGGGTGGTGGGTTATCCTGTAAAAAAAGTTTCGTAGCAAAAAAAAAAAAACAATGTAAAAAAAAAAAAAAGAAAAAAAAGACGAATCTAAATTCTTATGTGCGAGAAGAATATCTGCAAGAATATTCGCCCATCAAAACAAGTTTTTTTAGAACTTTGTGAAAAGTATTTTTACTTGGTTGCATCTTAGACAATTTAGAAAACTATTATATTAAAAAAAAATTGTCACCATCATACACACTATAATAAAGGCCAATGTGTATTTATTTGTATATATATATATATATATATATATATATATATATATATATATATATATATATATATATATAACTTCTTTGTAATTTTGCAGGAAAAATCCCAGCAGAGTGCTCGATTAACTAAGAATTAAAATTAAAGATTAAAAATTAAGAGCGTAATATTTATTTATTTTGGTACAGAAAAATTAGTACAACATTCGTACCGTCGGTTTCAAGCACATGTTAGGATCGAGGGTCGTGTTCCCCCGATTATAAACGTGTTCAGTTAATCAAGCTATGTTGCATGCAAAGGCGGAGTAATAATTAATAAACAAAAATGAAGTAGTTCAAATAACGTTTATTGAACGTGTGTGTACGTGGAATGATGAAGTGTGTGATGTATGCATGTGTGTCGATGGAAAAACAGTTCTTGAAAAGGTATAAGAAGAAATGAATCCGGCGTAGGAAAAGTCTTTGAAAAGCCGTACACAAAGAAAACGAGTTGAGAACTCTTACCGTTGTTTGCCCACGTGTGTTGGTAGTTGTTATGCTGGTTGAGAAGAAAAGCGTGAGACGAAACGCTAGTGTATTAGCGTCGTTCTGCCGACCAGAGAAGAGTGAAATGGAACGCTAGTGTCAGCATCTGCCTGCCGAGGCAGGTCGTGAGGAAGAGAGAGAATTTCCGTTTTGCACCGGCTCTTATAGTCCGAAGGGCAGATAACTCTGGTGTCGCTTTACGGCGCCACCTGTCGGTGAAAAAGCGCCACCTACCGGCAAACCGGTGTAGTTATGTTTCGAAAGGAGGAGGTAACTGCTACAAGGACTCCCCCCCAGATTGAAAAATATGAAAATATTATTCAATATGTACAGTTGTAGATGAAAAGCATTCTTTGTGGGTATGTCTGTTTTGCTGTTGAAGATTAGAAAAAGTAGTGTGCACGCTACTTATTTCAGTTTCTGCATTGAATGATTGATCGCAAGTGCGTCTGCGGAATTGAGTGTTTGTAACGCATGTGGATCTGCGTGTTGTTTGGGTCTGCATCAAGTTTGAGTGCAAGTGAGTTTGCGGTCGAAAAATGTTGAGTGCAAGCGAATTTGCACTAGTTGGTGGCGTTGTTCATGTTGATTAGTCTGCGTGATGCGGAGCTGATGAACGAACGTTGAATTGTCAGTGTTGTCCGGGAATGTTTGGTGCTTGGGTCTGCGCGGTTGTTGATGAGTGAGCACAAGTGAATCTGTGCGGTATTGATGAGTGAGCACAAGTGAGTCTGTGCAGTTGTTGATTAATGAGCACAAGTGAGTCTGTGCAGTTGTTGATGAATGAGCACAAGTGAATCTGTGCAGTTGTTGATGAATGAGCACAAGTGAATCTGTGCAGTTGTTGATGAATGAGCACAAGTGGGTCTGTGCGGTGTTGATGTTGTTCATGTTAATTAGTCCGTGTTGTGGAGCTGATGAACAAACATCTAGTTGTTGAGATTGGTGGTACACTATGGTCAAAATCAGATGCACAAATGTCTGCAAGTGAGTTAGCAGGTCCAGGTACAAGTGGGTCTGTACTGGTGTTGGTGCGCGTCGTTCGAGTTGATGTGTCCCCCAGTTGATCAACGAACGTCCAGTTGTTGAGTATTTAGTGGTGCTTGTGCAGTTGTACTCATTTTGAACTGGTGTGATTTCTTCCATAGTGTCGTCAGTGATGTCCGGAAATGTTCGGTGCTTGATGAATGTCCGGGAAGATGTGGTTGTTCATCTTGTGTTGAAGATTGTTGGTAGGCCTTGAAGGGTGATGTTGTTCGTGTGTTGGTCGTTTTGTAGTTTTATTTTCCTTTATATATATATTTCCAACACGTGGGTAGAAAAGGAAAAAGAAAAAAAAATGGAGTCGTACTTTGTTTCACACGAGGAATGACGTTTTGTTTTCGTTTGTTTGAATGTTAGTTTCCACGTAGAAAAGAAAAAAAAGAGAAAGAATGGCGGCTTCTCTTTCCTTTTGTTGTTGAAAAGAAAGGAAAAAAAAAAAAATTCGTATTTTTTTTTTTTTTTTTTTGAATTTTCATTTCCAGGTGAAAAAGATGGCGGCATTATTTTGAATTTTTTTTATCAACACGTGGTCATGGCAAAGAGTGGCGGCATTTTTTTTTTTTTGTCAACACGTGGTTATGAAAAAGATGGGCAGCGTGTTTTCTTTCTATCTACACGTGTTCAAAACAAAGGCAGTGGCGTTTTGTAAGGTCCTTTTGTTCGTCAAAAAAAAAAAGGATTGGCAAAAGTTTGTCTTTTTCTTTGTATATGATTTTCCTACACGTGGGTAAAGAGAAAGAGAAGAAAAAATGAAATTGTAATTTGTTTTATACTCGGAGAAAAGCCGAGGAATGTTTTTGTTTTGTTTGGGTATTTCCGCGTGGCCAGGAAAAAAAATAAAGATGGCGGCTTCTTTTCTTTTGTTTGTTTGTATATTTCTACCACGTGGGTAGAAAAAAAAAGGAAAAAGATGGATGCGTAATTCGTTTCACCACGAAAGAAAAAACGAGAAATGATATATATATTTTTTTTTTGTTCTAGTACGAAATTAATTACTCCGCCACATACAACAAAGCTTGCACGTCGGGTCACCAATTGTTAGGATCGAGGGGGTGATGTTCCCAGGCTATAAACGTGTAAAGTTGAATCAAGCTATGTTGCATGCAAAGGCGGAGTAATAATTAATAAACAAAAATGAAGTAGTTCAAATAACGTTTATTGAACGTGTGTGTACGTGGAATGATGAAGTGTGTGATGTATGCATGTGTGTCGATGGAAAAACAGTTCTTGAAAAGGTATAAGAAGAAATGAATCCGGCGTAGGAAAAGTCTTTGAAAAGCCGTACACAAAGAAAACGAGTTGAGAACTCTTACCGTTGTTTGCCCACGTGTGTTGGTAGTTGTTATGCTGGTTGAGAAGAAAAGCGTGAGACGAAACGCTAGTGTATTAGCGTCGTTCTGCCGACCAGAGAAGAGTGAAATGGAACGCTAGTGTCAGCATCTGCCTGCCGAGGCAGGTCGTGAGGAAGAGAGAGAATTTCCGTTTTGCACCGGCTCTTATAGTCCGAAGGGCAGATAACTCTGGTGTCGCTTTACGGCGCCACCTGTCGGTGAAAAAGCGCCACCTACCGGCAAACCGGTGTAGTTATGTTTCGAAAGGAGGAGGTAACTGCTACACACAGAAGAACTTAGCCATCCGGCTCTCTTCAGCTTCTGTTGTCATCTCAACACGAATGTTGTACTAATTTTTCTGTACCAAAATAAATATATATATATATATATATATATATATATATATATATATATATATATATATATATATATATACATAAATAAATATATATCTGTCCCGTGACACAAAAATTAGAGTGTAAAAATAACAAAAAACTGCTGGACGAAACCATTTTAAGTGTTTAGGAGAAAGCATACAGCAAGTCATTGGCCGAGGTAAAAGTCTAACAATCTGTCTCTTCCCGGTTGCCCCCCCCTCATCCCCGCTGCCAGTCGCCTCCTCTCTTCTTTGCCCCCCCCCCCTCTCCCAGTCGCCAGGACCCTGGGACAAAAGCGTAACATATTTCTATTATTAAAAGTACTATCTCTGTCTTGTCCGGTCGTCCCACTCCCCCCTCCTTTCGACATATATCTAAGTCATCATTTAAAATAATAAATTCTTGGAAGGCAGTGGGGATCGAACCGTTGACCTCTGTCGTCATTCTCCTTTGATAACCGTTGCACCGAATAGACAAAGAATAAGATCAGACGAAAAATAGGTCACTTCAACGCTTTTAGAATCTGTGTTTTTTTTTTTGAACGGCGCGCATGCGCAAAACATACGGGCGACAAAGAAACAAACAAATTCGAGCATCCCCATCACAAATTTCGTGTCCGTTCTACATGAAGAGTTTAATGTTTTTTTCCAAATTTTTCGATATTATGTGTCCGAAAGGTGGTCGATTCAGAAACTATCAACTTCACAAGGTCTGTCGAGTATCTCGGGAGCCTTTTGCAGACATACAACATACACACAGACAACTCTCCTTTATATAATAGATTTTTTTTTTGTTAACTTCATAGATTGAGATGTTATTTTATATGAATATGAATATTAATGTGAACACTGACAAAGCATAATTTTTTTTCCGTTATTTTTGACAGAAGGTGATAAACTCGTTTACTGAATAAATGCTGATAATCTGCCTCAACTCTTACTCCTTTCTTTTCTCTTTACATGTAGATTGAACATGGATGTCATAAAAAACAGCAAGAAACCTTTATGATGTACTTACTTGTGAGGGAAAATAAATACAGTTCACTAAAACTACCGAAATCTAGTTTTGTTTGTATAAAATAAATTCAACTTTTAGTCGTACGCGTAATATCGCTGCCATTATTGGCATCATTGTGAAAGTCAAGGGAGATAATTCAAACTTTTGGGAAATGAATCAACCTTTCATTTTTGTGAACATGTCCGTATGCGTTTATGTTGTGTGCATTCACTGCATAGACCGTAACCGTCTTCACACGTTCTACCGGTCCAAAGGTTGTTGCGCGATCTCGTCTCCATGCTGCAACAAAGACTGTCATGCCAAGTAAAAACCACGAGTCCAATTTATGAACAAATAACAAATCTTTTTGCTGGATGTTATGAAAGATACTCGAGTTTCCAAGTTGAATGGCAGACTTGAAAATGAGATCTCTTTATCCCGGTGAAATAAAAAAATATAAGTCCCACACAGTCCTGTGGCTAAGAGCCCCAACTGGGCCCATGTGGCCCTAAAGAGCACCCAACTTCAACTGACTGCCAGCTTTCCCAGCAAACTCCAACTACCTGTCATGCCCAGTGGGCCAGGTCTCACTCATCCTATCCCTTGGGGTCCTTTGTCCCTGGTCAGTACTGGACCACCTAAGCTCTCACCACTTAAATTTCCACCTCCTGTCTCTCCAACATCTCTCCTTCTTTCCCCCACCCCCTTTCTGTTCCCTCTACCCTGTCTCTTTCCTTCTCCCCTCCCTCCTTCTCTTTCCCATTCTCTCACTATTTCTCCCTCTTTCATCTCTTTCCCTCTCTATCTCCCTCCGTGCTTTATCATGGAGACGATCTGAACATCACTTTTGTGTTTCAACATCATTGTCTATTTTTATGAGATACTTAATTCATCTCAAAGAGAAACAAACTTCTTGGATGGCCCAAATAAAACCAAAGGCATTTTCACTTCCTTTTGTGCCCCCCTCTTTTCTCTGGCGAACAGCTAACACTTACAACGTCCGCCATTCATATGCATCACTTAAAAAAAAGAAAAAAATGCAGCCTAACGACTTTTTACATTTTGTTTCAACACAAAAAAAAGGAATCATCTCTCTTGAATATCATTATAATGGCACCGATATTCTGCGTATGGCTAAAAGTTGAATTTATTTTATAAACACAAAACTAAGACCTCCATATTCAATCTCGGTGTAACCATGGAGAAGCACCGTAGATTGTTTTCGTTTCGGCAGTCATGACCGGGTAAAAATCTTAAGTAATTCTTAGAATCGTACTAATTACGTGGATTAAATAAATTCCTGCGTTTAACACAAAGATTTCCGATGTTCGCCAAGACGCACCCGAAGAAGATCAGAGATTACACGGCTGTGAGGAGAACATCGAACATGAGAATAAGAGTCAAAATCATCCAAATAATGCGAACGCTTACTAGTATAAATATTAGTTAAAATATATTGTCTCAGATGGACCCAGCCTTATGTTGAAAACTGGAAACATTCCAGACAGGGGTTACAAAGAAGTCAAAGGATCGACCCTGTGGATCGTGGGAGCCGAAAGTGGGTGAAATGGATAGACATGACGTCATATGTTCCCAAGCTGACAGTCAATCTTGTGGAAGACTTAGTTGAGATAAAACGTATTTAAAATGGTCTGGTAACACAATAATAATTAAGCCATGCACTTGAAATAAGTAATTAAATTCTCTCTCTCGCCTTTTCCTTTTTTGAACTTGCAGCTTACTGGATGATCATATCCAATAAATCATTCATCTTCCAAGATTCTGTGTTGATTAAATCAATTGAATAATTCATGTGAGAAGCATGTCAGACAGCTTTCTTTACAGTAACGAAATTGTCCTCAGTCCTGGAAGATGACAACATATACGCAGACTGTAAGACAAAGTATGATTTTAAGTTGATCGAAGTATTAATTGCTAGTTAACTTTTCGAAAAAAACTCGGTGACCCCTTGGGCTACGTAACTGAAACAGGTGAAACAATGCAGCATTTTTACTACAGGTTAACCACTTGAATGATTGTCTCGGTAACAATTGGTGTCAAGCAGTGGTTACTGTTCCTTCAATGCAGCGTCGTTACTTCTCTGCTCCTCACACAATCTGGGCCGTTCTTAGAGAATGAAATCGCTTAGCAGTCTAAGGCAAACCAGAAGAATCACAGTCTCAGAAGTCCGCAGCAAACAGTGTCTGGTCAGATTCGGTTCCCGATATTAAATTTCATCCGTAATATAACTTCCAGCAAGAATATCAGTTTCCCTATATTTGCTAGTTTCATCTACCCTATACTTAACTGCTAGCAAGTGATAAAACTATATTAAATTGGTAGCAAGTAATGAATTATTTTTCTAAAATAATTTATTTAAAATAAACAACAAAAAAAAAATGTTATATTTTCCGAAAGAAAATCAAATCCCATATTATTTGATGACTTATTTTTGTAATTGTAAAAAAAAAAAAAAAAAAAAAAAACTTAAAAGAATCGTTTTTGGAATCGGAAAATAGGCACAAATTTTTCTGATTCTGATGCACCCTAAAGTTCTGATTTTTCCGATTCTCGATTCTGATTAATCGTCCCAACACGACCATCTACCGTTGTGGAACAAAGTAAAAATTATAGACAAAGAAGAATGGTGCATATGTTGAGCAACAATGAAACTGAGTATACAATCAAATATTATATGTAAACCATTAATTATAAACCATTAATTATAAACCATTAATTATAAACCATTAATTATAGATCGTAGATAAGAAGAGTATCAAAAATAGTATTTTTGAATTTAGTAATAAGTAGAAATGCTAGACAAAATTAGGTTTAAGAAACTCCCACAATTTGTACTAAAATTGACCTGTGATGCAACGGATAAAAGCCATGAGTATCAATCAGTTCGAAGTAGTAATGGGACGATTCCAATACAATTATCGATCCTGTTCTAAATTCTTGGGCAAAGTATCACTCGTGCTATATTTATCCTGAGACAAATGCAAAAGAAGTACCTTGGTAAGAAGAAGAACCTGTATCTTGCCTTTGTGCACCTGGAGAAAGATTTTGATAGAGTGCCAAGAGGTGTTGTCTGGTGGATTTTGCGTAAACTAGGGACAAACACGTGGTTGGTGAAGGTTGTTCAAGCAATGTACAGAAATGCTCAAAGTCGTGTTAGAATTAACAGCACATTTAATGACAGCTTTAATCTTAAAGTAGGTGTACATCAGAATTCTGTACTGAGTCTGTTGCTTTTCATCTGTGTCTTAGAATCATTGTACAGGGAGTTTTGTATGGGTTATCCTAAAGATATGCTGTATGTTGATGATTTAGTACTTGCCTGTGAAACAATGGAAGACCTACTTGTTAAGTTAAAGACTTGGAGGAATGCTATGGAAAATAAAGGTCTGAGAGTGAATGTTACCAAGACCAAAGTGATAATCAGTGGTTGTAGTAGTGTTGGAAAGTCCCCAGAAAGAGGAAAGTTCCCTTACTCAGCTTGTGGAAAGGGAGTTGGGTATAACTCATTTATTTTTGTGGCACTTGTAAGTATTGGGTAGTGGAATTACAGGTAGGTTGAAAGATGATAACCAATTTGTGTGCAAGAAATGTAAGACAATGGAGAAGAATGAGAAGTCAGATGTGGAGAAAGTATATTTGGATGGCAAAGTTACTAAGGTTTTACAGAAGTTTTGTACCATGATACCATTGGAGCACAGAGAGGAGCAGATGCTAGCGTGATTGCAAGAGTTAAGAGTGGATGGAGTAAGTTCAGGGAAATTTTGCCATTACTAACCAGCAAAGCATCACAGTCGACTAAGAGGAGAGTCTATGAAGCATGTGTATGCAGTGTGATGATGCATCGAAGTGAAACCTGGTCAGTGAGGGTCGAGGACATGCGTTGCATGGAGAACGATATGATGGATGTGTAATGTGAGTCTTAAAGACAGGCTTAGATCTGGACAGTATAGGGAGATGTGTGCAGAACAGGAGACTTTGATGGTATGATGACCATGTTGAAAGAATGGATGAGAATTCTTGAGTTAGTAGATATAGTAAGGTAGTAGGTTCAGTTCACAGATGAAGGCCAAGGAAAACATTGGTAATTTGGCTTGGTTTGGTTTACGGCATTAAGTAAATTTTACAGAACCCCCTGACGAAATCTGCACCAGTTTAGGGTCAAAGAATAAATACATTTTTCTAAATTTTAGATTTTATTCTACTGATGAAGGAAATATCATTCTCCAAAAACACTACTCCTAGGTAGGACAATTTATTTCATATTCTTAGAAGGAAATTTTACATTTGCTTCGAAACTGACAATAAATATGTATGACATTACATTGTTCTGTCAATACATAGCATAAAGCAGGCGATACTAGGGCTGTAGCTCTTGACATATCCAAAGCCTTTGACAAGGTCTAGCATGAATATTTTCTCATGAAAATTCATCTGTACAGTATTAATGGGTGAATATTTAATATAATCAGATCCTTCTGAGCCAAAAGAAAGATCCAGGTCGTCCTTGATGGCCGTACATTTAAACATGACATAAATGTGGATGTGCCCCAGGGGTCGATCTTGAACCTTTATTATTTCTGATTTTCATAAACGACCTCCCTGCAATTGCGTACCAGATGGACATATTTGCTGCTGACACCACACTCTATTCTTGACACGAACACACACATATCCAAGGCAATGGCTGAATCCTTAGAAAATGACCACCAATCTGTAATGGAGACTTTTACATTTAATGCTGCCAAGACAAATAAGAAACTTTACCAACCACTGATTGCCATGGCTGATAGCACCGAGAGTCGAACATTCAAACTCCTCGGCCTAACTTTCACAGGCAACATGAATTGGAATAAATAAATAGAAGATACTGACAAGTCTGCTGCAAAGAAGGTGAGCTCTCTCTACTGTGCTAGAAAACTTCTCACACCTGCCAGTATTCTATATATATATATCTACAAAGTCACCATTCAGCCATGCATGGAGTATTGTTGTCACATCTAAGCTGATAAACCAGCCACTAGTCTTTCTCTTAGACAGGGTAAAGAAAAAGCCCCTAATCTAATAGATCTCACACTATCTATCAAGCTCCAACTCATGTCCCATCGACGTAATGTCACATCTCTGCTTGTCTTACAAGTACTTTAGTCGACTGTGCTCCGACGAACTCGCTGCACTTGTGCCCCCTCAACGTACATAGACCCGACAATCAGCAAAATCCTACCCCCCCTCACTGTAGAGGTCTCCAGATGCTGGACAGCTTTCTACTCTAATAGCTTCTTTCCTTGAATGGCTTCGCTCTCCCAACTGCATAAATTTAAATCTAAACAAACATCTCGCTGCACAACTCCCCACTTAGGATGCCCCCTATAAATCTGACCCCTAATTCGCAGTAGCCCCTTTGCGTTTGGAGTGAATGTAAGTAACTAAAAAAATAAATAAAAAAGTTTATCTGTCCCAGAGGATTTTGTGATTTTGTTTTTCCAGTATTGTCTCTGATTTGTGCCTGTACCATTTTTCTGCATGTTCAAAATGCAGTCGTTTGCATAGTTCCCAGTGTACTGCTTTCCCCACGTGCTCATGTCTTTTTCTGTATCATTTTGGAGCTAGTTTGCTGCATTCACCTTGATGATATTTCGAAACCCAAAAGTTTCTTTAATTTGGGTTATTTTGCAGCGATTCAGACAGGTTTGGCTGACCATGGTTCTCAAACCGTTTAATTTTTCAATCCACTGTCCTCAACGTCCAAATCTCCGAAGTATTTGTAGCGATTTGAACCACAAGTAAATTGTCGAGTCCGAGTTCCAAAACATAAAATCTTTTCAGCTGGTTTGCTTTAGTCTACCAAAAGCATTGGAGTCTAACGCGATCCTTCCGTTTACATTGGTCGATACAATCAACCATTACAAATTCAGTTATCTCCCTTGTTTTTTTATGCAATTAATGTAGGACAATATATTCTGAGCAATTGCAAAAGTTTTTTTTTTGGTGCATGTTCACTGTTTCGGCCAGACGGAAAAATTATTTATTTATGAAAACAATATTATGTACTTACTCAGTGGTATTTTATTGTTCAATGTTGAAAAAAGTAGGAAAAATTATCCGCTAGAACTTTAATTACAAGTATTTTCCCATTTTCCGTATCGTACAAGTCACTTCGATGACTATGCCTCCATCTTCTTTCGTTGGACACAATTCAAGGGCAGATAATTTGCAAGGGCAGATAATATGCATTTAAAAAACAGAAAAAATAAAAAAACAAGTACATTGATAAAAAACAATTTATTGTAATGAGTATATTTAATGTGAAAGTAAATAAAATGAAAGTAATTAAATTGTAACTGGGTATCTTGCATAACCCTTTGCATGATTACCTGCCCTTGACTTGTGTCCAACGGTAACAAATGGAGGCATAGTCATCGAAGTGACTTGTACAATATGGAAAATGGAAAAATATTTGTAATTAAAATTCTAGTGGATAATTTTTCCTACTTTTTTCAACATTGAACAATAAAATACCACTGAGTAAGTACATAATATTGTTTTCATACATAATTAATTTTTCCGTCTGGCCGAAACACTGAACATGCACCTTTTTTTTTATATAGACTAGAATCAATGGGCCCAAATTCTAGCTTCTGTGGAGGGCGTACTATTATGCGCCAGCAAACGGTGACTATCTGGCAATCACTGTAAATTTAGGTGGATATTTTTCTCATAGAATTTTTTTTGTACATTTCTTATATATTAAATAGTTTTTAACGCCAACATGTAGTCAAACAAAAATAAATTGTTTTGGACTATTAAAATAATTTCCAATGCCATTGATAATGTTTACCCATTCATTTATTTATTATCACTTATGTTTGAATTCATGTTTTGAAACATGACGTAAATTATAAATCTATGACGTCACGGCAAAGCTATAGTTATTTTGTCAAGGTAATGTTTTAAGCACTATAAGGAAGTTGGTAGAACGTCGGACTGAAGATCTCAAGGTTACGGTTTCGATTTCTGGTCAGAGAACGCGCTTTATTTGTTGGGAATTTATTATTTAGTATTAATGCACTATTTTCGATTTCTAAAAGAAGTTAACAATCTCTGATATTTCGAAATGAGACAAATTCTGCAATATATTTATTACGTTTAAAAGAATTTGTGACTGATGGACAGAATCTTTATTTATTTAAGACTAGCAGGGGGACAAAAGTAAAGTTTCTATCAAAACTTCTATATCTCTACACGTCTCTCTTTCCTCTTCTTCTCCGCCCATACACACATACTTTTATAGATATCTCAGGGACTGAGTCGGCATAAGGGAAATAACTCTTTAAAAAAAAAATTTAAAAATTTCGGAGTTACTTCACTTTACTCTTAGCCAAAAGGCCAAGAACTAAGTGTAGTATCTGTTCCGATGGATACTGCACCCTAGACCGGTAATGTCTTGGCCTTCAGGGCTTGATTTACACCGGTCTATGGGTCTGTCCTAGGAGGTCCACCCTCCCAGGCTTCACCTCCCCTCTTTGGGGAGGAGTAAGTTTATTACTTACTGCCTGAGGCGCCCCTACCGGGGAATGCCGACGGAGCTGCCCAGGCAATTTTTAAACCCCTACTTTCCCGACCCGACCTTGGGTCACATCTTACTTGTGGGAGTAAGATAAAAACTGGCCTTGTGCCTAACTCCTGGAGAGGAGTAAATCAATACTTCACTTTACTTAGTTACTGAAAAACAGAACTCCTGATGAAATCTGCACCAGTTAAGGGTCAAAGAATGAATGAATTTTAAAAATTTTATTCTACCGGGGCAAATCAAGAAAATACCAATTTTGTGGGTGTTTGTTTTGTCGTTTTTGAGTTTTATCCGCACACACAGACAACTGTCCTTTATATTATAGACTAAACCCTCCAGACAGTTTGTCATTAAATAGTTTTGAACGGCAATACGTACTTAAAAAAAAAAATTGTTTAGGATTTCTAAAAGAATTTGTAATGCTATTGATATTTATTTATTTTATTATTGCTTGAATTCATGCTTTGAAACATGACATAAATCCTAAATCGATAATTATTTTGTTATGGTAATGTTTTAAGATCTATTTATAAGAAAATCTAAATAGCTCAGTTCGTAAAACATCAGACTGAAGATCTCAAGGTTTCCGTTTCCGCTTTATTTGTTGGGTATTTATTATTTTTTATAAATGCAAAATTTTCCATTTCTAAAAGAAGTTAAGATATTCGTTTAAAAAAATTGTGAGAAAATTCCCCTGTGTATGGTTGGTTAAGTAATAAGTCGTTTAATTGTGATACAGATGATTGCGGATCTTCCAAGTGTGACATCTTTTTTTTTTAGGGGAGGAGGTGTGATGTTGTTCACGTTACTGTCACAATTGGAGGAAGATTCCCTTACGGTACACATTAAAAATAAACAATGCGATGATGGTTCAATTTCTACAAAGTCCTACGAATGTTGCATTACCCGTTATTTCGGGGGTACCCGGTAAGATCCAACAAGAATGACAAAGAACAGAACGTATATGGAAAAACTTTGGTTTTCTTTATTTCCCATCACCGGATGGTTTACACCGGCTACGCACACACATAAAAACCTTTTGACATACTTTTGTGTCATGAAAATCTTTTTCTTGCTGAGGTTACAGACTTGATTTTCGCTAGAAACTCGTTCATATATACATCTGATTGGAAAGCAATTAGCTCTGCATTGTCTATCCGAGCGTGAACTGGAGCAATTGTTCCACAAGCACTTCCAATTGTCTGTTTGATGAAATACAAGTCAGGGGATTCCTTCACAGTACCAACTTGCTTATCAGTCGCATTTTTAGTCAACGGACACGAAAACCTAACAGCAAGACGGACTTGGGTACCTTAGCCAATAAAGCTTCATCGGTGCCATAAACATCGGTAAACTCCCATTCTTCCGGTACTTCGATACGCCGATCACCAAAGGCTCCAGTTCTTCGCATTTCTGAAACCGCCGCCTTTCAAGTCTCGCTTGCACTGCGGAACCTTCTCCTTTTTAACAAGTCACTTTCTTTCTCGACGTCCCACCCACAAGGGACTCGTTCACGATTCATTTTTGCCACTCTTCATTATTTTACACGAACAATGATTGGAGGCCCTGAACCTATACTCGTTGGAACATAGGCGGTTGCGTGGTGACCTCATCCTCGCCTTTAACATCATGCACGGCAACTACAATGTGCCTTGCGACCTCTTCTTCACACCAGCACAAGGACAATTTATTTCTGATGACCTACTAGATGGGGTCAAATGTGCTTTTATATAACTTTCTTAAATTTTTGAAGAGAACATTCCTGTGAAAGTGAGCGATTTGACAGGGTTAGGGTTAAAAGTCATGGCCGAAATCGGGGTGGAGGGGAGCTCATAAACAACGTTTTATAACATATCAGAGATAGTATTACAAATGAATAAGGAAGGATAATTTTTAGGGAAAAGAAAAAGAGAGCTGAAGTAGAAAAAAGGGGCAGTGAACATGTAAGCAAGGACAATTGAATTCTAATAACCCACGAGATGCAGAGAGAGCTTCGTAGAGACGTTGCACCCTTGATGATTTCGGCTGAATCGTCGTAAGGCTTCTTTTTCGGTTCAGGTCACTGCACCATGGAACAAGCTACGAAAAGTCATGGTCAGTCTGCAAACGTCCGAACAGTTCCAGGCAGCACCAAATAAAGTTCTTTTTTATGGATATTTGACAGGAATGCAGACCGCCACAATATTATTGTACCCCCTTTGGTCAAAACTGTTGTGAAGTGGTTTGCCTTAAATTTTAGACATTTTCTAGAATCAAAATCATCTAACGGATTATGATCAAAATTGGAGTAAGAATTCTAGATCTAAGGTTTAGTATCATTATATTATAGTATTATTATTTCAATCTTTTTAAGGAGACATGAAAGTGGTGCAAAATATATTATTTTGTTATCATATAAATGTTTTAACGTTTTATTCATGGAATATCTGGTCTATCCGTAAAAGGAAAGTTCTTGAGGAACAAAAATCTATGAATTCTCCACCAACTGCCTTCTGCACCTCTTTCTCTCTCTCTCTCTCCACTTCACTCACTGAGCATCCAGCACTCTTCAAAAAAGAGTACAGTTTTTATACTGTTAAATCTACCCCTATGCAAATTGACTCCCCACCAGAGCCATCTAGTGGTTAGAGACTCCAAACAACCAATTTGCAAAGGGGGGATAACTCAAATGGCACTTAACGGTTGTTTAGTATTCTGTGGTTGTCAGTTTAAACTCATACAAACCTATGAGATGATGATTGTCCGCCACGGGTAAGTGAAACCTTCAACTTACGGATTCGGGTAGTTTAAAAGATTTTGTGAGGTGGTGTGTAAATGGTGCGACACAAATATGAAGAAATAAATGAATGAAAACGATTCTATGGAGATCAACAATATAACATGATTTATTAGCAATTTTACAACTGAAAGAATTACTATGAATGAGGAGGATTAATTGTCTGTCACTAAGCCGATTTCAGTAGCGTCCTCCATTTTGGATGTTCCTTGTTTTTGTGTTGTTGTCTGGTCAATGCAGGGGCAGATAATTCTGGGCAGATCAATCATGCTTCAAAATATCTCTTGGCAAGGGAGATAACATTAGTGTACAAAGAGTTATTTCCCTTCAAACATTATTTTCTAGATTGACTTTGTTATCTATCTAACAAACTTATCTAAATACTAATATAGTTTATATATATATATATATATATATATATATATATATATATATATATATGATTGAGGGCCTATTTCTGAAACCCTAGGAGGACTTTGTGAACAGACAGGAACTATAACACACATATATATATATATATATACACACACACACTAGCAGGGCAACCCGGTGTTGCTCGGAGCAAAAGTGTAGCATCTTTCTATCAAAACTTCTATCTCTTTACCCCTCCCCCCAGGTTCATTCCTTTTTTTTTCTGAACATACACACAAACAGACAACTCTCCTTTATATAGATTCCTCGAGGAATGAGTCGGCATAAGGGAAGTAACTCCTTGATAAAAAATCAGAGTTACTTCCTCTTTGTAAATAAAATATTGTCCCCCCCCCCCCCAAATCTGACCCAGTTTATGGCCAGGGAATTAATATTTTTTTTTATAAATTTCCGATATTATCCATCCATAGCAACGCTGATTAAGAACGTACCAACTTTTTTGACCGTTTGTTATCTAGTTTTTTTTACTTTTAACTGGGCATACCCACCGACAACTACCCTTTATATAATAGATATCCCAGAAATTTTATATATATATATATATATATTTCTGTGATATCTATTATATACTATATTTCTGGGATATCTTTATATACAAATTTCATTAAATTTTGCAAACATATCTACCTTTTTGGGATATGCTAAATAGTCATCTAGCCAAGTTCATTGATACAAATATTTTGTATTTCGGAATTTTTGAGATGAGGGTTGATAATTCGTAGAATTTGGTATATTCGGACTACTATTCTCATCTTGGGTGTTTTTATCACAATGTTTCAGCCGATGTAACCTCCGACCTCCTTCAGGTGTACTTTGTCAAACTCGGGAATCTGGACGGAATTTCGAACAGAAACCTTAATTAAATCCACGGGGGTAGCATGCTCTTGTTCCATCTGCCATGACTGAGAAGAAGTCTTCAGTAATTCGCAATTCTTCGTATCACCAGCACTGAGGATTGAACCTTCAGATGACTGTCACTTAGAACTGAATTATACTTAGTACTATATCCACTGCGCCACGGACCCGAATATACCAAATTCTACGAAATATTTTGTAGTCTATAAGTGTTTATTGTTTTTAGTATTCGTAATAACATTTTTACTCTTCAACATGATGAGCTTGTTATGGGGTCAGGGTTCAAAAGTATTAGTGACATTTGAGACTTCCTGTCTGTGACGTAACTTCCTGAATAGATCAGCTTAAATTCTACTCAATCTTTAGTTCAGATTTAGATAGCAAAGATATTTTAGACAGAATTATTCCTAAAATTAAAGATAGAGTAAATAACCCACTATGGATTTCATCTTACACTGAGTTCACTGAGCCCATCAGAATGTCGAAATCATCAGGTGTGTTATTTATTGAATGATAGATTTTTTTGCAAAATAATCAGATCTATTCTTTTAGCCATCTGAAGGAGAATTGATGAAATGGACTGATAATAGGCATAGGCAGATTATATATATATATATATATATATATATATATATATATATATATAGATAGAGAGGAGTATTAGAAGGATATCACAATGCAAGAAATGGAAAAAATGTCGGTGTATAAATTTAAATAAATTTAAAAAAAAAAAAATTTTTTATACATAGAAAAAGAAAAAAAAAAAAATTATTAAAAAAGTTTTAGAAAAAATATATAATCAAAGTCACTTGTTTTTCTCTTACTTCTCAATGCCGACATTTTTTCATTTCTTGCATTGTGATAGCCTTCTAATACTCCTCTATATACGTATTACAATGCTTCAAGCAAACTACCTCTCCTTATTATATATATATATAGTTGTTTCTGTTGGGTAGAAAGGAATCCAATAGAGTGCTCAATTATTCTATAAGAGCGTAATATTTATTTATGCATGATTTTTACAGAAATTTAGATTATTTCATGATGTGACACAAGGCAGGCAGAAGCACTCCTTTTTGCACAGCCATGAACCAACCGTGACTAAAAAAGAGTCAACTAAAATACCCCCTCCCCTCCACTAATAAAGCGGGCAAAGTACTACAAAGACATGCATAATTGAGAAACTGCACCCTCATCCTTTCTGTCCTGTATTAAAGCAACAGTCGACCGTATTTTGAAAGATCAGGTGAACGAGTGCGACAAGCTAAAACTATACTAACTTATAGAGGTGACAGTCCTCGGTAAAGCAGGCCTCGGTAAAACAGTCCTCGGTAGAGCAGAGGGCGGAAAGGTTAAGAGGTTGCCTGGTTGATTGACAACCGTTGTATTCCTTGTATTCTATTTTAGCGTGAGTTTTCAGTTCTGCACAAAGCGACGAGCGAAACAGTTGTTACTTACTGGCTGCTATGTTAGAAGAGCTGATACACAGAAAATGAAGTGAATAGAATTTTAAGAAATAAATTATATTAAAAAAGACAAGTAATGTCTTCTTCATTTTTTTATGAAGCTATTCCATTTTTCAGCTGCAAAACTCAATGATTCCTCGTCCCTGAAGGAATTGGTTCTCTTAATGATTAATGTGAATTTAAGTGAGCAGGCCCTTGGCCACCCATTGTCTGGACGAAGCGATTCCACCATCGAAAGATTTTGGGGATCTATTCACAAACGCTAACACAAAACATTTGGATAGCGTCGTTGGTATACTCTAATATAAAACAAACCAAAAATAATTGGGATAAATTTTGTAGGCACAATGGTGTCTTCATAACATTTCTGGGAAACGTTTAAAAATAAAATGTTTTGGAGAGATGTGTGTTGGAGTGAAACAAGAGATTCTTCGGTATTAGTTTCATTTTTTTATAGAGAAACTTTTTTTTTTTTTATAAAAGTCTTGTTTTTCATGAAGAAAGAAATTATATATAGAAACAAAAATTAACTTATTCGTTAATTTTAATAAATTTGAGTATGAACTGTGACGCATAGCAACGGTAATCTGTCCCCCCCCCCCCCCTCCGTTTGGTATGCAGTTTTAATCTGACATTCATCAGAATACTTTAGTCTTCAGAAAGTTCTTAACAGACTGGAAGGAAGAGAAAAGAATAAAGTGTATGGCTTTGTGTAGACGGATAGTCTACCACTCCAAAGTAACGGGATATTCACCAGTCAAGCAGGCCATGCAATGACCGTGTTTGCCCTCTTTGACATCTTCCTTGATGCCTTCTTCCACCGCAATACGTAGACCTTCTACAGACAGATATTCCAAAGAATCCACACCTGAAAAGATAAAAAAGGAACAAAAATAAAATAACGATCACATTAAACAAGGTCAACAGTTTTTCTAAATGTTCATTGATCCAGGAAATGTTTGTGTAATTAAATTGAAAATAGAGCTAATCTTATTAGTTTAACAGATATTTTCTCTAGTGTACCACAGCTGCAAGTATTTAAGTATGATTTTTTAAAATCTATATGTAAGTGTCAAAATAAAGAACTAAGTTTTATCAGAAGGTACACTATCTTCCTCTTCACCATCTGATGTCCATTTACCTCTTTTCTACTATCCCTAGTTTCACTCCTTTATCTAGTGTCTGATACTCAGGTGATAACTAGTAGTAAGCCATGGGAATCACGACCGTTTTTATTACAAGTGGGCTAATAAAATATAGGTTAAAATCGGAATGTAGTTCTGAACGTGCTTTTGGAATTTAGGTTAAATTGCTTTGACAGGTTGTGAGTTATAAAACCCCGGAGTTAATTTATAAGTTTTGGATGAATACGGTCAGCGGATTGAAAACGCGGTAAGAAAAGGTTGACACCCGAGTTACTGTGCTTTGCTCTCTTGGCGGGAAACCCACGGTACATAAATAAATGAGTACAGGGATAATGTCTACATAGTATGTTTTTTGAGAGGAGGATTGATAATTTGGATTATTCGGACTACTGTTCTCATCTTGAGGACTATTCTCACAACATTTCGGCCGATGTAATCTCTGACCTTGAGATGTATCTTTTTTGACCTCAAATCTTTCTGTTGAACTCGTGAATCTGTACGAAATTTCGAACGGAACTCTTTATTTAATCCACGGTGGTAGCATGCTTTCTCTCTCTTTAGCTGGAAAAGAGATTTTAACTAACGAAAGAGTCGGGCTAAAACTTTTGAAGGACGCGCACGCACGTTGACACGTTCCACTTTGGTTTAACAAAGTCTTCAGTGGAAATAAATCTATTTTTATGAGAAAACGGAAAAATGGGTTCTTTCCTTATTACAAATAAGGTTCTTTTGCAGCACAGAAGGTCCTTCCCAGCTAGCTGGTTACAGAAGAGAAGGCGACAGCGATTATTGTCTAAACGATGATTGCTCACTGGTAAGAACGGCGAGTAAATTACGTGCACATGCAGCCAAACGTCTCCGTTTGACATTTTCGCCACAATTCGTCCCTAGGATAAAAGATTGTGCCACAATGGTTCCGCGACCAAGATTAACCAACGTCCAACTGGCAAGCAACTTGCCACATTAGTGCCGGTCCCAAGATATACCCCAACGGCAAAAAAGCCTTGCCACATTGGTGCCGGCGACCAAGATGTACCCCAACGGTCTCAAGATATACGACGCCCCCGGCAAGATTAACGTCTAAAAGAACTTTGCCACATGCTCTCATTCCGTCAGCCATGACCGGGTAGAATTCTTCAGCAATGTGCAATTCCTATTATCGCTCGCACTGAGAATTGAACCTTCAACCTTCAGAAGACTGTACTTAAAACTGAATTTTACTTAGTACCTTATCCGTTACGCCATAGGTCCTTGTGGTCATGACTGACGGAATGAGAGCATGCTACCCCTGTGGATTAAATCAAGGGTTCCGTTCGAAATTCCGTCTAGATTCCCAAGTTCGACAGAAATATTCATGAGTTTCAAAAGATACACCTGAAGAAGGTCGGAGGTTACAGCGGCCGAAACGTTATGAGAATAACACCCGAGATGAAAACTAGTCTGAATAATCCAAATTATACAAAATGTCAGCGACACATTTTGTTTGATAATAGTATTTCTCCAAATTGTTTATCTTTTCACACATTTTTCTCCAAGCAACATATACTTTTTTTTTTAAAATTCAACTCTTAGTCATGATCTATAAAAATATCTAAATTTCGAATCAAATTCCGATCTTAACCTAAATTCTATCAGCCAACTTTTGTAAACGATTTCTCATCATCGTAATAGCTATTATGAATTATCATTATTATTACAATTAGTATAATTATTACCTTTTCTAACTAATCTTGTTACATTAATATTTCTTTTTTATTTCTGTCTTTGATTTGGTTTATTTCTTTCTTTGCCTTTCGCTTTCTTTCTACCTTTCTTTCTCTTCTTTCCTTATTTATTTTGTTACTTTCTTTTTCTTTAATTTTTTCCTTTTCTTTGTCTTTATTTCTTCCCTTCTTTCTTTTTTCTTTCCCCTATTTTTATACCCTTTCCTTTTTTCCTTTCTTTATTTCGGTGTGTCTTCTTTTATCCATTTCCTTCTTTTCCTCTATTTTTGTTTTTTTGTTTAACTTCTTTTGTCCCCTTTTTCTTTCTTTCTCCTCTTCTTTTTGTCCTTACCTTCTTTCTTTTCCTTCTTTTTTATATTTGTTGGTTCTCCTCTCTTCAGTTTTTTTTTTTTTTTTCTTTCTTTTTGATTTTTAATTTCTCAAGTTAAAAAAATTGCAAGTATTTATTTTTTCAAGAAAATTTTGTTACCACCATGGACGAGTCTATCAGGCACGTGATGAAGTGATGGATCAAACACATGCGTTGCATGGAGAGAAGTGAAATGATGGATGTGTAATGTGAGTCTTGAAGATAACCGCAGAATAAGATTAAATCTGACCAATATAGGGAGACGTGTGCACAACAGGAGTCTTCGATAGTATGGCCACGTTGAAAGAATGAATGAGAGTTCTAGAAGAACAGTTAGTAGATGTAGAACAGTTGACGTAACAGGGCCAGTTGGCATGGGAAGGCCAAAGAAAACATGGGAGGAAATGATAAAGATGAACTTGAAAGAAAAAGGGATAAATAATGACCTGACCAAAGATAGGCTAGTTTGGAAGTCAATTTCTAAAATCCATCCAATAGATGCAAGCTTGTAAAACGAATATGATGATTTTTTGTAAGAAATTAATAAAAATATGTAAGTATTATAAATTGTTTTGGATTTTTTTGATGGTGCAAAATATTATTCTGAGAACAAATTAATTTGAAAATAAATATCTCGTCGTGCAGCGTTTGAATGACATCAAATTTGGCGTTAAGCTAAATCTGTTCCTTTCAACTCTCAGCATAATCGGGATGCCGAATTTTCAAGAAAAGTATTATTCGTATTATTCCAACTACTGTTCTGATTTTGGAGGTTATTCTCACAACGTTTCAGCCGACGTAGGCGCAGACTTTCTTTAGGTGTGTCTTGTTGAACTCTGGTATCTGTACGGAACCCCTTATTTAATCCACAGGGGTAGATTGCTCTCGTTCCATCAGCCACGATCAGGTAGAAGTCCTAAGTAATTCTTAATTATATTCATAGTATTACCTGTACTGAGGATTGGACCTTAAACCTCAAGAAGACTGTCACTTAGAACTGATTATTACTAATGTTGCGCAACGGATAAAGTGCTAAGTAATAAACAAAAGGTTCAAAATTCTGTACAGATTCCCAAGTTTGACAAGATTCACCTGAAGAAGGCCGGAGGTTACATCGGCTGAAACGTTGTTCAAAATGAGAACAGTAGTCTGAAGAATACAAATTATCAAATCTCATCTAAAAAAATATCGAAACATAATAACTTGTCTACATTTGGGAAAGTGCGGCATTTGAGCGACATCAAATACGGTGTTAGGCTAAATATGTTCCTTTCAACTCTCAACATAGTCGGGATGCCGATTTGACACATAAGAAAAGTATCTTCGAATTTAACGCACCGAGATAATCTGCAAGTTCTTCGAGGTTGTATCGATTAGCAATTAGTTCCTCCCTTGTGGGTATATTTATGCCCATGTAGCACGGGTATTTCACTGGCGGAGAAGCAACTCGAACGTGTACCTAAAAGACAAAAAACAAAATAAGTAAATACAAACAGCTAGACAAATCAGCTTAGCGTCATCAGATAAAGCACACCATATCAGTCGAAGCGCCGCTGACTTGTGTTTTGAGTCTGTGGTGGAAACGAGACAGTGGCTATCCCAAACGAGCAGTTGTAGACAGACCTCTCGGATAACGGAGTGAGTAACACGTCTGGTTATGCAAATGATTTCCTTTGCTGATATTTTAGGCTAATATATGAAATTAAATGAGGGATGAGAATAAAAATTGGAAAAAGAACAATATTTTGCTGATTTACTGATTTTGCAGGGTTTTTTTTTTTTAGATTCATATATTTGTATTCCTTCTGGTGAGTTAGACATTTTTTTGCCAATGAAATTGAATTTCAGATATGAATCCCTATATTTTCAAAAACGAAACTTTTTCATCATTCAAATTTCTGGAAATTTTTCTGCTATATTTGCTGAACATTCATAATATCCTGGATGTACGTTTTTTTTTTTTTTTTGACATGTTACATTTTTTCTATCGAGTTTGATTCTCTTTGCTAAATTTCTTTTTTTGTGTAGTTTTGTATATTTTCAAATCTGTGCTAACAGTAATATAATTTTACTGATTTATCTCTATTATCTGATGAGAAAAGCTTGCATTTTTGAAAACCCATGGGTTAAAGAAAGGGAAAAAAAATGTTTATTGATATATTCTTTGTTTAAACTACTTGATGATTCAATGAATATTGTTCTTTTTCCAATTTTTATTCTCATCATTCATTTCATTATTGCTCTATCCCATATATTGAGCACTGACTTTTTAAGATAGGAGATTAATTTAAAGATAAAATGTTATCTTTATCTATCCATACATATATATTTTAAACATAAAGAAAGAGGCAAAAATGCCTTCAAAAAACCATGTGTTAGATGCAGATATTTTTATTAAAATCAATAGAGCTTTAGACAAATAAAAGGTATTAACCATATTTTTTTCTCGTAATAATCCTTCCTGGTCTTCTAGAAGTCACGTCCGATGTTGTGTGGACTTAACGGTGCAAATGTCTCTTTTAAATTGAACTTAAATCGCGATGGTCACTGGTAGGTATAAATTTGGGAAAGTTCATTTTTAAAGCATCTGACAAGGTTTGTTATATCAAGCGAAATATTAGATAAAAAAGTCAAGATGAAGAAAAAAAATAATATTGTTTTGATTTTTGATTTTGATTTTAATCAAAATATCTGTATCTAACACATGGGTTTTTGAAGGCATTTTGCCTCTTTCTTTATGTTTAAAATTCTAAAGATGCTCAAAAAAATGAACTTTCCCAAATTTTTATATATATATATATATATATATATATATATATATATATATATATATATATATATATATATATGAAGCAATCCTTGGTCTTATGAAGAGCTCCATGAATGAAAGATCCTGGTAATTACATGTTTATTCGCGGTTGTTTGTGCGCGAAACGGTCGGCAAGTTACCGAAATTCTAAACAATTAAGTGTAAGGAAAAAAATGAATAAAGACTTAGTCATTGGAATTGAACATTTATCTGCACACTGAAACGTATGTGGATAATAATTAATATTTATTATTAATTTCAGCCGAAATTTAATGAGAAATATAAGTCGTCTAATTTACATTAACAATGCAAGTTCCTTTCTTCGTGATTTGTTGAGCATTGTTAAGACAGCTGACTATTTTTGCCCGCCTAATTTAACATAAATAGGGTTTATTTCACTACTCGTTGTGTAACTGCTGAAATTCGCCTCATTGGTTAGAGCGCTCGTAAATGAGTTAAAAGTGACTCGTGTTCCGGGGTTCGAATCATACGACCAGTTTGAACAGTTATTTCCACACTGAAGATTCCGCAAGGATGAAATGTATACATATGTGGATAACAATTAAATATTTATTATTAATTCATATATATATATATATATATATATATATATATATAAAGTATCTATATATAAGTATCTATATATAAGTATGCGTATTTCGCCCATTCAGTCGGTTAGTTTGGTGAATAGCCTGCCACTCAGTTCTAGTCGATTTCCGTTGTAATCTAGTTTCTTGTTGCGATAACTGATGTTTGATCGTTCTTGGACTTCGCACTAGGATAGTTTAACATCTGTTATAATTTTTGTCCTATTCTGAGTGCCCCTGGATATTCTCCCACAAAAAACTGACAATATGTTTAACTTTGCCCTCATGGGGAGGCAAGTAAATAGGAACTCTTTGTCCGTTCGTCCATCAAAGTTTAAGTCGGTTAAAAGCGGATTTACTTTTGCCTTCCTGTAGGTCTCGTTGGACTAAGGACACAAAAAATACCCAGATATAGTTTTATTTACGACTCCACCCTCCCCGATGAGTATAAATCTAGATTACGCGAAAATTCCGAACTTACCTGAGTCGCTCCAGAAGATTTCAGAAGTCGAATAATCGGTGCCATTGTGGTTCCTCGCACGATGGAATCGTCAATGAGGACGATGCTTTTGCCTTTGTAGTTTTCATACAATGCTCCAAATTTCTTGGCAACACCAAGTTGTCGCAGTCTTACGCTCGGCTGGATAAAAGTCCGACCAATATACCGATTTTTACACAGGACCTCACAATATGGAATTCCAAGCTAAAAAAATAAAAAAAATAATAAAAACAAATGATATGATGAAATTATTTATTCACAAAGATTAATTCCATTAAATTATGTAGAAATATCATTTACAAATCATTAAAAAATAAAAAATGATATGATGAAATTATTTACTCACAAAGAATTATTCCATGAAAATTGCCAGTATACTGAAATCATATGCCCTTAATAGGGTTAAGATGAAAATTCATATACACTAAATGTACAATAGCAAGGAAATTCCAAAATTTTTACACTTTTATTGTCATTAAGGGTATGACTACATATCAACCAAACCATTTCATTATCACATCACTCAGTATAAATCTCTATGCATGAGCGGATGAAGTGTGTGAGGTGTGCTGAAGAAAAATTCCTACCAGTAAAATACATAGCCCTGTTGTGCTCGCATACTCTTAATGACAATAAAAGTGTATAAATTTGGGAATTTCCTTTTGTACATTTAGTGTATATGAATTTTCATCTTAACCCTATTAAGGGCATATGATTTCAGTATACTGGCATTTTTCATGGAATGTCACTACTTTTGTAAAGGCTATGCCTTAATACAATGCCTTCTCATAAGGTTTTTTGGAATTTTCTGGAAAACTAAGGTATATGGTAAACTGAAATTAAAATGCCATCAACTAGACCCTAGTACCTCTATCTCTGCCAAAAATCAGCTGAATCCATCAAATAGTTGATGAGATACAGGGTGGCACATACGTATGTACACACAGATAACATGATTTCATGATTCAACTTTCTGGATCTCTGGGTTGCCTTGACTAATGATGCTGAAATTCTACACACTTATAGAACCTATCAAATAAAAATTTTGTGCAAAGTTTTAACTAATTTGGTGTATTGGTTTTTGAGTTATGATTGATCAAAGAAATGAGATTTCCAGCATAGGCCATTCGTGAAGTCTATTAAGGGATAGAGCACTCTCGCGCCTACCTTGATTATGTAGAAATATCTCATTTACAAATCATTAAAAAAAAAAAGAAAAAAAATAGCAATAAGAAAAAACAGTTATTGTAAGAAGATTCAACTTGTTACAGCTTTTGGATAAATTAAATTTTCAAAGGGAGATAACTATTTAAAAAATATTAAGAGTTACTTCCCTGAAACATCTATACAATATGCTCACTCTTTTCATATTTGTACATCCTTTATCACGTTTAATGTAAAAAATATTGGTGCTTATCCAGTGGTACACCTAGATGAAATATGGCTGTTAAAAAGAAAATAAGAAACCTTTATGAAGTACTTACTTGGGATGGGGGAAAAATACTGTTCGCCAAAACGTACGAAAATTAATCCAGTAATTTTGTTTTTATTAAATAAATTCAACTTTTATCTGCAGGTGGAAAATCGTTGCCATTATCATAATATTCAAGGGAAATATTTCCCTATTTTTTGTTGCGTTTGACCCGTGACCCCATTTAAAATGATTTCTCTCCCAAAAGTTTGAATCATCATCCCTGACTTTCATAATGGTGGCAAACTTCCGCCTACGGATAAAAGTTGAATTTAATATTTAAAAAAAAAATGGATTAATTTCCATTATTTTTTCCCCATCTCAAGTAAGTACTTCATAAAGGTTTCTTCCTATGTTTATTTTAACAGCAATATTTCATCTTGGTGTACCACTTGAGAAGCACCAAAATATTAGCTAGAATAATAATACATAATAATGTAGAAATATCTTTTTTAAATAAAAAATTAAAAAATAAATAAATAAGAAAAAAAACGGTGCTTATTTTTATTGAGAGACATGCGAAATATGGCAGATCAAAATAAAATAACAGGAAAACTTATGGATATACTTATCAGTCTAAAATATTCGTGTACACAAAAAATTATGGAAAATTATCGAGTAGAATTTTAATAAAATATAAAATTAATTTATTATTCGGAGTCAACGAATTTCAACCGACAAGACCATGTGACATTTTCAGATAAGAAGGGAGATAATCTTCTACGATACACTGGCTTGACACGAATGTCGTTCGGAGTTCGTAGACTACGAATAGTAAATTAATCTTATTTCTTTATTAAAATTCTACTCGATAATTTCCTGTAATCTTTGGTAATATTTTTCACCGAGAAGTAAGTATATCCTTAATTTTTTCTGCTATTTTATTTTGAACTATTATATTTCGCATGTATCGCAATATAAACAAGCACCGAAAAAACAGTTAAATTCAATTGGTTCCAGTTTTTTTTAGAAATCACATTTTTAAAGAGAGATACCTTTTTAAAAATATTAAGAGTTACCTCCCTCTAGCAGGACTCGTAGAAATTCCACAGGTGTATTTTATTTACCTCCTCTCCAGGAGGTTAGACACAAGGTCAGGTGTGGGTTTTTTGATTAACGTGTTTCTGTGGAACGAACTGGATTCGAACCCGGTACACCCAGGTTCTCACAGTTGTATACTTCATATTGCTGCTGTGCTTAAAAAATATTTCCATTCTATGGACGTCCGAGGCGAACGCAGACCCTATGATATTATTGTACCACCTATGCTCAAACTGAAACATACTTATCTAGGTACTCAGTTTAATATAGTTTCAGAATATATCTGGTTATGGGGGTCTATCTGCAAAATACTTGTAGGTGTTTTGTGACATATGTCAATTCTATCAGCGTCCGTCGTGAACGCAGACCCCCATGATATTATTTACCACCTTTGTTCAAACTGAAAATACTTATCTAAGTATTATGGTTAATGTAGTTTCAGAATATATCTTGTTATGGGTTAGGGTTAGAATATATCTGTTTATCTCTCTCTAAAACACTTGACAAAGGTTTGGATAAATTTCTGAACACAGACACCACGATATTATTATTATTTGTTTGTTATGCCTCCTTGGAGATATCCCCTTTAACTATCTTCTCAATTAAACTGTTAAAAAAATTTTTTTAAATTTTAAATAAAAAAAACAAAACAAAAAAAATATCTTAGTACAGTATCAATATCCAGATCAAATTCTGTTAAACATTTCATTTGACAACTCCCAAAAGTGCCCCCTCAATTTCTCCCTCCTTCCACTTTCTCTGAATTCATCCAACCTCATCTTAAACTGATCCACGTTATTGCTGTTCTTAATCCGATCTGGCAACTTATTCCAAAAACATTACTCTGAGCAAAAAAACTTAACTGGTTAACAGATCTAGTTTTTGAAAACTGCCTTGACAATAACCTTCCAGATCTAGGAGAAATACTAAAAAAATGGCCACCATAGTTATAAATGCCGACCCCGACAATATTAATTTAGTTTCACAATCTATCTGGTTATGGGGATCTATCTCCAAAACCCTTGTAAGAGTTTTGTGACATATTTCCATTCTATGGACGTCTGGCGCGAATGCAGACCCCACAATATTATTGTACCATCCTTGGATAGAAACAATACTACACCATAATCCTATCCTGAAGGCTAAGAACGTGCATTTTGAGTTTCATGTTCAACACAGCAGCTCCATCAGATGAAATTTTTTAAAAACTACTTTTTTGGCATTGAATCTTCAGCGATCGGGCTATCCCATCTTCAAAAAAAAAAAAAAAAGTGATAATGTACGCATGAATATGAAATTGCCGTAGCATATTATTATATAGATTTGTTGTGTACCTACGTTGGTACGTACGTATATGATGTTGCACAGGCATTAAAAAACGTGAAACGCAAAAAAAAAAAAAAAAAAAAATGATTATCTAGTGTCGCTGACTATCAAAAATTAAGCACTCATCCATTCTTTCAACATCATATTTGGTTTTACATTCATTTTACATGCTAGCATGTGTTGGACGGCTTTAAGAAATTGACTTCCAAACAAACTTATCTCTGACCAGGTCTTTATTTATCTCTCAAGTCCATTCTTATCACTTCCTTTTGTAACCTTGTAATTTAGGTTATAATAATTAATAACTTGTAAACAAAATGGATGAACTTTCAACAGAAACGTTTAACAGATTTATTAAAACTGAACACAGAATGAAATAATGAATTAATTGGCCGCTGTACGCGATTGATATTTACAGTTTAAATCATGTTTTCCTTGACTTATCCTGTGAACTGACCCTGTTCTATACCTACTACCTCAAAGACCCTCATCCATTCTTTCAATGTGCCCTATGCAATTTACGTATCCTGTTCTGCAGACATATCCCTATACTGTGCAAGTGTGATCTACTTTATTCTTAAATGCGTTTTGTTTCAAATATGACACATTCCAACAAAATGCCTATTTAATATAATATTCAACAAAAATATGTCAAACTGCAACTTGTTTCACATCTGCAACGAGCCTGTTGGCAAGTGTGAGTAGGTATTAGTATGATGTTGCGTCAGCACACCCGCTAAATAGATAATCAAACAAATATAAAACATAAATCACTTAAGGGTTAATTAGTTTGTTGTAGAGTTTGTGTGTTCAAAGTTCAAGGAAAGTCCGTGAGATGCTTTCTAAAAAAGTCCACAATAATTCCTTACGTGTGAGGAATATATTGAACACTGTTGATGACAGCCTTCTAGATATGTCCGCTTGCATAGACATAAATAGATCTTAATTATTTTCCTTTCATCGTGATTGTTGTGTTAGTTGCATGGTCCAAGGTGTTCAGGCGAAGATTAAAATGTTTTTCTCCTGCGTTTTAACCTGTTTTCCGTTTGTCTTTTCACACATTTTGTCTACCACGTCATTTCATTTTCATGACTTATCGTGCACCTTACCCCATATATATATAGTCTCGGAAGTTTCTCAACCATTAAAACTATATTTAAAAAAAAACAAAAAACAAGTCGTTCAGTGGAAAATCACTCAGTCAATTTATTTTTTACAGTTATTATATTAGTTTGTTTCTAACACTATTTTAAGGGATCATCAGTTGTTTACCATGAAAAACTGTTTCGGGAATTTAATATATAAAATATATATATATATTGATAGGTATTAGTATGATGCACCCCCCCCCCCCTAGATAGTTAATCAGTATCTTCGATGTCAAACCAACATAAAAGCATTCAAGAGTTAATTAACCATTTTATATACTAGCGGGTCTACTCGCCCGATATCTAACATATTGAAAACTGTGATGCTTTCAATATTTATTCAGTATAACCGATTTATTTATTTGCCGATTATGACGTCATCCCGCCATGATGAAGAAAACAAAAAACTTTGCTCTCGTCTGGGGGCAAGTGAATAGGGACTTATCGAAAAAAGCTTTTTTTTTTTTTTTTTTTTTTTAAAAATATCTTATTTATTCATCCAGAATTTCAGTTTTGCACGAAAGTCAATGCCCTTCCCCCCACCCTCCCTTCCAACCTAGTGACATTATTATGGGAAAGTAATGTCTCATTTAAAAACAATTACAATTTGTTAAAGAAAGTCAAAAATAAAGGTACCGTTAGATTCAGTTTAACGGCCATTTTACATGTTGGCATGTGTTGGACGGTTTTTAGAAGTTGACTTTCAAACTAATCCGTCTCTGGTCAGGTCTTTATTTATCCCTCTTTCGCTCAAAGAATTCTGTGAAAAAGCGATGAACTCACATCCACGGACATTAAATAGGCCTCAATAAAGGGTTGATATGGCGCCACACTAAATTAAGCTCAACCTTGCCACAGGGAAGCAGATAAACAGGTATTTATTTGCTGTAAAACAAAAAAAACAAGAACTGGGACTAATTCTGATATCATCTGATTTCATTTTAAGGACCCCCTACATTTTTGGGGGGCTAAAATTTTGGTACTACTCCAGATGAAGCACCTAATTTCCGTAATTGTTCGGCGGCAACGATCGGGCAGGTCGCGGAAGCACCCGAGAGCTGCCAAGACGAAAACGAAGCTGAAGCAGAGCTGACCGATCAGGTTGCTGCCACTTGATATTAATATAGTTTGGATAGATGGAAAACTTTCGCATTTATTCATTTAGATATATATATAATTTTCCAACGAATGTTAAGTCTGCAATATTTTGGATTTAGTTAGTTTCTCTGGGAATTTAAACTGCAGTTTCCTTTTTTTTTTGTATTTTTGTTTAAAATAACTCAAAGCTTCTTTAGACTATATATATATTTGAAAATAGTTTAATTGGGAGGAGATGAATTATACATAGCCTATGACACTAAGTATTTCATAGACTGTTTGCAAAGTTTAGTGGAAATCTATACAGTAGTATTTGTATTTGAATACAAAGCGAACCAACAGACCGTTCACGTTATTAGATACGAACAAGTATGAAAATCAGAAATGTTTCTGATTGTACGTACTTCTTGAGCGTATGCCATGGCCGCAGGAGTGGCCGATTCAGGAACGGTGCTGACTATGTCGACGTCCATTGGGTGCTCTTTTGCAAGTTGTCGGCCACATCGTTTGCGTACAGAGTAAACCATTTGGCCTGAAAAACAAGAAACAACAAGAACAATAATGCGAATAGTCAATAACAAAAAAAAAAAAAAAAGAAAAAGAAAAAAAAGAAAAGAAATTTTCTATTTTAAACAGTAAAATTACTTGATTTCTTTTTAAAGTAAATTCCCTATTTGTTCCAGATGTGTACGGACACTGTATATAGATGTTATATAGATATAAACCAATCCAGAATAGGTTTAATGGTCCTGTAGGTTTTTTTTTGTTTTTTTGACCAGGCTTGTGAGCCATCCCTCCTCCTAACTATCCCACTTAAGTAATGCTCTGCTGAGCTGGCACCTGTCCTCTCTAAACTATAAAACAAATGCCTTGCTGAATCTTGTTTCTGATAGTTTGAAAATTACCTCTGTGGTACCAGTCTTCAAGAATTCTGGAGATAGAACTGATCCTCTAAACTACAGCAGAATCAGTCTACTTCCGATCTTTGCTTAATTCTTTGAATCCTTAATAAATCTAGCCCTAGTTTAGCACCTAGTTAATGCTAAACTTCTTTTTGATCATCAGTACAGATTTAGACAAGCACAATCTACTGCGGGTATCCTAATGGTCATCTCTGAACACATTTACCATACACTGGATAAGGCAGGTGAAGCTAGGGTGGTAGCGCTTGATATATCCAAAGCCTTTGACAAGGTCTGGCATAAAGGGCTTCTCCTAAAACTGCACTCTTATGATATTACTGGACAAATATTTAATATAATTAAATCCTTCCTAACTAAACAAAAGATCCAGGTGTCCTCGATGGCCGTTAATCTAGGCAAGATGACATAAATGCTGGTGTACCCCAGGGATCCATCCTTGGACCTTTACTGTTCCTGATTTTCATAAATGATCTCCCTGATGTTATTGGGACGGAGATAAGAATATTTGCTGACGACACCATGCTCTACTCTCGTCATGTGGGGAAAACCGACGTGCACGTATCTGAGGCAACGACTGAATCCTTAGAAAATGACCTCCAGTCTGTAGTGGATTGGGGTAAAAAATGGATGGTAACTTTTAATGCCGCAAAGACAAAGCTACTTTCCTTCAATAACTACAAGAAACCTCTTCAACCACCGATTGTTATGGCAAATAACACCATACCTGACGATTCAACATTCAAACTCCTCGGCCTAACTTTCAAAAAAAAAAAAAAGAGTGAGTTGCATAGGTTGATTATTTCTACTATACCAAATTTCATGCCCAGAGGAAGAAGAAAAGGGTGAAAACAAAAAAGTAAGGGGGTGAAAACAAAAAAGTAAGGGAGGAAAAGAAAAAGGGGGGGAAAGAAGAAAAGGGGGGGGGAGGAAAAGGGGGAGGGAGAAAAAAGAAGAAAAAGGGGAAAAAAAAAAAAAAAAAAAAAAAGGAGTGGAAAAAAAGGAAAAAGAAAAATACTGACCTTCCAAAATTGAATCCGGTCGAGCAAAATAAACGTATTCAAAGATGCAAAATGCTGGTGGTGTGTTTTCTTTCCTTGGAACGACACACAATGATTTTATACCCATCTTACTTACTTCAACTATTTCACCTGCAAAATTAAGAAACATATATCAGAGTTCTTCTAATAGATGACCCTTGACCTGAAGGTTTATCTAGATAAAACATCATATAGGATCCCCCTTTCTTCTCTGGTTTGACGGATGAGGTCACAAACTGATGATGTCATCCAGTGTGTCCAGTGACAAACAAACAAGCAAGCAAGCAAGATTCATAGAGATTTAGTAGTAGATAGACATATCCATATTTCTGCGTGCGTGTGCGTTGTGGAGCCCAACTGCGGATCTAGAGAGAAGGAAACAGGTCCGAGAGATGAGATGCTGCTGAAAGATCCTCAACATCTCAAATGAGGAAATGAAGAACAAAGACGCAGAAAAGCAGTTGGGCCACATGACGATCTACCGATCACTGAAGCGAAAAGAAAAATGGATAAGCGGATTGTGTTTTCATCTACGACGTTATATCGGGATTATATTCTTGGCATTCTTTAGTTTCCATCTTTTCTTCAGGTCGTTCAGCCATGAGCACCGAGGAACAAACTATAGACACATAGCAATGAATGAAAAGAACATAACCATACTGGAACAACCTTCCTACTCACATGAGCTTGCTCCACGTGACTTTTCCTTTCTCTCCCGAAAGCTCAAGAAAATCAAGGAGATCCATTCTAAATGTGTGGAGGCTGTAATGATGGCGCTGAGGGGCACCCCAGAATAATCCTTCCAGCCATGCAGAAAAGGATCGGAAACTATCACGACTCGAGGAGGGTGTGATCACTTTGACACTGGTCTCGTTCTTTGGGCTGGGATCAAGGTGTAGTATCGGTTCTGTCCTGAATCAGTGTAGGAGAAATCCTTGTACACTGAGGCAAATTTTTTTATTTGTGTCACAATCCAGAGTACCCTTTCCGGGGAGCTGGATTTTCCCTACATTAAAAATCTACCATATATGTCTAACCTTGCCCTTGTTGGGAAGGTAGTAAATAGGGACACTGGTATTTATTTATTTTTTATTATTTTTTAAAAATCTAAATTTATTAAAAATAAAATTTGGTGCTTAACATATGAAAAACGCTGTTACACAAGTGAAAATTGCAGTTTCAAATAAATTAACGGGAAAACTTTTTGATACATCAGGCGAAAATCGGTATCTACACGAAAATTAGCAAAAATTAGTGAGTAGAGTTTTTAATTAAAAATACAAATCAGTTTTATCATTTTTTACGGATCCGCCATTGATTTGAGCGAAAAACATAAATCAGGGGGACATAACTCAATCTGTCATATAAACAAGTAATAAATGAATTACGGTTGGCAAAATACAATGAAACTGATGCTTATTTTTAATTAAAATTCTACTTGATAATTTTTCATAATTTTTGGTGTGAATATATTTTTGCCTGATACGGAAGTAAAAAAAAAAAAAAAAAAAAAAAAAAAAAAAAAAGAGTTTTTGTTTGGAATTGTATTTTCCATATGTGCTCTCATCTGTATAAGCACCAATTTCTTTTTTATTTTTTTTTAATTTTTTTTTTAAAATTTTCACACCTATTCTTTTTAAAAACATTTTAATTATAAAACTATAAATTTCAGCAAAACAAGCAAATAAAGCAACGGGATTAAAAAATCCTCTAAACTTAAAGCGTTTTAAATCGTTGCTTCCTGGGGAAACACTACATTTCTCAGCCAGTTCAAAAAAAAAAAAAAAAAGAAAAAAAAATGGATGATATCACTTACCAGGAAGAACTTCACGGCAGAATTTTCCGCCAACTGCTTGAAAAGCACACGATTCTGATGATATAACCCAGCCATCAATTCGCTCTTCGACATTATTACCTAAATAGATAAGTAAAAAAAGAAAAGAAATTGAAGCCAATTTAATTAAAATAATTTCTTTTTCAAAATATCAAAGAATCAAATTTTACAGTTTTATGTAAAACTACAAAGAATACCCGTCCCAGGATGGGTAAAATGAATCCAACCAAACAGAAAAGTTTTGCATCATCTTTATGTCCCCCAAATACAAATATTAAAATCAAGATAGAATGCTACTTATGTCTACAATCGTTATTCTAACTTTAATCATCTAAAGCTTAAGCAGTCTTAAGATAAAACTAAAATTCAGGGGATCTTGCTTAATTGGTGTCCAATGACTGTTGATCAAATTTAATGCAAAATTTAGGGAATATTTGTTAAAATTTCACAAAAATCAGAGATATCTGAATTTTCACAAAAAGATTTCACCCTCTTTTTACAAAACTAAATATAGCCCACATTTGAACCCCCTTACACATCACAGATGTGTTTCAAAATTCATAATGATCTGTTAAGTAGTTTAGGAGTGAATCCTGTGCATACAAATACATAAACATACCTAACTTTATATAGAGATACATATCCTCTTATTTGTGAAATTTCCGTATTACCGACATATCAACGGAGTTATAGAGTCCATTCATATCCCGTAACGTCAATGGACATCGTCGGAGAGTCATGCAGATATTTCATCGGTCATAACTTTTCAGTGGGCATGATAGAATCTGGTGGAGTCCATGTCCTCTCCAGGCCACATACAACACCTGGTGTTCCCAAATGGTCACCCATTTAGTACTGGCCAGGCTCAACGTCGCTTAACTTTGGTAACGGGAACTGGTGTGTCAATGTGATTATGTCTGATGACGATGTGTGTGTCAAGATGGCTCGTCAGTCCGATCCAGACTCTGAAGTATCTCCCGCTGGTCGAGAACCTGTGTGATGATTCTGTCGCATAGATGCTGACAACTCTTTCTTTTAGAATAGCGCGTTTACTCTTGCGTTCCACCATGCGTGCAGATTCAGCAATTTTGGCTCCTTTGTGGCTTGCAGTACGCCAGGAACATCTGTTCTGAGCTACGGTTTCTCACAAGTCTGATTTTACTGATTTTACCAATTTCCGGTCTGGTTGGGTTGATTAATCTGGTAGTAGGCCGCCAATCCAAGAAATCCTGTTTGTGGTGCTTCAATGATAGATAAGTATCCTTATACCATACCTATATACATACATAATCATAGAATTACGCCAGTATAGATTAAGGTTAGTTCCATCCATCCATATCAAGGAACGTCAATGGACATCGGAAAGTCATGCAGATATTTTATCTTGTCATAACTTTTCGGTGGGCATGATAGAACCTGGTGAAGCCCTCGTCCTCTCCAGGCTACATACAACACCTGGTATTCCCAAATGGTCACCCATTTAGTACTGACCAAGCTCCACGTCGCTTAACTTTGGTGATCTAACAGGAACTGGTGTGTCAGCGTGATTATGCCGTATTCTAAGTGACAGTCTACTGGAGGTTGAAGGTTCAATACTCAGTATGGGCGATACTAAGAATCCATCCATTCATATTCCATAATGTCAAGGAACGTCGTCAGGGAGTCAGGCAGATACTCTATCTGTCTTAACTTTTTGGTGGGCATGATAGAACCTGGTGAAGCCCTCGTCCTCTCCAGGCTACATACAACACCTGGTATTCCCAAATGGTCACCCATTTAGTACTGACCAAGCTCCACGTCGCTTAACTTTGGTAACGGGAACCGGTGTGTCAACGTGATTATGCCGTATATGTAGCTATGGAGTATGTGGCACAAAAATTGGATTACGGCACGCAAATTTTTCAAACATCCGGTTTCAACCAAAACATCTATAATTATTAACATACTAACAGGATCCCATAGAAATTACACGGTTACCTTTTCTCTTGAAATTAAATCTTTTGAAAGGTTTAGATATGATGAAATGTTAAGAATTTTAGTCAACCATTCACTTTAACACTTGACATTTTTTCTTTTTAATAACATCTATGTATAAAAAGTCAACGTTTGTTTGTTATAGGAATCGATATATTAAGTTCGAACATTCAAATAAGTTTCAAAAAGGGTTACATTTTTCACAGAATCTAAAGACACCATTGAAATTTTTTTTTCGATTCCATCTGGGATCACTAGAGGAAATTATCGGTTAGGTCCATAAAATAACTGAAATATATTAGAACGTAAAGAAACCAATTTTTTTTTTTTTTTAAATAGATTTTATTTGATTCATAAAAAGAAAAAGAAAAGCAAGCAAAGAATTATTTTCTAGCGTAAAGTCTGTTCGCATAGATAAGAATAATTTGCACTTTTAAACATAAAATTAACTTTTAACTGTTTGGTGCAAGTCCATAACTTTGCCGATATTAAAAAAATTAAGAAAAAGCTTTATGATGTACGTATCCACAATGGAAAGCATATCTTGTACACCAAAAATCACGTAAATTAATCAAGTATTTTTTTTTTTTTTTTTACAAAAAAAAAATAATTAAATTTAATGGGTAAACAACAATCTATAGACGCCATGTTGGAAATTGTGGTTTTGAAATTATTTCCCTTGTTTGGAAACCATAATTCCAACATAGCGTTGATAGATCGACGATCGTCGTTTACTCATAAAATTTGATTTTATTTAGTAAAAAAAGAAAAATACTTGATCAATTTACATGATTTTTGGTGTACGATATATGCTTTCCGTCGCGGTACGTGCATCATAAAACTTTTCCGTAATTTTTTTTTTTTTCATGTCAGCAGTGTTATGGACTTGCACCAACTGTTTTAATAGATATATATATATATTCTATATTTCATGTGTGTATTTTGTCATATTCCTCGTGAAAATCAACAAAGTGTAATAAAAAAAAAATTATTTTAATACCAAATATTTAAGAAAAAAAAAGTAAATTTATTTTAATACAAAATATTTAAAAAAAAAAAAAATTTATTTTAATACAAAATATTTTTAAAAAAAGAGGAAATTTATTTTAATACAAAATATTTTAAAAAATTTATTTTAATACAAAATATTTTTTTAAAAGTAAATTTAATACAAAATATTTCTTTAAAAAAAAGAGTAAATTTATTTTAATACAAAATATTTAAAAAAAAAAAAGAAGCAAATTCCTTGATTTTCTTCGCTCTTATTTTTTTACCAAAGTTCAACATCGCCATCCTATTCAATTTAACATCCGTTTTACATGCAGACATGTGTTGGACGGTTTATAGAAACTAACTTCCAAACTAACCTATTTCTAGCCAGGTCTTTATCCCTTGTAAAGGAAAGAAAACTGAGAATAACATCAGTTTCTAAGGACACTTGTGGGTTATTCCCCTTGGTTAAACCCAATAAAGACAGAGAGATTCAATGTCACCACAGCTGGACGGAATTCCACGTGGCTCCTAATATGATTGGTTTGTTTTGTTTTATGGCATATCAACCTCTTATGGGTCATTTAACGTAGAAACATTTGTAGTATGGTGAAAAGTTTCTCTGCTTTACATCTTTAGTATTTATTCATGGTGTTTTTTGTTTTTTTTTTCTACGGCATATCAACCCGCCTCGGGTTATTTAATGCTGAATACGGTCATTTTGGTGAAAGTTTTTATGGTTAGTTTGGTTGTTTCACCAACAGAGTTGCTTCTAACTATTGGATCCATCTCCTTAACATGCTTCTGAGGGTCTAAACGTCCCTATCTATCTACATGTCGTCTGCTCTCTCTTAGTTCTAAGCTGCAACTAATCTCTTTCAAACCAAAACGAGGCTGCGTTCAAATAAAAATCCCCCCTCCCCCCAATAAATTGTGTTTTTTTTTAGAACAAAAACAATGCAACAATTCTTACAGATGGTAACGATTTTTACAATTTCTTTTTTTTTTTCGTAATGCTACAGTATTGGAGACAAAAACAAAATACAAAAAAACAACTACGTTGGGGGGGGGGGGGGGGAGTTTGCCATGTTCAGATGGCAGATTTTCTTTTTAAAGTTAGCGCAGACGACACTGGAAAAAAAAAAAGGGGTAGAAGAGGAAAGAAGTTTGTCGACAGGATACAATTCCAGTATCTGCAATAATAATGGAGACAAAGAAATTGGTTCGAAATTTTTGCCTGCTTGCCAGGAATTGTAAGATTTACACAATTTAAAAGTAAAGTTGTTATCTGCTTCTCAAGCATTCTGATTGGCTAAGCACTTCTCGGCATCCTCCGGCTGTTTACGTAAATGGGCGGAAGATGCCGAACAAAAAGCTAGTTTTGTTTGGTTCAAAAGCTATACCGGTACCAAATTGTTACCGTTTCTGTTCTACCGGCCAAGACAAGGTCGAGATTGGCTAACCTAAACCTCAACCCATGGTTGTCATCAAAGGTCTATGCAACATTATAATAAAAAAATCAAAATGAGAGTTATGCCATACCAAAATCATTCTTGGACAGAAGTTGGCCGATACAAAGAGGACGGTTCCCATACGGATCTCTGATTGCGTATATTTTGGACTTGTGCATCACCAAAAGTGAATACGATAAACTGGTTTGGTTCATCAAATTCTTTATTCTGTAAAATAAAATAAATAAATAAAGAAAAGAAAAAAAGGAAAGAGATAATTATTTTACAATGATGTTGAACTCTGTACGGAATTTCCAACTGACCCCTTTACTTAATCTACGAAGATAAATTATTCTGGTTCCGTCAGCCATGATCGGATACAGAGCCTGTCTATTTCGCATATATTGTCATTGATAACATACAGCCTACAAGCACGTATCTCATTGTGACTCTTCAGTTTCCTTTGTGGAAACTTGGCCCATGTTCTTAACAAAAAACGTATTTCTATTCACTTTCTGCCAAATAAAATTGTATCCAACTCTGAATTATTTTACAATGGTGACATTTTTCAGTAATGCCCGACAATCCAATAGAAAGCTTCATCACATAAACAACTTGCTGTATATAGCTCATATGGTAGCCGATCAACAGGAACATTTTAAGGTGCCATTTTTTATCTCTGCTCTTGCCCCCCCCCCCATTCATTTTGTTAAAATCCATTACTTAATGCATTCTTTAATCCCAGGCAATGCCGAGTAGGAACAACATATGCCAGCATTTAAAAATGGACGTTCAACCGAATATGATGTTGTCGATAGCATACGGCCTATAAATTAAATGTTTGATTCTGATTCTTCAGTTTCCTTTGTAGAAACGTGGCCCATGTTCTTTACAACAAAAAAAAAACATTGCTATTCACTTTCTGCCAAATAAAATTGTATCCCACTCGGAATTATTTTACAATGGTGACATATTTCAATAATAAACGACAAACCAATAGAAGCAACAGCAGCATTACATTAATTAAGGCTTAGTTTTATCACATAACCAACCTGCTGTATATAGTTCATATGATAGCGGATCAGACTGAACATCTTAAGGCCCCATTTTTAAGTTCTTGCTATCTACTTTTTCTCTTTATTTCGTAAATCTCATGTATGAAAATATTCGAAGTTATTTTAGCCCCCCCCCCCCCACAAGCACCCCCCTTATATGACCTCCTCCCCCCCCCCCACAAAATAAATAAAATAAAAATAATCATAAAATGAAATCTACGATAGATGAGCTAATACTATACTACACTTTAACCGTATTTTAAAGAATGGTATTAGTACAGCTTTTGAATCAGACAATACTGACTTTTGCCAAAAAAAAAAAAAAATGAATGAAAACGAGGCGGCGTCAAGATCAAATTGAGGCGGCGTTCCAACAGAAAAAAAATAAAAATAAAAATAAAAATAATGAAACATTTTAAGCAAGAAAAAAAAAAAAAAAAAAAAAAAAAACTCTCCGTATGTATAAACATACGGAGAGTTTTTTTTTTTTTTTCTTGCTTTAAATGTTTCATTATTTTTATTTTTTTTCTGTTGGAACGCCGCTTCATTTTGAACTTGACGCCGCCTCGTTTTCATTCATTTTTACGAAAAAAATTAATGAAACAACTTTTATAATTTTTTTTTTTTTTTTTTAAACGAGAAAGTTAAACTAATAAATTTTTTTTTTTAAAACGAGAAAGTTAAACTAATAATTTTTTTTTTTTTTTTAAAACGAGAAAGTTAAACTAATAATTTTTTTTTTTTAGTACTAGTCCAGCTTTTGAACCAGACAAAAACCCCGAACAGTTTTTTTTTTTTTAATTACCCTAACCTATTATCATTGCCTTTGGTAACAGTTATTTGTTGACAATTTGTTTTGTTTTTTCACGCCTTTTTTTCTGTTAGAAATTCTTGACAATTGCCAAGTTACGATTTAACTTGTCTGCTTTCCTCACTTTGGCATCTTCTAGCTGTTGTTGGAAAAAGCCGAACGAAAAGTCCGTTTTGTCTGGTTCAAAAGCTGTACCAGTACCTAAAGAATTGTTTAGCTCAGTCAAAAGACTCCCAGGCAACACCGGATATGGACAGAGAGTTTGCAATATTATTAGACTTGCGCTTAGAGATAAGATTTCCCTATAAAGTATAAATTAATTTTGATATCCAATTATTGTAATTGCGACCAAGTTTTATGGCTTTGAAAAGAAAAGTTCTTATGTTAACCTTGTGACCCAGTTTCCTCCATTCGGCTCTCCTTCCTGGGGCGTGTGTGTCAACACTTGTGTGATGAGTTCGCTGTCTGTACTCGTTGAAAGGCCAACACCATGACGCAGAAGCTTAGGGAGGAAAAAAAAAACATGAAATTGTTTTTAAAATAATTAGCAGACAATAATTTTGCAAGCATTTATTTATAAAAATCAGATTTTTTAAGTTATAGAATGTCCAAATCTATAAATGTATATCTGGGCAGCATTTAATATTATGGACAACTGATGACTGCATATCTTTTCTTGGATCCGTTCGAAGTTCCTTTTTAGTTTTCAAGTTGGAACAAATATATATATATATATAATTTTATGTATCCACATATATAGGGTGGGCAAAAATAAGGGTCCTATTTTTAAAAATTCATAACTTTTTTATTTATTGATTTAAAAAATTTTTTTTTTTAGAATAAGTAAAGGACCCCTTCCGAAGCAAGCATGAGCCGTATTAGCCCTAAGGAACGTACCCTCATTTAGAAAACATTATTTTTGCTTAAAAAACTCAAAACAGTGTAAAAAACAATACTTTAGTTTTTGTAAATTTTAAGAAGTGTTTTTCGGCTAAAATTTGTTTTGTTTATTTCAAAAAATCTCGGAAGGGTCAGTCTACACACACATAAAGTTTGGTGAGTTTAACTTTTATTTTGTGAAAGTTATTCAAATTTAAAGATAGGACCCTTATTTTGGCCCACCCTGTATTAGAAGGACACATACTATATTATGTATCAATTTTCAGTATTTACTTCAACAGTGCTTGATATGCGAGTAGAGCTAGGTAGTAAGTCATGAAAATATATTTATAGCAATTAAGCTACACAGGTGTCCATGTTTCATCTCCGTAGAGAATCATCAGGTATTTTAGTCTGACGATTCACTACAGAAATGAAACGCAGACACCTTTGTGTAGTTTAATTGCCATAAATATATTTTCATAACTTACTAATATATATTGAACGTCCATTCTCACATTTTTTTTTCTTTCTATTTTTCTTCTTTCATTTGTCTATATAATTGCGTTAAACACTTCACGATAGGTTCAAATTTTAAAAGTATATGCTCTACTTTTAGTTTCATAACTTATATATATATATATATATATATATATAATGTCCAAATCTCTCTATATACATATATTATATATTGAATATCCAAATCTCTCTCTCTCTATATATATATATATATATATTATATATTGAATGCCCAAATCTATATCTTCAACTATCCAAAAGAGTAGTCCAGTCTAATAATACTAAGTCAGCAGTGACAACTGCATATACAAAAACTCTTAATGTCCTGTCTTTCAGGGTTATGGCGGTCAAGGTGAAGGAAGCCGAATCAGCACAAATTCATTGCTTTAGGAGTAAGTAAATGTTTTACTGAAAAAAATCATCCTCCACTTGGTTGGGTAGAAAGAAATCAAACAATGCTCAATTATTAAATAATAGAGCATAATATTTTTTTTATAAATTGTGATACAGAAGATCAGAACATATAAAACATGATTCAGGAGAGATGGAGAAAAATGATATTTTTAGCGTTATCCATAACTATGAAATGTTATCCATAACTATGAAATGTTATCCATAACTATGAAAGTCTCTCCCAAATAAATGCCTGTGGGGACAAAATTAAAAGGTTCCGTAGGCGAAAACTTCAGTTACGTAACATTTTTAGTTCTCACCATTGAAATACATTTTGATTGTTACGTCCATCATGGCAGAGATTATGTTTTCAGTAAGTGTCAACATCGCTTGAATGTGGGCTATATTTAGTTCAATTTAGTTTTATGCAAAGTGGGTAAAATTTAGATACCTCTGATTTGTTAAATTTTAACAATAGTTGACATCAATTAATAAATATTCACCAAATTTTAGTTTCTGTGGGGTATTTTAAAGGGATTTTAGGGATCATAAGGGCACAACACCATATTTCAAAATTCAGATAGGCATTGAATTTGAGGCATTAGATACCAATTAAGCAAGATTCCTTGAATTTCTATCTTTTCTTAAGGTCTCTTAAGCTTTTTAGACATTTTCTAGACTTAAAAATCATGTAATGTATTTTGATTAAAATCGGAATAAGGATTCTGGACATAAGGTTTAGTATTATTATATCTAGATTTTAATCTTTGCAACGGGACATAAAAGTGGTGCAAAACTGTTCTGTTTCGGAAATTAATCAATTTGGACAGGTATTCTTCTAATTTCACGATACAAAATTGTAAACTTTTCTGGTTTATTATTAAAATAGCACAATTTTTATGACCAAATATTGGGAAGTGGAAAGAAGTTTTATCAAATTTTTAATTCTTTTTATTTAATGCCTTTTAGATTACATTTCTTCAAATGATGTTAAAACTAAAATTTGGTGGAACTTTTTATCTTAAGTTATCTTGACATCTTCAAAGTTGATAAAAAAAATAAAAATAAAAAAGCTTTTTTTTGTTACCTTTTTCTTTAGAGAGCTAGCATTAACAAGTTCTCCATTATGAGCAACTCCGATCTTGCCATGAAGAGTTTCAACAACAAAGGGTTGACAATTTATTACATTTGAGGATCCAGCAGTGGAATATCGAGTGTGACCTAAAATAAGAAAAAAAAAAAAAAATTTTTTTTAAAGGGCGTCATAGTTTACGTAAGACATTTGAAAGCAATGACAATGCGATATTCGGTTGAAGACACCGTTTAAAATACAAACTCATACGAGGCAAAGGTAGATAAAACGCCAATATCAAAGAATTCAGTAATTATCAATTAAATATTTACCAAACTATGGTATCAAATCAAAGATGGTATGTTGCCATATTTTATTTATTTTTTATATTTCGAGGTAACACCTCCTTCTCAAAGTGAAATCTCCATCCAACTTAGGTGTTCTTTGCAAACAAGTTTTTCTATTTGTAAATGTAAATGGACAAAAAACAAAGCTGTAATCGAGATGACCCCCACCCCCATGTTTTGTAGAGGGCAATGCAAAAAATAAGTTTCCTAAACAACTCCAATCAGTTTCAAGTAATAAAGTCAAAATTAAGAGAAAGACACTGAGTGGAGGGGGAGGAGACAGGATGTCATACTCCCATATCCTCTTCATGAACCGATTGACATCTTAGCCTTTGTGACATTTTCAGAGAGAACTGTGCTAAGAGGGTTTGGTTTGGTTTACGGCATATCAACCATCTGTGGGTTATTTAATGCTGAATAAAGTTGTCAAATATAATTGTATAAGTAGAATAATTATTTATATTCCTAGGATACATTGCTCTCAGAATACATTGCCCTTTGAAGACATTAGTCATAAGGGGAAAAGGAAGGAGAGACTAGATAGAGAGAGGAAGAGAGAAAGAAAGAGAAATAATATCCAACCAAATAGCAACAAAAAGAAAGAAAGAAGAAAGGTAAGGTCCTAGTGATTTGGCAGAAATCAGATTTTTCTTAAAAAAAGAAAAAGAAAAAGAAAAGAAACCAAAAAGTTGAGAACTCACATCCAACAATTTAGGTAGAAAGCCACTTACATCCCCGAATAAAGTATTTCGATATTGTCAGTAGTAAGTGGTAATCTAAAAAGGTTATATAAACGGAATCATTGATATTATTCCTCGGTGTTGTATTAAAATTTTTGGGTGTTATTTTACTTATAGGCCGATGCAGTTAATTGTTTTCATGTAAAAGCATTATTTTGTACTTAGTCATATTTTATCTCTCACGCCCCGAAAAAGAATTTAAAAATATCAAGCAGAACTTTAATTAGAACGATTTTTCCATTTCCATAAGGGTGATATGAAATGGCGAGTCTGCGATTTTCGGAGTGGCCGGTTAGCTAACTAAGGGCAGATAAGTGTTGCGAAGAAAAAAAAAAACAAAAAAAACAAACAATAAAGTTATATCGTGGAAAGTATCCCGGTGAACAAAGTAAAAATAATTATTTAATTTTATATTTTTTAATTTAATAAATATATATTATATTATTATTGCTTATGTGTTTCTTTCTTTTTATAATCCTAACAATAAAAACGGAGTTAATGCCATTGTCTATTCTACCGACCGCTCACAGCCCAAAATGTCGGCTCGGGCACAAATACAGGTTGGACATCGAAATGGAAAAATCGTTCTAATTAAAGTTCTGCTTGATATTTTAAAATTCTTTTTCGGGGCGTGAGAGATAAAATATGACTGAGTAAGTACAAAATAATGCTTTTACATGAAAACAATTAACTGCATCGGCCTATAAGTAAAATAGCACCAATTTTTGTTTTTAATTGAATTTTTTTAAATTTCTTTTTTTTTTTTTTTTTTTTTTTTTTAATTACATAGCAGAAATGCCAGTGTCGAAAAGAAAATAGAAATAAAATTTAATTTTTTTTTAATTTAAATTAAAAAACATTTTTTTTTTAAATTTTTAATTGATTAAATAAAAAAATAAAAAATTTCTTCCAGTGTCGAAAAGAAAATAGAAATAAAATAGAAAAGTTAGAATGTGAATTATGTAGCCCGATAGCAGGGTTAAAATGAGTTTTATATAAATATATATATTTTTCTTTTGCAAGCTTTCGTTGTAAAACAACTTTGTTATGCGAAACAGTCTTATAGTTTTCTTCCTCATTTTCATGGTATTAACCCCGAGGGGTTGAATCACGGTAGAGGCAGAAAAGCACGTCAAGTTCTAAAAGATGTTAGGATAAGTAGAATCCGGTCAATATGCGCAGATTGGAGCTTTTTGAATAAGGAAATTGACAACATCTTTGAGGCACGCATGAAAATGTATTTAAGTGAAATATTTTTGAAAATCAAAAATATATATTTATACACACATACACAAATGCACATTTATAAAAAAAAAAAAAAATCAAATAATCTTTAGTCTTTAATGTGCATCTTGTGTCATAAACAAGACTTAATAGATGTTTGAATGACCTTTGTGTTGTAACAACTTCAAAAACGGCAAACATTTAAAACAACAACTCTTTTCTTCCATTCAAGTGAACGAACGGAGAAACGGATTTTTTGGTCCCCCGCTTTATAAAATCGGGAGACCTATGTTTTGAGGCATGTCCGTCCATCCGGATTTTTCTCCGCAACCATCCATTGAATTTCTCTGAAATTTTGCATGAAGTTGTAACTTTGGTCAGGTTAGCAAGTGACATTCTCCGATTTTTGAAAAAAAAATCTGGTTAGCCCCCCAGGGGGTCAAAAGGCTCCGAAATGGCAAAAAATGACATTTTTTGTCCCATAATGTTTGATCCATACATTCAATTTTTCTGAAACTTGGCCAAAATGTAGAGGCAATTGTTCTAGATATAAATTGAGCAACCTTGACCTCAGAAAAATTGTGGTTCTCGCCCCCGGGGGGTCTAAAATGCTCCAAATTGCCCAAATTTATTGCATTTTACACTCGCCACATCGAGTCACATACAGATGGGGACCACGCATGCGCGGCTTGTTATTATTTATTTTTTAATGGATTGACGGAAATCAAATGAAAGAAGAAAAATTTTTAAGTAAATATCAGATTATGTTTATCGCGAGGTTTGAAAGGAATCATCAAAATGTTATTAACTAAAAGAATACTTGGGTAAAATTAATTCCCCAAAACAATTCTGCACCACTTTTATGTCCCCTTACAAAGATTAAAATCAAGATATAATGATAGTAAACCTTATGTCTAGAATCCTTATTCTAACTTTGATCAAAACCCATTATATGATTTTTATTCCAGAAAATGTCTAAAATTTAAGGCTTAAGAAATAAAAATTCAGGGAATCTTGCTTAACTGGTGTCCAATGACGATGGATCATATTTAATTTTGTTCATAGCGTAGGAAATTTATAGCCCATGGAGTTTATAGCGTAGAAGTTTTACCGTAAAAATTTAAAAAAAGTCTTCAAACTTACCGATTCCCAAGTTTCCACGCATCTGTAACATATCTTGTTCTGTGAAAATAGTGTTGACCAGACCCATGCCCTTCTTTTGAACAAATTCCGTTTCCTTCCCATAACTGGTCGCAATTCCTGCACTCTCCTGTCCTCTGTTAAGAAAAAATAAAGAGCAACGATTTACAAAATTATTAATAACTCCCAGAATCCCGTACAAATTCCACCGTGCTTTCTACATCAATTTGTATGATTTACTGTTAATAATAATAATAATAATAATCATATTCCTTACGAAATAACTTACTACAAATCAATTGCTGGATTCAGGCTCAATACCTTAAATACAACAAAAAAGAAGTGAATGGGACAGAGAAAAAGAGACCTCACCACTAATTGAGTCAACTACTTAAGACGTGTCAACTAACAACACAGATGTTTACAAGACTTCACTACATTGAAAACCCGATCAGTATCACATATACATCAATTTGTATTTACTGTTAATTTTGAGTAAATACATTTTTGTAAAAATATTATCAACTCTTTAATTGCCATATACGGAAAAATCACGTTGACAAACTGGTTCTCGTTAGATCATTGAAGTTAATCGACGTCAGTGCTAAATGAGTGACTATTTGAGATTACCAGGTGCTGTATGTGCTCTCTGCTTATCTTGGCAATATTTCTTGACATGCTGGATTTCTCCTTGCCACTGAATTGAAGCAGTGCCGACTCAGGAGACGTGTGGTTTGAATTGTGCAACCCTTGCTTCACAATTACACGCACACCCACCCTTACAGGGGGTATCCATTGTCTCTCAAGACTGAATGGAGGCCATAAAATAATATTCCGTACGAAACATCCCTAATCCGAAAAAATTAGAACAGTCAACCCTATCCTTGCAAAATTACAACACCAACCAACCAACCAACCAACCAACCAAATCCTTGCAAAATTACAACACCAACCAACCAACCAACCAACCAACCAAATCCTTGCAAAATTACAACACTAACCAACCCTAACCCAACGAAATTACAACACTAACCAACCCTAACCCAACGAAATTACAACACCAACCAACCCTGACGCAAAAAAATTACAACACCAACCAACCCTAACCCAACGAAATTACAACACCAACCAACCCTAACCCAACGAAATTACAACACCAACCAACCCTGACGCAAAAAAATTACAACACCAACCAACCCTAACCCAACGAAATTACAACACCAACCAACCCTGACCCAACGAAATTACAACACCAACCAACCCTAACCCAACGAAAATACAACACTAACCAACCCTAACCCAACGAAATTACAACACTAACCAACCCTAACCCAACGAAATTACAACACCAACCAACCCTGACGCAAAAAAATTACAACACCAACCAACCCTAACCCAACGAAATTACAACACCAACCAACCCTAACCCAACGAAATTACAACACCAACCAACCCTGACGCAAAAAAATTACAACACCAACCAACCCTAACCCAACGAAATTACAACACCAACCAACCCTGACCCAACGAAATTACAACACTAACCAACCCTAACCCAACGAAATTACAACACTAACCAACCCTAACCCAACGAAATTACAACACTAACCAACCCTAACCCAACGAAATTACAACACCAACCAACCCTGACGCAAAAAAATTACAACACCAACCAACCCTAACCCAACGAAATTACAACACCAACCAACCCTAACCCAACGAAATTACAACACCAACCAACCCTGACGCAAAAAAATTACAACACCAACCAACCCTAACCCAACGAAATTACAACACCAACCAACCCTGACCCAACGAAATTACAACACCAACCAACCCTAACCCAACGAAAATACAACACCAACAAACCCTAACCCAACAAAATTACAACTAACCATATCCTTATGAAATTACAACACCAATTAACTTTAACCCGACGAAATTACAACACAAAATATATAAAAAACAGATCAACATCACATTAAGTATACCCGTCCCAGGACAAGTACAATTAATTCCCCAAACAGAACAGTTTTGCACCACTTTTATGCCCCCTTTCGAAGATTAAAAACTAAAACATAATGCTACTAAATATTATGTCTAAAATTATTATTCTAATTTCATTTCATTCTTTTGATTCTAGAAAATGATTTAGGGTTTTTAGGGGTTTTAACGGTTTTAAGGCTTTTAAGGGTTTTAAGAAATAGAAAGTTCAGGCAATCTTGCTTAATTGGGAGCTGATGACTAGGGATAAAATTTAATACAAATCTGAAATACTTGAAATCTCAATAGGGTTCATGCCGATATTATGGCCCTTAAAACCCCTTTGAAATACTCCAACTTTGGAAAATATTTATTAATTGACGTCTAATACCTATTTTTTAAATTTCACAAAAATCGGACATTTAGTTATGCAACTGTTCAGACACATTTCATATGCCATAAACACGACAGACAGAAGCAAATTCTGTTGTGGAATTTTTGAGATGTGGATTGATAACGGAGCAAGATCAGGTGAATAGGGAGGTTGTTACAGTATCGTGATGTTCTTGTGAGCGGGTGCACTGTTGTGGTGAAGAGGCAGATGTGTAAATAAAAGCATGCAACAAAAATGCAATGGTTACAGAAGTTAAGATTAGTTATATAATCCAAAGATATCGTCTTAAATGATAACACAAACCGTTTATCACTCTTTCACCCATAGCCCACATAGCACATCTAGTTTTGTAATTGTTCAGACACATTTCGTATGCCATAAAAAGAGAAGTGTCTAAAAAGTAACAGGACGAATGTCACAAACATGGTTTCTCTTTCAAAATAATCCTGTTCCAGTCTAACGTACTTTTCCGTCCTCTGCTGGAAGGATTTTTATCTTGAGCTTGGAGAAAAGAAAAAGTCACAAGGAGCAAGATCAGGTGAATAGGGAGCTCGTTCCAATACAGTAATGTTCTTATTGGTTCTTGTTGTAAAGATCTGTAAACGAAAAGTGCAATGGTTGCAGAAAGCTAAGAGTACAGTTATATAATTCCAAGATATTGTGTTAGATAATAACCATGGCCATCCCTATAACAGGCCAGGCGATCGTGCAACTGGAGGCAACGTGAATTTTCTAAGATAATTGATATAGCGGTTTAAAACAGAGGGAAGATTAGTTTTTGATTTTTTTTTGTGTTTTACATAGCAAATAAGATGAGAGTTTTTGGTTTGGTAGATGTAGAACAGTTGAGATAGCAGGTCCAGTTCACAAGGAAGGGCCAAGGAAAACCTGGGAGGAAGTGATAAAAATGGATCTGAGGGAAAGAGGAATAAATAAAGACCTGCCCAGAGATAGGCTACTTTGGTTAGTCAATTTCTTAAAGCCGTCCAACACATGCCAGCATGTAAAACAGATGTTAAACCGATGATGATGTTAAACCGATGATGATGTTGATGTTAAACCGATGATGATGATAAACCGATGATGATGATGATGATGATAAACCGATGATGATGATAATGTTAAACCGATGATGATGATAATAATGTTAAACCGTGATGATGATAATGTTAAACCGTGATGATGATAATGTTAAACTGATGATGATGATAATGTTAAACCGATGATGATGATGATAATAATGTTAAACCGTGATGATGATGATAATAATGTTAAACCGTGATGATGATAATGTTAAACCGATGATGATGATGATGATGATAAACCAATGATGATGATAATGTTAAACCGATGATGATGATAATGTTAAACCGATGATGATGATGATAATGCTAAACCGATGATGATGATGATAATGCTAAACCGATGATGCTAATGATGTTAAACCGACGATGAGCTAATTGATAAATTTGACAATTACTGACAAATTCCCATAAATAAAAAAGGTAACTTTGAATAAACAAAGACAAATGAATATTTAACGAGCAATTTTTTATTTCAATGTCAGATTTTTCTCTTTTTAAAGAGAATTTGTACTTAATCATAACGTCGGTTAGAATTATTTCAGAATGAAGTTTTCTAGGAGCAACAACAGCGAAGGGGTTAGCAGTTAAAAAGATCTCTGCCGACAGATCGTAAAACTCGTCCCCAGTCGCCGACTCCCAATGTTAGATCTCTCGGCCTGTTATAGGGATGGCCATGATAATAACGTAATCACTTTCACCCTTAGCTCACACAGCACACCTAGTCATATAACTTTTCAGCCCCCCCCCTCCCATTTTATGCAAAGATGAACGTTCTGCGTCCCTGACCCATAAAAAAAATAAATAAATAAAAAATAATCTAAAAGTCAGCAATCTATTTCTACTTGCCACAATTTTCCTATGAGAAAAAAAAAAAAAAGAAAAAAAAAAAGATACATAACCCTTCCCCCCCCCCCCGTCTGTAACAGTTACCTGATAGTAAAAAGGAATTTGTTGTTAGTCAATAGCAAGTAAACAAGAGCATCAGTTTAATGAGGCATCAACATTTAATTAAAAAATAAATGCATGCTTAATTTCGTAGTGTCTGTTCCAGTTGACCTGGATAAGTCAAATTGTTTGAAAACGTGTCCGCCTAATAACATAATTTGCCTGCTTTAAAAACCAGTCAGGTAAGTAAATACATATAAATTGTGATTGTCTAGGAACAAGGTGTAGTATCTGTTCTGATGCTGCACTTAGTATATTCTATCCTCGGTCAGTCAAGAAGTCCTAGAACGAGGCAATTTAAAAAAAAAATTTTTTTTTAATTTTTGTTTCAACTCAGAGTGCCCATTTTGGGGAGCTGGATTTCCCCCACATTAAAAACCGACCTTGTGTCTAACTGCCCTCACGGGGAGGCAAGTAAATAGGAACTTCAGAGGATTATTAAGAAATGCCGCTCGGCACTATTCCAAAACAACTTAGTAGGTTACGTCTTGAGAGACAATGGATACCCCTTGTGAAAGGTACCTGCGTGGAGAGTTAATTGTGAAGCAAGGGTTGCTTGAATCAGCACTGCTTGATTACAATGGCAAGTAGTCCAGGGCAACTGGAAACAATGCCAAGATAAGCAGAAAGCTCGCCTACATAGGTCACTTGGTATTCACAAATGGTCACCTGCTCAAGCTCAACTTCGGTAAACTAATGGTTGTAGAAAACCAAGATTACAGGCTAGACTTCGGTAAACTAATGGTTGTAGAAAACCAAGATTACAGGCTAGACTTCGGTAAACTAATGGTTGTAGAAAGCTGAGATTACAGCCTAAACTTCGGTAAACTAATGGTTGTAGAAAGCTAAGATAACAGGCTCAACTTTGGTAAATTAATGGTTGTAGAAAGCTAAGATAACAGGCTCAACTTCGGTAAACTAATGGTTGTAGAAAGCTAAGATCACAGCCTAAACTTCGGTAAACTAATGGTTGTAGAAAGCTAACATCACAGCCTAAACTTCGGTAAACTAATGGTTGTAGAAAGCTAACATCACAGCCTAAACTTCGGTAAACTAATGGTTGTAGAAAACCAAGATTACAGGCTAGACTTCGGTAAACTAATAGTTGTAGAAAGCCGAGATCACAGCCTAAACTTCGGTAAACTAATGGTTGTAGAAAACCAAGATTACAGGCTAGACTTCGGTAAACTAATGGTTGTAGAAAACCAAGATTACAGGCTAGACTTCGGTAAACTAATGGTTGTAGAAAACCAAGATTACAGGCTAGACTTCGGTAAACTAATGGTTGTAGAAAACCAAGATTACAGGCTAGACTTCGGTAAACTCATGGTTGTAGAAAGCTGAGATTACAGCCTAAACTTCAGTAAACTAATGGTTGTAGAAAGCTGTAAAGTCGAACAGAATGAAGGAAGAAAGCGACCACGTGTTTGCGCGTGTTGTCTTACCTGCTGGGATGATCGCGGGGAGGGCGGAAATTAAATTAATGGCGGCTGTGGTTTTTTGTACGATTATTGAGCGATGACGTCAGGCCTCACATGACTGTTTTTCTGACCACCGATTGGCTGATGATGAACACTTGGACAATAAAAGGAGTATGTTCAGAAGATCAAGGGAGTGTCTATCAACTGCATCAGTGTGATTAGACGTCCGACGTGTGTGTGTTAATCAACTGCCGTAGTTGCGTAGTTGCGAAACGAATACAAAAGCTAAGTTCACAGCCTAAACTTCGGTAAACTAATGGTTGTAGAAAGCTAAGATCACAGCCTAAACTTCGGTAAACTAATGGTTGTAGAAAGCTAACATCACAGCCTAAACTTTGGTAAACTAATGGTTGTAGAAAGCTAAGATCACAGCCTAAACTTCGGTAAACTAATGGTTGTAGAAAGCTAAGATCACAGCCTAAACTTCGATAAACTAATGGTTGTAGAAAGCTAACATCACAGCCTAAACTTCGGTAAACTAATGGTTGTAGAAAGCTAACATCACAGCCTAAACTTTGGTAAACTAATGGTTGTAGAAAGCTAACATCACGGCCTAAACTTCGGTAAACTAATGGTTGTAGAAAGCTGAAATCACAGCCTAAACTTCGGTAAACTAATGGTTGTAGAAAGCTGAGATCACAGCCTAAACTTCGGTAAACTAATGGTTGTAGAAAGCTGAGATCACAGCCTAAACTTCGGTAAACTAATGGTTGTAGAAAGCTGAGATCACAGCCTAAACTTCGGTAAACTAATGGTTGTAGGAAGCTAAGATTGCAAGCTCAACTTCGGTAAACTAAATGTTGTAGAAAGCCAAGATTACAGGCTCAACTTCGGTAAACTAATGGTTGTAGAAAGCCAAGATTGCAGGCTCAACTTCGGTAAACTAATGGTTGTAGTAAGCCAAGATTGCAGGCTCAACTTCGGTAAACTAATGGTTGTAGAAAGCCAAGATTGCAGGCTCAACTTCGATAAACTAATGGTTGTAGAAAGCTAAGATTGCAGGCTCAACTTCGGTAAACTAATGGTTGTAGTAAGCTAAGATTGCAGGCTCAACTCCGGTAAACTAATGGTTGTAGAAAGCCAAGATTACAGTTTTGAACTTCCAAGATATCATGTTAGATAATAATCATATCCACCCTTATAACAAGCCAGACAAGCATCCAACTGTTTTGTTTTTTTACTGGAAGCAATGTGAATTCAATATATCGTATATAACAAGCCGCACGTGCGTGGTCTCCCTCTCTGTATGTGACCTGATGTGGCGAGTGTACAATGCAATAAATTTGGGCAATTTGAGGCATTTTTGACCCTCTGGGGGCGCGAATTAGAATTTTTCTGAGGTCAAGGATGCTCATTTTATATCCAGAACAATTGCTTCTACATTTTGGCTAAGTCTCAGGAAAATTGAATAGATGGATCAAACATTATGGGAGAAAAGGGTCATTTTTTTGCCATTTTGTTTTTTTTTTACCCCCTGGGGGTGCGAACCAGATTTTTTCCAAGGTCAGCGATACTTATTTTCTATTAGGAACAATTGCCTCCACATTTTGGCCAAGTTTCAGAGAAATTGAATGGATGGATGAAAAGTTATGGGGCAAAAAATATCATTTTTTGCCATTTCGGGGCCTTTTGACCCCCTGGGGAGCTACCTAGATTTTGTTTTCAAAAATCGGAGAATGTCACTTTCTAACCTGACCAAAGTTACAACTTCATGCAAAATTTCAGAGAAATTCAATGGATGGTTGCGGAGAAAAATCCGGACGGACGGGCATGCCTCAAAACATAAGTCCCACAATTTTATAAATCGGGGGACCAAATAGACATTTTGTCCATCTGTCGGTTAGAAATTTTTTTAAACGTAAATAAATAAATTACAAAATTTGTCTCATTTCAAAATATAAGAGATCTTGACTACTTTTAGAAAAAAAAGAGATAATACAAGACGTGTTCTTTATTGGTGGTAGTGGTGGTGGGGGGGGGGGGAGCCCCATTTTACACCTATACACCCCCCCCCCCCGGTAAGTACGATTCCGAAATCTATTTTAAATCGATATTTATTTCATGATTGTTGAATTTTCCTACTTTGCAAAAATTTCCAAAATTTCCTAAAATCAGATACACAATATTGTGTCCACTAGGTTGAAAAACATGAAATGGAAAAAAAAAAAAAAAAAAAAAAAAAAAAATCGTCCATCACTGAAAATAGTAACTTAACTTGAAGTAACCTGGAGAAACAAAACTATTACAGACAATGAAAAAAAGATTGTACATCTATAAAAAGAAAAGATTAACCATTATTTCTATCCAAATTGTATCAAAATAACCTAAAAACTAAATGAGAAAATTAAAAAAAAAAAAAAAAAAAAAAAATCACTATATTTAGCCATTTTTCGCACGCTAAACTCTAGGCTGGTTTGTGCTACATAATAGCACGTATTATTTTCATTTTATCAACCAAATTTAGTCGGGCCTTAAAATAAAAGAATGTAAATAACAGAAAATATAATAGGTGACATGTCATTATTTAAAAAACCAAAGCAGGAAAAAAAAAAAAAAAAAAGGAATTGCTGACATGTCATTATGAGGCCAAATTAATAATTTAATATAAACAAAATGGCTGACATGTGATGAACAAAAGAAAACAAAGATAAAAAGGATTCATTGAAAGCAACAGCTTGATTAATAGAAAAAAGGTGAAGACAAAAGAAAATAATCATCATAGTTGAAATGCCATTGTACATTTAAATTGATAACATTCGATTCAACAGAGAATCATTAGCAACTTAGTTTTTAATCTTTTTTTTATTTTATCTATTACTTTTATTATTATTTTTTATATTATTTTATCTATTACTTTTATTATTATTTTTTATATTATTTTATCTATTACTTTTTTTTTTTTTTTTTTTGTTATAATTTTTGTATTATTTAAATTCTTAAATTATTCATGTTATTTTTTATAAAACACGACCACTAATAAATGACAAAGAGTCAAATATTTTTGGGGACTTTTTAAAAAAAATAAAATTCTTTTTATTATATTATATTAGTGGGTGTGTGTGTGTGTGTAGGTGTGTGTGTGTGGTGTGTGAAATAAATTCCAGAAAGAAATCCGAGTATGAGAGCTCAATGTAATAAACAGAGCAAGAATAAAATAAAGTAACACGGAATCATATAATCACTGGTGCAATAATTTATTTCGACCCTCCAGCCTTATTCAAGCATCCAAAAAAATATTGTTCTTCCAATTTTTATTCTCATCCCTATATATATATATTAGAGATGAAAGATGAGAATAAAAAATTGTAAAGATACAATATTTATTAGAACATCAAAAGTTCAGAGCAAGGAGCTACATATCCTTAATCCATGGATTTTCAAAGATAAACTCTTCTCATCAGAGGATAGGGAAAAGTCAGGGTGGATAATATCCAAAAACACGTCAAAACAAAAATAAAAAAAGCTGTTATTTTGGAAATGAATGCCTTCAAATTTGAACAAACCGAAATCACAAAATACATCCACAACAAATCTCGGCGAAGATTGTTGGAAACAGCACTCATCACCGCCTCCACCACCATCAAGCAACGAAATGGCTTCTTTAACCTATCACCCTTAATAAGCAAAATCATCCTTACTGAACAAAAACTCATGCCAGATCATAGATAACATTTATTTTTATCTCTGACCTCAATGCCACTCTCCTACTTACTCACACCCATCCTCTTTCTCCATGAATCTTTACTTTTTCTAACTCATTCCTTTTTTTTCCCTCACATTTTTAACACAGCAAGCCGATGAAACTTTCTCATTTTCCAAATATTTCATACCCTATCACAACAAATCTCCCCCTCCCCCATTCCCCCTCTCAACCACTTCTTTTGTACCCTCACTCTTCCATACCTCCCATTCTCAAATCTCATTTTTTCAAAATCCCCTCTAAGACCGTAACTTTCGCCCATCCACCAAAATCACAGGCCTCCACTCCTTCTCTCTGCATACACCCCCCCCAACACAAACATTCCAAATTATTTTTTCCCCTTCAGTCTTGACCACAACCACCTGTTCAAATACCTCCTTCCTCCCTCTCCTCCACCCCCTCACTCATTGCCATCTACATTATTCCTGCTCATCCCCCCCACCTCTTTCTCTTACTACCAGCCACAGTATCCTTGCTCACCCCTATCTTTCCACTTCTACCCAACTCATTTTCATAAACATTCATTTTTCACTCCTCATTATTGACTCCACCAAGCACAGACGTCCACCCTACTGTTTTCTCCAGTAGTGGCTACTATTTTCTTCCTTTTCCCCAATATGTCAACCCTATACGTGTTTGTACTTGCATGACATTTTTCTTTATATTATCATCCTGATGAAGTCTTATAAATAAAGACGAAACTTGATATACACATAAAAAACATCCATTTTTTGTTTTTCCTTTTTCATTTTCCCATATATATATATATATATATATATATATATATATATAATGAAATGAGTGATGAGAATAAAAATTGGGAAGAACAATATTTTTTGAATCATCAAGTATTTTAAACCAGGAATATATAAATGACCCCCCCCTCCTCATTAACCCATGGACTTTCAAAAATGCAAGCTTTAATCATCAGGAGATCATAGGGATAAATCAGTAAAATAATATTACTGTTAGATTTGAAAATATAAAAATATATATAAAAAAAATGCACAAAAATATTTTGAGCATGTCAAAAGAAAAGGTAACTCCAGAATATTATGAACGGCAAGCAAATATAGCAAAAAGTCATCCAGAGAATTGAATAATGAAAAAAAAAAATCTCCGTTCAAAGAATATAGTGGTTCAAATCCGATGTTAACGTTCATTGGTAAAAAAATGTGACTCGAAGAAAAATATGAGCGCATAAATCTACACCCACCCCCCAAAAAAATAAACCTGAAAAAAAAAAAAAAAAATTATATATATATATATATATAAAATAATAAAAAAAAATTAAAAATTAAAAGTAAACCTGAAAAAAAAAAAAAAAATATGAGCGCATAAATCTACACCCCCCCAAAAAAAAATCAGCAAATCCGTCGCCAAGTAATTTATCTTATTTTATTTATTACTTTTCTTATTTTATTATTATTATCATCTTTATCCTATTTTCACTCATCCATTATAATTACTTCCTTCCATATTTTCCTTGGCCTCTGTGAACTAAACCTGCTACCTCAACTGGTCTACATCTACTAACCCAAGAACTTTCATCCATTCTTTCAATCTAGCTATACTATCAAAGTCTCCTGTTCTGTACAGATCTGATACTACTGTTCAGAATTGATCTTTCATCTGAGGTCATCAGATCTAAGCCTGTTTTTAACACTCACATTACCTGATAGAGGAACAAAAATCTTGCCACGACCGGTCGTTGTAATCTTGCAATATTTTTAGAAGTAGGAAGGCGGCAAAAATCGTCAGCCCTTGGGTCGCTATGGAGATGCCGCCCCCCCTCCATTCCGTAAAACTTTAGATGAATCTGATCCTCCTATTTGGCGAATCAGATTATCTATTTTCCGTTAAAAATAATGGCAATTTAAATGCCGAGCGAGCTGCTCTAACACCAGGAAGACGGGTGGTTGCAATACCTGATAACGCCATCGTCACGGCTATTTTTCCTTCTGACCGTTGCAACAAATTTACTTATATAATATAATTCAGGTGATTCTTGCAAAACTCAGGAATCTGTACAAAAATTCGAACAGAACTCTAAGTGGGTTGCTTGTTCTCGTTCCATCAGCAACGACCGGGTAGAAGTCTTAATTCGGAATGATATTCTTAGTACCACCTGTTTAACCGGTTTGAACGAACGAAACGGCATTCACTCTAGGCGGATTGAACCAGCTCCCTCCGAAAGAGAAAGTTTTTAGGGAATATCGAATTCACAAGCGGTCCCCAGTCGCATGTATATCCAGGTCAGAGGAGATGACGAAAGAAAGAGAGAGAAAGATATATATGCTGATTGTGTGACGAATGCAGGGAGGGAGAAAATGGCCACATACTTATTGTTTAGTGTGAAGAAAAAAAAAAAAAAGAAAAAGAAAAAAAGTGATTAGGCATTTTCTCTTTATTATGCAGAAGTGGACATTTTATCTCGCCTCATTTTGTTACGCTAAATTTTTATTTATTTATGCTATTGCATTTTTAAAATTTTAATATACAATAGATAAAAATACAGTAAATAAAAAAGATTGTGTAAGTCACGTAGTCCAGAGAAACAGACGCACAATAAGCGGTTACATAACTTTATCAATTGATAATACAGATATTATTTACTTTGGAGCCCCGTTCCAGACCCAAATAGAAATAAAAGAAACCCAGAACAGCATCATATTTGGTCTAACGTCCACTTTACATGCTAGCATATGTCGGACGGCTTTAAGAAATTGACTTTCAAACTAATCTATCTCCGCCTAGGTCTTTATCTATCCCTCTTCCTCTCAAATTTATGCTTATCACTTCTTCCCATGTTTAGTAGATGTAGAACAGTTTAAATAGCAGGGCTTTTCCTCTGTGAACTGGCCATGCTACCTTAACTGTTCTACATCTACTAACCCAAGAACTTTCATGCATTTTTTCAACATGACAATACTACTGAAGTCTTCCTATACTGTCCAGATTTAATCTTCCAATGAGGTCATCAGATCTAAGTCTTTCTTTAGCAGCCACATTACACATTCATCATATAATTCTTCTCCACACATACCCTCAACCCTCACTGGCCAGGTTTTACCTACATACATCATCACACTGCGTACACATTTCCTGATAGAATCTTCCTGGTTAGTAATGACAAAAGTTCCCTGAACTTATTCCACCCACTCCTCACTTTTGCAATCACACTAGCACCTGACCCTCCCTGTGCTCCAATAGTATCACCAAGATAACAAAACTTCTGAAAAACCTCAATAACCTCACCATCCAAATATACTTTCTCCACATCTGAGTTCTCATCCATCTCCATTGTCTTACACTGAACTGATTATCCGCTCTCAACCTACCTGTAATTCCACTGCACTTCTTGTGTACACAATGGTTACAGATACCACAAAAAGTTGAATTGCACTCGACTCCCTTTCTACAAACTAAGAGAGGAATACAGGGAAACGAGATTCTTACATTATAAGCGCATATCTGAATCATTATACGTCGTTGGACAATCTTAACTTACGTTTGGACTCTTCGAAGCTTCAAGCCCGACTGTTCAATACGAACCGCTACTTTCGCCCGTCTGATGTAACGAACGTGTGGCTAGATTTCGCAGTTTCCACAATACAGCCCATAATCTGAAGATCACCACCCGACTCCTGCTGACCCCTTATATTTATAGCTCTATATAATTTGATATTATTAGACAGTCTTTTAATAGGATTGAACCTGTAATTGAACTTCAACTCAATATCTAATTTTTAGTTAGATTCTGATAAATGTTAAATTCCACATCTAAATGACTAAATGCAAAAGTCGGCCCCATATACTATCTGTATAAGATAAATTTGACACTTTTTGGTTGGTCTGTCACGCTTTAGTTTAAGACAGCATTTTGTTGGTCTGTCATGCTTAAGTTTATGAATTTTTGAGATGAGGATTGATAAGTTGTATTACAACCCAAGAAACTCGATAGGTTATGGGCCCAGTAACTTATAACATCAAGAAACATCTTTTGAGTCTTTGGTACGACTCGACCTAGGATTGAACCCAGGTCTCCCGGTCCATGAGCAAACACCTTAACCATTACGCAAAATGGGTCAGTTAAAATAAATTGTTTATCTAAATGAATGAATGCGAAAGTTGGGCCCTATTTCTCGGCACGAGCGGTAAAGTCAAAACTCCCTATTGCAACTTAATTCAACTTTACACAACAGACGCACCATCTTTTTTTATATACTGCTTATGTATATGCAATATCAGTTGCAAGGTTAACTAATTTGCATATTGATTTTGAAAAAGGGCATTTTATTAATTAACTATTTGCTATTGTTTTTTTAATTCAACGATTATGTTGATTTTAATATAACAAATAGTTCTGTTTCGTGGACAAATAATTAGCATTTGGGTTCAAATGTTCCTTTCTTTAGAGGGAGCGACTTGATTTTCAACAAATTGGGATCTATTTCTAAATTACAAATGAAAAGGCAAATTGATTTCTTTCTTTTCCTTTCCGTACCCAATTCTGACACTAAGAAAGGAAGTGTCTAGTTAGAAAGTTGCACGAAAAATCTTGTAATCAAATTTTACTTTTAACGTATTTCTCCTGAGGGTCGGAGGTTACATTGGCCGCAACGGTGTGACAATAAGAACTACGATCCGAACAGTAATCTGAACAATACAAATCATCAATCCTCATCTAAAAAAGATTTTTAAACCTAATATTGTATTTTTGATTCCAATAGATTAATTAATAATAAATAAAAATACTGTTGACGTGAGAAACACACGTGAAGTTGTCTCATAATTTTATTAATATAGAAATATCCGAAAAAGGCAGGCGAAGGGCTCGTCAGCCTTGGTGGGCAATCACCTCGCGATGGTGTCTCGATAAAAGCACTGGTCCCCATCACCTCACTGGGTTGGCGTCAGGAAGGGCATCCGGTCTATAAAAATCTTGAATCAACTAAAAAAATGACTTAAAGAAATTGGTCGCATTTCAGGCCATGTACGTTAAATGTTAGATGGACTGGAGAGAAAAAAGGAATAAATAAAGTCCTGGCCAGAGATAAGTTAGTTTGGGAGTCAATTTCTAAAAGCTGTTTAACACATGCCAGCATGTGTTATTTTGTCCTTTAGTCCTCACATTCTATGAGCGATGTTTCTGACAAAGGGGTAAGAATTGCTATTTTCTGGGTAGGAATCTATCTATCTATCTAGTAGCTCCTTACATCAAGTGGCTTCATACCTTGTCTGCAGCGATTTTCATTAAACAAAACAAAAAAAGAAATGCAAAATACACGTTAAACCGAATATGATATATACACGATTATGACAGAAGTAAATAGACAACCTTATTATCATTAACTAACGGGATCTGTGGAAATTCCACAGTTGGATCCTTGTGAGAGTTTGTGACATGTTTCCATTCTATGGACGTCCGGGGTGAACGCAGACCCCACGATTACTGTAGCACCTTTGTTCAAGATGAAACAATTATCTAAGTACTCTGCTGAATGTAGTTTCAGAATATATCTGCTTATGGGGGTCTATTTTCAAAACCCCTTTTAAGAGTGTGTGACATATTTCCATTCTGGCTTATAAAAAAAATAATCTTGCCTCGACTAAGAAAATGACATCTAAAGAACATCTGTTGCATTTCAGGCCATGTAGTTTAAACATTGGATGAACTGGAGAGAAAAAAGTACAAATAAAGACCTGGCTGGAGACGTTAAACTGAATATGATGATAGAAGTATTTCATTACGAGCAGGACCCTCACCCCACCCCACGTTGAAATTCCATGGTGATTTCCACATCAATCTGTATAATTTACTGCTAATAATAATATTTCTTTAGAAATAATAAATGTTTGTCAGGGCCAATACTATTAGTTAAAAACATGACTCTTTTTCCGTAAAAATAATTGTCAGTTAAATATTCTTCAAATCAATAAACCGAATGTCACTTTTTAAAAATATATTTATTTAAAATTGTTTTATTTTTATTAATATAGAGATACCCAAAAGGGCAGGCGACGCATTCTTTAGCCTTGGTAGGCAATCACCAAGAGATGGCGTCTCGATAAAAGCACTGGTCATCTCACTAGGTTGGCGTCAGAAAGGGAATCTGACCTATAAAATCTTGCATCAACAAAAAAAATTATTTCAAAAGAAATCGGTCGCATTTCAGCCCATGTCGTTCAAACGTCGGATGGACTTCAGAGAAAAAGGGATAAATAAAGACCTGGTCAGAGATAGGCCAATTTGGAAATACGATTTCTAAAACCCATGCCAACATGTAAAATGGATGCTAAACCAAGGCTGCCGCAAAGAAGGTTGGCTCCCTCTACCATGCTAGTAAACTCCTCACACCTGACATTATCCTGTATCTCTACAAAGCCACCATCCGCCCATGCATGGAGTATTGTTGCCACATCTGGGCTGGTGCATCATCTACTAGTCTCCCTCCTTGACAAGGTCCAAAAAGAGTCGCCAACCTAATAGGTCCCTCACTGTCAACCAAGCTCCAGTCCCTGTCCATTCACCGCAATGTAGCATCCTTGTTTGTTTTACAAATACTTCAATGGATTATGCTCCGATGAATTGGCTACTCTAGTGCCCCCTCGACGTAAGTTCACTAGACTAACTCGACAATCAACTAAATCTCATTCATTCACTGTGGAGGTCCCCAGATGCCGGAGAGCCTTCTACTCAAATAGCTTCTTTCCTTGTGCTGCTGGCCTCCGGAACTCCCTCCCTGCTCCCTGTTTCCCCGACAGTACTGACATGCAGAAGTTTAAAACTAATGTAAACAGACATCTTGCTGCGCAGATCCCAATTTACGTTGTGATGATAACACTCAAGATGAGAACAGTAGTCCGAATAACCAAAATTATGCACATTAAAGTGTCGGGCTTAATTTAATATTTACTTTATATATTTTTAGGAAAATCAGATTTTCTAGTCAACATTCTAACTGGATGCACCTTTACTAGTATACATGTTCTGCCAAAATATTATGCTCTGCCAGTGTTTGCACCAATATTCATATAAATTAATGTATCAAAATTGGTGGAGTTCAAAAAAAAAAAAAAAAAAAAAAAAAAAAAGAAACCGTCTAAAACAGAAAATTTTTTTTATATGAATATTAGTACGGACACTAGAGAAGCATAATTCCCCCCTCTGTGTTCATTATGTGAGTCAAGCAATTAGCCCCATGATTTCCTCCCGGTAACGAAACAAACGTTTCATGTAACTTACTTGTCATGACTATATATTTTCGTACTAATTTATATATATATATGTGCGTGTGTGATAAAGTATCCGGGGCCCCATGGGGATCGGGTACCCTGGTTACGCGCTAGTATGCATCTTGGTGGTGATACTAGGCCCTGCGTCAAGACGAAGTGGAGATATAAAACTAGTATATATTTGACGTAGAATCAAACTTATTCAAACAGGAACGAGGCGTCAGTCAGTCTAGTGAAGTCGTGTTTTTCAGTCAGAACCGATTGCCACCAGAACGAGGAGACAGTTGCCAGATGGGAAGTAAAGATTAATAAAATCCATGATCTTAACTTTAATTTTAATAATATCAATAAAAGGATATTATTGTTTGAGTAAATATGTTTTGGATTCACAATTCTGGGAGGGCTGCTTGGACTTGGCAGAGATTTATTTCGGCCTGTCATCGTTAATTACGACAGAGCGCCTTCGGCCGTGTGACAGTATCAGAAAGTGTTTGTTCTGGCGATAACGCCAAGCTAAGAAGATCCCATTTATATTAGGGAAGGGGTAGTGAGGCGCCCGTCCCCACCCTCCTTGAGAGAGGAAGACATGCAGGAAGAAAGATGGCGGAGAAGGGGGTGTACGACGCTAGACATCTTCAATAAAAGAATGTGCGTTTTTCACGCACGAGCAGAACCAGTAGAGACGACGAGAGAGCCAGTCAGAGTTAAATCGTCGGGAGACGGAGTCGGATGGACTCCGGCGCACGCCAAGGAAAAGAAAACCTGAACGAAATCCTCACCGTCGGCAGTTAAATTCGCGCACACAGAGAACTAACGAGATAACTTAGAGAAAACTTTTACGAGTACGGTAGACATTAATCTAATGTAAAATCAATTCTTTTATTTTATTAATAATTACTCTTTTATACAAAAAACCCCGACAGAGTTGTTGAACATTGTTCTTTTCTTTTTGTTCTGCTTTGAATGATCTTTCGCCCTCACAGAGCCAACCAGTTGCTGTTTGCCTAGTGATCGCTCGCTGATATAAAGTTTCAACGTGGGAGTGTATTTGTAGCTGGACGAAACGACAAGATCAGCGACGTCATCATCCCGGCCTAGAGGAATTTCGATCTATATATTTTTTTATTGCCACTACAATGATCGCCACGAGTGGGAGTCACAGTCTGTCACCGCACCCAGAGTGTCACGCTTGAGCGGTTGACGAGACCACTGTGCACGCGAGTGGGGTTCATACGTGTATGTATGTATGTGTGTGTGTAAGGAATTTGAATCGGCAACTAGAGGATGTTAAAAAAACATTAGCAGAAGATAATAAAGATATAAAAAGGAAAAAAGTAAATAAAAATTTGAATCTGTGTATTGAAAGCAGAAGAAAACAAAATGGTCTCATGGAAACAGAGTGAAGGGGGGGGGAGACTTCACTTGTGTGACGGAACGGATATATATATATATATATATGAGGAATAAAAGAAACAATGTTTCAGACAAAATGTAAAACTAAAAATGGAATAAAGGATAAGCAAATCAACAACTAGCAAAAATAAACTCAAAAACACATTGAATAGTTCTACCAAAATATTTCAATTGTTAAAATACAATCATCAGTCGGTAGCAGAACTTTAATTAAAAACAGAAAAGTTTTCAAATTTATACAAAGAACGCAATTTGGAAAAAAATAGTCACGTGCAATAAACAGTAGAAAGGGAGAAAGAAAGAAAGAAATGTTAAAGAAAAAGAAAGAAAAAAGAAAAGAAAAAAGTTCTGCTACCAACTGATGATGATTGTATTTTAACAATTGAAATATTTTGGTAGAACTATTCAATATGTGTTTTTGAGTTTATTTTTGCTAGTTGTTGATTTGCTTATCCTTTATTCCATATTTACATTATATATATATATATATATATATATATATATATATATATAAATAAAAGTAAACAATGATATTTTAAATTCCAATGACCAAGTCTTTATTCATATTTTTACTTGCTGAACTAAAAAAAAAAATCTCTTCTGCCGACACTGAGTAGCTCCGCTGTTGGGGTATTGTCTGGTTTGATTTCGTAGTTTTCCTTCTAGCCTAGAGGCATACTCTACAAGGGAACAGGGATGGAAAGGGATATTTAACCCATAGGTGGGACCCTAGACAGGTGCTACCACTCCGGGTCAGAGAGGAGTTGGGAGCAGTGGTAACTGAGGGGTAGCTCCATTGCGAGATAATTCCCAGAATTCCGGCTTCGTTTGAGCTGGAGCCTCCCCACCGGAAGGAGTTTAAAGGTCATACCTCGGACATACATACATATATATTATACACAAATAAATACACGTTTTTTTTTTATTATAGAGTACAGAATTATGGGCTTATGTAACATTTTCAAAGTTACGAAGAAAAAATACAGACACTTAATGCTTGTGTCCTCGAAAAAACGAATTAGGTTTCATGGCCACAGTTCAGTGGAACTGACACAGACGTAGTCAATTACAGCGATAAAAGTGATGCCCGCATATATATAAAAAAAAGAAAAAAGAAAAAAAGAAAAAAGGCAATGCACAAAATTAGATTATCGAATTTGACACGACACCTACGTTCGGAATATGAGGTCGATATAAAAGTTTAAAGTAACCAAAGAGACCTGCAAAAAGAGATTTTAGACTTCTTCAGTGGCAGCAGGGGGATGGTAGAAAAGGTCACAAAGGAATTGAAAGATTTAGGATTCGATGATGAGGTGAAAAATGCATGATCGATGATCACAAGGAAAAACAAGCTGGGCATGCGTGGTCTCCCTCTGTACGTGACGAGTGTAAAATGCAATAAATTTGGGCAATTTGGGGCATTATTGACCCCCCTGAGGGCGCGAACCAGAATTTTTCTGAGGTCAAGGATGCTCATTTTATATCCAGAACAATTGCCTCTACATTTTGGCCAAGTTTCAGAAAAATTGAATAGATGGATCAAACGTTATGGGAGAAAAGGGTCATTTTTTGCCATTTTGGGGGCTTTTGACCCCCTGGGGGCGCGAACCAGATTTTTTCCATGGTCAGCGACACTTATTTTCTATTAGGAACAATTGCCTCCACATTTTGGCCAAGTTTTAGAGAAATTGAATGGATGGATGAAAAGTTATGGGGCAAAAAATGTCATTTTTTGCCATTTCGGGGCCTTTTGACCCCCTGGGGAGCTAACTAGATATTTTTTTTCCAAAAATCGGAGAATGTCACTTTCTAACCTGACCAAAGTTACAACTTCATGCCAAATTTCAGAGAAATTCAATGGATGGTTGCGGAGAAAAATCCGGACGGACGGACATGCCTCAAAACATAAGTCCTTCGATTTTATAAATAACATACTAAGTTTTGTGGCATATCAACCATCTATGGGTTATTTAATGCCGAATAAAGTTGCCAAATATTATTCTATAGGTAGGATGATTATTTTATATTCCTAGAATACATGGCTCTCAGAATACATTGCTTTACTCTTAGGACATTTTAGAGAGTGTACCATCATTACTCTAAAAAAACAAACACAAACACTACTCCCAGAATACATTGCTCTCAGAAAACATTACTCATAAAATGAGATTTCAGTCAGAGTGGGAACATTACTCTATGAAAACCTGAGAGTACAATGCTTAAATTCCTCAACCTAACATTTACAGGCAACATGAATTGGAACAAATATATAAAAATCACTTCCAAGGCTGCAGCAAAGAAGGTGGGCTCCCTCTACCGAGTTAGAAAACTTCTCACACCTGACAGTATCTTATATCTCTACAAAGCCACCATCCACCCATGCATGGAGGATTGTTGTCACTTCTGGGCTGGTGCCACATTCACTAGTCTCTCCCTCTTAGACAAGGTCCAAAAAAGTCGCTAATTGAATAGGTCCCCCACTATCCACCAAGCTCCAGCCCCTGTCACATCACCGTAATGTTTCATCCTTGTGCTTGTTTTAGAAATACTTCAATGGATTGTTCTCAGATGAGCTTGCTGCCCCTTCAACGTAAATACACTCGACCAACCCAACAATCAGCTAAATCCCATCCATTCACTGTGGAGGTCTCCAGATGCCGGTGAGCCGTCTACTCCAATAGCTTCTTTTCTCGAGCTGCTGGCCTTTGGAACTTGTGCACTGCTCCCTTTTTTCCCGGCTGTATCGACATGCAGAAATTTAAAACTAATATGAACAAGCATCTCCCTGCACAGATCCAAATTTAGAAGACCCCCACCCCCCCTCCCCTCCCAAACTTTCACCCTGATTCTCAGTAGCCACTTATGTTTACAGTGGCAACTTGCCTTGTTTGGGGTGAATTAGTTAAAAACAAACATTACTCTTTAAAAAAAATTACTCCTGGGTATTGGTAATCTTTGTTTTCAACATGATTGACCCTCAGCTACCCGCTTCTTGTATCTATTTGAGAAAATAAAAAAGGAAAAATAAGGCTTTGATTTTTTTAAGAATCAGATTGAATAATTGGTTCACAATGAACTTATAGATACTAGGGCATGAAGTGACCAGCCGATTGTTTGAATTGGGCCTCTCCGACATCCTGTCGAGCCGAAGTAAGGACCAAAGTAGAAGAACGGCTCAACCACCAAGATCCCGTCCTAAGACATCTTGTATTTTGGTGAATAAAACTTGGATAAACTTATCTTCCACATCTTAGTTTTTATTCATTGGATATTGATTCTAATTTGACATGTGATACTATAGAGTGCACACCCACTCATAACCAGGACCACCGGGAGAGATGAACTAGAAAATGAATGACAGTAGAGAGACATATCGAAAGCGAAGAATCCATTGTACTACACAGACAAGGGGTAAAGATAGAGAATTCGGAAGGATCTATCTAGTTTCCAGTAGAAGTAAGCTGAGAAAAAAACCCCAAAAAACAGACGTCTGGGTAGGGTTGTTTTGTTTTACAGTATATCAACCATTTTCGGGTTATTTAATGCCGAATCCAATCATTTTGGTAAAAGTTTTTTATATTTTCAAATATTTATTCATGTTGTTTTGTTTGGTTGTTTTGTAGAAGAAAATTGTTTTTGTAGAACATGATTGAGTTTTGCAAAGGGAAAGAAAAAAAAACAATAACATCAATGTTTGATGTATTTTAAGTCAGGAAACCAATATCTGCATACAGCCTAATCTGGTAACACCAAAAGAAGTCTAGGTTTTTGGTAGAGAGTAGATGCATTCTGGCTTAGTAAAAGTTTGTGACTCACGTGACACTACCAGCGAAACTGGTTTTTTTTTGTATTGAATAAATCCTTAAAGATTTTTATTTGAGATTTGATGGTTATAACATCTTCAAAGGAGCTAGTTCTGAGGTTTTTTGAGTAAATTCAGTATTGCTTTTTTATGCAGTTCTTGAAAATAATCTAAAGTTTCCTATAGACCATTTAATTTCTTAAAAAAAAAAATTTTTTTAAAAGTATGTGTTGTCCAAATGAGACAAGTGTGCTTTTTTTTATCATCAGAATTCCATGGTTTGGATCCTAAAGATGCAATTATGAAATTTTATTAGAATTCCATGGTTTGGATCCTAAAGATGCAATTATGAAATTTTATCAGAATTCCATGGTTTGGATCCTAAAGATGCAATTATGAAATTTTATCAGAATTCCATGGTTTGGATCCCAAAGATGCAATTATGAAATTACAGCTCTGAGTGCTTTCTCGGCCTTTTGGCTAAGAGCAAAGTGTAGTATCTGTTCCGATGAATACTACTCCCTACAGACCGGTATCGTCTTGGCCTTCGGGGCTTGATTTCCGCCGGTCTATGGGTTTGTCCTGTCCAGTTCTAGGAAATCCACACTCCCAGGCTTTGCCTTCTTACCTTTTGAGAAGGGGTTAGTTTATTGCTAATCGCCTGAGGCGCCCTTACCGGGGAATGCCAACGGGGCTGCCCAGGCATTTTTTAAAGGTCATAAGTGCTCAAATTCTCGGGCGCTGGCTTTTCAAATCCCACTTTCCGCCCTTGTGTCACATCTTATGTGCTAAAAATTTCATCTAAAATTTTGCCTCAGATGGTAACATTAACGTGGAATGGCTGTAAGTCCTCCTAAATGGTCGTTGCCACGTCTTCAGCTATCCACCGACACGCTTACACCACCCAGGCAGGTGGGGAGGATTACATTGTAAACTAGTGCAATGCACGGCTCTTGGTAAGTAAATTTGTATGAATCAACACAGTACAACTTTGTTGACCGGTTTTATTCTGCTGTCGGCTTGCTTGCAGGAAGGAACCACGTAATGGTTGCCAACATCCCTAAGTGAAAATGGTATTATGGAATTGACTGGATTCGAACTTGGCACACCAAGATCTTCAGTTTGTGTCATTCACTTGACCACTGTCACCTCCCTCCTCATCTCTTGGTTAAAACTGTTCATAAGCTGGTTTGTCCTAGATCTGATGAACCAAAATTGCTGACCAGCTCCTGAAAACAGTCTAAAGTTTTCTTTTAGACAATTTAATTTCTAAAAAAAAAATATCAAGAGAAAAGTGTGACCGCAATGTTGCATCCTTGTGTTTGTTTTACAAATACTTCAATGGATTATGCTCCGATGAATTGGCTACTCTGGTGGCCCCTCGACGTAAATTCACTAGACCAACTCGACAATCAACTAAATCCCATCCATTTACTGGAGGTCCCCAGATGCTGGAGCGCTTTCTACTCAAATAGCTTCTTTCCTCATGCTGCTGGCCTATGGAACTCCCTCCCTGTCCCCTGTTTCCCCGACAGTACTGACATGCAGAAATTTAAAACTAATGTAACCAGACATCTTGCTGAGCAGATCCCAATTTAGGTTGAAGAGGATCTGTGAGAAAAAAAAAAAAAAAAAAAAAAAGAAAGTCTTTCATTTTCTAGTCAACATGCAAAGATGTTTTGTTTCACGCATTTCTATCGGCGCTACTTAAGGTGATGCTTCAAATGTGAGGGCGATAACTCGATTGTATTTTTTTTTTTTTTACAAAATCCGAGGGAGATGAGGAATTCTTGAAGATTAAGTATGATTGAATCTTAAATCTATTTGTCAAACAACTTTTTCATGTGTAAATTAAACATGCCAAACGAAACATCCGTAAATTGTTGGGCAAGAAGAAGATGTGTTCCACCATGGAATTCTTGTGGTGGCGAAGGGGAAAGGGACAAGTTTTTTTTTTGTTGTTTATTAATTAACATTCCTTAGTTGAATTCTCAGTTTATTGTTCTAAGGGTTTTACAAAAACAAGAAAAAAAAGAAAAGAGAAAAAAGAGCAAAAAAATAAGAGAAAAAGAGGGAAAAAGAAAAAGGACAGAAAAAGGAAAAAAAAAGGAAAAGAAAAAACAAAAAAAAACAAAAAGGCAAAAAAGAAAAAGGAAAAAAAGGAAAAAGAAAAAGAAAAAGGAGAAAAATAATGGAATTTTTAAAAACATGGGTAAAAATTTTTTTTTTAATTTTCTAATCTCAGTTTTGTCAGGTTTTGTTAAAAATATAAATTCGAGTTATCTCCCTCACATTTGCAGACTCATAAGTAGCGCCTTTCTATTTATGAAACGTTTTAGTGTTCTGTGATGAAGGTGTTTTTTTTGTTTTTTTTATTCACAGAATCTTTTTTTTTCTGTGTATCATGATACACATCGTATAGAGAGAAGTGCATCATGATACTTATCGTATGACCTGATTGTATTGTAACATGCCTATTTAGAAGAGGGGAGGTGCATGGTGATTAGAGGTGGGGGGCATGGGGCAAATGTTGAGAAATAAACAGATCCAGTCTGAAAAAGTGTACCAGCCTGCAGGTGTAAATATTTACGCCTGGGTATACGAAGCAGCATCTACCATGAATGGAACTGTGTGTTATCACCCAACATTCGATTCGAAGTAATCCGATATGTACAAGTTGCAGTCTGACAATGTCATCAAAGATACTATTTATTAACCGCTGTAGTACATACTAATATCGGTGAACAAGGCTGCAAAGACTATTTGAACAGTGAAAATTGAAATGAGCTAAGCCAAAACTATACTATTACTTCTATTACTAATAGAGATTTGGTATCTGTTCGTCTAAAGCAAAAACTATACTATTACTTCTATTACTAATGGAGATTTGGTATCTGTTCGTCTGAAGCAAAAACTATACTATTACTTCTATTAATAATGGAGATTTGGTATCTGTTCATCTAAAGCAAAAACTATACTATTACTTCTGTTACTAATGGAGATTTGGTATCTGTTCGTCTGAAGCCAAAACTATACTATTACTTCTATTAATAATGGAGATTTGGTATCTGTTCATCTGAAGCAAAAACTATACTATTACTTCTATTACTAATGGAGATTTGGTATCTGTTCGTCTGAAGCAAAAACTATACTATTACTTCTATTAATAATAGAGACTTGGTATCTGTTCGTCTGAAGCAAAAACTATACTATTACTTCTATTACTAATGGAGATTTGGTATCTGTTCGTCTGAAGCCAAAACTATACTATTACTTCTATTACTAATGGAGATTTGGTTTCTGTTCGTCTGAAGACAAAACTATACTATTACTTCTGTTACTAATGGAGATTTGGTATCTGTTCGTCTGAAGCCAAAACTATACTATTACTTCTATTACTAATGGAGATTTGGTATCTGTTCATCTAAAGCAAAAACTATACTATTACTTCTATTACTAATGGAGATTTGGTATTTGTTCGTCTGAAGCCAAAACTATACTATTACTTCTATTACTAATGGAGATTTGGTATCTGTGTCTGAAGCCAAAACTATACTATTACTTCTATTACTAATGGAGATTTGGTATCTGTGTCTGAAGCAAAAACTATACTATTACTTCTATTACTAATGGAGATTTGGTATCTGTGTCTGAAGCAAAAACTATACTATTACTTAACCATTATACCATCTTTTAATGCTCAATTCAGGAGGAATGGTAGTGTAGTATATGTTCCTTTGTCATGACACCATCGTCTTAGGCCTTACCTCCTCCTTTCGGGGATAGTTTAGTATTAGTTCTGCTGTCATGAGATCAGACTCCCGGGCATTTCTCCCTCCTTGGGGGAGAGCAGTGTAGTATATGTTTATTCATTATGATACCATATTCCAGGTATTACCTCCCCCCGGTCCAAATTTTGGCTAGGCTGGAAGGATTATATAATAATTGTGAAAAAACTACATACAATACATAGTTAAAGCAAAATAAATTGCTTGGGACTATTAAAATAATTTCCAGCGCTATTGATTATGTTTACCCATTCATTTATTTAGTTTTTTAAAATATTGCTTAGGTTTTAATTCATGCTTTGAAACATGACGTAAATCATAGTTGGTAGAACCTCAGACTGAAGATCAAGGTTTTTATTTTTTGGGAATTTATTATTTACCATTTATGTAAGATTCTCAATTACTAAAAGTAGCTAAATAAAATTAAGTTTAACGTATTTCCTTTTTATAGATGTTAAGTGCGAACAGGCCTGACAATATTATTGCTATGAAGTAAATAAACGTAAAACGTATTTGTTTTTTTATAGATGTTAAGCGCAAATGCAGACTCCACAATTACAATTAAGTAAAACGCATTTCCAACAGTTTTCATGATGTTTACAAATTAGCTCAGTTGGTAAAATTTAAGACTGAAGATCTCAAGGTTTCGGTTTCCGGTCATGGCATCCGCTTTATTTGTTGGGAATTTATTATTTACTATTAATGCAATATTCTCCATTTCTAAAAATAGTTAAGATCTGATATTTCGAAATGAGACAAATTCTGCAATGTATTGATTGTTTTAAAAAAATTGTAACGAACAGACAGTCGGACAAAATCTCTATTTACGTAAGACTAGCAGGGCTACCCGGCGTTGCCCGAGGGCTATAAAAAACAAAATAGAAGGTTAAAAAGTGTGTGTAACATCTTTATATTAAAACTTCTATCTCTCTACCTCTTTCAATCAGTCTTTCTATTTTCCCATTTTTCCACATCCCTCTTCCACACCCCTCTTTCACCTCCTCCCAACCCATTCCTCTCTCTCCTGTTTCAACGTCTGGAAAATATTAATATCAATGTAAGTCATTTACCTGAGCTTTCATTTTTTAAAATATCACCCATGGAATCGTTAATAAATTTCACAATCTAACCATGTTTGAGAGAAATCAACTTCAGCCCATGCTTGACATGCCCATCAAGTTTCAGTCATGAATGTTTATACACACTTTGTAACTCTTCCAATCTGTTGTTCATGCTCTCGGACAACGCCGGATAGGGTTATATAAATTGTAATTGAATTATCGAAAAAACTATTTTCTCTATTATACTAGAAGGTCTACCCGGCGTTGCCCGGGGCCATAAAAAACAAAATAGAATAGGTTAAAAAGTATGTATAAAATCTTCATATTAAAGCTCTTATCTCTCTATCAATCCGTCTCTCTACCTTTCTCTATTTCCCCCCTTTTCCATTTTTCCACATCCCTCTTTCAACCCCCCCCCCGGCCATTCCTCTCTCATTTTAATGTATTGAAAATAATAATAATGTAAGTTATTCATCTCTTCTTTATGTAATAGACAACATTGGAAATGGCGACCAAATACACTTCGATAACTATAACCAGCGTACAAAACTTCAGCCTGATCAGATAAATAGTTTTTGACTTAACGTTTCCATGACATAACTTTGGAAATACTTCATACAATATGGAGAAGTAAGGCTCAAGACTTTGGCCCATCCTTACATTGTCAGGTGGAAATATGCAGTCTCATGATCGACTTATGTTCTTAATAACTTTTAGTTTATTTACCATATTGTTACAGCCATAAGTCGATGTAAAACAGCCTTAGAAATCAGCTTAATAACCTGCCTCATTTTGAGTTGACGCATTCGACATCTTGAAGTCTGCATGCATACAAACAATCAGCATACACAATCTGACACTAATTCTTTAACCGAAAGCGTTGCACGTCTTCGCGAACGAATCCATGAGATACAGCAAACCAACACGTGAGGGAGATTCGAACGTATCAGGACTGGCGGGACAGTTATAAAAGTGTGTGTGTGTGGGGGGGGCCCGGTTAAACACATGCATATATAACTTCATTATTGATGACCGTAAAGTGGGGGGGGGGGACCAAGTCAAAAAGTGTGGGGGGGGGGGCATGACGGTACTGACATGCAGAAATTTAAAACTAATGTAAACAGACATCTCGCTGCGCAGATCCCAATTTAGGTTGAACCCCCCAACCTTCTCCCTTTTCTTTCTTCTCAGTAGCCCCTTACATCTACAGTGGCGGCCTGCCTTGTCTGGGGTGAACTATGTAAAAAAAAATTTTTTTTTTTTTTTTAAATTAAAAAAAAATTCATTATTATTTGCCTCATTTACCAACTTAAAATTTTTATTAGCTAACATGATTAAATGGATCTGCCATGTTAGAAGACGACACTCTCCTCGAGACTCCTCTCTAAACTTGGTATAAAAGAAATATCTGACATCCTTGAACTGGGCAGGATGAGATTGCTTGGCCATGTCGAGCAGAGTTCCAGCTGGATCTCCCAGGTTAGAGACATGTCCATCGCATCAAGTTGGTAGGCTGGAAGACCAAAATTCTCTTGGGATGAGCTGTGTAAACGCGACCGTGCGGCCCTGGTGACTGCGAACTTTGATCCTCGCGACCACCGAGCCTGGAGAGGAAGACTTCGATCAAGACTGACAGACAGGCCCCACCCTCTTCTAGAGGAATAATCAAAGGCCTGTTAAAAATCAATCAGATGATGATAACTTATTAAATATTTGTTGCTATATTCCTGAAATATTATTGACGTTGGACATTTTCCTCTTTTATATAATTTTTTTTATCTGTAATATATTTCAATTTTTGTTAAACAAACATTGAATTATATAAAAAAAAAAATAATGTATGTATAATCAAAAAACGTAAATCCTTTAGTATTGATATTAATCATTTTTTTTTTTTTTTATTTAAATTTAAAAATTTTTTTTTTTTTTTTACATTTCACCCCAAACAAGGCAGGCCGCCAATGTAAACGTAAGGGGCTACTGAGAATTAGGGTGTAGGTTTGGGGTGTCATCCTAAATTGGGAGCTGTGTAGCAAGATGTCTGTTTACATTAGTTCTAAACCTATGCATGTCGGTACAGTCGGGGAAACAGGGAGCAGGGGGGGGGGGAGTTCTAGAGGCCGGCAGCATGAGCAAAGAAGCTATTGAAGTAGAAAGCTCTCCGGCATCTGAGGACCTCCACAGTGAATGCATGTGATTTAGCTGATTGACGAGTTGGTCTAGTATATTTACGTCGAGGGGGCACCAGAGCAGCCAGTTCATCGGAGCACAGTCGTTTGATATCCAATAGATATCTCATGTGAGCAATCCTCGGAAGCCATGAGAAACACAGAAAAACACAACATGAACATCAGTGTCGCAGTTACATCACGCCACTTAACACAATACTATGAGCTCTCATGTTCCCAAGTCATCATGAAAAAGTTTGGTGCTATTGATATATTGTGGACAGGGGGAGATAATTCAAATTGTTTTGTCAATTCGATACGGTAAAATTAAATATAGTTATTGAAATAAATTAATCAAATTAAAAAAAAAAAAATTGAAATGAAAAATACATAATTGAATTAAGTAAAGTTTAAATGAAGAAAACATGTGAAAAAAAAAAAAAAAATATAAACAAAACAGCTCTACAAATTTAACAATTTAAAAAAAAAAATTAATCACCGGTTTAGCATCCCTAACAATCTGACGTGACATCTCATTCTATTGATTAATCCAAATATATTCAAAATCAAAGGGAGATAATACCGTGGGCAGTGGGCAGTCCTATTAGCATTCCCCAGTCTGTAGTAGTAGTATGAATAAATTTTTTGTATATATAAACAAGGAGATGACAACTGATTTTTTGCTGTGTTGATTTAAAATTAATAAACAAAAAGTTGTAAAAATGTGTAAAAAAAACAAACCCCCAAACAACACAGCTCTACAAATTTAACATTTTTATTTTTTAATTAATCACCGTTGTAGCAATCTCCGACAATCTGACGCGGCATCATCTAATCACCGATCCTATTGATTAATCCAAATATATTGTCCTACTTTCCGTCTTTAATTGAATCACACAAACTGTTATTCTGTTTGTGTCAGTACTCGTACGAAAACACAAAACAGAATTTTTTTTTCAGTGTGATCATAAAAAACATCAAAAGCTCCGGTAACACTTCTCCCGACACCGTCGCTTCACTTCTTTACACATTTATTACGCAATGTACTGGTTCAGACACATTTTAATGAAGGAAGTTGACCAATAGAAATTCATTTTATCCGTCATTCATTTCTTAATTGGTCGACCAAAATTTAGCAGAAATAAAGAATGGGTGGGTTTAATGGTTTTATTTACAGACTTTATTTGTCTTTAAATAAAACAATTAAAACTCATAAAACAATTAAAACAACGAAACCCACCTGAATACATTCACTCAGGATTTTTTTTAATTAAGTATTGATAACTCGATCAAAGAGTAAAAAAACTAACTCAGATTGACTATTCATATCTACTGGAATAGCCTATGTAATATCCTTTAAAAATAGCCTATGTAATATCCTTTAAAAATAGCCTATGTAATATCCTATAAAAATAACCTATGTAATATCCTTTAAAAATAACCTATGTAATATCCTTTAAAAATAACCTATGTAATATCCTTTAAAAATAGCCTATGTAATATCCTTTAAAAAATAGCCTATGTAATATCCTTTAAAAAATAGTCTATGTAATATCCTTTAAAAAATAGTCTATGTAATATCCTTTAAAAATAGCCTATGTAATATCCTTTAAAAAATAGCCTATGTAATATCCTTTAAAAAATAGCCTATGTAATATCCTTTAAAAAATAGCCTATGTAATATCCTTTAAAAAATAGCCTATGTAATATCCTTTAAAAAATAGCCTATGTAATATCCTTTAAAAATAGCCTATGTAATATCCTTTAAAAAATAGCCTATGTAATATCCTTTAAAAAATAGCCTATGTAATATCCTTTAAAAAATAGCCTATGTAATATCCTTTAAAAAATAGCCTATGTAATATCCTTTAAAAAATAGCCTATGTAATATCCTTTAAAAAATAGCCTATGTAATATCCTTTAAAAATAAGTCTGACTAAAAATTGGTCCTCGTAAGCGCTGGGTAATTTGAATAAGTAAGTTTTGAAGTTCAGACAACGCATAAATATATATTTTAAAATAATTTATTTAAAATCAACTTAGTTCCGACTGTATAAATAAAGTCTTCACGAACTAGTAAAAAAATTTTTTCTTTTCTTTTTTCGTGACATGATTGCAAGACTTTACGGATTTTTCTAGTGACAACATATCACGAAAAAAAAGAAAGAAAAAAAATGTTACTATTTCCTGAAGAAGACGTTATACAGTCGAAACTAAGTTGATTTTAAATAAATAAAAAATTTATTAAAAAAAAACAAAAAAACAAAACAAAAAAAAACATTGTCTTGGCTTCAAAACTTACTTATTCTATACTATACAAGATATTATTTTAATAACTCTTGCATTAGCAAATAAAATAAATTAAAAAGGAAGCAATTAACAAAATCACAGTTAAAAAAAAAAGCATTCTCATAAATCGATTTCTACCATAAAAATTGGTAAATGTCGAGATCTGCATTGGGGACAGATTCTTCAAAAATTATGTATAGGTGATAAAAATTGTGTATTTTTTCTTCAAGATTATTACATGACGAACGTTTTGGAGTTAAAATCAATTTAGTATTATTTAGTAATAGGAAGGAAAAAAAAAAACACATTTGAATGCTTTTTACTTTATGGGCGGTACAAAAAAAAAAAAAAAAAAAAACTGCCGCCACCTTGTAAATCCGTCGATTATACTAGAATATTTACTCATTTAAAAAATGCTTTTCTTCGTATTTCATGTGTAATACTAAATAGATTTTAACTTCAAAAGGTTTATCATGTCATGATCTTAAAAAAAAAAAAAAAAAAAAAAAATTATTATTTTTTTTTGAATAACTATCTGTCCCCGGTGCAAATCTCAACACGTCATGATCTTAAAAAAAATAATTTCTTTTAATTTTTTTTTTTTTTTAAATTCAATTTTTTTTTCATCACTATCTGTCCTTGGTGCGAATCTCAACATTAGCTTAAAAATGTTACATTGAGTCACGATTTGTTTCTATTAGTAACTAACTCTTAAGCTAATTAACCAATCATTATGAATTTTGAACACAGCTGCTGGGCGCAAGGGGTCGTAATGTGGACTATACTTTAAAAGGATGTGGAAGCCCTTTGTGAAAATTCAGATGCCTCCAATTTGTGAAATTTTAACAAAGGTATTAGACATCAATTAATAAATATTCCACAAATTTCGGTTTCTTTGAGGCATTTAAAAAAGTTTTTATGGACATTTGAAAATTCAAATATATCAGAGTTTTCATTGAAGTTGATCCATAGTCATTAGACATCATTTAAGCAAGATTCCCTAAATTTCAATTTATTCTTAAGACATCTTAAATTTTAGACATTTTCTAGAATCAAAATCATGTAATGGATTTTGATCACAATTGGATAAGGATTCTTGATGTAAAGTTTAGTATCAACATACATTGATTTTAATCTTCGTAAGAGGACGTAAAAGTGGTGAAACCTGTTCTGTTTGAGGAATTAATTTTACTCGCCCTGGTATATATATATATATATAGTCTCGGAAGTTTCTCAACCATTAAAACTATATAAAAAAAAAAAAAAACTTATAGTCTCAAGTCTTCCAGTGGAAAATCACTCATGTAAGTCAATTTATTTTTTACAGTTATTATATTAGTTTAAGGGATCATCAGTTGTTTACCATGAAAAACTGTTTCGGGAATTTAAAAACAAGACAGTATTTAATTTCATGGCTTCCCAGCAGAGTTGATCAGACCCCTCTTCCCTTAAAAGACAAAAACATAAACGTTCCTTATACTAAATCTACGTTTTGTTCCATATAAATGTTTTGCTAACTTATATTAGTTATTTAAGACACAAAAAAAAAAAAAAAAAAAAAAAAAAAATTCTTTACCTGTGCTGTTCGTCTGTCTAATAAAATTTATCCGTTACTCACAAAAATGTTGCTGCATTTTAAAGTGTTTGGACGAATCCATGACACTATTATTTAAGTGATTAATGTATTATTTTTAGTTTTATATTATAAATATAAAAAACATCTATATATATATATATATATATATATATATATATGAATAGTTATATAGCCCCTTTAAGAGATTAAAGTTGAGCACTGTTCAGAGATATTAAAAAAGTTTGTTGAACCCTTTAGATTGTCCGGTGTTTACGGCCAGCTGTATTTGGCATAAGTTTCACTTAATTTCTCCCGTATCACGTGATAATTTCCTATGACTGAGGATAGAGCGAAAGCGTGCGGAGTCTGGGTTGACTATGAACCGGGTTCGCACCTTGTGACCGTCTTAAATTATCGCTTCCCTACACTGATGAAAGCATAAGCTTGAAACGACGTTGTATGTAGGTAAATATAATTTAATATTTATTTATGAATATTGTTATATATATATATATATTTTGGCAGATTCTCTGCACAGACGGAGTTTTCCTCTAGTGTTTATTATTTTTGACAAAGGGAAGTTTCTTTTCCTGAAATATTAAATAAATGATTTTATAATCATCCGGACATCACACAAACAGCTAACACCACACTTGCTGTTATGTAAGATTTTAAGAAAAAAATAAATAGTAAGTCACATTTCGATTTATTATTTTTGTTCCTTCCAGCTTACATCTTACCCGGAATTTGCATTGCCCACAGCCTTTTAAAAACATACTACTAATATATTATATATATATATATATATATATATATATATACATATATACATATATTTTGATCATCCATCGGTCGGCTGAGGGATCTGTCACATTTGGTATCTTTAACCCTGCGTGTTGTTTCCATGAAATTGAAGGTACCGATGGATGATCAAAAATAATGTATAGTGTCCATCGAAAGATATACATAATTGTTAACTGTGCCAGAAAAATAAAAGAATTAAAAAAAAATGTTTTGACTAATTCAATTTCCAACCGAATTTCGTGCAACCCACTTTCTCTCTCCAATCCAAATCGCTTCTCCTCCTTCCCAGCTGTCCTCTTCATTTATATCACCTGATATCCACATATGCAAATCAGACCACCATAAACACCTATAAAGAGAACCCTTTTTAAATCTGCATACACGACATGCGAAGCACCTCATTCTTTTTCCTGATGGTGAATGTTCCTCTTTATTGTCACAGTAGTGTTAAATATTGGGTGAGTATAATTTTGTTAGTTCAGGATAACAGGAACTAGGATTAAGCCGAGGTCTGCTAAGTGTGCTTGGATGTCAGCTCGATCTCCCGTGTGCCAGAAGTGGATGTGACATCACATGGCTAAAAGAGGGGAAGAGTCGGCAGTCGGTTGGAAGTCTTGGAGCAAACCGCACGGGTAGAGAATGACGTAAGATCAACGATAAACAAAGGCGTCCCAAATATCAGTAGCCGGAATGCATCCCTGTCGACAGACAATAAAAGGTCCTTTCTTCAAACTCCTCTTTTCTTTGTGTTGTTGTATTCAACTTTAATTCCAGCGAAAATTCACCTGATCGTGAAATGGCTGCCTCAGTCATGGAGGATTACCATAGTTGAACATGGGAGACACAAGGTGTTTTTGAACGTCCAGATATTTTATTTGGTTGTGGCTTGTGAGACACTGGAACTCCCTTGAGAGAGGAGGTAATGGAACACTGGAACTCCCTTGAGAGAGGAGGTAATGGAACACTGGAACTCCCTTGAGAGAGGAGGTAATGGAACACTGGAACTCCCTTGAGAGAGGAGGTAATGGAACACTGGAACTCCCTTGAGAGAGGAGGTAATGGAACACTGGAACTCCCTTGAGAGAGGAGGTAATGGAACACTGGAACTCCCTTGAGAGAGGAGGTAATGGAACACTGGAACTCCCTTGAGAGAGGAGGTAATGGAACACTGGAACTCCCTTGAGAGAGGAGGTAATGGAACACTGGAACTCCCTTGAGAGAGGAGGTAATGGAACACTGGAACTCCCTTGAGAGAGGAGGTAATGGAACACTGGAACTCCCTTGAGAGAGGAGGTAATGGAACACTGGAACTCCCTTGAGAGAGGAGGTAATGGAACACTGGAACTCCCTTGAGAGAGGAGGTAATGGAACACTGGAACTCCCTTGAGAGAGGAGGTAATGGAACACTGGAACTCCCTTGAGAGAGGAGGTAATGGAACACTGGAACTCCCTTGAGAGAGGAGGTAATGGAACACTGGAACTCCCTTGAGAGAGGAGGTAATGGAACACTGGAACTCCCTTGAGAGAGGAGGTAATGGAACACTGGAACTCCCTTGAGAGAGGAGGTAATGGAACACTGGAACTCCCTTGAGAGAGGAGGTAATGGAACACTGGAACTCCCTTGAGAGAGGAGGTAATGGAACACTGGAACTCCCTTGAGAGAGGAGGTAATGGAACACTGGAACTCCCTTGAGAGAGGAGGTAATGGAACACTGGAACTCCCTTGAGAGAGGAGGTAATGGAACACTGGAACTCCCTTGAGAGAGGAGGTAATGGAACGCTGGAACTCCCTTGAGAGAGGAGGTAATGGAACGCTGGAACTCCCTTGAGAGAGGAGGTAATGGAACGCTGGAACTCCCCTCTTTGGGGTGGAGTTCATGTATTGCTGTCTACCTGAGGTGCACCAGACTGGGGAATGCTGACGGGACTACCCAGGGTATCTTTAGGAGGCCAAAGTGCCCCTTCTTTAGGGGTGCTGGCTTATTCTCCCACCTCCCGCCACATCTTCCTATGGTGGGAAGGAAGTAAATACCCAGTCTTTCTGTAACATACCATTCTGTACTTTTGTAAATACACACTCTTGTAAATATACCACCATGTTGTCTTATTTATTATCGACCCTTCAAGGTCACAACAATTAGTTATTGCAAGCTGAAATTAAAGGGAATTTCACTACATTTACCCATTTTCACACACTAAACTCTAAGCTGGTTTGTGATACCTATTTCTAGTGTTTGTATATGTGGAGATAATTTTTTTTCTTCAGGAATTCATGTAAGTATTTTTTTTAATTTACTTTTTTTTGTGTATGAAAATATTTAAACAAATAATATTAATATTATAATTGTAATAGATTAAAAAGGTGGGTAAGTTTAGTTTTGATTAGCATGTGATTTTTAGTTTGGCTGGTTTGGGGAATGTTCAAGGATGAAGCTGTCTAGTGGGGTTAAAAGGTCAAATGACCTGCGAATGTGGGAACATAAGCTTGAAAAGACAATGTCTGTGTAATTCCTTTTTTAATCAAAGAAAGAGTCTCTTACAGATTTTGTTTCAGCTTCCCGGCAATGGCGGCACAATCGATATCAGAGATGAATCGAAGTATGAAGTCCAGAAACGAATAAATCTTTCACATTACCATCTGGACTTAGGGTTAGTAGTAGCGTTAAGAGAAGGCATCCGTTTTTTAATGATATTTTTACATTTTCATACCAAAGTTTGATCATGAACATTAATTATACAATAGATTGTTCATAAATATGGCAGGCTAAAACATGATTTTAAAACAGATTCAAATAAGAATAAAATTTAATTTTAACTCAAGTCATAAAAAAACACATTCACTTTCTTAACCTTAACCCTAAGTTTGGGTGGCAATACGAAAAATTAAAATTGAAAAAATAAAATAAAATAAATAATTAAAAAAAAAGACTGAAAAGTTTTGCAATATTAGTTTAACGGGTTTGTTAAAAGCAGTGATGAAAATGATCCAAATTTTTCTGAGATTTAAGATGAATCGAAGGTTGAGCTGAAGAAAACAAAGCTTTAAGATAAAAAAGACCTCCAGAAAGTCAACTAAAATAACAATTCACCCACCAGCATAAAAGATGAAAAAGATGAAAAGTATACAAGCAGAAGAATTGTTTTTTTTTTGGTTTTTTTTTTTAAATGGTTTATTTTTAATCTTTTTGAATTTATTTTAGTTTTAACATAGATCATCATTTCAGATCTTCATTTTTAGTTTTAATTTAACGGGACTTAAAAGCAGTGGTAAAAATGTTCCGGGTCTTTCCTGGATTTCAGATGAATTTGAAAAGCTTAAGAAAGCAGAAGACTCGAAGCTAAAAAAAAAAAAAAAAAAAAAAAAAAAAAAGGACTCGAAGCTAAAAAAAAAAAAAAAAAAAAAGGACTCGAAGCTCAAATAAAAAAAAAGGACTCGAAGCTCAAATAAAAAAAAGACTCAAAGCTCAAATAAAAAAAAGACCCAAAGCTCAAAAAAAAAAAAAAGAAAGACTCGAAGCTAAAAAAAAAAAGAAAGACTCGAAGCTAAAAAAAAAAAGGATACGAAGCTAAAAAAAAAAAGGATACGAAGCTAAAAAAAAAGGATACGAAGCTAAAAAAAAAAAAAAAAAAAAAAAAAAAAGAGGCGCAGTTCAAAAGAAAAAAAAAGAAAAGAAAAAAAAAAGAAAAAAACGCGAAGCTCAACAAAAGAAAGAAAAAAAAAAGACTTCCACAAATACTGAACGAAATGGAGCTTTTACAGTCCTGAACAAAATGGACACCCAACAACATGTTTATGCATTTTTGTATACTAAACGAGTTGATTTGCGATACCTATTATTAAAAAGACAACTTTCAAAATTTACCTGGTCCTATTCACACTAATTGTATTACCTCCGTTACACTTGAATGCCCTGTAACTATGTAGGTCAATTTACGCCTTTTGTTGACACCCAAAAAGTTCAATAACAGCATTCTTATTGCGGATCCAAAACAGTTAAAATTCGTGTCATTGAAAAATTCAGAGCAACGACTTCCTTTTTCTACCAATTCTTATGCTACGAGCATGCTGTATGCCCAGAAAAATAAGTAAAAGCAAAATAGATTACTGGCATGTTAAGTCTCTGCCTTTCTTTATCTAGAAGTGGACCACCGAGGTGAAATGGGCCACTAATGATTATTTTCTCCCAACTTCGTTTTTCCCAGAGCTTGATGCTGCCATCATGGATTGCATCAGGCATTGTCTTTATGGTATGGAGGGTTTTTTTTTGTTCAAAACAAACCTAGAGTCTACTCTGTTCAGTTAGAATGAAAAAAAAAAAAAAAAAAAAAATAGCTGGCCACAAGTCCCGTACAAGAGCCCTTGATAGTCGCTCAAAAATCGAAAAGTAAATAAAATACTGGTAGAAACACATCTAATATATGTCACTGTGTGAAAATGTAATGTTCTATCAGTATTTTGTTTAATTTTCGATTTTTGAGCGACTATCAAAGGTCCTAGTGCAGAGCTTATGAACAGCCAGTTTTTTGTTATAACTGAACAGAGTGGACACTAGATTTGTTTTGAACAATAAAAAGAAAAACAAACCCTTTAAAATGAATTAAAACACAAACAAACTTATCCAGGTAAGTAGAAGAGTAATTTAGTTTGCCTTTGGTAACATTTATTTGTTGCATATTTGTTTTTTTCACCCCTTTTTTTATTCTGTTAGTTACAGTAACAAATACCTTATCTTTCTTTAAAACTTTATCTCTCTACCCCTCTCTTTCTTTTGTTACACCCGCCCATTGCTAAATGATAAAAATATAAAAAATTAAATCGAGCTTTTGGTTTGAAAGTTATTGCTCTTAGTCAACACCAACATTTCCCTCTCTACGTCAATACTAATAAAACAGTTCTTTCATGTATTTCCGGTCAACGCCGAGTTTCTAACCGTTTTCGTCTCCCCTCAACACTATAATGAAACATTTGTTTTAATGCATTCCACGGCAACGCCGAGTTTCTTGACTTCCCCTTTCCCCCAACACTATAATGAAACAGATACTTGTTTATATTTATTCTCAGGCAATGCTAAGTTTCTTATATTCTCCATCTTCCCCAGAATAACATAAAGAAACACATATTTGTTTTTTTTAATGTATTCCATATACCACTTACCAAATGTAATACTATTATTTTATTGCTACTGGACAAAACGGAGTTTCTTGTCTAGTATACAATACTACCGCAAAACACATTGTAGTTATTGCTCCAAGGCAACGCGGCCTTAAAACACACCTACTCTATCTAGGGTATTGAGCACTTTTGGATTAACATACCACTTAGCAAATGTAATACTATATATATCCCATGATATATATATATATATATTTCATGAAAAATGCCAGTATACTGAAATCATATGCCCTTAACAGGGTTAAGATGACAATAAAAGTGTAAAAATTTGGGAATTTCCTTGCTTTTGTACATTTAGTGTATATGAATTTTCATCTTAACGCTATTAAAGGCATATGATTTCAGTATACTGGCATTTTTCATGGAATGTCACTACTTTTGTAAAGGCTATGCCTCAATACAATGCCTTCTCATAAACTTTTTTGGAATTTTCTGGAAAACTAAGGTATATGGTAAACTGAAATTAAAATGCCATCAACTAGAACCTAGAACCTCTATCTCTGCCCAAAATCAGCTGAATCCATCAAATAGTTGAGGAGATACATGGTGGCACATACGTATGTACGTACACACAGATAACATGATTTCATGATTGAACTTTCTGGACCTCTGGGTTGCCTTGACTAATGATGCTGAAATTCTACACACTTATAGAACCTATCAAATAAAAATTTTGTGCAAAGTTTTAACTAATTTGGTGTATTGGTTTTTGAGTTATGATTGATCAAAGAAATGAGATTTCCAGCATAGGCCATTCTTGAAGTCTATTAAGGGATAGAGCGCTCTCACGCCTCCCTTGATTACTATAATTGCTCCCAGACAACGCCGAGCTTCTTGTCTATGACTCTTCCTCTTTCTCACACTAATCTTAAGAGAAATGTTGTTGATGAGGACAATAGTTCAAAGCTGGTGTTATTTAATGTTTCTCAAATTCTGTTTATAATTGTACAATTACAAAGGAAAAAAAATATATTAAGAACAAATTTTTTTTATGGAAATCGCTCCAGACAAGACATGAAGCCACTTGATGTAAAGAACTAAAAAAAAAAGTAAAAAATGCTACTTCAAGGTCAAAAACAAGCCAACAATAAGTGTCAGATGGATAGATTCTGATTTTTTAAAAAAACAGCAATTCTTCCTCCTTTGTCAGAAACATCACTCATGAAATGTGAGGACTAAAGGACAAAATAAGGGAAGCGAGAGTTACGAGGCTACTGAAAGTAAACCCAAGATCCACTTTCTACTCTACAATTTCTTTTCAAATTACTACATTATAAAAATCGTTACAGTCAGAATAAAAAAAAATGGCTTACTCCAGTTTCCAAAAATCCTTTTTTTCTTGTCACTTTTCCCTGTTCAATTAAGCAGAAAAGTAAATTTTATTGCGTTTGGAACTTATTTATCTGTTTGTGTTTTTTTCACCCAAAAAGATAAAAACACATAGAAACTCTGGTGATTTCCGGAAAGCATCACCACGAAATGTAACGAATGATTCCTGATTTGAACAAAATTTTAAATTTAAATAAAAAAAACACTTTGAAACACAAAAATTATGCTGTTAGGTAGAAAAGTAACTTTTAATTGCCTTTGGTAACAGTTATTTGTTGATTGTTCTCCTTGTTAACTATAATGAACCATTGTCAATAAATGCTATTTCAAACTTAAGCATGGCAGACCAACGGATTAGACAAAAAATTACATTTTCTCCTGAAATAAAATTATAATTTACTTTTAATGTATATAAAATTGAATTATTATGCTAAACTTTTCCCGGTAATTCTTTTTTTTTTCTCGATAATTTATTATTCTTAAATTATCAACTTATGTTTTAAATTCATCATTTATTTCTTTTAAGTTCGCTAAATTTTGTAAACACTTGTGTTCAACATTATTTTTGTGTCAAATGTTTGTGTTTTTTCTGCGGAATGAAATTAAGAAAAAAAAAAAAACAACAACAATGGCTGCCAACAATTACAACATTGAATTAAAGTTCGATTCTTCTCACTTAAAAAAAAAAAGTCAACAAAAATTTTATTTTTAAATCAAGAAATTCAATTTAAGACAAAGACCAATAATCAACGTTATCTAAAACTAGCTGTACCTACCAGTTGCTTGGGAGGAGTCTTTTAAAAAAAATTTTACCAAATTATATTATATAGATATATATATATATATATACATATACTTTAAAACAAAAAATTACACTGTTAGGTAGAAAAGTAACGATCATCTTATTGTAATTAAGTATTCTTAATACAATTCTCATTCCTTTCAATTCCTGTCTTGGGTTTCTTATTTACTTATTGTTATTCTTACGATATAACAGTCGGTTTAAGCTGGCTTCTTCCATGGTGTACACTACATCCTGAATTATGGCGGGCAATGTACGGCAGCTCCGAGTAAGGTCACACGGGATGATTTTTTGCCCAGGTCCTCAGCTGGACACCAATACTCTTGCGCCACCAGGCAGAGATGATTACATCACAAATTAGCTGTCCCTTCAAGCGACGAGCACTTGGGACACGGTCGACTCGCTAGCAATGCAAGATATGGCAGAGGCAATCGTTATCAAAAACATTGTCCGCCGATCAACCAAGTCTCGCAGCCATAGAGAATCGAGTGGACGACAGATTGGTAGATTAAAAAATTTTTTTTTTTAACGTAGTTCACCCCAAACAAGGCAGGCCGCCACTGTAGACGTAAGGCGCTACTGAGAAGAAAGAAAACGATAGAAGGTTGGGGGGGGGGGGGATCAACCTAAACTGGGATCTGCGCAGCAAGATGTCTGTTTACATTAATTTTAAACTTCTGCATGTCAGTATTGTCGGGGAAACAGGGGGCAGGGAGGGAGCTCTAGAGGCCAGCAGCACGAGGAAAGAAGCCATCTGAGTAGAAAGCTCGCCGGCATCTGGGGACCTCCACAGTGAATGGATGGGATTTAGTTGATTGTCGACTTGGACTAGTGAACTTACGTCGAGGGGGCACCAGAGTAGCCAATTCATCGGAGCACAATCCATTGAAGTATTTGTAAAACAAGCACAAGGATGCTACATTGCGGCAGGGACTGGAGCTTGGTTGACAGTGAGGGACCTTCTTTGTTGATATTGAGATCTCTCTACACCCTCATTAGAACCGCTGGAGGCATACAAAGACGGATCTAGCCGCCCTCATTCGACGATCGACCTCTGCCGCGTCCTGTCGAGATGAAATAATGGTGGACCTAAGGTACACGAATAATTCCACATGCTCAAAAAATAGCGTAATTCAGAGACAGCATAGTGTTAAAAAAAAAAAAAAAAAAAAAAAAAAAAAAACAGCGAACATAACAAAACTGGTAAAGTTTAATTTATAGTGTAAGGGACCTTTAAAAGTCAATTTCGCCCCCAAATATCCTGGTTGGTCCAATGGGCATATTCCTCACTGCTGAGAGTGCTTCAGGTAACAGGAAATGCCCCCCATCCCCCATCCCCACTCCGAAGGTGATAATGTTCAGGGAGATTGTCTCCCATTACCTTAGGAACTGATGAATTTTGTTTATCTTATCACTAACAATAAGTTTGGGTGGCAAAAAAAAAGACGTAAACTGTGTGTGAGCAGTGGACGTACCAGAACCAGGAAAAGTCAATTCATAGTCTAAAGGACTGATAGTAGTCTAGAAGGATTTCTTCTAAAATTGACAAATAGTTAAATAGAGGGAAAGTAATAAAAACAGAAATTGCTGCAGTCAAAAAAGATTTCTCCTTGACTGACTGAGAAGAGAAAAGAGAAGTAACGGATACTGCAATTTAAGTTGAAGTATATTTAGAAAAGTAGAAATTAATATTTTTTAGAATATCAGTAGCAGTTTTAGCATCGAAGAAAGTATGTAAAAAAAGATATGAAATAAATTTGAATAATGTTCGGTATGAATTAATATCGAATAATGTTCGATGAATAGGAAAATGTACATGAAAATAATGATTTTAAATGTTATGCTGGTCTGTGTTCGAAATTGATTTTGAAGTCTTTTAACTGTCGTGAATTAAACAAAGAAACGTCATTCGTAACTGACGTATAATCATGATAATAAAAATATACTTAAATAAATTGATGAATGCTAATTTAAAAGTTAAATTCGAATGCGAGCAGAAAAAAATGCACATATCTGTTTAATGTGTATTGCTTCGAATGTACTGTTGTGTGCTGCGATTATTTAAGTCTGCAAAAATGTAAACATTTTTTAGAAATTGTTGCGAATGAATAGAGAGAGAGAGAGGGGAAGGAAAAGAGAGAGAGGAGGAAGAGAGAGAAGAGAAGGGGGAGGAAGAGAGAATGGACGGTTATAACAGGTAAATGTAAAGAAAAGAAAACGTCTTACGTAAAATACCCCCCCCCCCTCCCAACGTGAAAATGAAAACACAAATGTTGAATTAACGTTAGGTAT
>OY744518.1:84286485-84351485 GCA_963556195.1 Sepiola atlantica
CCATTAACTTTACTACTAACATTAAGTCCGGGTGGCAATATGAAAAATAAATAATCTCTATCTTCGTTTTAGGTTGTTGGTTAGCCATTTTGTGCTGGACCAATGTTTGCCTTCATTACGTCATAATGTGGGTTCGTTCTTTATTCGTTTCTGGTTTTCGTACTTCGATTCGCCTCTCATATCGATTGTGCCGCTTTAGTCACCATTGCTCGCCTAGTCGTGATCACCAGTTGTGACTGGATGAGCCGGGAAGTGGAAACAAATTCCTTAAGAGACTCCTTTAATTAAAAAAAGAATTACAAAGACATTATCTTTTCAAACTTATGTTTCACACACTCAAGTCATTTGACCTTTTAACCTCACTAGACAGCTTCATCAGACTTAAACATTCCCCAGACCAGCCAAACTTTTTAGTTTGGCTGGTCTGGGGAATGTTTAAGCATGTACTTTTTAGTACATGCTAATAAAAACTCAACTTACCCATCTTAATCTATTACAATATTAATATTATTTGTTTAAATATTTTCATGCGCAAAGAATCTAAAAAAAATACTTTTACATAAATTTCTGAAAAAAGAAATAGGTATAATAAACCAGCTTAGAGTTTAGTGCGTGAAAATGGGTAAATATAGTGAAATTTCCTTTTAATTTTAACTTGCGATAACTCATTTACTTTGGGGGGCTATTTTGATCAAATTTGGCTGTAAACAAAATTTCATTTTTTTCTCGTTATAAATGTTTTTTTTTTCAGGTCAAGTGACGTTACTATTTTCATTGACTTTTTAAAGTTGTTTTTCAACTTTATGCGCACGCTATTGTTTGTCTTTATACAAACAAAAACAGTCTCATCCTAAAAAAAACCGGGCCACTCGTCAATATGGTTTGCTTAATATGGGGGTTTAAGTTATCGTCAACCAAAATAATCCAAGTTAAAAATTTCATTGGAATAAATTTTTGCCCTATTATCAAATGGTCCAAATCTGAGGGTTTTTGTTTTATTGATTTATTAGAAGAAAAATCTAGCTTGATCTTTACTGTGCAATGAATACTTCTATGGAGGTTCAATGTGTTAACTGTTGAAATAAATCTTATATGAACAGTCAAAGTTGCGCTTCCGTGTCATTTTTGTTGAGAGGTAATGGGATTTTGCCCAATGTTTAAGCTGGTTTGATCTAATAATTATCGTTTCCATTGGGATTAATTTTCATTTATCACAAGATGACATTACATTTGTAAGGATTTTTCATTTATTTGAAGCCAGCATTTTCAGTTATAGACTGAAATTTTGCCTCTGGACTGATAGCACACAAGACGGTAATTTTTTTTCATTTCCAACAAACTTTGAACAGTCATAATTTGATGGATTATTGTGCTAGCAAAATAAATTCATGTTTTGCAAGGATCTAACACATCACTCAATAAGTCCTGGACCTAACATACAGACAGCGCCAGTGATTAAAAAAAAAAAGTCCATAGGCTACAGTCCGCACGGAGTCCCGCTCGTCCTGAAGATTAAGTTCCCCAATGTGTGATGGTCTTTGGGTGCATTTCCAGTGATGGCCACGTCATGCTACCGTACATCTTCGACAAAGGACTCGGACTCATTCAAATGGCTATATTGAGTTGCTGTCCAATGTTGTCAACCGGTTGGGTGGACAGGTTAGGGTTCGGTGGACAGGGTGGCTGTGTGAAGGTCATACATGCAGCAGGACTCGACTTGATGTTGCACTTTCGAGTAAACATGAAAGTGGCTGTCTGACAACTTCCACGATTTCACCAGTTCCAACATCTGACCCCCCCCTCTCCAACTCGACTATTACGTGTGGGGCGCAGTCGAGAAAGACACCAGTTGCAACACCAAGGACGACCTGATTTCCACGATCAAACTGGCATTATCAAACGACACCGTGAAAGAGAGACAGAGCGGCTTCTTCAAGTTAACGGTATTTGGCAAAAAGATCCCCAAGAGATGCATATCGAATTTTGAGAATACATCAATTATTAGCCAAGATATGACCAGTTTTCTTTCCTTTCCAAAAAGTGTCAAATTGTAAATTTTAATTTGCATTCAAATTTTTTTTAAAGTCGATTAGTTATGCTTCCGTGTTATATATAAAAAACTTTGTGAAAAATAAAAATTTGATTAACAGTTGTTCAGCTATTTTTGTTCATATTAAAAAAAAAAAACAAAAAAAACCGTTGACCAGTTTATTTTTTAGTTTTCTAAATATAAACAAACCAAAAATGCAGCAGCGTCCTTATCGCCTGCTAGTCTTTGCTTCAGCTTTTTCCGGCGGCTTACGGAAACTGCTGGAAGATGCCGACGTAAAGTTGGCGGAAATTGGGTCCCATTCTATATCAGTTAAAATAAAATCTTAAATTATTTTCAAGAAAATTAAATCAATTTTTAAGTTGAGAATTAATTCAAAACAACTTTATATACTATTAAAAAGGTTGAAGAGATGATGTCATAAAGTATGTCTTCCTCATAACTGGTGAAGTAACATGCACGAAAACTGAACAAAAATCATTATTATCCTTTTTTAAATGCAAAACAATTACTAGATCAAATATGCAATAATTTCAGACAGAAATGGCCAGTCGAATAACCTTTCTTTTCGAAGGGTCTTGTTTATCTGCTTAGCATCAACCAACTGTCGTGACGTCAGCGGATAAACCAGACTCAGTGAAAAGGCCTTCTTAACGAAGGTCACGACACAGCCGGTCGTCTATGTGTGTGTATATATGTGTAGTATATATATATATATATATACACACACATGGTAAAATTGTCCTTTCCCAACCAAAATAGTGGGCAATAAATCGTCTGTAGTTTTCCGACCTCACAAATGAGTAAGTAAACCCAAATAAATTGTTTTGGACTAATTTAGAATTTACCATAAATTATTTTAAAGGAAATACAGTTGGGAAATTAGTCCAAAACAATTTACTTACTCATTTGTGAGGTCGGATAAAAAAGAAATCAGAAAACTGCAGACGATTTATTGCCTGCCATTTAGGTTGGAAAACCACCATATATATATATATATATATATATATATATATATATATATATATATATGTATATGTATATGTATATGTATATGTATACACACACACAATTTTTCTCGGCCTTTTGGCCGGGATCAAAGTGTAGTATCTGTTCCGATGGATACTGCACCCCTATAGACTGGTATTGTCTTGGCCTTAGAGGCTTGATTTACGTCGGTCTGTGGGGTTGTCCTGTGCAGTTCTAGGAGGTCCACCCTCCCAGGCTTTGCCTCCCGTTTTTGGGGAGGAGTAAGTTTATTGCTTACCGGGGAATGCCGACAGGGCTGCCCAGGCAATTTTTAATGGCCAGAGTGCTCACCTTCTCAAGCGCTGGTTTATCAAATCCCACTTTCCCGACCTTGTGTCACATCTCATCTTACCGCTGTGGGAGGTAGATAAATAACATACATACTAGCTGGCTTCACAAAGTTCACTACTCCGAATAATTGAAACCAAAATTTTAAATAATAAACATTTAATTCATAAGTTTCTTGTAAACACGACTAAAACTCTCGCTTACGATATCATTAGAGGAGAGAGGAAGGATGGGGGAGGGGGTAGCAGAGTGTGTTAATCTGCAATAATACCGAAACAGTTGAGAATTTGTTTGATGATTAATATTAATTTATTTCAATTCGAATTCTTTTTTATTTTATTATAAGACATTTTAACGGTAATCATGTAGATCGCCGACCCATGTGATTTTATCGGTTATCCTACTAACGGTGCTCCCACATAGAATGCGCTAAATTACGTGTATAAGCATTAGAAACGGTATTATTTATTTATTTTTTGTTAAATAATATTAACCAAGGAATCATTTAAGTTAACATCCAAGTAGTATTACGCACGAAAACGTGCGAAAAGCACAGTTGAAATCTATGAAATATCGAAGAAATTCGTAAATAATCCCAAGTTCGTCCAATATGGCCGCCAAGTGTCACGTTTTAGATGTGTTGAACGAAAAACGATCCCTTCACAGAAAGCAATAAAGTTTACAAGAAGTGTTAATAAAAAGATGTTTGTTAACACTAGATTATTTTATACCGAATTTAAATTTTTGAAATAAAATATAATTACACACGGCTTTGCTTCGTTTCGTTTCTCCAGGTTAACAATTATGTTTTTTTATCGCATCGTCCGACATTTTTATCCTTCAAGCCGATGTCTTTTAACGTCTTTTCTATGTTACTAATTAATAGTACATTGATTTTACTCCAACATAAACTATCCTATCATAATATGAAAAAAAAAAAAATAATAATAGTAATATCTCTCTCTATATATAAACTTATTTTACTAAAATGTTTGACTTTTCTGTGTGGGGACACCGTTAGTAGGATAACTAATTTATCGGAAAGACGATATGCAGTAGCTCAAAAATGATATTAAAAAAAAAAGAAAAAAGATTATGACATGCTGAATGTATTCGAGTTAAAATCAATTTAGCATTACGTGTGAAATAGGAAAAAAAACTTTAAATTTGTAAATATGTAATTTATTCCAAATAGAGCGACATATTTCACTGGATAAACGGTAGTTGCTAAAAACAGGAATCGAAACTAGGTTCAACGAAAAGTAAATATTTTAATTTTTTTAATAAACTATTTTTATAACTCACTTTACTATTTTTCGTAGCAGTTTCCATCCCCGCTTTTTTATCGATCATGTCGTCATATTGGAAATAAGCCCATGTACTAATTTTAAATTGATTTTAACTCTAACATATTCAGCATGTCATAATCTTTTAAAAAAAATACAATTTTTTAGCTACTGCACATCACCTTTCTGAAAGAAAAAAAATTGGTACTTCTATCGATCCTGGCCCAATTTCCATGAATTTCGCGTCGGCAGCGTTTGGGCATACTACGTAAACACCCGAGAGATGACGAGCAGATTCGTAGCAGCCAATAATTTCGATACGTTACTGCGTCCAAATTTTTTGCAGTTTTATTTTCGGTGTTTTTTTTTTACTTTGGGAACCGCTAAACTTTGACCCCGTCGTTAGAGTTAGGGGTCAATCAATATAAATAGTGCTTTGAAAAATTGTCTGCTGGTTACTGAACGCTGATTGGCTAATCGCTCGGCATCTCTCCACCATTCGGCTCGTCATGTTTCGGGTGTTTACGTAGTATTGATTTACTCCTCTCTAGGAGTTAGGCACAAGGCCAGTTTTTATCCTACTCCCACAAGTAAGATGTGACCCAAGGTCGGGTCGGGAAAGTGGGGGTTGAAAAGCCAGCGCCCGAGAGGTGATCACTCTGGCCATTTAAAAATTGCCTGAGCAGCCCCGTCGGCATTCACCGGTAGGGCCGTCTCAGACAGTAAGCAATAAACTTACTCCTCCCCAAAGAGGGGAGGCAAAGCCTGGGAGGGTGGACCTCCTATAACTGCACAGGACAGACCTATTGACCGGCGTAAGTCAAGCCCGAAGGACAAGACAATACCAGTATGGGGCGCAGTATCCATCGGAACAGATACTACACTTTGATCTTAGCCAAAAGGCCAAGCCCGAACGTTGCCAACGCGAAATTCACAGAAATTGGGTCAGGATCGATAGAAGTACCAAAAAATTATTTGGCACGTTAACTTCGTTTGCCGAAATAGGAAAAACAAATAAACAAAAAAGAAGCCACTTTAAATTAGTAAATAAGCCAACACAAATCCAGCATGACCGTTCTGTAAGCTCGTCGATCTAAAACTTGGAACGGGGACCGGTTAATACGAGGCGAAAAGAAGTAAAATCTTTTAGTTATATAAAAATAATTTATTAAAAAAAAATGTTTTTTGCTAATTCAACAAAGTTGAGAATATTGCGAGGACTATATAATGTTTGGGGCACGCAACTAAAGGAAGGGCGACTCTAATGATTTATATAACATGTGGCGCAAATAGTTAGCCTAATAATATTAAAATAGGTTTATCTTTATGAGCTAATTATATAAAAAAGAAAACGTTTAAATTAAAATAATTTCCCATAAAATTTGTACTGCATTATTAACATTTTTACTAGAGTGCGCAGATAATTAAACCATAAACCTGTTATTTAATGTATAGGACATTGTCATTATTATAACGAAATGCCGTCTTTAACGCAGTGGGTGGACTTTTTTTTTAAATGCGGTTGAGGATGTAATAACGAGAAATTGAAGTTTTGGGGATGTAAGGTGGGAACAATATTTTGATTTAAAAACAAAACAAAAACATTTGAATTGAAGCCCACGAATTATTACGGATGACACAATCACACTAAATCTATGAGACAACTTCTCGTGTGTATGTATTTCTCGCCTCTACACGACTTAAATATTTTAGACATTTGAGCATTTGGCACATGTTCGTCTTTAACCACTGTCCGTTTTTCACAACTTTTTACTGGCCATTTTTCTTTTCTTTTTTCGGTGTACACTTATCTATCAGGCTGCTAGAGAATTCCGGCGTTTTTGGATTTTTTTTTCAAATATTTTACATTTTAGGAGGGGGGATCAGTTCCAATCTTAATTCAACGTAGACTGATCCCCCTCTTTTTGACCATCTCAATTTTTTTTAAAATTTTTTTCGGTGTACGATTACCTATCATGTCAATAGAGAATTCTGGGGGTTTTGGAAAGAAATTTTTAAAAATTGTGATTTTAAGACGGGGGATCAGTTTTCAATGTAAATTCAACGTGGACTGATCCCCCTCTTTTTAACCATCTCAAATTTTTAAAATTATTCTTCTGCCTACAATTACCTATCATGTCGCGAGAGAATTCCGGGGTTTTTGGAAAGAAATTTTTTAAAAAAATGAGATTTTAAGACGTAAAAAGTTGTGAAAAACGAACTATAGACGAACAAGACTGACACCCCCGTCTTAAAATCTCAACATACCCGGATAATAAATTGTTTTCATTTTTAGGAGAGTTAACAAAATCCTTGTTAAAAATGTCCGTCTAAATTTGCCGAGGATGTTAAACTGCACAAGTGACATATTGTATTTACTATTAATCGGATATTTATTGAAATATTCAAAAAATGAAACAATTTTTTAAATTTCGGCAACAGACGAAACATGGGCCAAATAAATAAATAGTAAAAAAATAACTGGGCACTTCTGCATTTCAACCGTCACTTGGACTTAATTTGCGTTCCTCTTTTGAAGGCAGGGGCAGACAACCAACCGGAAGTAACCGAATTAGATGTTTTTATTCAAAATGACAATAATAACAGCGAACAATGTATCGTTACTGAATATGAAAATATTTTATTTAATGATTTAAAAATTTATAAAAATAATAAAAATGTGTTTTTTTTTCTTGTATGAATTAAAACTTTCTCAAAATAGTCAACACTCAACAGTGATCTTTTAAAACGAAAATTTATAATTTAAAACGAAAATCCAACAAACAGTCAACATTCCGGTTAACTCGTGGAATGAATGGAACTCTTCAATTATTAAGTCCAAGTGACGGTTGAAATGCAGAAGTGCCAATAACTGTTACCAAAGACAATAAAAGTTTACTTTTCTACCTACCTGCCCTATTTTTGGTGTATTTTAAAGTGCCTTTATTTATATATTTTATCCTTGCATTCATCGTAGCATTGTAAACTCGACGGATTAAAGATGGCGCTGGATTTTACTCAATGTTAAATCACGAACATTAAAACCTCGATGTGAAAATCGAAAATTAAACAAAAATACCGCTAATAAAAATATACAGATCCGTTGAAAATTAAAATTTTCGATTGATTGGTGACAGTTATTAGCTGTATTTTTGTTTAATTTTCGATTTTTTAGTTGTTAAATCTACCGCATCGAGGTTTCACATCGAGTAAAATCCGGTGCCATTTTTTAATCCGGCGAGTTTACAAGGCCGAGAAGGCATCGATAAAACATGTAAATAAAAGCGCTTTTAAATACTTTAAAAAACAAACAACTTAGGCAGGTTAGTAGAAAAGCAACTTTTCACTTGTGTAGTTTAGTAAACAGGGGCAGATTATCCACAGGAAGTAAACCATTTTAATAAATTTATTTATTTAATAAAATAAAGTTTCTGAAATTGAAAGTGATTTTTTTTTATAATTTAAAATGTTACAAAACAAACATAATTATAATAAAAGTTTTATTAATAGTTTTATTATAAAACTATATTTTAAAAAAATGTTGGGGATCTTTAAGAATGATCAGTACAGTCGCGGACGGGGTCCAAAAAACGAACGAGAACGGGGTTATAAAAATAAATATGCAACAAGTGAGTTTAACCTACGTCGAGAAGAGATATTTGTCTACTTACCTATGATATTTGTTTGTATTTTTACGTACTATAAATGGGTTTTTATTAGATGTAAAAAAATTTCTTGTTCATTTTTTACTCGTTTTTTTTTAGACAAAATGGCGTCTTCTGCTCACTTCCTTACGAGCAAGCGCCATTTTTTTTTTGCAAGTTCGTGTGACAAAACTATTGATTTCTAATAATTAGCAGTTGGAACGGTTTTAAAAGTACTGATCATTCTTAAAGATACCCTAAATTTATTAACGTGTTTTAATCTATTGGTCGTAACTTCCTGTAGATTATCTGACCCTGTTTACTAAACTGCACAAGTGCACAGTTATTTATTAACTATTTGTTTTTTTTTGTTTTTCACCCCTTTTTTCGCTGTTCAAAATTGTTTTTTTCGATTTTGTATCGTTGCCTCTAAAATCGAAAATTAAACAAAAATACAGCTAATAAAAATATACAGATCGGTTGAAAATAAAATTTCCGACTGATCGACGACAGTTATTAGTTGTATTTTTGTTTAATTTTCGATTTTTCAGTTAAACATACAACACCGAGGCTTCACATCAAGTAAAATACGGCGCCATGTTGAATCCGCTAGGTTTACAAGCCCCCGAGGCAATGATAAAAAAAAAACAAAGGCACATCTGCACTTTAGGGACGGAGCGAATTTATTTGCTTTCATTTCAGAAGAGCTCCAATAATTTAAGGGGCAGACAACCCCTTTTTTAGTACATAATTTCTCCGAAAAATGGACGTGAACTGAATGCCCTGAATATGATTTTTTTTTTTTTTAAATTAAATCGGGAATAAATAAGAATTAATGCAAATTCAATAAATTAATAAAACATTTATTGAAGAAATTAAAATTTGAAGAAAAGAAAAAAAACACAAAAACCAGTAATTTTTTATCAAAATTAAATTAAAACAGTCATTGTTTGTGTGAACACATTTTTGATTTTTTTTTCTTAAAACACGAAGTCTTTATTTACAATATAAGAAAATTCGGAGAAATTATGTACTAAAAAAGGAAAAAAGAGGGTTGTCTGCCCCTTAAACTATTGGAGCTCTTCTGAAATGAAAACAAGTAAATTCGCCCCTGTCCCTAAAGTGCAAAAACAACAAAAACACCTAAACAAAGTGCCAAACATTAAAAGCTACGCGGATCGATAGAAGATTAGATTTTCTTGCGTTTGGTAAAATGTAGTTGTAAATTTGCTTTTGTTAACTATATCGCCAAAAAAATTGTTGAATTGTAAATTTGTAATCTGAAAATAAAAAAATACCGTTTGTTATACTTGACTTCAAATCCATTTAATAAAAAACGGTGTTTTGGGTTGTTTTTTTTTAAACACTGATTTTATTTTCACAATAAAAATGAAAAAAAAAAAGAAAAATGTTCGGGTATCTTTTACAATAATCCACAGAGTCGCCAACGGGGTCAAAAAAACGAACGAGAACGGGTAAAAAAATAAATATGCAACAAGTGAAGGTGACCTACGTCGAGAATAGATATTTTTCTACTTACCTATGAAATTTGTTTGTATTTTTACGTAGTATAAATGGGTTTTTATTAGATATAAAAAAAAATTATTGTTTTCATTTTGGCACGGATTTTTACTAAAAAAAAATGGCAGCCCAGCCTTACCTCGTTACGATACCCCCCCCCCCCATCGCTTGTCCAATGTTCGTGTGACAAAAATATTGATTTCTAATAAATAGCAGTTGAAACGGCTTAAAAATACAAACAAATGTCACAGATAAGTTGGAAAATAACTTTTATCGGCTACAGTTACTTTTATTTGTTGTATATTTGTTTTTATAGCGTTTTCACTAAAAGATACCCAAAAAAAATTTAGAATTTATAGTGAGTGCTCAGTTCCGCATATAATTTTAACGTAAAAATGATCCATTCTAACTTTTGTATGACACTGGTAGTTCAATTTTTTTACCACTAATCCTAAGTCCGAGTGGCAAAGTCGTAAAACCACACGTAATCGTCCAAAAAGTAGACCCCCCCCCCCCCAACAAAACGCGCAGAACAAACAAAAATGGTTAACTAATCTAAAACGCTAAAATGAACAGGTAATGAGGGATCATTTTACGTTTAATTTATGTGAAACTGATCTAAATTCTAAAATAATTGCGATTTTTTCTTTCTTTCTGACAAGTTTTTCAGAGTATTCACGCGTAATCGCCTTTAAAAAAAGTAGAATCGCATTTTTTTTGGGGGGGGGCGGGAATGTTAATCTACAATAATAATATATATGTATATAATAATAATTTGGTATTCCCCCTACCCCCCAAAAAACGCCCTAGTATAAAACAAAAATGAAAGTAAAATGACTCCCGCCAAACGCCTACAACAAGTATTTGATTATATTAAAAAGTATTTTATCATTAAATATTATAAAAACTAAAATATTTCAAATAAATAACTTCGATCTCTTAACTATCTGGACAGGGAAAGGAAACTGCCGAAATATTAAATGAAATCAATAACCTACAAAAGTTGGAATAAAGGGTGCTTCTATAGATGAGGGTACACCGGTGAAAATCGCAGTTTAAATTAAATTAGCCGGAAAACTCTTTGAAATACTTATGTATCAAGCAAAAATAGGTTTGTACACCAAAAATTAGCAAAAACTATCGAGTAGAATTTTAATCAAAAATAAAAATCCGTTTTATCGTTTTTTTCAGGTTCCGCCATTTATTCGAACAAAAAAACACGAAATTCAGGGGGAGATAACTCAGTCTGTCATATTACCAAGTAATAAATCAATGGTAGTCATCAAAATACGATGAAACTGATTTTTATTTTTAATTAAAATTCTACTCAATCATTTTTCCTACTTTCTGGTAAGGATACTTTTTTTTTTTTAATCTGCTGCGTAATTAGATAATACTGTTTTTTTGTAGTATTGATAATTTACTACTCACGCGTCTTCGTAGAAGCACAAAAACGCCATAGTTAAAACAACAGCAAAAAAAACAAAAAAAAACACAAAAATGAAAGTAAAATGACTCCCGCCAAACGCCTGATAGGTACAACTAGTACCTGATTATATTAAAAAGCGTTTTATCAATACGTATTATAAAAACTAAAATATTTCAAATAAATAACTTCGATGTTTTAACTATCTGGACAGGGAAAGGAAACTGTCGAAATATTAAATTAAATCAATAACCTACAAAAGTTGGAATAAAGTAACGAAGTTTAGAAAAGAGAAAGGAATTTGGAAATTAACACGTGTCGTTCGTTGCTTTTAATAAAAACCGCACAAATCCGGAAACAAATGTTTTGTTACGACAATAACAGAAGCTAGATGTGAAATCAATCAGAAATATTCGTATTACTAAATGTATTAAAAGGTAAAAAAAAAAAAAAAAATACATGAAAATTTTAACTCAAATACACAAAGATGAAAAAAGAAAAGAACATTGAATGACTATACGACTTCCTTGGAGCAAAGTGTAGCATCTGTTTCGATAATTATACCTCATCTTTTCTTTCGTCGGTCACTTTCAGTGAAGGAGAAATCCTAGATCGAGGCAATTTTTTTTATATTTTTGTCCAAAGACCAGAGTGGCCCTTTTGGGGAGCTGGATTTTCCCCACATTAGAAAACAACCTTGTGTCTAACACTGCCCTCGTGGAGAGGCAAATAAATAGGGACTATACAAATCGTGGCCACCGCTCGGTGGCCACGATACAAATGCGATCATGTTTCGACCCTAGATCTCAGTACAACATCGTGGGTAAACGTCACTATTAGCGACATAAATTATTTTAAGGAATACAGTTGGGACATTATTTAAAAACAATTTATTTGGGTTTATCTACTCATTTGTGATGCATTTACGTTAAAAAAAAAAAGTAATATTTAATAAAAAAAATTATAAGTAGAACTTGAAGAAAATCCCGGAAAAGGTTGGGAGTACTTCTGCAGTTTACGGACTGTGATATTTTTTTAGATAGGATTTTTAAGTTAAATTAAATTTTTACGGTATCTTTTGTTTATTGTAAGGTGAAAGTACAGAATAGTTAACAAAGTCCTTCTCCCCCATGTTAAGAATGGGTTTATAAATAATAACGTTATTATTTCAGCCGGGCTCGTAAACTGCATAAGTACCATAAAATATCGCCGCGTCTTATTTTTATTTGGTTATTATCAAAGTAGAGAAGAACGCTCTTCATCGACAATAAAAAAAGCGCGTTATCATCAGAAAGGTTATTTAAATAGGAGGGGGGGGGCGCAAAGTTATATAAGAGAAATAAACGGGGTTAGATGATACGTAATTACGATATGAAGTTATTTTGAAAAAACAAAGGTCTTAAAATAACAAACCATCTCCGTGTAAATAACAAGCACCGGAGCCAGGATCAAAGTGTTGTATCTGTTAGATCTGCAGAAACCATCCTCCCAGGAATTACCTACTCGATTAAGTTGGGAAGCTGGGTTTTATAAAAAAAACATAAAAATTTAAAAAAAGAAAAAGCACCTCGTGTCTAACTTTGTTCTCGAAATAAGATATAAAAACGTTCATTTATTATTTTTATTTTTTTTGTGTAGAAAAACTTTTAAAAGATTCAGACAACGGAGATAAGTTTTTAGTACTTACCTGTGTTGTAATCCGACTAGACCAAGACAGATAATGTGTGGAACGTCCAGGTTAGTTGATTTTGGCGGTACTGGCCATTCCCCCGCTGCAATACAGCCGAAAACTCCGCATGCCTCGTGCAGCTCGTCGTCACCATCGGGATATTTTTTACTACGAGAAACGAACAGGTCTTCGTCTGCAGCAGCCATGGTTTCCTCTTCTTAACTAACGAAAAGAAAACACTCACGCACACGCATCAAAGAATCTGTTGCTAGGGTTTCCTTTTTGTTTTAAGATGCAATACAAGGGGAGTGTAACACGATAGTTTTTAGCACGTAAAAGAGAGAACAGCGACTTCGAGAGAGAGAGAGAGACAGCTAAAAAGAAATCCTCCACGTGGTTGTCCGTAAACTCTGCTGCTAAAAAACTACGATATCTACACAATAATAGCTCTGTGTGTGTGTGTTTAAAAAAAAATTTTTTTTCAGCAACAACCATTCACACAAATACGATCCGACCCTCCCCAAAAGCCCCTAACTCAATTCCGATTGGCTAACTCACCGACTCGAAAAAGCTATTTATTAATACTAGCAAGGTTATATATTATTTAACAAACAACAAAAAAAGAACAGATAATGTTTTTTTTTGTTTTTTTTTTAAATGATACTTTTAGAACTAATATTAAATATTTAGGATCACCTGATTTTAAAATTTATAGAATTTCTATATCTAGAAAAAAATAAAATGATGAAATAAAAAATACACACAAGTTGTCTGACCTTGTAATACTTTAGGAGTCGGAGTCGAGCATTTGAGCTACCGACTCCGCAGACCTCCTTTTTTTGTTATTGTTTTATCGTGTATCAGTTTTCTTTCATCAAAAACAAACAAACAAACAACAAAAGCGTAAATTTACACGCCTCGAAAAACACGTCCGTATTCTTAAAAAAACCTAACGCTAATAATACAGTAAATATCCTAGTCTAAACTAGGCGTAAAAACGGTGCTGTCTCTATGACGAAATTTATTGTAACAATAAATCAAATTACAATGTTCTAACATATTAAGTCGGATTTTCAAAGTCATGCCCAAATAGCATTTAAACTGACAAATCAACTTAGCTGATTTTCATTTGTTATTGTTGTACCGTGTTATTGGCAATTTAATAACATACTATGCTACAATTTAGGTGCTTGTACAGATTAGCGTGCGTATGAAAATCGCAGTTCCAATTAAATTATCCGGAAAACTTTTTGATATACTTATGTATCAAGCAAAAATAGGTTTGTACATCAAAATTAGCAAAAACTATCAAAATAGAAAACTAAAAATTCGTTATATCGTTTAATCGGGTTCGGCCATTTATCCGAGCGAAAAACACGAAATTCAGGGGGAGATAACCCAGTCTGTCATATTAACAAATAATAAATCAATGGCAGTCATCAAAATACGATGAAACTGATTTTATTTTTAATTAAAATTCTACTCGATCATTTTCCCTACTTTTTGGTGAGGATACTTATTTAAATCTGCTGCGTAAGGATATAATAATGCTTTTTTTGTGGTATTGATAATTTAATACGGACGCTTCTCTGTACAAGCACCACAATTTATTTTTTAAATTACTTACTCTGACTCAGACGATTGCTAATGTAGAGCATTTTCAAATAATAACCTAAAAATAAACATCAGCAAAGGGGATAACTCATTTTAAATTGAAGAATATAATGTGAGTTGTGGCAATTGTGCAGTGTAATTAACAGGAATAAAAAAAGAAGAAAACAAATTTACAACAAATAATTTTTACAAACGCAGGAAAATTTAATTTTTTATTGATCTGTGTAGTTTTTAAGTTTTTGAACTTTTGTCGGTTTTGTCTCGTTTAAAAGTTGTACCAAATTACCTCCCTTGAAAATTAATGAACATAATATTTTAAGAAAGGTTTTGGTAATTTATACTTTTTTTTTGGGGGGGGGGTAACTTTCGACAGCTTCGTAACCCTTGCTTTCCTTATTTTGTCCTTTAGTCCTCACATTCTATGAGCAATGTTTCTGACAAAGGGGGAAGAATTGCTGTTTTCTGGGTCGCAATCTATCCACCTAACACTCATCATTGGCTAGTTTTTGATTTTGAAGTAGTATTTTTTTTTAGCTCCTTACATCAAGTGGCTTCATGCCTTGTCTGGAGTGACTTCCATTAAGAATTTTTTTTTTATTTGAACTCCAAAACGTCCTTACTGTCAAAAAACACACTCCAACGAGTGGCTGTGTTTATTTTATTTCTGAAGATGAGGGCTTCCCTCGAAAATTAAAAAAATAATAATAAAAAGGACACACTCCAACCTAACACCACGGTCAACGATACACTGGTAAATAAAAATTTTTTTTTGAAAATTATTGACTTTTCAATATTGTCACTTTGTTTTTACGATTCCACATGTCGTATACGTGTCACTTTAACAACGCATTGTTATCGCCTCCATAGCCGCCGATTTCGCTATTTACAGTTAAAGTTCCTCTATATTTACTAACTAATTGGCCATGGCCGTTTGGATAAGATCCCCGACTACGAATCAGTGGCGATTTGTGTTCGGGGTTTGCGCCTACCGACCGTTGAGAATTAGTTCCTAGACTGAAGATTGCGTTAGCATGAAACATCGATGTCTCTAGGTATTTAAATAATTAATATTTATTTATAAAAATATTATTGTTTATTGTATATATATATATATATATATATTAATTTTATACATACATAAAAGTAATCCATGTACACATATTTCTGGCTCACAGCTGTCTAATTTCAATAGTGTCTTCAGATTCTGTGAACAATTAAATCCTTATTGAAACTTATTTGAATGTTCTAATTGCTTACATATCGATTATCGACATATGAACACACAAACATACAAACATTGACTTTTATATATAAAATTAACTTTTCCTTTTTGACACAAAAATTACTTTTTTAAAGCTGGCTCACAAAATCCTATTTTCTTCGAATGCCGGCCAATCGGATGAGATCTTCAGCTATTGGCAGGGCTTTATGAAGCATCAGTGGGAGGAGCACGTCTTTGGAGCATGAGTGGGAGGAGTACGTCTTTGGAGCATGAGTGGGAGGAGTACGTCTTTGGAGTATGAGTGGGAGGAGTACGTCTTTGGAGCATGAGTGGGAGGAGCACGTCTTTGGAGCATGAGTGGGAGGAGCACGTCTTTGGAGCATGAGTGGGAGGAGCACGTCTGTGGAGCATGAGTGGGAGGAGCATATCTTTGGAGCATGAGTGGGAGGAGCACGAGTGGGAGGAGCACGTCTTTGGATCATGAGTGGGAGGAGCATATCTTTGGAGCATGAGTGGGAGGAGCATATCTTTGGAGCATGAGTGGGAGGAGCACATCTTTGGAGCATGAGTGGGAGGAGCACGTATTTGGAGCATGAGTAGGAGGAGCACATTTTTGGATCATGTGTGGGAGGAGCACGTTTTTAGAGCATGAGTGGGAGGAACACGTCTTTGGAGCATGAGTGGGAGGAGCACGTCTTTGGAGGATGCTTTTTCTATCCAGATGAAGCGTGAAGGGATGCGGCCTTATTATTTTCTGTAAAGGTGGTATATTTATTTTGAGGCAAATGCAAGAGAAGTACCTTGGTAATATAAAGAACCTTTATTTTGCTTTTGTTGATCTGAAGAAAGCGTTTGACAGAGTTCCAAGAGAGGTTGTCTGATGGGCTTTGCATGAACTAGGGGTTGATGAAGGTTGTTCAAGCAATGTACAGAAATGCTCAAAGTCGTGTAATAATTAACAGTACATTTAGTGACAGCTTTAAGGTTAAAGTAGGAGTACATCACGGTTCTGTACTGATTCTGTTGCTTTTTCATTTGTGTCTTAGAAGTGTTGTCCAAGGAGTTCCGTACTGGTTGTCTGGAAGAGATGCTGTATGCTGATGCTTTAGTTCATGCCTGTGAAACAATGGAAGGTCTACTTGTTAAGTTAAAGACTTAGAGGAACGCTATGGAAAGTAAATGTCTGCGAGTGAATGTTACCAAGATCAAAGTGATGATCAGTGGTCGTAGTGTCAGAAAGCTCCCCAAAAAGGAAAGTTCCCCCTGTTCAGTTTGTGGAAAGGGAGTTGGGTTTTGTTACGTTGGTGATACCATTGGAGCACAGGGTGGAGCAGGTGCTAGTTTGGTTGCAAGAGTTAGGAGTTGATGGATTAATTTCAGGTAACTTTTGCCATTACTAACCAGCAGAGCGTTTCCACTGTCGACCAAGGGAAGAGTCTATCAGGCATGTGTACGCAGTGTGATGATATATCAAAGTGAAACCTGGCCAATGAGGGTTGAGGACATGTGTTGCATGGAAAGAAATTATATGAGAATGGTACGATAGATGTGTAATATGAGTGTTAAAGACAGGCTCAGATCTGATGACCTCAGAGGAAGATCAAATCTGGACATTATAGGGAGATGTGTGCAGAACAGGAGACTTTGTTGGTTTGGTCATGTTGAAAGAATGGGGGAGAGGTCTTGGATTAGTAGATGCTGTGGTCTTAAATGGCCGAAAAGAAATAATACAAATAGAAAGTAATTAACAAGAAATTGTATTAATATAAAGTACAGAAGTAATGGGTTGACTGAGGCAGCTTCCTCACTTTCCACTTCAATATTTATTTATATATATAGATACAATTACTTATACAAGATGTGGCACAGAGCCAAAAGGGGGGCGTGAGGAGAGGCTGGTCTTTACTGACTCTAGCTTACAATCTAACTTAGCTCATCACATTTACGGACCATCGTTCACCGCAACATCACAATTATACTAAAACATTCATACTCCATTCACCAAAACACCCTCATACCATGATTACTCAATTTTAAACCCATATTTATACAATATGAAGTTTGTAGTTGGACTAATAAAAACTTTGGTGCTTATGTACCCTAGGGCCGAAAGAAAATATTTTATCTTTAATTTTGAAGAGTCAAATAAGGTGGAGATAACTCAAAGTTTTCAACCATGGTATGGATTTGAAAACTCTGAACTTGCAAGCTGTTTTATATTTAACCAGAGATAGGACACTACAATTGGAACTATTTTCGCACGGATTGTTGAATTTTACCCAGTGTAAAACTTTCATTTATTTCAAAAACTTTTTTAATATAATTAGATCCTTCCTAACCAAAAGAAAGATCCAGGTTGTCCTCAATGGCCGTTCATCTAAGCAACATGACATAAATGCAGGCTTACTCCAGGGATCTATCCTCAGACATTTGTTGTTCCTGATTTTCATAAACGACCTCCCTGATGACATCGAGTCTGAGATAGGTATATTTGCTGACGACACCACGCTCTACTCTCGTCATGTGGGCAAAACAGATGCGTACATATCCGAGGCAATGGCTGAATCCTTAGAAAGTGACCTCCGGGCTGTAGTGGATTGGGGTCATAAATGGTTGGTAACTTTTAATGCCGCAATAACTACAAGAAACCTCTTCAACCACGGATTGCCATGGCAAATAACACCCTACCTGAGAGTTCAACATTCAAACTCGGCCTAACATTCACAGGTAACATGAATTGGAACAAATACATTGAAGACATTGCCAAGACTGCCACAAAGAAGGTTGGCTCCCTCTACCGTGCTAGTAAACTCCTCACACCTGACATTATCCTGTATCTCTACAAAGCCGCCATCCACCCATGCATGGAGTATTGTTGTCACATCTGGGCTGATGCATCATCCACTAGTCTCTCCCTCTTAGACAAGGTCCAAAAAAGAGTCGATAACTTAATAGGTCCCTCACTATCCACCAAGCTCCAGCCCCTGTCCCATCGCCGCAATGCTGCATCCTTGTGCTTGTTTTACAAATACTTCAATGGATTGTGCTCCGATGAATTAGCTTCTCTAGTGCCCCCTCGACGCAAATACATTATAACAACCCGACAATCCCATCCATTCACTGTGGAGATCCCCAGATGTCGGAGAGCATTCTACTCCAATAGCGTCTTTCCTCATGCTGCCGGCCTCTGGAACTCCCTCCCTGTTCCCTGTTTCCCCGACGTTACTGACATGCAGAGGTTTAAAACTAATGTAAACAGACATCTCGCTGCACAGCTCCCAACTTCGAATGACACCCTAAACCTACTCCCTAATTCTCAGTAACCCCTTACATTTACAGTGGCGTCCCGCCTTGTTTGAGGTGTTTAAAAAAAAAAAAATTCCCTTGTTTCATGCTTTTTTCCCTTCCATTTACATATTTTTCTATTTTTTTCCTTCTTCTTTGATAATTAATTTATTTCAATAAATCATTTTATTTTTCATTGGTGCCGAATACCATAAAGCGTTGTGATTGTTTTATTCCTAAATTATCCTTTTACGTATACATTTTTTAACTTTATTTTACACTAGCGGAACCCGTCGCCCGGCGTTGCACGGTAGAAAGTACTACCTATTGCATGACGTCGAATAAAAAAAGAAACAGCCTATTGTTTTTTCTCCCCCCTTACCGTGTTTGCGAATGTTTTAAATTAAAAAAAAAAGAAAAAAGTGGTAGAGTAGAATGGGATCGAACGCTAAAACTGCGCTACGTGAAAATAAGCCAATTAAGCTAAGCTTGTTTATTGGCATGCGTGTTATATTAAGATTTAGCTTCTGTCGACCAAATATGAAGTTCAGCAATGACACGGTTTAGGTCATTTGTAGTTGATGAAATAAATAGATTTCTATAATATGCGTGTTAAAGGTGTATGATTTTGAAAATGTAAATGTATCATGGTCAACTGGTATCTTGGTGCTTATTGAATTAAATAGGATGTCGATTCGATCAAGAAATTGTAGCCGCCATGTTGAATGAATAAATGTTGCAGGAACTCTGTTCGTTAATTTAATTCGCTTAATTCCGGAATGAATATAAATATAAAAGTCCTAAGTAGAATTAGAAATAACGTAATCTGATATTCGCGGAAAATCATTGGAGTGAACGGGAGCAGTCATTAAGTCTTTGCGTATTGCTTTATATTATGTAGTAAATTAATACTCGGCAAATAATAAATAAGAATGGGTGTTTTGTGAAAATTAAACTGTGTTTATTAGTTCCCGGTGTCGATGAGTAGAGTGACAGTACAGAATTGTTAGGGAGAAAAGTTTTTGCTCCCACCTATATGGAATTGGTTTGGCGGAGAGTCGTGGATGGCGGGCCAAATGTGATATTTAGTGTTAGCTAGAAAAAATAATAACAAATTTACAAAAACACGCTCGAGTGAATAAGTGTAATATAGAGGCGAGTTTAGTAGCCTGTGATGCATGTGGTTATTTTCCTATACTCCGAGAAGGTACAGGGGAAAAATCGTCTCTACTTTATATATTAGATTAATTACAATAGTAAAATCCATTTTAAGATAAAACCGTGGTTGAAAACATTGAGTTATCTCCTCTTTATTCGACTCTTCAAAATTAAAGATAATTTTTTTTTCGGTACATAAGCACCAAAATTTCTCTTTGATTTTTCAATATTTTTTATGGCAGTCGCTCCAGACAATGCATGAAGCCACTTGATGTAAGAAGTTAAAGATAAGGAAAAATGATTGACGCAAAGACAGGAGATACTTATTGACCTTAGCCTTGAAATGACTACGGTTATAGGAAAAGTATTCTTTGGAAAGAAGCTTCTGAATAAACCGTGGTTGAACAATTCGAGTTATCTCCCCCTTATTTGACTCTTCAAAATTAAATATAAAACATTTTTTTTCTGCCCTCAGATACATAAGCACCAAAATTTTATATACAAAAATAAATGCAAATATACACAACGAAAAAGCATCCCGGGTTAATAGAAGACTCCCTATTTTCTAAACGTGTCAGGTAAACAGATTTGTCAGTCGAAAAATTGATGCAGACCCCAAAAGCTTCATTATCCACACACGTCCTTCGAAATTACGAAAGCAGTCCTGCATCTCTGGAAAATCCAGCTATCTGCCACCTAATTGGGAAGGAATAGGGAATTATCAAGAACAGAAATTAGGGGGGAAAAAAGGAGAAAAAAGGGGGTCAAAATAAAATGGCGGGTTTTAATGAACGGATGTATACATACAATTATGAACTAAAAATTGTTCAGAAAAAGAGTCACCTAGACTCGTCTTGCACAGGTAAAATTAATTTTTCGTTTGGGCTAACTCCATATTCTTAAACCTAAGGCACATCCAGATACCACTCAAGTTCTTGTCACTCGATACAGTTGTGAAAATTTCACCCACCTTTTCAACAAATTTTGTCAAAGAGAGTTTTGTAGCAGACTGAAATAGGATCTATTTCTTCTCGTCCCCTGTGAGCAAATTGGTCATACGCTGACCAATCGGCTTGCAGGGCGTATTGATATCAACTGTCCCCTCATGGACTATTTTCTACCACCTGGTCAGTTGAAGAATTCAGCAGAGAGAAATCGGCCAGCAACGAAGAAACATCTCTCTCTTGCATTTCCCCTGCATCGTTCCAGCAGCAGCCATCTCCACTGGGAATATATTTGCTGACGACCCGGCAGCCTCTTTTCTTCACTGGGACACAGTTCCAACCCTCTGTTAAATATTTTGGCCTTTTGGCTAAGATCAAAGTGTAGTATCTGTTCCGATGGATACTGCACCCCATACTGGTATTGTCTTGGCCTCCTGTGCAGTTCTAGGAAGTCCACCTTCCCAGGCTTCGCCTCCCCTCTTTGGAGAGGAGTAAGTTTATTGCTTACTGTCTGAGGCGCCCCTACCGGGGAATGCCGACGGGGCTGCCCAGAAAATTTTTAAATCCCACTTTCCCGACCCGACTTTGGGTCACATCTTACTTGTGTGAGTAAGATAAAAAACTGGCCTTGTGCCTAACTCCTGGAGAGGAGTAAATCAATACTCAGTTCGCACATTGTTCTTGGCCTTTTGGCTAAGATCAAAGTGTAGTATCTGTTCCGATGGATACTGCACCCCATACTGATGTTGTCTTGGCCTTCAGGTCTTGATTTACGCCGGTCAATGGGTCTGTCCTGTGCAGTTCTGGGAGGTCCACCTTCCCAGGCTTTGCCTCCCCTCTTTGGGGAGGAGTAAGTTTATTGCTTACTGCCTGAGGCGTCTCTACCGGTGAATGCCGACGGGGCTGCCCAGGCAATTTTTAAACCCCACTTTCCCGACCCGACCTTGGGTCACATCTTACCTTGTGGGAGTAAGATAAAACTGGCCTTGTGCCTAACTCCTGGAGAGGAGTAAATCAATACTCGGTTGTTGTTCGTTCATTTCATTTTATGCGATAAATGTAAGGAAGGGACCAACCCCCCCCCCCTTCTATTACAGTTTCACCTTTTCAGCCCTAACGCGCATTTTCAGGCGATGTTGGAAGATCTGAATAAGGCTGAAAGAGGTGATGGTCTCAGTCTTGTAAAATAATTCCATGCGCGAGTTGGCCATATCACTCCTCTCATATCTGCTAGCAAGCACAACACGCACATCATTTTTTGTATCCTTTGTCAGAGCCCAATTGGAACATACTGAAAGAGATTCCAGTTGAAAAAAAGTTAAGACATACAAACCACTAGACTTTCAAAAAACTTAACACATCTATCTCCTATTCACCTCTTCGAGGACTGGTTTCTGAAATAAAACTTTCTTCGGTTGTATATCTCTTTGTTTGTGTTTTCTTAACTGTGCATCGTGTTTTGTATTTTTTTATTTATCAGTTCCCACCAGACACACAACTCAGTTAGCCAACAAAACATCGTCTATGGGAAAAATGTTCTGAATGATCGAAAATGTCAACGGTGGTTTGCAAAATTTTCTTCTGGAGACTTTAACCTGTCGATTCGGCGACGTTCGGGAAAGCCATAATCAATTGATAAAGACGCCATTAAAGTTGCTGTGGAGGCCAATCCAAAGTTAACCAGCAGAGAATTAGCTCAACAATTCAATACAACCCATACCGCAATTATTTCATGCCTTCACGGGTTAGGAAATGTTTCAAAACTTGGACTCTGGGTTCCCCACGATTTGACCGACGCTCAACGAAATCAAAGATTGACTGTTTGCACATCTTTGCTTTCCAGGAATCATCGAGAACCATTTTTGCAAAGAATTGTGACTGGAGATGAAAATTGGGTTCTTTACAAGAATACCCAACGCAAAAGACAATGGTTAGACCGAAACCAAAGTCCACAGCCTGTTCCGAAACAAGGACTACACCTAAAGAAGGTTATTCTCTCTTTATGGTGAGACATGAGAGGATTCATTATGAGTTACTAGAGAATAATCAAACACTCACAGCAGTCAAATATTGTTCGCAGCTGGATGATCTAAGAATTGCTTTATCAAAAAAACGACCAGCATTACTCAATAGGAAGGGTGTAGTGCTTCAGCATGATAACGCGAAAACTCACACAGCAAAACTCACTCAGGAAAAAGTCATGTGTGTCAATTGGGAAGTTTTACCTCATACGCCTTATTCACTTGATATTCCTCCATCTGACTACCATATTTCCGGTCGTTGCAGCATCAATTAAACAATAAAATTTATGAAAATTACGACCAACTTAAAAATGAAAGTTTGTCTTTCTCTCAAAAAATCAGAGAAATATTTTGAAGAAGGCATCAAGAAGCTAGTTGATCGTTGGGCAGAAGTCATAGAAAATGAGGGAAATTATTGTAAAAGTTAAAAATGCCCTAATGTTAATGTTTCAGATGAAATAAATGTGTTGGACAAAAACGACATTACTTTCTTTCTAACCTGATATTAGACTGGGATAGGATTCAGGAGAGATGGAGAAAAATGATATTACTTTATTTCGAACCTGATATTAGACTGGGATAGGATTCAGGAGAGATGGAGAAAAATGATATTACTTTATTTCCAACCTGATATTAGACTGGGATAGAATTCAGGAGAGATGGAGAAAATGATATTACTTTCTTTCCAACCTGATATTAGACTGAGATAGGATTCAGGAGAGATGGAGAAAAATGATATTACTTTCTTTCCAATCTGATATTAGACTGGGATAGGATTCAGGAGAGATGGAGAAAAATGATATTACTTTCTTTCCAACCTGATATTAGACTGGAATAGGATTCAGGAGAGATGGAGAAAAATGATATTACTTTATTTCCAACCTGATATTAGACTGGAATAGGATTCAGGAGAGATGGAGAAAAATGATATTACTCTCTTTCCAACCTGATATTAGACTGGGATAGGATTCAGGAGAGATGGAGAAAAAGTATATTTTTTTGACCACCGGCTTGATTCTACTATTGGCATTCTTGCAAGAGGAACCACGTGGAGGTTGTCAACATCCCTGAGTGAAAGTTACACTAGGCAACCGACTGAATTCTAACTTGACACACCCAGATCCTTAGTCCGCATCGTTATCCACTTAACAACCATCACCTTCCTAAAACAATACTGATATTCCATCTCTTTGACGTATTGTGAGAATTCTGGCTGTAATCTGATAAAGAGATGTAAAATAATATATACGTATGTTTAAAAATAGTAAGAATTTGGTAAGAAGAAATAAAGTAACTGAAAAAAGTAGGCAGCTCAATGGGAAGTGATGTGTTTCTGAAGTATTTCGGCAAGAGAAGAGTTGAGTTGTTCCCTTGCCGAAGTCGGAAAGATGCTAAAAGAAAGAGTACAGAAGACACAAAAGACAGAGATAAAGGGTAAAATATGGGCGCTCTTGTATAAGCAGTAACCGATCTGAGGGAGATAACTCTATTCTTCTTAGCCGCCGCTATTCCGAATTCGCTTATACTTTGGCAAGGGAGATAACGTTGTTTATCGCAGCATGAAAGAAAATAACTTTTCTTTTTTCAAAACCGTAACATGTTTTTTATCAATTGTTGTAAAGTTTATAAACTTTGTGGCATAAAAGTTATTTTCTTTCAAGCTGCGATAGGGTTAGGGTTTAGGGGTAGGATTTTTAACGCATTTCAAAGCCGTAACATGTTTTTTATTAATAAACAAAGTTATCTCCCTTGCCAAAGTATAAGCGAATTCGGAATAGCGGCGGCTAAGAAAAATAGAGTTATCTCCCTCAGATCGGTTACTGCTTATACAAGAGCGCCAAAATATGTATTAATACCTTTTCGTTTTTATTTATTTAAAATTCGTTAAATCTTAATTTGTATTAAAAAACTCAAATTTTATTTCTTTTGTGTAAAACTTTAAAAATGTTAAAACAAACAAAAAAAAAGGTTAATGAAAGTAATGAATCCCGGGTAACACCGGAAAGGCACAGCTAGTATTGTATACAAATATAGCGTTAGTGATGTAGAAATTCAGTATAAGCCGTGAACACTATTTATCACATACACTTATTTATTTAAATAAATCTATTACTCACTTATCATATCAACAGCACTGCCAATGAGATTTTAACTTTTATTCCAATGAAACTTTTTAAAAACATAATCAGCAGATTATAAATAAAAACATATTTGATAATGACAAATGAAATATTTACGTAACCTTAATTATTGCTATCACAACATTCTTTGAAATAATTCAATACAAATGAATTCAATTTTAAATAAAACCATTAAATAGTCTGAAAGTCAGGGTTCAATGTTTCGATTGAAAATCAGTCAATTGTGAAGAGTTGCAGCTAATTATAATTAGTATAATTTTTTCTGTTTTTTTTTCTTTCTGTTTTTTCTTTTGTTTTTTTCCGGTTTTTTTCTTTTTTCTTTCTGTTTTTTTTTCTTCTGTTTTTTTTTTGTTTTTTTTCCTGTTTTTTTCTTTCTGTTTCTTTTTATTCTGTTTATTTTTCTTCTGTTTTTTCTTTCTGTTTTTTTTTCTTCTGTTTTTTTTCTTCTGTTTTTTTTTCTTGTTTTCTTTTTCCGCTGTTTTTTTCTTTTTTTTCTTTTTGTTTTTTTTCCCCGTTTTTTTCCTGTTTTTTTCTTTCTGTTTTTTTTTTCTGTATTTTTTTTCTGTATTTTCTTTCTATTTTTTCTTCTGTTTTTTTTCTTCTGTTTTTCTTTCTTCTGTTTTTTTTCTGTATTAAATTAAACAATAATACAGAAAAATACAAAACTATTTGTATTTGCGGTTTATAAGAAGTCCAACTATAAATAAAAGAGTTCTTTATAACGTCCGTTTATTGACGTCCCCCTGAATTGTTCGCATTCAATTAAGTCGCATTCAAATTAAGAAGAAAATCCCTAACGTGTTGACTGGACTACGACCAAATTCAAAAGAGGACGAACAAAGGATTTTTACATCCAGCCAGCCAGCCAAAAATTAGATGTTTGTTGTTTGGTCAAGGAGAATTAATTGTCTTGGCCAATCAAATTAGAATATTTCAGAAATCAAGGAAGCTTATTCATCGTCAGGATGAACAAAGGGAGATAACTGTTTAGGAGAAAAGAGAAGATAACTCTTTTTTTATTGCATGTATTTGGGCACATTCAGGAACAATTCAACATTCTGGCATGCCTTTTATACATGAATAAGGATCCTGTTCAGATTTAATGTTTTCAAGAAAAGCAATGTAATCAGATTAATCGAGGTCTGCTAGAACTTTAGCTGGGTGATGGCGACTTCAGCGACATTTCAAGGTGAGACCATCTACAACAGTGATGGTAGAGCGGAGGGCGGAGTCCAAACAAATGATAAACAAAAAGGGGGCGAGTGGGTCTTCCTGCAAGACTCCCGTATCGATTGCAAACCAGTCAGTCTCGTCTTCAGACATAAGGACAACTACAGACATATTCTCATACATCACTTGAATGGCTGTAACAACGTCTGGAAGGATTCTGTAGGCGCTGGGAATCTAAAACATTCTACCATGATCAATTGAATCAAAGTTTTTTTTCCGGAAGTTGACGAATGTGTAGCAGTTACATGAGAGATCTACTTTTGTTTATATTTACACGCAATATCTTGTGTTATATCGAGTTGTAATTTGGTCGGCGTATTGATACACAGGCGATTAACACACCACCGACATGCACACTCAAAGCCCAGAGGATTTAGTGCCAAAGACAAATGAGTTCCCAAGTAGATTTCATGCCGACAAGACGTCCCTCCTATCCTGTTCTCGACTTGTGCCAGAAGCACTCAGGCGAGATGGAACTCCAGGATACCACATTCTGTTTATGATAAAAGCCAGCTGAACTCGCAACTCTCCTTATGCTTCAGTGTTCCCTTTGGGTAAAGTTGATTCATATTTTAGTGGAGATGCTTGGTGTTTTTAATGGAAGATGGTGACACTTTTCTTAATAAATATTCAATTTCAGTCAGATGCGTCCCGACATGGCCAACCCCACAAAGTGACTTTCTTCACCCTGATGTTCTTCCATACCAATTATCCCCCAACTAAAAAATGAACATCTTCAATATCATTGTTTTTTTTTTCAGCAATTCTGTTCTTTCTACAGGATGTAGAAGGTCTAATTCAAGTCCATCTCTTCTCTACAATTCGACCTTCAATAGCAATGTTGTTCTCCATTTTACAGGACGTAGAAGGCCGAAGTTCTGCACATCTCATATGCAAACACAGAATAGAAAAAACAATGTTAGTATTTTTGGTGCTTCAAACTAAACCGACTTTTGCTGTATCCTCGGATAATGTGGCCATTGCAGATGTATGAAGTACCATTGATGTGAATAGATCTGATCGAACAGTGGTGTGGAGTGTACATAAGGAAGTGGTTGGTACTACCCAGAATGTTTAACAATTCAGCAAATTTTGGAAAAGAGGGACAACTGAAGTTATGTATTGCATCAATTGCGGAGGAATAAAAAGTGTTAAAAGAAAGGACAGCCATGATTCTTCGTTTCTTTAATGACCAAGAGATTAAAGACGATTCACCTGAAGTAAGGACTGGAAAGAAGTGGAAGACAGAAGAAGCAACCAAGATAGCTATTAACATCTTAGATCACGCGGATAAGGTTGGTGTTGTACAGGATACAAAAGAAGAACTAGGTATGCCGAATTTTAGACCTTTCTGCATGAGTAACCTGAGGCAAAGAAGAGATTCTGTGGTCAGTGAGATAAGGAATGAAGAACAGAGATAAAGATATCTTCACCTGGTGAAGTGTTATCAACAAGGCCAGTGTGTTCGCTGGGAAGAGTGTGCGGTGGACCGGAAGATCGGATGGAAAGAGATCTGGGCTTGGGAGCGAGCAAGAACTTAATTCCTAATAAAACCGACCTACGATGCAATGCCTTTTTTGGTGAATCTTTTTTGACTAAAAGTAGACAATGATGACAAATTCAGATGTGGGGAAAGAGAAACTGTAAGGCATATTGTGTCCAACTGCAAATTAGCACCAAGTTAATGGACATGGAGACATAACCAAGTCGTGAAAGTGATAGAAAAGCTATTACATCAGTATAGAATTTGATACTTAGGGCTCAACTGTACGGCCAGTTGAGCGACAAGATAAGTAAAGACTCAAATAACCAAAAAGTCAGTTTATATGGAAGCTGAACTGCTCCACTATGCCAAGTTGGGCAAGTCCATTATATGAATTCTGATTGGCTGCAAGTCTGAGAGTGAATAATTCTATATATAAATACTGCTTCATTCAAGCAATATTTGCCTGTAGGATATCGGATATTGGAGCTGGTAAGTGTTAATTTGATTCTATAATCAGAAAGTAGAGAATGTTAAGAAGATGAACTTTCATGAAGCTGGAACAACAAAGATGGTGAAAAGTCATTCAAGGATGGAGATAACTGATGAAAGGTGAAAACTGGAACTTGGTAGTTCATCTCCAGAATACCTTGATCTTCGCACTGAAGAGACCAGACCTTGTAGTGTGGAGCAAGGAAACTGGAACTTTGAAGGTGATCTCCAGAATACCTTGATCTTTGCACTGAAGAGACCAGACCTTGTAGTGTGGAGCGAGGAAACTGGAACTTGGTAGTTGATCTCCAGAATACCTTGATCTTTGCACTGAAGAGACCAGACCTTGTAGTGTGGAGCGAGGAAACTGGAACTTGGTAGTTGATCTCCAGAATACCTTGATCTTTGCACTGAAGAGACCAGACCTTGTAGTGTGGAGCGAGGAAATTGGAACTTGGTAGTTGATCTCCAGAACACCTTGATCTTTGCACTGAAGAGACCAGACCTTGTAGTGTGGAGCGAGGAAACTGGAACTTGGAAGTTGATCTCCAGAATACCTTGATCTTTGCACTGAAGAGACCAGACCTTGTAGTGTGGAGCGAGGAAACTGGAACTTGGTAGTTGATCTCCAGAATACCTTGATCTTTGCACTGAAGAGACCAGACTTTGTAGTGTGGAGCAAGGAAACTGGAACTTGGTAGTTGATCTCCAGAATACCTTGATCTTTGCACTGAAGAGACCAGACCTTGTAGTGTGGAGCGACAAAAATGGAACTTGGTAGTTGATCTCCAGAATACCTTGATCTTTGCACTGAAGAGACCAGACCTTGTAGTGTGGAGCGAGGAAACTGGAACTTGGTAGTTGATCTCCAGAATACCTTGATCTTTGCACTGAAGAGACCAGACCTTGTAGTGTGGAGCGATGGAAACTGGAACTTGGTAGTTGATCTCCAAGATACCTTGATCTTTGCACTGAAGAGACCAGACCTTGTAGTGTGGAGCGAGGAAACTGGAACTTGGTAGTTGATCTCCAGAATACCTTGATCTTTGCACTGAAGAGACCAGACCTTGTAGTGTGGAGCGAGGAAACTGGAACTTGGTAGTTGATCTCCAGAATACCTTGATCTTTGCACTGAAGAGACCAGACCTTGTAGTGTGGAGCGAAAATACTGGAACTTGGTAGTTGATCTCCAGAATACCTTGATCTTCGCACTGAAGAGACCAGACCTTGTAGTGTGGAGCGAGGAAACTGGAACTTGGTAGTTGATCTCCAGAATACCTTGATATTTGCACTGAAGAGACCAGACATTGTAGTGTGGAGCGAAGAAACTGGAACTTGTTAGTTTATCTATAGAATACCTTGATCTTTGCACTGAAGAGACCAGACCTTGTAGTGTGAAGCGAGGAAACTGGAACTTGGTAGTTGATCTCCAGAATACCTTGATCTTTGCACTGAAGAGACCAGACCTTGTAGTGTGGAGCGAGGAAACTGGAACTTGGTAGTTTATCTCCAGAATACCTTGATCTTTGCACTGAAGAGACCAGACCTTGTAGTGTGGAGCAAGGAAACTGGAACTTGGTAGTTTATCTCCAGAATACCTTGATCTTTGAAATGAAGACACCAGACCTTGTAGTGTGGAGCGACAAAAATGGAACTTGGTAGTTGATCTCCAGAATACCTTGATCTTTGCACTGAAGAGACCAGACCTTGTAGTGTAGAGCGAGGAAACTGGAACTTGGTAGTTGATCTCCAGAATACTTTGATCTTTGCACTGAAGAGACCAGACCTTGTAGTGTGGAGCGAGGAAACTGGAACTTGGTAGTTTATCTCCAGAATACCTTGATATTTGCACTGAAGAGACCAGACCTTGTAGTGTGGAGCGAGGAAACTGGAACTTGGTAGTTGATCTCCAGAATACCTTGATCTTTGCACTGAAGGGACCAGACCTTGTAGTGTGGAGCGAGGAAACTGGAACTTGGTAGTTGATCTCCAGAATACCTTGATCTTTGCACTGAAGAGACCAGACCTTGTAGTGTAGACCGAGGAAACTGGAACTTGGTAGTTGATCTCCAGAATACCTTGATCTTTGCACTGAAGAGACCAGACCTTGTAGTGTGGAGCGAGGAAACTGGAACTTGGAAGTTGATCTCCAGAATACCTTGATCTTTGCACTGAAGAGACCAGACCTTGTAGTGTGGAGCGAGGAAACTGGAACTTGGTAGTTGATCTCCAGAATACCTTGATCTTTGCACTGAAGAGACCAGACTTTGTAGTGTGGAGCAAGGAAACTGGAACTTGGTAGTTTATCTCCAGAATACCTTGATCTTTGCACTGAAGAGACCAGACCTTGTAGTGTGGAGCGACAAAAATGGAACTTGGTAGTTGATCTCCAGAATACCTTGATCTTTGCACTGAAGAGACCAGACCTTGTAGTGTGGAGCGAGGAAACTGGAACTTGGTAGTTGATCTCCAGAATACCTTGATCTTTGCACTGAAGAGACCAGACCTTGTAGTGTGGAGCGAGGAAACTGGAACTTGGTAGTTGATCTCCAGAATACCTTGATCTTTGCACTGAAGAGACCAGACCTTGTAGTGTGGAGCGAAGAAACTGGAACTTGGTAGTTGATCTCCAGAATACCTTGATCTTTGCACTGAAGAGACCAGACCTTGTAGTGTGGAGCGAGGAAACTGGAACTTGGTAGTTGATCTCCAGAATACCTTGATCTTTGCACTGAAGAGACCAGACATTGTAGTGTGGAGCGAGGAAACTGGAACTTGGTAGTTGATCTCCAGAATACCTTGATATTTGCACTGAAGAGACCAGACATTGTAGTGTGGAGCGACAAAAATGGAACTTGGTAGTTGATCTCCAGAATACCTTGATATTTGCACTGAAGAGACCAGACCTTGTAGTGTGGAGCGAAGAAACTGGAACTTGGTAGTTGATCTCCAGAATACCTTGATCTTTGCACTGAAGAGACCAGACCTTGTAGTGTGGAGCGAGGAAACTGGAATTTGGTAGTTTATCTCCAGAATACTTTGATCTTCGCACTGAAGAGACCAGACCTTGTAGTGTGGAGCGAGGAAACTGGAACTTGGTAGTTGATCTCCAGAATACCTTGATATTTGCACTGAAGAGACCAGACCTTGTAGTGTGGAGCGAGGAAACTGGAACTTGGTAGTTGATCTCCAGAATACCTTGATATTTGCACTGAAGAGACCAGACCTTGTAGTGTGGAGCGAGGAAACTGGAACTTGGTAGTTGATCTCCAGAATACCTTGATCTTTGCACTGAAGAGACCAGACCTTGTAGTGTGGAGCGAGGAAACTGGAACTTGGTAGTTGATCTCCAGAATACCTTGATATTTGCACTGAAGAGACCAGACATTGTAGTGTGGAGCGACAAAAATGGAACTTGGTAGTTGATCTCCAGAATACCTTGATCTTTGCACTGAAGAGACCAGACCTTGTAGTGTGGAGCGAGAAAACTGGAACTTGGTAGTTTATCTCCAGAATACCTTGATCTTTGCACTGAAGAGACCAGACCTTGTAGTGTGGAGCAAGGAAACTGGAACTTAATAGTTTATCTCCAGAATACCTTGATCTTTGAAATGAAGACACCAGACCTTGTAGTGTGGAGCGACAAAAATGGAACTTGGTAGTTGATCTCCAGAATACCTTGATCTTTGCACTGAAGAGACTAGACCTTGTAGTGTAGAGCGAGGAAACTGGAACTTGGTAGTTGATCTCCAGAATACTTTGATCTTTGCACTGAAGAGACCAGACCTTGTAGTGTGGAGCGAGGAAACTGGAACTTGGTAGTTTATCTCCAGAATACCTTGATATTTGCACTGAAGAGACCAGACATTGTAGTGTGAAGCGAAGAAACTGGAACTTGGTAGTTTATCTATAGAATACCTTGATCTTTGCACTGAAGAGACCAGACCTTATAGTGTGAAGCGAGGAAACTGGAACTTGGTAGTTGATCTATAGAATACCTTGATCTTTGCACTGAAGAGACCAGACCTTGTAGTGTGGAGCGAGGAAACTGGAACTTGGTAGTTGATCTCCAGAATACCTTGATCTTTGCACTGAAGGGACCAGACCTTGTAGTGTGGAGCGAAGAAACTGGAACTTGGTAGTTGATCTCCAGAATACCTTGATCTTTGCACTGAAGAGACCAGACCTTGTAGTGTGGAGCGAGGAAACTGGAACTTGGTAGTTGATCTCCAGAATACCTTGATCTTTGCACTGAAGGGACCAGACCTTGTAGTGTGGAGCGAGGAAACTGGAACTTGGTAGTTGATCTCCAGAATACCTTGATCTTTGCACTGAAGAGACCAGACCTTGTAGTGTAGACCGAGGAAACTGGAACTTGGTAGTTGATCTCCAGAATACCTTGATCTTTGCACTGAAGAGACCAGACCTTGTAGTGTGGAGCGAGGAAACTGGAACTTGGAAGTTGATCTCCAGAATACCTTGATCTTTGCACTGAAGAGACCAGACCTTGTAGTGTGGAGCGAGGAAACTGGAACTTGGTAGTTGATCTCCAGAATACCTTGATCTTTGCACTGAAGAGACCAGACTTTGTAGTGTGGAGCAAGGAAACTGGAACTTGGTAGTTTATCTCCAGAATACCTTGATCTTTGCACTGAAGAGACCAGACCTTGTAGTGTGGAGCGACAAAAATGGAACTTGGTAGTTGATCTCCAGAATACCTTGATCTTTGCACTGAAGAGACCAGACCTTGTAGTGTGGAGCGAGGAAACTGGAACTTGGTAGTTGATCTCCAGAATACCTTGATCTTTGCACTGAAGAGACCAGACCTTGTAGTGTGGAGCGAGGAAACTGGAACTTGGTAGTTGATCTCCAGAATACCTTGATCTTTGCACTGAAGAGACCAGACCTTGTAGTGTGGAGCGAGGAAACTGGAACTTGGTAGTTGATCTCCAGAATACCTTGATCTTTGCACTGAAGAGACCAGACCTTGTAGTGTGGAGCGAAGAAACTGGAACTTGGTAGTTGATCTCCAGAATACCTTGATCTTCGCACTGAAGAGACCAGACCTTGTAGTGTGGAGCGAGGAAACTGGAACTTGGTAGTTGATCTCCAGAATACCTTGATCTTTGCACTGAAGAGACCAGACATTGTAGTGTGGAGCGAAGAAACTGGAACTTGGTAGTTTATCTATAGAATACCTTGATCTTTGCACTGAAGAGACCAGACCTTGTAGTGTGAAGCGAGGTAACTGGAACTTGGTAGTTGATCTCCAGAATACCTTGATCTTTGCACTGAAGAGACCAGACCTTGTAGTGTGGAGCGAGGAAACTGGAACTTGGTAGTTTATCTCCAGAATACCTTGATCTTTGCACTGAAGAGACCAGACCTTGTAGTGTGGAGCAAGGAAACTGGAACTTGGTAGTTGATCTCCAGAATACCTTGATCTTTGCACTGAAGAGACCAGACCTTGTAGTGTGGAGCAAGGAAACTGGAACTTGGTAGTTTATCTCCAGAATACCTTGATCTTTGAAATGAAGACACCAGACCTTGTAATGTGGAGCGACAAAAATGGAACTTGGTAGTTGATCTCCAGAATACCTTGATATTTGCACTGAAGAGACCAGACCTTGTAGTGTAGAGCGAGGAAACTGGAACTTGGTAGTTGATCTCCAGAATACCTTGATCTTTGCACTGAAGAGACCAGACCTTGTAGTGTGGAGCGAGGAAACTGGAACTTGGTAGTTGATCTCCAGAATACCTTGATATTTGCACTGAAGAGACCAGACCTTGTAGTGTGGAGCAAGGAAACTGGAACTTAATAGTTGATCTCCAGAATACTTTGATCTTTGCACTGAAAGGGACCAGAACTTGTAGTGTGGAGCGAGGAAACTGGAACTTGGTAGTTGATCTCCAGAATACCTTGATCTTTGCACTGAAGAGACCAGACCTTATAGTGTAGACCGAGGAAACTGGAACTTGGTAGTTTATCTCCAGAATACCTTGATCTTTGCACTGAAGAGACCAGACCTTGTAGTGTGGAGCGAGGAAACTGGAACTTGGTAGTTGATCTCCAGAATACCTTGATCTTTGCACTGAAGAGACCAGACCTTGTAGTGTGGAGCAAGGAAACTTGAACTTGGTAGTTGATCTCCAGAATACCTTGATCTTTGCACTGAAGAGACCAGACCTTGTAGTGTGGAGCGAAGAAACTGGAACTTGGTAGTTGATCTCCAGAATACCTTGATCTTTGCACTGAAGAGACCAGACCTTGTAGTGTGGAGCGAGGAAACTGGAATTTGGTAGTTTATCTCCAGAATACTTTGATCTTCGCACTGAAGAGACCAGACCTTGTAGTGTGGAGCGAGGAAACTGGAACTTGGTAGTTTATCTCCAGAATACCTTGATATTTGCACTGAAGAGACCAGACCTTGTAGTGTGGAGCGAGGAAACTGGAACTTGGTAGTTGATCTCCAGAATACCTTGATCTTTGCACTGAAGAGACCAGACCTTGTAGTGTGGAGCGAGGAAACTGGAACTTGGTAGTTGATCTCCAGAATACCTTGATCTTTGCACTGAAGAGACCAGACCTTGTAGTGTGGAGCGAGGAAACTGGAACTTGGAAGTTGATCTCCAGAATACCTTGATCTTTGCACTGAAGAGACCAGACCTTGTAGTGTGGAGCGAGGAAACTGGAACTTGGTAGTGCATCTCCAGAATACCTTGATCTTTGCACTGAAGAGACCAGACCTTGTAGTGTGGAGCGAGGAAACTGAAACTTGGTAGTTGATCTATAGAATACCTTGATCTTTGCACTGAAGAGACCAGACCTTGTAGTGTGGAGTGAGGAAACTGGAACTTGGAAGTTGATCTCCAGAATACCTTGATCTTTGCACTGAAGACACCAGACCTTGTAGTGTGAAGCGAAGAAACTGGAACTTGGTAGTTGATCTCCAGAATACCTTGATCTTTGCACTGAAGAGACCAGACCTTGTAGTGTGGAGCGAGGAAACTGGAACTTGGTAGTTGATCTCCAGAATACCTTGATCTTGGCACTGAAGAGACCAGACCTTGTAGTGTGGAGCGACAAAAATGGAACTTGGTAGTTGATCTCCAGAATACCTTGATCTTTGCACTGAAGAGACCAGACCTTGTAGTGTGGAGCGAGGAAACTGGAACTTGGTAGTTGATCTCCAGAATACTTTGATCTTTGCACTGAAGAGACCAGACCTTGTAGTGTAGAGCGAGTAAACTGGAACTTGGTAGTTGATCTCCAGAATACCTTGATCTTTGCACTGAAGAGACCAGACCTTGTAGTGTGGAGCAAGGAAACTGGAACTTGGTAGTTTATCTCCAGAATACCTTGATCTTTGCACTGAAGAGACCAGACCGTGTAGTGTGGAGCAAGGAAACTGGAACTTGGTAGTTTATCTCCAGAATACCTTGATCTTTGAAATGAAGACACCAGACCTTGTAATGTGGAGCGACAAAAATGGAACTTGGTAGTTGATCTCCAGAATACCTTGATCTTTGCACTGAAGAGACCAGACCTTGTAGTGTAGAGCGAGGAAACTGGAACTTGGTAGTTGATCTCCAGAATACCTTGATCTTTGCACTGAAGAGACCAGACCTTGTAGTGTGGAGCGAGGAAACTGGAACTTGGTAGTTGATCTCCAGAATACCTTGATATTTGCACTGAAGAGACCAGACCTTGTAGTGTGGAGCAAGGAAACTGGAACTTGGTAGTTGATCTCCAGAATACCTTGATCTTTGCACTGAAAGGGACCAGAACTTGTAGTGTGGAGCGAGGAAACTGGAACTTGGTAGTTGATCTCCAGAATACCTTGATCTTTGCACTGAAGAGACCAGACCTTATAGTGTAGACCGAGGAAACTGGAACTTGGTAGTTTATCTCCAGAATACCTTGATCTTTGCACTGAAGAGACCAGACCTTGTAGTGTGGAGCGAGGAAACTGGAACTTGGTAGTTGATCTCCAGAATACCTTGATCTTTGCACTGAAGAGACCAGACCTTGTAGTGTGGAGCGAGGAAACTGGAACTTGGTAGTTGATCTCCAGAATACCTTGATCTTTGCACTGAAGAGACCAGACCTTGTAGTGTGGAGCGAAGAAACTGGAACTTGGTAGTTGATCTCCAGAATACCTTGATCTTTGCACTGAAGAGACCAGACCTTGTAGTGTGGAGCGAGGAAACTGGAATTTGGTAGTTTATCTCCAGAATACTTTGATCTTTGCACTGAAGAGACCAGACCTTGTAGTGTGGAGCGAGGAAACTGGAACTTGGTAGTTTATCTCCAGAATACCTTGATATTTGCATTTAAGAGACCAGACCTTGTAGTGTGGAGCGAGGAAACTGGAACTTGGTAGTTGATCTCCAGAATACCTTGATCTTTGCACTGAAGAGACCAGACCTTGTAGTGTGGAGCGAGGAAACTGGAACTTGGTAGTTGATCTCCAGAATACCTTGATCTTTGCACTGAAGAGACCAGACCTTGTAGTGTGGAGCGAGGAAACTGGAACTTGGAAGTTGATCTCCAGAATACCTTGATCTTTGCACTGAAGAGACCAGACCTTGTAGTGTGGAGCGAGGAAACTGGAACTTGGTAGTTCATCTCCAGAATACCTTGATCTTTGCACTGAAGAGACCAGACCTTGTAGTGTGGAGCGAGGAAACTGAAACTTGGTAGTTGATCTATAGAATACCTTGATCTTTGCACTGAAGAGACCAGACCTTGTAGTGTGGAGTGAGGAAACTGGAACTTGGAAGTTGATCTCCAGAATACCTTGATCTTTGCACTGAAGACACCAGACCTTGTAGTGTGAAGCGAAGAAACTGGAACTTGGTAGTTGATCTCCAGAATACCTTGATCTTTGCACTGAAGAGACCAGACCTTGTAGTGTGGAGCGAGGAAACTGGAACTTGGTAGTTGATCTCCAGAATACCTTGATCTTTGCACTGAAGAGACCAGACCTTGTAGTGTGGAGCGACAAAAATGGAACTTGGTAGTTGATCTCCAGAATACCTTGATCTTTGCACTGAAGAGACCAGACCTTGTAGTGTGGAGCGAGGAAACTGGAACTTGGTAGTTGATCTCCAGAATACTTTGATCTTTGCACTGAAGAGACCAGACCTTGTAGTGTAGAGCGAGTAAACTGGAACTTGGTAGTTGATCTCCAGAATACCTTGATCTTTGCACTGAAGAGACCAGACCTTGTAGTGTGGAGCGAGGAAACTGGAACTTGGTAGTTGATCTCCAGAATACCTTGATCTTTGCACTGAAGAGACCAGACCTTGTAGTGTGGAGCGAGGAAACTGGAACTTGGTAGTTGATCTCCAGAATACCTTGATCTTTGCACTGAAGGGACCAGACCTTGTAGTGTGAAGCGAGGAAACTGGAACTTGGTAGTTGATCTCCAGAATACCTTGATCTTTGCACTGAAGAGACCAGACCTTGTAGTGTAGACCGAGGAAACTGGAACTTGGTAGTTGATCTCCAGAATACCTTGATCTTTGCACTGAAGAGACCAGACCTTGTAGTGTGGAGCGAGGAAACTGGAACTTGGAAGTTGATCTCCAGAATACCTTGATCTTTGCACTGAAGAGACCAGACCTTGTAGTGTGGAGCGAGGAAACTGGAACTTGGTAGTTGATCTCCAGAATACCTTGATCTTTGCACTGAAGAGACCAGACTTTGTAGTGTGGAGCAAGGAAACTGGAACTTGGTAGTTTATCTCCAGAATACCTTGATCTTTGCACTGAAGAGACCAGACCTTGTAGTGTGGAGCGACAAAAATGGAACTTGGTAGTTGATCTCCAGAATACCTTGATCTTTGCACTGAAGAGACCAGACCTTGTAGTGTGGAGCGAGGAAACTGGAACTTGGTAGTTGATCTCCAGAATACCTTGATCTTTGCACTGAAGAGACCAGACCTTGTAGTGTGGAGCGAGGAAACTGGAACTTGGTAGTTGATCTCCAGAATACCTTGATCTTTGCACTGAAGAGACCAGACCTTGTAGTGTAGAGCGAGGAAACTGGAACTTGGTAGTTGATCTCCAGAATACCTTGATCTTTGCACTGAAGAGACCAGACCTTGTAGTGTGGAGCGAAGAAACTGGAACTTTGTAGATGATCTCCAGAATACCTTGATCTTCGCACTGAAGAGACCAGACCTTGTAGTGTGGAGCGAGGAAACTGGAACTTGGTAGTTGATCTCCAGAATACCTTGATCTTTGCACTGAAGAGACCAGACATTGTAGTGTGGAGCGAAGAAACTGGAACTTGGTAGTTTATCTATAGAATACCTTGATCTTTGCACTGAAGAGACCAGACCTTGTAGTGTGAAGCGAGGAAACTGGAACTTGGTAGTTGATCTCCAGAATACCTTGATCTTTGCACTGAAGAGACCAGACCTTGTAGTGTGGAGCGAGGAAACTGGAACTTGGTAGTTTATCTCCAGAATACCTTGATCTTTGCACTGAAGAGACCAGACCTTGTAGTGTGGAGCAAGGAAACTGGAACTTGGTAGTTTATCTCCAGAATACCTTGATCTTTGAAATGAAGACACCAGACCTTGTAATGTGGAGCGACAAAAATGGAACTTGGTAGTTGATCTCCAGAATACCTTGATCTTTGCACTGAAGAGACCAGACCTTGTAGTGTAGAGCGAGGAAACTGGAACTTGGTAGTTGATCTCCAGAATACCTTGATCTTTGCACTGAAGAGACCAGACCTTGTAGTGTGGAGCGAGGAAACTGGAACTTGGTAGTTGATCTCCAGAATACCTTGATATTTGCACTGAAGAGACCAGACCTTGTAGTGTGGAGCAAGGAAACTGGAACTTGGTAGTTGATCTCCAGAATACCTTGATCTTTGCACTGAAAGGGACCAGAACTTGTAGTGTGGAGCGAGGAAACTGGAACTTGGTAGTTGATCTCCAGAATACCTTGATCTTTGCACTGAAGAGACCAGACCTTATAGTGTAGACCGAGGAAACTGGAACTTGGTAGTTTATCTCCAGAATACCTTGATCTTTGCACTGAAGAGACCAGACCTTGTAGTGTGGAGCGAGGAAACTGGAACTTGGTAGTTGATCTCCAGAATACCTTGATCTTTGCACTGAAGAGACCAGACCTTGTAGTGTGGAGCGAGGAAACTGGAACTTGGTAGTTGATCTCCAGAATACCTTGATCTTTGCACTGAAGAGACCAGACCTTGTAGTGTGGAGCGAAGAAACTGGAACTTGGTAGTTGATCTCCAGAATACCTTGATCTTTGCACTGAAGAGACCAGACCTTGTAGTGTGGAGCGAGGAAACTGGAATTTGGTAGTTTATCTCCAGAATACTTTGATCTTCGCACTGAAGAGACCAGACCTTGTAGTGTGGAGCGAGGAAACTGGAACTTGGTAGTTTATCTCCAGAATACCTTGATATTTGCACTGAAGAGACCAGACCTTGTAGTGTAGAGCGAGGAAACTGGAACTTGGTAGTTGATCTCCAGAATACCTTGATCTTTGCACTGAAGAGACCAGACCTTGTAGTGTGGAGCGAGGAAACTGGAATTTGGTAGTTTATCTCCAGAATACCTTGATCTTTGAAATGAAGACACCAGACCTTGTAGTGTGGAGCGACAAAAATGGAACTTGGTAGTTGATCTCCAGAATACCTTGATCTTTGCACTGAAGAGACCAGACCTTGTAGTGTAGAGCGAGGAAACTGGAACTTGGTAGTTGATCTCCAGAATACCTTGATCTTTGCACTGAAGAGACCAGACCTTGTAGTGTGGAGCGAGGAAACTGGAACTTGGTAGTTGATCTCCAGAATACCTTGATCTTTGCACTGAAGAGACCAGACCTTGTAGTGTGGAGCGAGGAAACTGGAACTTGGTAGTTGATCTCCAGAATACCTTGATCTTTGCACTGAAGAGACCAGACCTTGTAGTGTGGAGCGAGGAAACTGGAACTTGGAAGTTGAGCTCCAGAATACCTTGATCTTTGCACTGAAGAGACCAGACCTTGTAGTGTGGAGCGAGGAAACTGGAACTTGGTAGTTCATCTCCAGAATACCTTGATCTTTGCACTGAAGAGACCAGACCTTGTAGTGTGGAGCGAGGAAACTGAAACTTGGTAGTTGATCTATAGAATACCTTGATCTTTGCACTGAAGAGACCAGACCTTGTAGTGTGGAGTGAGGAAACTGGAACTTGGAAGTTGATCTCCAGAATACCTTGATCTTTGCACTGAAGAGACCAGACCTTGTAGTGTGGAGCGAAGAAACTGGAACTTGGTAGTTGATCTCCAGAATACCTTGATCTTTGCACTGAAGAGACCAGACCTTGTAGTGTGGAGCGAGGAAACTGGAACTTGGTAGTTGATCTCCAGAATACCTTGATCTTTGCACTGAAGAGACCAGACCTTGTAGTGTGGAGCGACAAAAATGGAACTTGGTAGTTGATCTCCAGAATACCTTGATCTTTGCACTGAAGAGACCAGACCTTGTAGTGTGGAGCGAGGAAACTGGAACTTGGTAGATGATCTCCAGAATACTTTGATCTTTGCACTGAAGAGACCAGACCTTGTAGTGTAGAGCGAGTAAACTGGAACTTGGTAGTTGATCTCCAGAATACCTTGATCTTTGCACTGAAGAGACCAGACCTTGTAGTGTGGAGCGAGGAAACTGGAACTTGGTAGTTGATCTCCAGAATATCTTGATCTTTGCACTGAAGAGACCAGACCTTGTAGTGTGGAGCGAGGAAACTGGAACTTGGTAGTTCATCTCCAGAATACCTTGATCTTTGCACTGAAGAGACCAGACCTTGTAGTGTGGAGCGAGGAAACTGGAACTTGGAAGTTGATCTCCAGAATACCTTGATCTTTGCACTGAAGAGACCAGACCTTGTAGTGTGGAGCGACAAAAATGGAACTTGGTAGTTGATCTCCAGAATACCTTGATCTTTGCACTGAAGAGACCAGACCTTGTAGTGTGGAGCGAGGAAACTGGAACTTGGTAGTTGATCTCCAGAATACTTTGATCTTTGCACTGAAGAGACCAGACCTTGTAGTGTAGAGCGAGTAAACTGGAACTTGGTAGTTGATCTCCAGAATACCTTGATCTTTGCACTGAAGAGACCAGACCTTGTAGTGTGGAGCAAGGAAACTGGAACTTGGTAGTTGATCTCCAGAATACCTTGATCTTTGCACTGAAGAGACCAGACCTTGTAGTGTGGAGCGAGGAAACTGGAACTTGGTAGTTGATCTCCAGAATACCTCGATCTTTGCACTGAAGAGACCAGACCTTGTAGTGTGGAGCGAAGAAACTGGAACTTGGTAGTTGATCTCCAGAATACCTTGATCTTTGCACTGAAGAGACCAGACCTTGTAGTGTGGAGCAAGGAAACTGGAATTTGGTAGTTTATCTCCAGAATACTTTGATCTTCGCACTGAAGAGACCAGACCTTGTAGTGTGGAGCGAGGAAACTGGAACTTGGTAGTTTATCTCCAGAATACCTTGATATTTGCACTGAAGAGACCAGACCTTGTAGTGTGGAGCGAGGAAACTGGAACTTGGTAGTTGATCTCCAGAATACCTCGATCTTTGCACTGAAGAGACCAGACCTTGTAGTGTGGAGCGAAGAAACTGGAACTTGGTAGTTGATCTCCAGAATACCTTGATCTTTGCACTGAAGAGACCAGACCTTGTAGTGTGGAGCGAGGAAACTGGAACTTGGTAGTTGATCTCCAGAATACCTCGATCTTTGCACTGAAGAGACCAGACCTTGTAGTGTGGAGCGAAGAAACTGGAACTTGGTAGTTGATCTCCAGAATACCTTGATCTTTGCACTGAAGAGACCAGACCTTGTAGTGTGGAGCAAGAAAACTGGAATTTGGTAGTTTATCTCCAGAATACTTTGATCTTCGCACTGAAGAGACCAGACCTTGTAGTGTGGAGCGAGGAAACTGGAACTTGGTAGTTTATCTCCAGAATACCTTGATATTTGCACTGAAGAGACCAGACCTTGTAGTGTGGAGCGAGGAAACTGGAACTTGGTAGTTGATCTCCAGAATACCTTGATCTTTGCACTGAAGAGACCAGACCTTGTAGTGTAGAGCGAGGAAACTGGAACTTGGTAGTTGATCTCCAGAATACTTTGATCTTTGCACTGAAGAGACCAGACCTTGTAGTGTGGAGCGAGGAAACTGGAACTTGGTAGTTTATCTCCAGAATACCTTGATATTTGCACTGAAGAGACCAGACCTTGTAGTGTGGAGCAAGGAAACTGGAACTTGGTAGTTGATCTCCAGAATACCTTGATCTTTGCACTGAAGGGACCAGACCTTGTAGTGTGGAGCGAGGAAACTGGAACTTGGTAGTTGATCTCCAGAATACCTTGATCTTTGCACTGAAGAGACCAGACCTTGTAGTGTAGACCGAGGAAACTGGAACTTGGTAGTTTATCTCCAGAATACCTTGATCTTTGCACTGAAGAGACCAGACCTTGTAGTGTGGAGCGAGGAAACTGGAACTTGGTAGTTGATCTCCAGAATACCTTGATCTTTGCACTGAAGAGACCAGACCTTGTAGTGTGGAGCGAGGAAACTGGAACTTGGTAGTTGATCTCCAGAATACCTTGATCTTTGCACTGAAGAGACCAGACCTTGTAGTGTGGAGCGAAGAAACTGGAACTTGGTAGTTGATCTCCAGAATACTTTGATCTTCGCACTGAAGAGACCAGACCTTGTAGTGTGGAGCGAGGAAACTGGAACTTGGTAGTTTATCTCCAGAATACCTTGATATTTGCACTGAAGAGACCAGACCTTGTAGTGTGGAGCGAGGAAACTGGAACTTGGTAGTTGATCTCCAGAATACCTTGATCTTTGCACTGAAGAGACCAGACCTTGTAGTGTGGAGCGAGGAAACTGGAACTTGGTAGTTGATCTCCAGAATACCTTGATCTTTGCACTGAAGAGACCAGACCTTGTAGTGTGGAGCGAGGAAACTGGAACTTGGAAGTTGAGCTCCAGAATACCTTGATCTTTGCACTGAAGAGACCAGACCTTGTAGTGTGGAGCGAGGAAACTGGAACTTGGTAGTTCATCTCCAGAATACCTTGATCTTTGCACTGAAGAGACCAGACCTTGTAGTGTGGAGCGAGGAAACTGAAACTTGGTAGTTGATCTATAGAATACCTTGATCTTTGCACTGAAGAGACCAGACCTTGTAGTGTGGAGTGAGGAAACTGGAACTTGGAAGTTGATCTCCAGAATACCTTGATCTTTGCACTGAAGAGACCAGACCTTGTAGTGTGGAGCGAAGAAACTGGAACTTGGTAGTTGATCTCCAGAATACCTTGATCTTTGCACTGAAGAGACCAGACCTTGTAGTGTGGAGCGAGGAAACTGGAACTTGGTAGTTGATCTCCAGAATACCTTGATCTTTGCACTGAAGAGACCAGACCTTGTAGTGTGGAGCGACAAAAATGGAACTTGGTAGTTGATCTCCAGAATACCTTGATCTTTGCACTGAAGAGACCAGACCTTGTAGTGTGGAGCGAGGAAACTGGAACTTGGTAGATGATCTCCAGAATACTTTGATCTTTGCACTGAAGAGACCAGACCTTGTAGTGTAGAGCGAGTAAACTGGAACTTGGTAGTTGATCTCCAGAATACCTTGATCTTTGCACTGAAGAGACCAGACCTTGTAGTGTGGAGCGAGGAAACTGGAACTTGGTAGTTGATCTCCAGAATATCTTGATCTTTGCACTGAAGAGACCAGACCTTGTAGTGTGGAGCGAGGAAACTGGAACTTGGTAGTTCATCTCCAGAATACCTTGATCTTTGCACTGAAGAGACCAGACCTTGTAGTGTGGAGCGAGGAAACTGGAACTTGGAAGTTGATCTCCAGAATACCTTGATCTTTGCACTGAAGAGACCAGACCTTGTAGTGTGGAGCGACAAAAATGGAACTTGGTAGTTGATCTCCAGAATACCTTGATCTTTGCACTGAAGAGACCAGACCTTGTAGTGTGGAGCGAGGAAACTGGAACTTGGTAGTTGATCTCCAGAATACTTTGATCTTTGCACTGAAGAGACCAGACCTTGTAGTGTAGAGCGAGTAAACTGGAACTTGGTAGTTGATCTCCAGAATACCTTGATCTTTGCACTGAAGAGACCAGACCTTGTAGTGTGGAGCAAGGAAACTGGAACTTGGTAGTTGATCTCCAGAATACCTTGATCTTTGCACTGAAGAGACCAGACCTTGTAGTGTGGAGCGAGGAAACTGGAACTTGGTAGTTGATCTCCAGAATACCTCGATCTTTGCACTGAAGAGACCAGACCTTGTAGTGTGGAGCGAAGAAACTGGAACTTGGTAGTTGATCTCCAGAATACCTTGATCTTTGCACTGAAGAGACCAGACCTTGTAGTGTGGAGCAAGGAAACTGGAATTTGGTAGTTTATCTCCAGAATACTTTGATCTTCGCACTGAAGAGACCAGACCTTGTAGTGTGGAGCGAGGAAACTGGAACTTGGTAGTTTATCTCCAGAATACCTTGATATTTGCACTGAAGAGACCAGACCTTGTAGTGTGGAGCGAGGAAACTGGAACTTGGTAGTTGATCTCCAGAATACCTCGATCTTTGCACTGAAGAGACCAGACCTTGTAGTGTGGAGCGAAGAAACTGGAACTTGGTAGTTGATCTCCAGAATACCTTGATCTTTGCACTGAAGAGACCAGACCTTGTAGTGTGGAGCGAGGAAACTGGAACTTGGTAGTTGATCTCCAGAATACCTCGATCTTTGCACTGAAGAGACCAGACCTTGTAGTGTGGAGCGAAGAAACTGGAACTTGGTAGTTGATCTCCAGAATACCTTGATCTTTGCACTGAAGAGACCAGACCTTGTAGTGTGGAGCAAGAAAACTGGAATTTGGTAGTTTATCTCCAGAATACTTTGATCTTCGCACTGAAGAGACCAGACCTTGTAGTGTGGAGCGAGGAAACTGGAACTTGGTAGTTTATCTCCAGAATACCTTGATATTTGCACTGAAGAGACCAGACCTTGTAGTGTGGAGCGAGGAAACTGGAACTTGGTAGTTGATCTCCAGAATACCTTGATCTTTGCACTGAAGAGACCAGACCTTGTAGTGTAGAGCGAGGAAACTGGAACTTGGTAGTTGATCTCCAGAATACTTTGATCTTTGCACTGAAGAGACCAGACCTTGTAGTGTGGAGCGAGGAAACTGGAACTTGGTAGTTTATCTCCAGAATACCTTGATATTTGCACTGAAGAGACCAGACCTTGTAGTGTGGAGCAAGGAAACTGGAACTTGGTAGTTGATCTCCAGAATACCTTGATCTTTGCACTGAAGGGACCAGACCTTGTAGTGTGGAGCGAGGAAACTGGAACTTGGTAGTTGATCTCCAGAATACCTTGATCTTTGCACTGAAGAGACCAGACCTTGTAGTGTAGACCGAGGAAACTGGAACTTGGTAGTTTATCTCCAGAATACCTTGATCTTTGCACTGAAGAGACCAGACCTTGTAGTGTGGAGCGAGGAAACTGGAACTTGGTAGTTGATCTCCAGAATACCTTGATCTTTGCACTGAAGAGACCAGACCTTGTAGTGTGGAGCGAGGAAACTGGAACTTGGTAGTTGATCTCCAGAATACCTTGATCTTTGCACTGAAGAGACCAGACCTTGTAGTGTGGAGCGAGGAAACTGGAACTTAGTAGTTGATCTCCAGAATACCTTGATCTTTGCACTGAAGAGACCAGACCTTGTAGTGTGGAGCGAGGAAACTGGAACTTGGTAGTTGATCTCCAGAATACCTTGATCTTTGCACTGAAGAGACCAGACCTTGTAGTGTGGAGCGACAAAAATGGAACTTGGTAGTTGATCTCCAGAATACCTTGATCTTTGCACTGAAGAGACCAGACCTTGTAGTGTGGAGCGACGAAAGTGGAACTTGGTAGTTGATCTCCAGAATACTTTGATCTTTGCACTGAAGAGACCAGACCTTGTAGTGTAGAGCGAGTAAACTGGAACTTGGTAGTTGATCTTCAGAATACCTTGATCTTTGCACTGAAGAGACCAGACCTTGTAGTGTGGAGCGAGGAAACTGGAACTTGGTAGTTGATCTCCAGAATACCTTGATCTTTGCACTGAAGAGACCAGACCTTGTAGTGTGGAGCGAGGAAACTGGAACTTGGTAGTTCATCTCCAGAATACCTTGATCTTTGCACTGAAGAGACCAGACCTTGTAGTGTGGAGCGAGGAAACTGGAACTTGGAAGTTGATCTCCAGAATACCTTGATCTTTGCACTGAAGAGACCAGACCTTGTAGTGTGGAGCGACAAAAATGGAACTTGGTAGTTGATCTCCAGAATACCTTTATCTTTGCACTGAAGAGACCAGACCTTGTAGTGTAGAGCGAGGAAACTGGAACTTGGTAGTTGATCTCCAGAATACTTTGATCTTTGCACTGAAGAGACCAGACCTTGTAGTGTGGAGCGAGGAAACTGGAACTTGGTAGTTTATCTCCAGAATACCTTGATATTTGCACTGAAGAGACCAGACCTTGTAGTGTGGAGCAAGGAAACTGGAACTTGGTAGTTGATCTCCAGAATACCTTGATCTTTGCACTGAAGGGACCAGACCTTGTAGTGTGGAGCGAGGAAACTGGAACTTGGTAGTTGATCTCCAGAATACCTTGATCTTTGCACTGAAGAGACCAGACCTTGTAGTGTAGACCGAGGAAACTGGAACTTGGTAGTTTATCTCCAGAATACCTTGATCTTTGCACTGAAGAGACCAGACCTTGTAGTGTGGAGCGAGGAAACTGGAACTTGGTAGTTGATCTCCAGAATACCTTGATCTTTGCACTGAAGAGACCAGACCTTGTAGTGTGGAGCGAGGAAACTGGAACTTGGTAGTTGATCTCCAGAATACCTCGATCTTTGCACTGAAGAGACCAGACCTTGTAGTGTGGAGCGAAGAAACTGGAACTTGGTAGTTGATCTCCAGAATACCTTGATCTTTGCACTGAAGAGACCAGACCTTGTAGTGTGGAGCGAGGAAACTGGAATTTGGTAGTTTATCTCCAGAATACTTTGATCTTCGCACTGAAGAGACCAGACCTTGTAGTGTGGAGCGAGGAAACTGGAACTTGGTAGTTTATCTCCAGAATACCTTGATATTTGCACTGAAGAGACCAGACCTTGTAGTGTGGAGCGAGGAAACTGGAACTTGGTAGTTGATCTCCAGAATACCTTGATCTTTGCACTGAAGAGACCAGACCTTGTAGTGTGGAGCGAGGAAACTGGAACTTGGTAGTTGATCTCCAGAATACCTTGATCTTTGCACTGAAGAGACCAGACCTTGTAGTGTGGAGCAGGGAAACTGGAACTTGGAAGTTGATCTCCAGAATACCTTGATCTTTGCACTGAAGAGACCAGACCTTGTAGTGTCGAGCGAGGAAACTGGAACTTGGTAGTTGATCTCCAGAATACCTTGATCTTTGCACTGAAGAGACCAGACCTTGTAGTGTGGAGCGAGGAAACTGGAACTTGGTAGTTGAGCTCCAGAATACCTTGATCTTTGCACTGAAGAGACCAGACCTTGTAGTGTGGAGCGAGGAAACTGGAACTTGGTAGTTGATCTCCAGAATACCTTGATCTTTGCACTGAAGAGACCAGACCTTGTAGTGTGGAGCGAGGAAACTGGAACTTGGTAGTTGATCTCCAGAATACCTTGATCTTTGCACTGAAGAGACCAGACCTTGTAGTGTGGAGCGAAGAAACTGGAACTTGGTAGTTGATCTCCAGAATACCTTGATCTTTGCACTGAAGAGACCAGACCTTGTAGTGTGGAGCGAGGAAACTGGAACTTGGTAGTTGATCTCCAGAATACTTTGATCTTTGCACTGAAGAGACCAGACCTTGTAGTGTAGAGCGAGTAAACTGGAACTTGGTAGTTGATCTCCAGAATACCTTGATCTTTGCACTGAAGAGACCAGACCTTGTAGTGTGGAGCGAGGAAACTGGAACTTGGAAGTTGATCTCCAGAATACCTTGATCGTTGCACTGAAGAGACCAGACCTTGTAGTGTGGAGCGACAAAAATGGAACTTGGTAGTTGATCTCCAGAATACTTTGATCTTTGCACTGAAGAGACCAGACCTTGTAGTGTAGAGCGAGTAAACTGGAACTTGGTAGTTGATCTCCAGAATACCTTGATCTTTGCACTGAAGAGACCAGACCTTGTAGTGTGGAGCGAGGAAACTGGAACTTGGTAGTTGATCTCCAGAATACCTCGATCTTTGCACTGAAGAGACCAGACCTTGTAGTGTGGAGCGAAGAAACTGGAACTTGGTAGTTGATCTCCAGAATACCTTGATCTTTGCACTGAAGAGACCAGACCTTGTAGTGTGGAGCAAGGAAACTGGAATTTGGTAGTTTATCTCCAGAATACTTTGATCTTCGCACTGAAGAGACCAGACCTTGTAGTGTGGAGCGAGGAAACTGGAACTTGGTAGTTTATCTCCAGAATACCTTGATATTTGCACTGAAGAGACCAGACCTTGTAGTGTGGAGCGAGGAAACTGGAACTTGGTAGTTGATCTCCAGAATACCTTGATCTTTGCACTGAAGAGACCAGACCTTGTAGTGTGGAGCGAGGAAACTGGAACTTGGTAGTTGATCTCCAGAATACCTTGATCTTTGCACTGAAGAGACCAGACCTTGTAGTGTGGAGCAGGGAAACTGGAACTTGGAAGTTGATCTCCAGAATACCTTGATCTTTGCACTGAAGAGACCAGACCTTGTAGTGTCGAGCGAGGAAACTGGAACTTGGTAGTTGATCTCCAGAATACCTTGATCTTTGCACTGAAGAGACCAGACCTTGTAGTGTGGAGCGAGGAAACTGGAACTTGGTAGTTGATCTCCAGAATACCTTGATCTTTGCACTGAAGAGACCAGACCTTGTAGTGTGGAGCGAGGAAACTGGAACTTGGTAGTTGATCTCCAGAATACCTTGATCTTTGCACTGAAGAGACCAGACCTTGTAGTGTGGAGCGAGGAAACTGGAACTTGGTAGTTGATCTCCAAAATACCTTGATCTTTGCACTGAAGAGACCAGACCTTGTAGTGTGGAGCGAGGAAACTGGAACTTGGTAGTTGATCTCCAGAATACCTTGATCTTTGCACTGAAGAGACCAGACCTTGTAGTGTGGAGCGAGGAAACTGGAACTTGGAAGTTGATCTCCAGAATACCTTGATCTTTGCACTGAAGAGACCAGACCTTGTAGTGTGGAGCGAGGAAACTGAAACTTGGTAGTTGATCTATAGAATACCTTGATCTTTGCACTGAAGAGACCAGACCTTGTAGTGTGGAGTGAGGAAACTGGAACTTGGAAGTTGATCTCCAGAATACCTTGATCTTTGCACTGAAGAGACCTGACCTTGTAGTGTGGAGCGAAGAAACTGGAACTTGGTAGTTGATCTCCAGAATACCTTGATCTTTGCACTGAAGAGACCAGACCTTGTAGTGTGGAGCGAGGAAACTGGAACTTGGTAGTTGATCTCCAGAATACCTTGATCTTTGCACTGAAGAGACCAGACCTTGTAGTGTGGAGCGACAAAAATGGAACTTGGTAGTTGATCTCCAGAATACCTTTATCTTTGCACTGAAGAGACCAGACCTTGTAGTGTAGAGCGAGGAAACTGGAACTTGGTAGTTGATCTCCAGAATACTTTGATCTTTGCACTGAAGAGACCAGACCTTGTAGTGTGGAGCGAGGAAACTGGAACTTGGTAGTTTATCTCCAGAATACCTTGATATTTGCACTGAAGAGACCAGACCTTGTAGTGTGGAGCAAGGAAACTGGAACTTGGTAGTTGATCTCCAGAATACCTTGATCTTTGCACTGAAGGGACCAGACCTTGTAGTGTGGAGCGAGGAAACTGGAACTTGGTAGTTGATCTCCAGAATACCTTGATCTTTGCACTGAAGAGACCAGACCTTGTAGTGTAGACCGAGGAAACTGGAACTTGGTAGTTTATCTCCAGAATACCTTGATCTTTGCACTGAAGAGACCAGACCTTGTAGTGTGGAGCGAGGAAACTGGAACTTGGTAGTTGATCTCCAGAATACCTTGATCTTTGCACTGAAGAGACCAGACCTTGTAGTGTGGAGCGAGGAAACTGGAACTTGGTAGTTGATCTCCAGAATACCTCGATCTTTGCACTGAAGAGACCAGACCTTGTAGTGTGGAGCGAAGAAACTGGAACTTGGTAGTTGATCTCCAGAATACCTTGATCTTTGCACTGAAGAGACCAGACCTTGTAGTGTGGAGCGAGGAAACTGGAATTTGGTAGTTTATCTCCAGAATACTTTGATCTTCGCACTGAAGAGACCAGACCTTGTAGTGTGGAGCGAGGAAACTGGAACTTGGTAGTTTATCTCCAGAATACCTTGATATTTGCACTGAAGAGACCAGACCTTGTAGTGTGGAGCGAGGAAACTGGAACTTGGTAGTTGATCTCCAGAATACCTTGATCTTTGCACTGAAGAGACCAGACCTTGTAGTGTGGAGCGAGGAAACTGGAACTTGGTAGTTTATCTCCAGAATACCTTGATCTTTGCACTGAAGAGACCAGACCTTGTAGTGTGGAGCAGGGAAACTGGAACTTGGAAGTTGATCTCCAGAATACCTTGATCTTTGCACTGAAGAGACCAGACCTTGTAGTGTCGAGCGAGGAAACTGGAACTTGGTAGTTGATCTCCAGAATACCTTGATCTTTGCACTGAAGAGACCAGACCTTGTAGTGTGGAGCGAGGAAACTGGAACTTGGTAGTTGAGCTCCAGAATACCTTGATCTTTGCACTGAAGAGACCAGACCTTGTAGTGTGGAGCGAGGAAACTGGAACTTGGTAGTTGATCTCCAGAATACCTTGATCTTTGCACTGAAGAGACCAGACCTTGTAGTGTGGAGCGAGGAAACTGGAACTTGGTAGTTGATCTCCAGAATACCTTGATCTTTGCACTGAAGAGACCAGACCTTGTAGTGTGGAGCGAAGAAACTGGAACTTGGTAGTTGATCTCCAGAATACCTTGATCTTTGCACTGAAGAGACCAGACCTTGTAGTGTGGAGCGAGGAAACTGGAACTTGGTAGTTGATCTCCAGAATACTTTGATCTTTGCACTGAAGAGACCAGACCTTGTAGTGTAGAGCGAGTAAACTGGAACTTGGTAGTTGATCTCCAGAATACCTTGATCTTTGCACTGAAGAGACCAGACCTTGTAGTGTGGAGCGAGGAAACTGGAACTTGGAAGTTGATCTCCAGAATACCTTGATCTTTGCACTGAAGAGACCAGACCTTGTAGTGTAGAGCGACAAAAATGGAACTTGGTAGTTGATCTCCAGAATACTTTGATCTTTGCACTGAAGAGACCAGACCTTGTAGTGTAGAGCGAGTAAACTGGAACTTGGTAGTTGATCTCCAGAATACCTTGATCTTTGCACTGAAGAGACCAGACCTTGTAGTGTGGAGCGAGGAAACTGGAACTTGGTAGTTGATCTCCAGAATACCTCGATCTTTGCACTGAAGAGACCAGACCTTGTAGTGTGGAGCGAAGAAACTGGAACTTGGTAGTTGATCTCCAGAATACCTTGATCTTTGCACTGAAGAGACCAGACCTTGTAGTGTGGAGCAAGGAAACTGGCATTTGGTAGTTTATCTCCAGAATACTTTGATCTTCGCACTGAAGAGACCAGACCTTGTAGTGTGGAGCGAGGAAACTGGAACTTGGTAGTTTATCTCCAGAATACCTTGATCTTTGCACTGAAGAGACCAGACCTTGTAGTGTGGAGCGAGGAAACTGGAACTTGGTAGTTGATCTCCAGAATACCTTGATCTTTGCACTGAAGAGACCAGACCTTGTAGTGTGGAGCAGGGAAACTGGAACTTGGAAGTTGATCTCCAGAATACCTTGATCTTTGCACTGAAGAGACCAGACCTTGTAGTGTCGAGCGAGGAAACTGGAACTTGGTAGTTGATCTCCAGAATACCTTGATCTTTGCACTGAAGAGACCAGACCTTGTAGTGTGGAGCGAGGAAACTGGAACTTGGTAGTTGATCTCCAGAATACCTTGATCTTTGCACTGAAGAGACCAGACCTTGTAGTGTGGAGCGAGGAAACTGGAACTTGGTAGTTGATCTCCAGAATACCTTGATCTTTGCACTGAAGAGACCAGACCTTGTAGTGTGGAGCGAGGAAACTGGAACTTGGTAGTTGATCTCCAAAATACCTTGATCTTTGCACTGAAGAGACCAGACCTTGTAGTGTGGAGCGAGGAAACTGGAACTTGGTAGTTGATCTCCAGAATACCTTGATCTTTGCACTGAAGAGACCAGACCTTGTAGTGTGGAGCGAGGAAACTGGAACTTGGAAGTTGATCTCCAGAATACCTTGATCTTTGCACTGAAGAGACCAGACCTTGTAGTGTGGAGCGAGGAAACTGAAACTTGGTAGTTGATCTATAGAATACCTTGATCTTTGCACTGAAGAGACCAGACCTTGTAGTGTGGAGTGAGGAAACTGGAACTTGGAAGTTGATCTCCAGAATACCTTGATCTTTGCACTGAAGAGACCTGACCTTGTAGTGTGGAGCGAAGAAACTGGAACTTGGTAGTTGATCTCCAGAATACCTTGATCTTTGCACTGAAGAGACCAGACCTTGTAGTGTGGAGCGAGGAAACTGGAACTTGGTAGTTGATCTCCAGAATACCTTGATCTTTGCACTGAAGAGACCAGACCTTGTAGTGTGGAGCGACAAAAATGGAACTTGGTAGTTGATCTCCAGAATACCTTGATCTTTGCACTGAAGAGACCAGACCTTGTAGTGTGGAGCGAGGAAACTGGAACTTGGTAGTTGATCTCCAGAATACTTTGATCTTTGCACTGAAGAGACCAGACCTTGTAGTGTAGAGCGAGGAAACTGGAACTTGGTAGTTGATCTCCAGAATACCTTGATCTTTGCACTGAAGAGACCAGACCTTGTAGTGTGGAGCGAGGAAACTGGAACTTGGTAGTTGATCTCCAGAATACCTTGATCTTTGCACTGAAGAGACCAGACCTTGTAGTGTGTAGCGAGGAAACTGGAACTTGGTAGTTGATCTCCAGAATACCTTGATCTTTGCACTGAAGAGACCAGACCTTGTAGTGTGGAGCGAGGAAACTGGAACTTGGAAGTTGATCTCCAGAATACCTTGATCTTTGCACTGAAGAGACCAGACCTTGTAGTGTGGAGCGAGGAAACTGGAACTTGGTAGTTGATCTCCAGAATACCTTGATCTTTGCACTGAAGAGACCAGACCTTGTAGTGTGGAGCGAGGAAACTGGAACTTGGTAGTTGATCTCCAGAATACCTTGATCTTTGCACTGAAGAGACCAGACCTTGTAGTGTGGAGCGAGGAAACTGGAACTTGGTAGTTGATCTCCAGAATACTTTGATCTTTGCACTGAAGAGACCAGACTTTGTAGTGTGGAGCAAGGAAACTGGAACTTGGTAGTTTATCTCCAGAATACCTTGATCTTTGCACTGAAGAGACCAGACCTTGTAGTGTGGAGCGACAAAAATGGAACTTGGTAGTTGATGTCCAGAATGCCTTGATCTTTGCACTGAAGAGACCAGACCTTATAGTGTGGAGCGAGGAAACTGGAACATGGTAGTTGATCTCCAGAATACCTTGATCTTTGCACTGAAGAGACCAGACCTTGTAGTGTGGAGCGAGGAAACTGGAACTTGGTAGTTGATCTCCAGAATACCTTGATCTTTGCACTGAAGAGACCAGACCTTGTAGTGTGGAGCGAGGAAACTGGAACTTGGTAGTTGATCTCCAGAATACCTTGATCTTTGCACTGAAGAGACCAGACCTTGTAGTGTGGAGCGAAGAAACTGGAACTTGGTAGTTGATCTCCAGAATACCTTGATCTTCGCACTGAAGAGACCAGACCTTGTAGTGTGAAGCGAGGAAACTGGAACTTGGTAGTTGATCTCCAGAATACCTTGATATTTGCACTGAAGAGACCAGACCTTGTAGTGTGGAGCGAGGAAACTGGAACTTGGTAGTTTATCTCCAGAATACCTTGATCTTTGCACTGAAGAGACCAGACCTTGTAGTGTGGAGCAAGGAAACTGGAACTTGGTAGTTTATCTCCAGAATACCTTGATCTTTGCACTGAAGAGACCAGACCTTGTAGTGTGGAGCGACAAAAATGGAACTTGGTAGTTGATCTCCAGAATACCTTGATCTTTGCACTGAAGAGACCAGACCTTGTAGTGTGGAGCGAGGAAACTGGAACTTGGTAGTTGATCTCCAGAATACTTTGATCTTTGCACTGAAGAGACCAGACCTTGTAGTGTGGAGCGAGGAAACTGGAACTTGGTAGTTTATCTCCAGAATACCTTGATATTTGCACTGAAGAGACCAGACCTTGTAGTGTGGAGCGAGGAAACTGGAACTTGGTAGTTGATCTCCAGAATACCTTGATCTTTGCACCGAAGGGACCAGACCTTGTAGTGTGGAGCGAAGAAACTGGAACTTGGTAGTTGATCTCCAGAATACCTTGATCTTTGCACTGAAGAGAACAGACCTTGTAGTGTAGACCGAGGAAACTGGAACTTGGAAGTTGATCTCCAGAATACCTTGATCTTTGCACTGAAGAGACCAGACCTTGTAGTGTGGAGCGAGGAAACTGGAACTTGGTAGTTGATCTCCAGAATACCTTGATCTTTGCACTGAAGAGACCAGACCTTGTAGTGTGGAGCGAGGAAACTGGAACTTGGTAGTTGATCTCCAGAATACCTTGATCTTTGCACTGAAGAGACCAGACCTTGTAGTGTGGAGCGAGGAAACTGGAACTTGGAAGTTGATCTCCAGAATACCTTGATCTTTGCACTGAAGAGACCAGACCTTGTAGTGTGGAGCGAGGAAACTGGAACTTGGTAGTTGATCTCCAGAATACCTTGATCTTTGCACTGAAGAGACCAGACCTTGTAATGTGGAGCGAGGAAACTGGAACTTGGAAGTTGATCTCCAGAATACCTTGATCTTTGCACTGAAGAGACCAGACCTTGTAGTGTGGAGCGAGGAAACTGGAACTTGGTAGTTGATCTCCAGAATACCTTGATCTTTGCACTGAAGAGACCAGACCTTGTAGTGTGGAGCGAGGAAACTGGAACTTGGTAGTTGATCTATAGAATACCTTGATCTTTGCACTGAAGAGACCAGACCTTGTAGTGTGGAGTGAGGAAACTGGAACTTGGTAGTTGATCTCCAGAATACCTTGATCTTTGCACTGAAGAGACCAGACCTTGTAGTGTGGAGCGAAGAAACTGGAACTTGGTAGTTGATCTCCAGAATACCTTGATCTTTGCACTGAAGAGACCAGACCTTGTAGTGTGGAGCGAGGAAACTGGAACTTGGTAGTTGATCTCCAGAATACCTTGATCTTTGCACTGAAGAGACCAGACCTTGTAGTGTGGAGCGAGAAAACTGGAACTTGGTAGTTGATCTCCAGAATACCTTGATCTTTGCACTGAAGAGACCAGACCTTGTAGTGTGGAGCAAGGAAACTGGAACTTGGTAGTTGATCTCCAGAATACCTTGATCTTTGCACTGAAGGGACCAGACCTTGTAGTGTGGAGCGAGGAAACTGGAACTTGGTAGTTGATCTCCAGAATACTTTGATCTTTGCACTGAAGAGACCAGACCTTGTAGTGTGGAGCGAGGAAACTGGAACTTGGTAGTTTATCTCCAGAATACCTTGATATTTGCACTGAAGAGACCAGACCTTGTAGTGTGGAGCGAGGAAACTGGAACTTGGTAGTTGATCTCCAGAATACCTTGATCTTTGCACTGAAGAGACCAGACCTTGTAGTGTGGAGCGAGGAAACTGGAACTTGGTAGTTGATCTCCAGAATACTTTGATCTTTGCACTGAAGAGACCAGACCTTGTAGTGTGGAGCGAGGAAACTGGAACTTGGTAGTTCATCTCCAGAATACCTTGATCTTCGCACTAAAGAGGCCAGACCTTGTAGTGTAGAGCGAGGAAAAGGTTGGAATTATGTTGGAGCTGACTGTACCTTGGGAGGATAACTTTGCAATTACAGAAGATAGGAAGGATGAAAGATATGGGGTATCTACTGATTGAATGCCAGGAAAAAGGATGGAATGTGGAATACTATCATTTGTCTGTGGGAACTCGAGGATATGTTGAGCGAAAGGTCATGAACATACTGCGAAATCGTTTCTGGTGTACGAACACAGAAGTAAAAAACTTTGTGAGAGACGTACAAGAAGTAGCGGAGAAGGCATCATATTTGATCTGGTAAAAAAAAACGATTAGTGTTGGGCAGCAAAGTAACTTACACCAGTACCAATACGACCTCTTGATGGAGGGGCCCCGCCACTCCAGAGATGCAGTAGAGGAGTAGGGGCCGAAACTGCGGAGTGGTTCCTCCGTATGATTGCGGAGCTGTTAGCTACTGTGCACTAAAGGTGGTGCATACAAATTACTGGCTACTTCTGCAACTCTGCTTTGTTAAAAGTAGGTTTAGTTTAGTTTAAATTCTGTAGAGTACCCTGTTTCCTATACGGTACCAATCATGTTGATTGCAATCATTTTACTGACAATTATTTTCTTCTATCACGTATCAAGTCAATTGCAAGTTCTGTAGATTTGGCAAACTGTAATTATTAACGGGGAAAGTTATACCATGCAATAAAATTACGTCCATTTCAACGGTTACATTTATGCAAGGGAAGTTACTCTACAATTTTGTGGAGGAGTCGCCTCCCTTAGTAAATTATAGCCCTTACAACTTTGGAGTTGTCGATGGAGTTCTTTAGTGAAGCGATCGCTAACTTCATTGACCACTACTGGACCACTAATGTCGGATTTTTAATCCGACGTAATGGAAGGGAAGGATAGGAGGGTTTCGGCAACTCGATTTATGAAATAAAACAAAAAACAAGCAAACTCGAGACGTGAAAGAAAAAAAAACGATAAAATCCTTCCCGGCTGTAGCAAATCCTGGTAAATGGTGAGAGCGTATATCTAAACAGAATTCGAAAAAAAAAAGGGGTTCTGTTTCGGAAACGTCAACCATAGATTTGATTGGCGTGACGTAGGCGTGACGTATATACAACGAATGCTACGAAATCGAGGAAGACGAAGCAAGTACGCCGTTTTGACTGTTACCGAAGCCCTTCCCCCTCCACTGTCGGAATTTTCGTGTCGTTAACGAAAAACCGCTCTAAACGAAGGTTATGTTATCTAGGACAATTATCATAAAAAAAATTATGACAAGAGATAAGGAATGGGACAATACAAGATGTTCGTAAAAGTTAAAATAAAGTTTTATTTACAAAAAAAAGGTAGCCTGGACTGCTTTTTTTTCCAAAGCTGGAATAAATAAATTATTCCTGGATAACATAAAAAAAAATAAAAATCAATAAAATACACATCAGTACTTCTGGACATAAAAGTTAGATACAACAAAAATCGACACAATCTAAGTTAAGGAATAAATCCTTTTAAAACATGAACTTACTATAAAGTCCGTATTCTTACAAATCAATCAAAAGTCTCTTTTTTTTCTTTACACCAAAGTTACAATCAAAAGAAATAAAATTAACAAACCGTACTGAAGGCCGAACAATTTCCACGATAAAAACAACTCTTTTTTTATTTTATCAAACGTCTGTCAGAAAGTTCTTTTCTTCTTCTTTTTCTTCAATAATTTTCTTTTAACAAATCCAACGTAATATATACGTCACAAGAACAATACAATTTTCAAATAAACATAATACTCGCTATATTCCTCGTTTGTCTTGAATGGCAATCACGCGCGAATTATATCTCTCAAATCGATCTGTGTTGCAAAGACGATCAATCTCTATGATTCTTAATCTCTGATTAGAATCTTCTCGACAGCAAAGTATTTCAATTCTCGGGAGCTAAGCTCTTCAACATAGGCAATTTCGTGCATGGAGTACATCTTGTCTCGTTCACATTCTCCATCTCCTCATTTCAAGTATCTGGCTTGAAACAACTTCCCAAGGATAATATTCTTGACCGAGGGGAAAATATTTCATAAACAACAGGCAATTCTGCCAAGAGATATCATATCTCTTAAATTTCTTCAAGTAGAAATTCTACACAAATTTAACGTCCCTCATGTGGACGGAGAAACAGTTTGCAGGTCTTGATTTCCCAACGTTCAAATCTGTTCTAACTAAATTTCGCGCCGATATTTCCAGACACAACAATGCATCATTGCTAAAAATAGAAATCACGTGACACACCATGGCCTTCCCGGCATAACACCCACGCAATATCCACATGACCTTCGACCTGCACGTAGGGCCCCCTGACCCTTCAACAAAGGGAAGTAACCGTTGACTTACTTAGAAAAACATCTAGAAATTTCCACACCACCTCCCCATGTTAAGAATGGATTTTAAAACTCCGATAGTAAAATCTATGGTTGACGATTACGAAACAGTACCAAAAATTGTGTATAGGCGATTAAAATGGTTTTATGTTTTTTTTTTTCAATATATACATTATTACATGAAGAACCATTTTAAGTTAAAATCTATTTAACACAAACAAGTTTAGTTTCAGGCACATAGGCCTAAATAATCCTAGATACACATACCATATACGGAACAACAGCGTTGAATGCCACGAGCTACAAGAAAGTGAGATAGAGAAATATTTGGGTGTATAAATTGACAATAAACTAACCTTTCACCACCATGTTAACCAAACAGTTCTGTAAGCGAACCGAACACTTGGCGAACGTACCTTTGCTAGTAGGGTTGCCCCTACTAGCAAAGGTACATTTGATAACACCAAGTGTGTCATAAATAAGCTGTATACAACGAGGGTCAGACCTATTCTGGAATATGGAAATGCCATAAAGATTCACGAGTACGCTGAAGATATTGATAAGCTGGGGAGAGTACAACGAAGGGTTACGAGATTATGTACAGAAATCAAGGACCTACCTTATAAGACAAGACTGAAAGTGCAGAAGCTGCCTTCACTGTACTACAGGAGAGAAAGAGGGGATATGATCCAGGTGTACAAGATCCTGACTAAAAAAGACAATGTGGACCAAGTAAAACTACTACCACTCCGCCATTCATCCAGAACCAGGGGCAACTCCTTGAAGCTTGTGAAACAGTACGGAAAACTGAATATAAGAAAGTATTCGTTCGGACTTCGATCAGTTAATAGCTTGAATTTCCTCCCAGACGGTGTGATCAGTGCCAGAACAACGAATGACTTTAAAACTAAACTAGACCAGCATTGGAGAGACAAAGTCTATATGACCCGCCCATTGCACACACTCCATAGTCTAGATGACACACGAAGAAGACATGATCGGGAGTTACAGGCATGAGCCTGTTTCCCTTAAGAGAATGCATGTATGTAAACTGAAGAAAAACATATTTGAAATATGTAAATATGCTAGAATAATCGAGATTTTTACAAAATGGCGTCTTACTTAATTAGTGTATTATTTAAAAAGGAAACTGATTTAACGTTAACTGGAACGAAACAAGCACTTTCATTATCCCAGTAAGCAATTTTAATAATTCCCAGAATAGTATTTAATAATGGTTAATACAAGAAGTGTTTACAAATTATATATTAAAAAAAAAGGGTTGTGAAAGAAATATTTTTATAAATACTTTAAGTTTTAAATAAATTATTTTTATAATTCACTACAAGACTGTACTTCGTTTCATTATTCGTTGTTTACGTTCCAGGGTTTTGTATTGCTCATTGATCCATAAAAAAATTTTTTTATCGCTCAAGACGAAAAAACTTAAAACGTCTTTTTCCCCCTATTTCTATGTAATACTAAATCGATTTTTAACTCCAAAACGTTCATCATGTCATAATCTCCCTCTCTCTCTCACTCTCTCTCTCTCTCTCTCTCTCTCTCTCTCTCTCTCTCTCTATATATATATATATATATATATATATATATATATATATATATATATATATATATATATATATATATATTATTGGGTTTTTATAAGGAAAGTATGTTTTCAATTTTATATTCCTTACAGTATTAGAAAATTTCCCATTACAAGCTCAACGAGGATTTATTACAAAATTCAGAGCATATATATATATTATATTAATTCAATTCCAAAACCAATAGATTAATATGGAAACATTTTATGTTTTTTTATATGTAAGATGAAAATGTTAAATGATAAATCTCAATGAAGTGTGGAAATAAAGAATTTGAAGGAACTGATGTGAATTATGTTTTTGGATTACCTTTTGCATGGTTTTTGGAATTAAATCAATATATATATATATATATATATATATATATATATAGTCATCCACATACAGACTGTTTCGCTGTATCACAGCTCTTCAGTGCAGCTAGACCAGCTAGTGCCTGAATCCGGGATTGAAACTCAACCGTCGAGCTGACTATGTATTTTTATGTAATTGTTTTTTGTAGGTGATTGCAGCGTTTGTTGCTTTTTACATTTTCATTATTGATTAATATATATAGAGTTAAAATCATATTTGGAAAGAATATATATATATATATATATATATATATATATATATATATATATATATATATATATATATGGGAAATGAAAAAGGAAAAACCAAAAAGGATGTTTTTTTATGTGTTCATCTTTATTTGTAAGACTTCTTCAGGATGATAATATTAAGAAAAATGGTGGTTTACAACCATCCACATAATCCCTGCTCACCTCCACCCCACCACTTTTTTCACTCAGAACCATCCACATTATTTCATTCCACGCGACTGACCTCACCAAGCCCGGACCTCGGTCCTACTGCTTCCAGTAGTGGCTGCTATTTCTTCCCATCAACTCATCATGTCAATTCAATATGTTCACGTACTTGCATGACATTTTTCTTAATATTATCATCCTGAAGAAGTCTTACAAATAAAGACGAAACGTTGATGAACACATAAAAAAAACATCCTTTTTGGTTTTTCCTTTTTCATTTCCCATTACGTTGGATTACCTTCATCCTTCCTTTCCCATATATATACATATATATATATATATATATATATATATATATATAATATTAAATTATATTTTAATATTTTACCTACGTACGACATTGTTTCGAGCTTTCGGTTCTCATTAGCGCAGGAGAATGATAATCTGAGACGGTCACGGGGCACGAACCTGGTTCACAGAGACACCTTGAATTTGTAAACGTTCGCTCAACTCCTTAGGTCATGGAGAGGTCGTCACATGAGAACGGAGAAATTAAGTTATATTTACGCTGAAAGCGGTGAGCGTAAACATAAAGACAATCTAATAGAACTCAACGATAGAGTAGGATGTCTATTTTTAATCTCTTCAACAGTGCTCGACTTTAATTTTACTTAAAAGGGCTCCTAATATAATATATATATATATATATATATATATATATATATATATATATATATATATATATATATATATATATTACTGTATATACGCTAATTTTATTTAAATTTATGAAGAAACTGTTTTGGCATACGATCTCACCATTTACCCAGCCTCTTTACGACTATAGTTGGGTTGCCATGAATTGACCCTATTGCTTACAAGCCAACAAATCGTCTTTGCAATAGTAACAAAAAGTGGAAGTTTTCAATAAAACGCAGTAACTGGTAACATACAAAACCCAAATCCGGTGTGAACCAACTTTGGTACTGGTACAGCTTTTGAACCAGGCAAAACTGACTTTTTATTCAGTATCATCCGACTATTTACATAAACAACCGGAGGATGCCAAAGCGATTAGCCAATCAGAAAGGTTGAAAAGCAGATGACAACTTTACTTGTACTAAAAAAAATTCATGCAAAAAAAAAGAAAGCTTATACAGCTTTTGAACCGGACAAACACAGAACTATTTTTTTTTTTAACCCTAACCCAACCCAACACTAAACCAACGCTAAAGTAACCCAACCCTAAACTAAGCAAACCCTAAACAAAACCAACCCTAAACTAACACAACCCTAAACTAAACCAACCCTAAACTAAACCAACCCTAAAATAAACAAGTGCTAAACCAAACCAACCCTGAACTAAACCAACATTAAACTTAACCAACCCTAAACTAACCCAACCCTAAATTAAACGAACCCTAAACTAAACAAACCCTAAACTTAACAAACCCTAAACGAACCCAACCCTAAACTAAACAAACCATAAACTTAACAAACCCTAAACTAACCCAACCCTAAACTAAACAAACCATGAACTTAACAAACCCTAAACTAACCCAACCCTAAACTAAACAAACCATAAACTAAACAAACCCTAAACTAAACCAACCCTAAACTAACCCAACCCTAAACTAAACAAACCATAAACTTAACAAACCCTAAACTAACCCAACCCTAAAGTAAACCAACCCTAAACTAAACCAACCCTAAACCAAACAAACCCTAAACTAACCCAACCCTTAACTAAACCAACCCTAAACTAAACAAACCCTAAACTAAACCAACCCTAAACTAAACAAACCCTAAACTAAACAAACCCTAAACTAAACAAACCCTAAACTAAACCAACCCTAAACTAAACCAACCCTAAACTAAACAAACCCTAAACTAACCCAACCCTAAAGTAAACCAACCCTAAACTAAACAAACCCTAAACTAAACCAAACCTAAACTAAACCAACCCTAAACTTAACCTAGTCGTTTTTTGTACGGTTCAAAAAAAAGACGGAAAAAAAATCTGTAAAAATTGTAGTTTTGAAATGGAAATGAAGAAAACATTTTTATTGATTAGTTAAAGGAAAACAACTTTCCATCGGAAGAAACAAAGAAAAACAATGCTAAAAAAGCCATTTCTAAACATATTTATTGCCACTCAAACTTAGGGTTAGTGATAAAAATTTTTGTCAATGCCCTAAACAGCTAGAATTGCCCGGAAATAGGTGATCATTTTATGTTAAATTTATATGTGAAACTGATCCCCTACTCTAAATGGTTAGGTTCATAAAAGGTACCAATTGTATCGATTTAGGACCCTCAAGTAAACATCTACTACATTTTCTACCATACCTTTATTTCATCTTTTGTTGTTACACTGTTTCTTAACACGAAAATAATCTGTTAAAATCAATTGTTGAAATATTTGTTGAGATAAGTTATCTCCCTTGCTTTGCCAGCCTAAAGTAAAAAAAAGAAAAAGAAACGGCCAAAATTTGAGCTAAATTAAAGTGTTGGCACAGTATATTCAGGAGTTACGCCCCTTGAAAAATCTATATATATAAAACGTAATGTCTGCGTGCGCGCGCGTGTGTGTGTGTGTGTGTGTGTGTGTGTGTGTGCCCTATAGAAAAAAAGAGTTTAGATAAAATCTAAAAGTATATTCTAATGTATGTAACAGTATCTTCAGGAGTTACGCCCCTTGAAAAATATTCAATAAAGTTGAGCAACTCTGTTTGAGAGTACATGTCACAGGGCATCATCCCGAGACACCATTCGGCCCGTTAATGTCAAAAGAGGGTCGAAGCAAAATCTCCTTGTGTTTTCAGTTTGTTATTTTTTTTAAGGTCGTCTTGAGGATTTCTTCCTGAATTTTGGTTTCTATTAATTTTCAATTTCCTGAACATCATTTTTCATATTTTTCAGCCACTCGTTGTTTCCGATTGAAAACCAAAGACCGCTGACCGACAAACAAAATGCTGTTATTCCTTCTAATGGACGTTGGCCAAATACAACTGACCACTTCGACCGTCGAAATCAATGCTGATCTTCTTTCTAATGGATGAATAATAAGTCGTTTAATAATCAACCAATCACTGGCCGGCTAACGAGGTGGCCACAAAATTTCAAGCTTTCTTCTTCTTTTGCTGTGGACCTCCGTGAAGCGAACGCATCTGCTGTTATCTCCTCCGCCGACAACACAGCAGAACACGGGCGGAGGTTCATGTCAGAATTAGCAGCACAGAAAGGCAAGGATTCACTACTTTTACAATCCAGATATACAAACACAGAGGACGAGGATATTCAAAGACTGTTAAAAGGACGAATCCTTATTTTGATAAATTCCCACAAATACCGAATGTTTGTTACACACGTTTATTCTCTTTCTTCCTTTCCTTTCACTTCTTTGCAAATTATTACAACTTTCAAATGTTGTTCGTGTTTCTTTTCTATCACCTGCGTCATTGTATATTTTAAAGCATACACCTAATTGCGAAAAAAAATCCGAATAATCTCGCATGCTTCACACTTGTTAAAATTGATGTATTAGAGCACGATCATGCTTTCAAATTTGAACAGGCCAAAATCACAAAACACATTCATAACAAAGCTCGGCGAAGACTACTGGAAACTGCACTAATCACAGCCTCCAACACCATCAGACAAC
>OY744518.1:84356485-84363985 GCA_963556195.1 Sepiola atlantica
ATAAACATTTGCACGAACTTAAAGAAATTTATATATATTTTCTTTTTTTGTAAGATAACGGGAACAATCCCAGCAGAGTGATCGATTAATTGAGAGACTCAAAGTTAAGAGCGTAAATATTCATTTATCATTTAGTACAGAAAAATTGATACAACATCAGTACCGTCGGTTTCAAATTAACCCAATAACACAATAAAGTCCCACATATCTTTCTTTCTTTCTCTCTCTCTCTCTCTCTCTCTCTCTCTCTCTCTCTCTCTCTCTATATATATATATATATATATATATATATATATATATATATATATATATATATATATATTAAAATCCCGAAACAGTTTTCATGGTAAACAACTGACGATCCCTTATATAAAAAAACATATATAAAAATATATTTATATTAGAGTAAATTCTTGGAAGTTAACTAATATAGTGATTGAAGTAGATTGATTGACTTTAGACAAAAATCTTTCAACGAAAAAAAATTTTTTTTTTTTTTACAGTTTTGAAGGTTAAAAAAAACTTCCGAGACTATATATATATATATATATATATATATATATATATATATATATATATATATATATATATATAATTAAGTGATGAGAATAAAAATTGTGAAGAATACAATATCTATTAAATCAAACAAGAGATTTATATAAGAAAATTATTATACTATTCATTCCTTAAACCATGGCTTTTCAAAGATGTAATCTTATCAAAAATGGCACTTGATGTCTCCTGACTAAACACTCCGCATTATAAGGTACCTATCTGTACCTGATACGGCATTCACCCTGAACGGGTTGAACTGGCTTCCTTCTTTGGAGGAAGTTTCATTCGAGTATCAAATTCACAAGTGGTACCCAGTCGCATGTGTATCCCGGTTAAGGGAAATGTCGACGTTAAGTTTTTGAAATATCGACGTCCTCCTACACACAGCGCCTGGTATTCCCAAATGGTCACCCATCTGGTACTGACCAGGCTCAACGTTGCTTAACTTCGGTGAACTAAAGAGAACCGGTCTGTCAACGTGATTATGCAGTATGCCAATATGAACACAGACCACTTGATCCTAGCACGTAGGTGTTTCAGACCTCCCAGAGAAGCCGTTATTGAAGCTGAATGAGACTTCATTGAATAAAGTTACGAAACAATGTCCTAATCTTAGTCTCAAATCCAGTTTTTTTTACGTATAAAAGTATTATTAATTGTTTCTACGATCCAGCTTTGTGTAAGAATAGAAATGTTCTCAAATATCTTACGCACCCTATGTATATGTGTGTGTATATGTATGTATGTGTGCGTATATGTGTGTGTGTGTGTGGGGGGGGGGGGGGGGTACGTGTATGTGTGTATATGTCCGTGTATGTGTGTGTGATTCAGCGTTTTTGAAAAGCATTCGTTTCCCGGCGTTTTGTGAAAAGATATTATCCTTCCTTCAAAACTGGAAGTCATATTTATTGTCGTCTTTCACTCGTTATGAAATTAACTACGGGATGAGTTTTTTTTTTTTTGTATCTGCAAAAATTGTTTCTTGGATAAGACATAAAGCATTTTAGGCACATGTTCGTCTTTTCCCACAGTCCGTTTTTCAGAACTTTTTACTGACCATTTTTTTTCTTTTTTCGGTGTACACTTACCTATCAGACTGCTAGAGAATTCCGGGGTTTTTGGAAATTTTTTTTCAATATTTTACATTTTAGGAGGGGGGGGGGATCAGTTTCCAATGTTAATTCAACGTAGACTGATCCCCCTCTTTTTGACCATCTCCATTTAAAAAAAAATCTTTTTCGGTGTACAATTACCTATCATGTCAATAGAGAATTCCGGGGTTTTTGGAAAGAAAATTTAAAAAAATTGAGATTTTAAGACGGTTGATCAGTTTTCAATGTAAATTCAACGTAAACTGATCCCCCTCCTATTGACCATCTCAAATTTTAAAAATTATTCTTCTGCTTACAATTACCTATCATGTCGCGATTATTCCGGGGTTTTTGGAAAGAAATTTTAAAAAATTGAGATTTTAAGACGGGGGATCAGTCTTTTACCATAGTCCGTTTTTCACAACTTTTTACGTCTTAAAATCTCAATTTTTAGAAATTTCTTTCCAAAAACCCCGGAATTCTCTCGCGACATGATAGGTAATTGTAAGCAGAAGAATAATTTTAAAAATTTGAGATGGTCAAAAAGAGGGGGATCAGTCTACGTTGAATTTACATTGAAAACTGATCCCCCGTCTTAAAATCTCAATTTTTAAAAATTTATTTCCAAAAACCCCGGAATTCTCTACTGACATGATAGGTAATTGTTCACTGAAAAATATTTTTTTAAAAATTGAGATGGTCAAAAAGAGGGGGATCAGTCTACGTTGAATTAACATTGGAAACTGATCCCCTCTCCTAAAATGTAAAATATTGAAAAAATCTTCGTTATCAACCGCAGTCGGCCGGCCTTGACCGTGTTCATCTTCAAGGTTCTCGTCACCATTGCGAAATTTCTTGAACCACCTTTGTGCCGTACGTTCGTTTGTGGTTCCTGTGCCAAACGCATCATTGATGTCACGAGCTGTCTCGGCAGCTTTTCGGCCTAGTTTGAGCAGGAACAAGAATATCGTGCGGATTTCAATTTTGCCCATGCAAAAACAATAAATGAAGAGATTCAAAATTGAAACGAATAACACGATTCGATAGAGCGAAAAACGCGCTTAAAAATGACCTATAACAACGCTATATTTATCAATAAATTAATTCAGAAAACATATATAAGTATAACATATGTGAGAAAACGCCATTGTTTTTGCACCAACCTAATATATATATATATATATATATATATATATATATATATATATATATATATATATATATATATATATATATATATATATATATAGATTTAGATTTTTCACTTATAAAATAGATCATTCAGTGAAGACCGGGGTTGTTCCAATAAAAAACAAGCTCGATGATACTCGATTACAGAGTACAGAGCATTTATATGTGATTTCATGAAGGCTTACCAAAGCATTCCTTTCAGGACACCAATGATCACCATTAAAGATTTTTTTTTCTTACAAATACTATTTATTCAAATTAAATGTTTTTTCCTACACGTGTTTCACTACCAAGCAGTTACTTGCTTGGCAGATCATCAGGGAAATTAAATGTCTGGAATACTGGTATCAACCGCCGACAATACACAATGTGGCGTTGCAATAGTTGAGGTCACTTAAGAAGAGAAGAGGAAAAAAAATAAAAATAAAAGTAAAAATTAAAAAGCAAGGAAGAACAACGATAAAAAAAGAAAGTCCTAGAAAAGTCTTAGAAAAGTAGCTCGTGCATTATTTCTTCCACCAAGCCAACAAGCAAATAATCGGTCCCAAATACATTCAATAAAACCATAAAACCGGAACAATGTGCGATAATACACTTTCACGTCGGCCGGCACAATGATGAATAAATCCCCCCCCCCCCACAAAAAAACAAAAGAACTAAATCATTCAAATATATATATATTAATTATTTATTACCTACAGACATCGATGTTTCATGCTTACGCAATCTTCAGTGCAGGAAGCTAATTAGCTCAGAATTTAGGAGGAATTTAACTATGTAAATACCAAGTCGGCGAGTATTCACAGCAAGCGGCGTAGACTGATCGACAACAACAACAAATCGTGTTGGATCTCGCAATGAAGCTAGTAGTACTGCTTGTTATCAAATTCACTACGAGTAAAGGGGGCTATACAATAATATTTATAAATAAATATTAATTATTTATTACTTACAGACATCGATGTTTCATGCATACGCAATCTTCAGTGCAGGAAGATAATACTCGATGGTCGACGGGCGCGAACTCCGATCACAAATCGTCACTGATTCGCAGTCAGGAGAGTTACCATATATATATATATATATATATATATATATATATATATATATATATATATATATATATATATATATATATATATATATATATATATATATATATATATATATATATATATATATATATATATATATATATATATATAGTCTAAAGGTACATCCGATCGTGTAAAGCATGTATAATAATATATCTGAATGTGACTTTTAATCATTTATTATTGTAACAAGCAAAAATACTTTTGCTTGTGTACATGACGAACGAACATTCAACTCGTCGGGGTTGAATGTTCATACCAAAATGAGACCGGCAAAATCTATTCCTTTTTTGCCATCTATCTATGCGATTTTTGAGGCTGGCTTGTTTTCTGTCGGTCTAAGGTATAGTCCTATGTAGTTCTAGGAAGTCCATCTTCCCAGGCTTTGCCTTCTCGCGTTTTGAGAAGGGATTAGTTTATTGCTAATCGATCGAGGCGTCCTTACCGGGGAATGCCGACGGGGCTGCCCAAGCGATTTTTGTTCGGCCAGAGTGCTTTTCCCTTAGAGCGCTGGCCTTTCAAATCCTATCGTCCTGACTTTGTGTCTAATCTTCCCGCCGTGGGAGGGAGTGAATAAATTAAAAAAAAGAAAAAACTTATCCTCGAGTGGCTCTTGGTCTTGAAGAGTGATTACCTCAATGGTAAAAAGAAAAAAAAAATAAGTAAATAAAAATAAACCACTTCAGGACCGGCGGGACAGTTATAAAAGTGCGGGGGGGGAGGACTCTCCTAAAAAGTGTGGGGGGGGCGGTTAAACACATGCATATATAACTTTATTACATTATTGATGACCGTAAACTGGGGGGCAAGTAAAAAAGGGGGGGGGGGGGCTCAAGCCCCCCCCCCCCGGTGCCGCCGTCCATGCTATTTACCTCCTTCGAACTTTTTAGAGGGGGGCGAGGGCACTTTGGAAGAGTACAAAACATAAATAGCCAAGAATGAACCCGTCGGCATTTCTCGGCAGGTGCGCCTCAGACGGCCGGCAATAAACCAACCCCCCCACTCTCGAAGGAGAAGGTAATACCTGGGAGGATGCAACTTTTAGGACCGAGAAGGATGATACCTTATCCTAGCAAAGAAAGGGTCTGGTTTACAATAGGCATTTCTTGGCAGGTGCGCCTCAGACGGCCGGCAATAAACCAACCCCCACTCTCGAGGGAGAAGGTAATACCTGGGAGGATGCAACTTTTAGGACCGAGAAGGATGATACCTTATCCTAGCAAAGAAAGGGTCTGGTTTACAATAGGCATTAAATACCCCCAAAAGGGTTGACCTGCACTTAAACAAACCACCAGAACTAGAAATCGAAAAAACAAACAAAACAAAAAACAACAAATAAAAAACACAGCTTAGTTTCTTAAGTACCAGATCTTTAAGGTCAATGGCGAATCAATCAGAGAATGGGAAAACAGTCATTAACCCCCCCCCCCCAAAATAAAAACAAGAAAACAAACAAAAACAAGCCGCGCATGCGTGGTCCCCCTCTGTATGTGACTCGATGTAACGAGTGTAAAATGCAATAAATTTAGGCAATTTGGGGCATTTTTGACCCCCCTTTGACCCCCTGGGGGCGCGAACCAGAATTTTTCTGAGGTCAAGGATGCTCATTTTATATCCAGAACAATTGCCTCTACATTTTGGCCAAGTTTCAAAAAAATTGAATGGATGGATCAAACGTTATGGGAGAAAAGGGTCATTTTTTCCAATTTTGGGGGCTTTTGAACCCCTGGGAGCGCGAACCAGATTTTTTTCCAAGGTCAGCGATACTTATTTTCTACTAGGAACAATTGCCTCCACATTTTGGCCAAGTTTCAGATAAATTGAATGGATGGATGAAAAGTTATGGAGCAAAAAATGTCATTTTTTGCCATTTCGGGGCCTTTTGACCCCCTGGGGGGCTAACCAGATTTTCTTTAAAAAATCGGAGAATGTCACTTTCTAACCTGACCAAAGTTACAACTTCATGCAAAATTTCAGAGAAATTCAATGGATGGTTGCGGAGAAAAATCCGGACGGACGGACGGAAATGCCTCAAAACATAGGTGGGAACAACAAACGTGCATATCAAACGAAACACGTTCGTATTTTATTTATTTTACTTTAATATTTTGGCTATAATAAATGTTGTAGACTTTAAAAAGTAAATTCCAATTTAATTTCAATACAAAAATTTGTACTAAAACCAAGTGAAATAGGCGAGATAATCCAACTGTTACTATGCAACAATTGAACCAGTATTGTTTAATCGGTGTTTGGCTAGAATAGTGGCACTTTCTAAAAATGGCTTTTTCTAAGGTTTACTAAAAAAGGGAACTTATTTTAGCAGAAAAATGTTAATTTTATCCTAGAATAACTTTGGAATTTAAATACAGTATAGTCATGTTGACACACTTGTTCTTGTTAGATCACCAAGGTTAAGCAACATTGAACCTGAGCAGAACATGTTGGGTAGACATTTGGGAATAGCATGGGAATAATATGAGAGGATAGTGAAACCTTCCATCGAAATATACAGTAAGTAAAATGCATTTTACATGTACTTCAATATACCCTGTTAATCTATACGTGTGGACACAGCAGAACAACCGCCTCCTGGGTGAAGTTGTGTTCTCAATCATGTGGCGATGCTCTCTGCAGTTAGAGTATGGTATCGGTTTATTGTTTTGTTTAATGGTAAAATGTCAGAGCATACTTTCTCCGGGGAGCTTCGTCACATGATTGAGACCAGAACTTCCACAAAGACTAACCTCGACTGTTACGACAACTGGACAGAATCAGCGAGAGATTATCGTAAACAACTGCTGCGAGAACTACACGTGAGTAAAAATAATAATAATATTTTTAATTATTATGAATTGATTATTTTGACCTAGATTTTGTAGATGGGGATAGAGGAAGGATGGGTGCGCCCCCATTCTTTAATGACCTGAAACCCGATACACCCGTCCACTGAACTGCTAACAATAAGGATGGAGAAATGAAGCCAATATCTAAACAAACGGGCCGCGATACAGCAGCCAATCAGGAGACTGTCGGGGTAAAACTCATCTTTGTTTGGGCCTAAAAGTCTTGAACAATACCGGCTCCAAAGTCCAAGCGAAGACATTTCACAAAGTGTGCCACCGTGAGAACGGGTTTCCAGTTCATTCTTCAACCCAAACAGAAGCAACATCGCTGGTCTCTCTTGAAACCCCCAAAAGGTAAGTCCGTTAAACTTTGGCACTTTTTTTTGTTTTCACCATTTAATTGTACTTTGATCGGGACTTGACCACGACCGTCATGACATGACCCTGTGCTGATTCTTTTTTTGTTGTTCTTTGGTTATTTCGCGTATTGCTTTTTGTATAGCCTCCGTCAAAAACAAAGTATTTTAGTAATTTACTCTTCGCCAATGTTCGCACTCGCCATTTATCTCGATATACTAGCAGGATGACTCGACGTTTCTCGGGATTGAATGAGGATCACTACTATGTACTTTATCACTTTTATGCTCATAACACCATATAAACTGTTTTTGTTTTTATTGCCCCTCTCCTACCGTTTCACCCCTAATATAGTCGGAAGAAGCG
>OY744518.1:84366485-84606485 GCA_963556195.1 Sepiola atlantica
TCGCAAACCATATATATATATATTCCCAAAACGCCCAGGGACGTCATTGGGGAGTCCTGACTTTTCTGTGGGCATTATAGAACCTAGTGGTGTCCATATCCTCTTCAGGTCACATACAGCACCTGGTGTTCCCAAATGGTCACCCATATTGTACTGCCCAGGCTCAACGTTGCTTAACTTCGGTCATCTAACGGGAACCGGTGTGTCAACGTAATTATGCCGATATATATATATATATATATATATATATATATATATATATATATATATATATATATATATATATATATATAAATTAGGTATGTGTATATGTTTGTTTATTTATATTATACAGCTAGGCGTAAGGGATCGTAATGTGGGTTGTATTTAGTTTCATTTAGTTTTATGCAAAAGGGGTAAAAATGGGGTGGAAGCCTTTCATGATACCTCCGATCTTGTGAAATTTGAACAATAGGTATTAGTCATCAGTTAATAAATATTCCCCAAATTTCAGTTTCTTTGGAGTATCTTAAAGGGGGCATAATATGCCCCCTTCCTCCCCTTCCATTTGAAAATTCAAATTTGCATTGAATTTGATCCATTATATCTTGGTTTTAATCTTCGTAAGGGGACATTTCATCTTTTCTGTCCTGGGTCAGTGAAGGAGAAATCCTGAGTCAATTTTTTTTCCCAATCCAGTGTGCCTCTTTTGGGGAGCTGGATTTCCCCCCTATAAAAACCGACCTTGGCTCTAACTCTGCCATTGTTGGGAAGAAAGTAAATGGGGAACCCTTACTTAAAATATTGTCAGAAAAATAGAAAAAGACGTTTTAAACAGTAAGAAAAAAGAAGTTGACTTTATGATAGGGGGCGAGGTTTTATTGCCCTATCACAAAGCGGTATGGTGAGTCAACTTCTGAAAGAAAAAAGAAGAAGAAGAATCTAAATATAAGTATATTTATATTATATATATATACTAATAAAATGTTGAGTTAAATGTGGATAAATGATTGGCCAATTTAATATTTCCCCTACCTGCTACTAACCAAAAGTCAAAAAGAATTGACAAGCTCTCATCTATTTTCAGTATTTTCAATTTTTACTTGGTCTGAGGAAGTTCTATTTCGAAAGAAATGGCAGCTGAAACATGTATGCACATATGTAGCCAATAATGTTTGTATAAATAGAAGAATTTATACAAGTATATATATATATATATATATATATATATATATATATATATATATATATATATATATATATATTATTGACCAGAGAAAAAAAATCCCCCCACACTCGAGAAAACACACGAATCGGATTTCTAAAACGATGCCCCCCCCCCCCAAGCTAATATTTACGAAACTAACTTAAATAATTCCTGCTAGTAGATCGAAATTTCTCTATTAGAAGAAAAGACTCCCGAAGCCCCCGAGACAATCGGGGGTCAGCCATCTTGAAAGGACTATTGTTTCAAGATGGCGGACCTCCGAGAGTCGCACGTGAGTTCAAAGTTTTTTAAAAAAATAAAAACAGAAACCACCACTTTATCAAGGCCGAGGCCACCCGTGGACAAGTGTTAATGTGATTTCTATTTTATAAATGTTTTGTACAAATTATTTTTTTAATCTTGGCTTTTGGAATATAAATGAACTTTGCTTACTTATATATGCTCTGCTGTAACCAGTTTACAATCATCGAGTTTAAATGGGAAGAGGTTGGTAAACATAAAGTATTTAAAGTATATGCTAAACATATATTTTCACAATCATATATATATATATATATATATATATATATATATATATATGCGATTTTTTGAAGACTTACCAAAACATTCCGTTCAGGAGATCATTCACCACCACAAAAGACTTTTTCTTTCAAAGTTTATTTATTTATCATATATATCCAAATTAAAGAGCTTTTCCTACACGTGTTTCACTACCAAGCAGATCCTTGCTTGGCAGATCATCAGGGGAATTAAGTACCTGGAGTAAGAGTTTCAATAACTGACAATACACAATGTGGTGTTGCCTTAATTGAGGTCACTTAAGAAGAGGACAGAAGAAATAAATAAAAATAAAAAATAAAAATGTCTTAAAAAGTAGCTCGTAAGATTTTCGCAGTATTGTTGCTTCTAATATATATATATATATGGAGAGTTTATCAAGATATTATTTCCCTTTCTTCCAGATAGGATTCATCACAACGGAAAGATCTTTTATTTTATTATTCATTTATTTTGTAAAGCTACAGTTCCCTACACGTGTTTTGCTACCTAGCAAGCACCTTGCAAGGCAGTGTATCAGGGGAGATACAAATCTAGATATTGACCTTAACAACTGAAAATCCCACCACAATAATAAAATAAAAGATCTTTTCGTTGTGATGAATCCTCTCTGGAAGAAAAGGGAAAAATATGTTGGTAAACTCTCCAAATATACGTAAAATGCTCTGTCCCCTATAATCGGGGCTCATCGAGCTTGTTTTTATTGGCCTTATTCCAGACTTTACTGAATTTTCTCAGTGAAACATCAAAATCTTATATATATATATATATATATATATATATATATATATATATATATATATATATATATATAATTAAAATTGAAAAGCGAAGCCTTTATTAATGCAAGATTAATTTATTTTTATTGTTTATTTTAATCTTATTAATTTCGGAATAAAATTCCATCATCAGAGTTGACCAGTATTGTGTCATTTTTCAAAAATATAAACAAACTTTTTTTTTTATTGATATAACGTGTTATATCAAAAAAACAAAAAACAAAAAAAAACAAAAAAAAGTTTGTTTATATATTTTTTTTAATGACACAATACTGGTCAACTCTGATGATGAAATTTTATTCCGAAATAAATAAGATTAAAATAAAAAATAAAAATGAATTCATCTTGCATTGATAAAGGCTTCGATTTTTAATTTTAATAATTCTGACCCACCAATGATTTTAAATGAACGACCTATATTTCTAATATATATATATATATATATATATATATATATATATATATATATATATATATATATATATATATATATATGATTGGGAAAATATAAATTAAATAAAATACTGGTAAAATAAAAATGTCACAAAATTAAGTAAACTTTATCTTGTGTTGGTATGAAGTAATTTTCTGATCGTGTTTATCTAAATGAATAAATGCGAAAGTTGGACCCATTTCTCGCAGTAACGGTAAAGTCAAAACGCTCTCTTTCAAGTTAATTCAACTTGACACAATAGACTCTAACCCTAACCCCAACCCTAAACTTGACACAATAGACCCTAACCCTAACCCCAACCCCAACCCTGCCACAATAGACGCGCCTTCTTTTTTATATACGGCGTATGAATACTAAGTTAATGAATTAATTCCACATCAAAATGCATATTATCTTAGCAATGCATATTATATTTGGGCACCATTTTTGATACATCCTTGATTAAACGGAAGTGAAATTTTCTGTTTGTTCCTTTTTAGATCCAATTTTTTGATCCAATTTTTTGATCCAATTTTTCGAGTTGGCAGAACAACGATCTAATGTTGTACCCCAGTGTAAATAAGAACTCGCCATATTTGCAAACATTTTAGACTCCCATTAATAAAATTAGAACTGGTAAAACTTTCTATATTCAATAAAAATAATCTAAAACTGTCCTACAGCTGCTGCGAAAACTTAGAAATGATAATTAAGGTACACAATAACAAAATACTAAAAGAGAACAGTAGAGAATAAAAAATAACAAATTGCATAAAAAAGTGACCAATATAGCAAAAATAACGCTAAGAAGAACAAAAATATAAGCACTACAAATAGAAATAAACAAAACCCTAATAGTAATCACCCGAATAGAAATGAAAAAGTTAGCAATGAAGAGAAAAGATGTAAGTGCATGAATCGTACATTTTGTCCACTACAAAATAAATGCCTAACCAAAAGTATTGTTTACCAAGCCACAATATTTGACAAGCAAAGCCCGAATAACAAGAAGTACTACATGGGTATGACCTCTCTAGATTTTAAAACCAGATATTACGACCACAGCAGCACATTTAAAAACAAAAAAAAAACGCTGAATTAAAACAGCACGAGCGAACTCAAAGAAAGCAGACGCTCACCAATAATCGAATGGAAAATAATACGACAGGCCAGTACATGTAGAAACTTAGATGACCCGTGTAGATTATGTCTGAATAAGAAATTTGAAATTCTAAAATTTAAAGCCCTCCAAAACCTATAAAATTATAGAAGTGAAATAGCAAACAACTGCTTACACTGAATAATATTTACCTTAGGTTAACAATACATAATAAATAAATAAATAAAAACTAAACTAAAACTAAAAATAGAAATACAAGCAAGCACATGTTAAAATAAGGTCACCCATTATTTCGACACAACAAAAAAACAAGGATGGGCTACCATATAGAAAACAGAACAATAGAATAGGAAGTAAAATCAACCGAACTTTTGTTTGTGAGCAGCCCAACGATTGGCTAAGAGAATAACAAAGAATCTGATTGGTTAACTAGCTAGACTAAACACCATGTTTATAAAAACATATAAAAGCACTCGGCAACACAAACTCCATGCATTTTAGACTGACAATTCCCTACGGCGATGAAACGCGGAAGCCTCTGTGTAGCTTAATTGCCATAAATATATTTTCATAACTTTATATATATATATATATATATATATATGAGAGAGAGAGAGAGAGAGAAAGAAAGAGAGAGAGAAAACTCTAATGTAGGGATAATAAAATTCAAGTCGGGGATGTTAAAAATAGATTGTCAAAAATCTCTGATGCAATGTTCCGAATACACTTGCCGAACCCTCTCGACTAGTATTCTATCTGTGCATGTTTCTAGGTACATGTAGATTTTAATTTCCCTTAACCGCGTGGCAGTTTCTGGTGGCCGCGGGGATAAGGCGACTGCTTGCAGATTCTAGACTGAGTCTGTGAACCGGGTTTGCGCCTCCCTACCGTTTGAGATTGTTACGCTCCTGCACTGATGAGAGCAATAAGCTTGACACGCTTGCGTCTGTAGGTTATAAATAATTTTATATATATATATATATATATATATATATATATATATATATATATAAAATGGAGAGATGATAAAGTAAAAATAATATGTTTTCTTCAAAATAATCCAATCATGAAAAGTCAGTGCTCAATATACAAGATAGAGCAATAATAAAATGAAATGAGTGATGAGAATAAAAATTGTAAAGAAAACAATATTTATTGAATTATATAACTAAACTTGTTTTCCTTTCCTTAACCCATGGATTTTCAAAAATGCAAGCTTTTATCATCAGAGGTGACCATGAGAATAAATCAGTAAAATTATATTACTGTTAGCACAGATCTGTAAATATACAAAAATATATTTTAAAAATACAAAAATATACAAAAAAGATTTCAGCAAAGAAAATGTACTTCGATGGAAAAATGCAGCATTTCTAAAAAAAAAAAAAAAGAAGCTAAATCCAGGATATCAGGAATGTCAAGCAAATTTAGCAGAAAGTCTTCCAGAAAATCGAATAATGAAAAAAAATCTCCGTTCAGAGAATATAGGGGTTATATTTGATTTTAAAGTTCATTGGTAAGTCACACACTTTTTTTTACCAATGAACTTTAATATCGAATTCAACCCCTATATTCTCCGAACGGATAGTGTGTGTGTGTGTGTGTGTGTGTGTGTGTGTGTGTGTGTGCGTGCGTGTGTGTGTGCGCATGCGCGTGTGTGTGTGTTATTTTTCGAAACAGATGCACTCGGGACAATAAAATCAACCTGAATAATTGATGTGTCTTATATTAGAATTACACTTTGCCACGTTCTCTTTTAGCCATCCTAACTCTGCACAATGTAAGAACCATTCCAATAGTCGCTTTTTCGTAGTTTTGTGCCCACCTGTTGTCAAACAAAAGCGTCGCTCGGCCAAAGTCCACCGTGATACATTTTGATGTGCACACGTGACCGATCAAATACGGGCCAATCGTCGGGATTGCCGTCGACTGTTAGCGTACACGATCAGCACCCTGTTGACTCGTAGGCTGCCGGATTAATAATCACAGTGTGGTTAGCTTAAACTCCGCTTGAAAACAACGGCCCCCCTTTTTTACCCCCACCGTGCACCCCACCCCTCTCAAGATAGTAATATTTTACTTCTAGAACTCCCTCTTCATGACACATCCCTGGTGAATTAAGAAGAAAATCTTTAAAAAATGCGCAAATTTGTCTTTTCAATTTAACAATATAATTTTAAAACGTAATTTAATGTGACTTAACGCACCCGTTATATGGATACTAGACGTACTCGTGATCCGTTGGGTCACAAACACAACCATTATTTATTCTACTTTGATTTCATTCGAAAGTTCATTATTGTGACTTTCTTTTAAAGACGTTCTTATTTCAATATTAAAATTTTTTAAAAAGAATTATTACTTCTATATTATTATTATTATTATTATTATTATTATTATTATTATTATTATTATTATTATTATTATTATTATTATTATTATTATTATTATTATTATTATTTGTACTCACTAGGAGTTCTCACACAGATCATCGTCAGTGATTGCTCACTGACAACAACCAGTGGTATTTCCTGGAGTCTGAGTGACAACAAGTCTCCCCAGATTTCCAGTATTCTTCACCTCTTTTCGATAACGATGCGGTATCCCAACAGCCTCTTACCATTGATTTCTCGCTGGAAAGAACAATTGGTCTTCTCTGGGATTTGGGTGGCAATAAGCCCCCAGCATTCTCTGCACTTTTCCAGTGGAGGTCTGGTTTGTGCTGTCCCTCCTCGGTCTTCCTCGACCCTTTACAAAAATTTTGTCCGATGTCAGCTTAGGCCGGCACCAGTTAAAAAAAAAAATTATTATTATTATTATTATTATTATTATTATTATTATTAGTAGTAGTAGTAGTAGTAGTAGTAGTAGTAGTAGTAGTAGTAGTAGTACTCACTAGAAGTTCTCACACAGATCATCGTCAGTGATTGCTCACTGATAATAACCGATGGTGTTCCCTGGAGTCTGGGTGACAACAAGTCTCCCCAGATTTCCAGTATTCTCCACCTCTTTTCGATAGCCACCGCAAATAAACTTGCAGTATCACAACAGCCGTTTACCATTGATTTCTCGCTGGTAAGGGCCATTGGTCTTCTTTGGGATTTGGGTGGAAATAAGCCTCCCCAAGGTCCCAGCACTCTCTGCACTTCCAGTGGAGGCCTGGATTGTGCTGTCCCTCCTCGGTCTTCTCATCCTCCTTGACCCTATGCAAATATTTTGTGTGGTGTCAGCCTACGCTGGTACCATTTTTTATTTTATTTTTTTATTATTATTATTGTTATTGTTGTACTCACTAGGAATTCTCACACAGGTCATCATCAGTGATTACTCACTGATAATAACTGGTGATGTTCCCTGGAGTCTGAGTGACAACAAGTCTCCCCAGATTTCCAGTACTCTCTATCTCTTTCGATAACTATTGCAAATGACTTTGCGTTATTGCAACAACCGCTTACCATTGATTTCTCGCTGGTAACGCAGTTGGTCTCTATTGGGATTTTGGTGACAATAAGCTTCCCCAAGGTCTCAGTATTTTCTGCACTCTTCCAGTGGAGGTCTGGTTAGTGCTCTCCCTCCTCGGTTTTTTCTATCCTCCTCAACCGTTCAATCATTATTTTGTGTGGAACCAGCCGAACCTGGTGCCTTTTTTTGGGGGGGGGGCAAGTTTTAAACCTTTTCAGTAGTTTCAGTTTCCTTGGTTTCATGTGGTGTTCCTTCCATCTTTTTGTTTTACTTCTGTTGCAGTTTCCATGTGGCTGGTAACCGTTCATAGTTTATGTGGGTTGGTTTCCGCATTTGAGGATTTTCCTTAAGATTTCAGCTGTTTTCATCATTGCTGTCTGTTGTATAGTCTAAGTCTTTCGTTTTGATTCCAATTTCTCCCAGTCTTTTTTCCGGGGTTTTCGAGACTGTTCCTAGTGCTCCTACAATTATTGGTATCATATTGACATTCTTCATGTTCATATTTATGTTCAGTTCTCTGGCAAGCTCCGTATATTTGCTTCTTTTTTCTCTATCTTTGATTTTTTTACCCTGTGGCCTGCTGGGACGGCAAAATCTACAATTTGGCAGCTTCTTTCCTTCTTGTTAATTATTATGATGTCCGGTCCCTTTGCTTGGATGAGTTTATCTGTCTGTACCTCCATGTCCCAGCGGATTCTGTGATTTTCGTTTTCCAGTACTCTCTCCGGTTTGTGTCTGTACTATTTGTCTGCATGTTCAAAATGCAGTCGTTTGCATAGTTCCGCGTGTACTGCTTTCCCCACGCAGTCGTGTCTGTTCTTGTATTCTTTTGGGCTAGTTTGTTGCATTCACTTATTATGTGATTTACCATTTCGTCCTTTTGTCCACAAAGTCTACATTTACTGTTTTCCTGGGTTTGATCTATTTTAGCTTTAATGTAGTTAGTTCTGGTCGCATTGTTCTGTGCAGCTGTCAATAACGATTCCATTTCTTTGCTTAAGTGTCCTTTTCTTAGCCATGTCCAGGTGTTTTCGTGATTTTCTTTTATCCTTATGAATCGTCCATGTAGCTGTTTCTCTTCCCACTTTTCTTTTCTTATCTTTTTGTTTCTGGTTTCGCTGTTTCCTGTATTGTTCATTTTTTACGGTGTTTCTTGCAGCGGTGATCAGTCTTTCTGTGTTCTGAGTTATGTATTTTTCCAAGTCTTTTTTTGTGTCTTCCACACAGTCTTCTCTCCTTACCATTCCTCTTCTCCTTTCGTTCTTTTTCATGTAGAGTCGGTCAGTATCATCTTTTGAGTATAGTGCATTGTGCATGATAATTAGTTTCCTCGTCTTCATGTGAAGATGCTTAAGTTCTTCTTTGGTTCAGCCTATGAATGGTCCAGAGTATCTTATTAGTGATACAGGTGTTTATTTCTTTAACTAGATTTCTACTATATAGTTTTGTTTCTAAGAGTTTCCTTGTTCTTCTCAAGTATTCTTTTACAATCTTCTCTTTAATTTCTGTAGATTTGATAGTGTCTACTTCCAGAACTCCCAAATATTCATAGCTATCCTGTTCGCCAAGCGCCCCCATCTTCTCTTGGTTGGGCAGGTCCATGCCCTCAGTCGTCTCCAGCTTTCCCTTGTTCATCTCTAGCAGTGCACACTTTTTCATTCCGAATTCCGTTTGAATGTCCTGGCTGAAGATTTTGGTTGTGTTTATCAGCTTTTGTGATTCTTTTCTCCTTGTCATTCTGTTTCTCTTCCCACTTTTCTTTTCTTGTCGTTTTGTTTCTGGTTTCACTGTTTCCTGTATTGTTTATTTTTTAGGGTGTCTCTTGCTGCGGTGATTAGTTTTTCTGTGTTCTGGGTTATGTATTTTTCCAAGTCTTTTTTTGTGTCTTCCACACAGTCTTCTCTCCTTACCATTCCTCTTCTACCTTCGTTCCTTTTCACGTAGAGTTGGTCAGTATCATCTTTCGGGTGTAGTGCATTGTGCATGGTCATCAGTTTCCTCCTTCTGGTCAAGATGCCTAACTGCTTCTTGTAATTCTTTTTATTTACGTGCGCGTGCGTGTGTGTGCATGTATGTATGTTTGTTTGGCATCCTCTGAGCTGTGTGTGCCCTCTGCCTTTCCTTCTCAGCATCCTCAGTATATTCTGGCGACATGACAGAAGTGTACTGAAGTGTGTCATTGTTTATGTCCAGTTAGTTTGACATTTGTAAGCTGTCAGTGTGAGTGTCCATGGGTTAGCACATATGATTTATGAGGTGTGTTTAGATTTTAATTCTTGTATATTTATCACCCTTTGTGTATGCATTTGTGTGTGTGGGTGTGTGTGTGGGTGTGGGTGTGTGTGTGTGTGTGGGTGTGTGTGTGTGTGTGTGTGTGTGTGTGTGTGTGTGTGTGTGTGTGTGTGTGTGTGTGTGTGTGTGTGCGCGCGTGTGTGTGTTTGTCATTATCTTAAACTTTTTCTTCTGTTCTTTCTTTCATTTGAGTTTTTGGGTTAGGATTAGGGTTAGGGTTAGGGTTTAGGGTTAAGGGTTAGGGTAAGGGTTAGGGTTTAGGGTTATTGGAGTTATTGTTATATTTAGTAGTTGTTTATGTTTTGCCATGATCATCTTTTATGTGTGTATATATATGTGTGTGTGTGCGCACGCACGTGTGTGTGTATGTGTCTGTGATGGTGTGTATGTGTGTTTCCGTCGGTGTATCTGTTCTGGCCTGTATGTAGTTTTGGTGCATTTATAATTTGCACATGTGCATTGTGCATTGTTTTGTTGTGTTGGGATCTACACTATGTCTGTGTATGCAGAGATCTAATTTCCCATATGTGCAGATGTATATAGCTATGCGCATACGTAAACCTCCCACGCATATCTACAAATATATATCTGTCTATATATGTGTATGTAGCTACACACACATACACGCGCATCTACACGCTGACATAAATTTTTACATGTGTGCATATATGTGCTTCGTATATCATGTGTTTGTGTGCGTTGCTTTATGATTTGTTCAATGCGGGTGTGAATTTGGTTATAAAGTCTTTTTCTTATGTAAGGGGGTAATTATAATCTTCCGTCTGATAAATCGGCATGATTTTAAATTTACCTTTGCTATATAATATACCCCATGGATCCCTAAACTTGTGCCAGAATGACATAAAAGTTAAACAACAAAAACACAACAAAAAAACGAAAGAAGCATAAAAAAAAATGGTTGACAGATTTTGTTAAATCCGAATTTAAAATGTTTCCTTAACTCAGAACTTTTCCTGGGAGTTTTCCAAAGATTTCTTCCTCTCGATATTTGATGGATTTCAGATGTTGCCCAAAATTAAAATCACTTATAAAAGTTTACAACACTTTCATTTTGAAAACCAACAAACATTCCAAGTTCAAGGGATTTTTTGTTTTTGATATTCGATCAGATTGAATACTGATGTTTATTTCGTTTTAAAACTTTGAACTTAAATGCATACTTGATATGTTTTTTAGACTTTAAACAAAAGCTTAGCTTAAATGTGTGTGCGCATGTGTGCACATGGGCAGTGAGGATTCCTTTAAGCATCCTCTATATATAAATGTATTGTGAATCAAATAGTTTTCTGTTGTCTGGAAGTTTTGTATTGCTTTCGTTCAAGGAGAACCTGTTGTTTAGTGTTTTAGAATCACCTGTATAGGATTTGTTGCATGTGTTGCATTTTAATACATAGACCACATTTTTGAAGGTGCAGTTTAAGTATTTTTTATTTTTTATGTTTTTGTGAAGTTTTCAAATGCATATGAACCCCTAACCTCCATTATTATATCACAACCGCCTACATCTTTTTTCTTTTTGGCATTTTGCGTTGTGTGTTTGGTTGAATTTGGATGAAGTTAAAATGCGCTTAAGGTTTTTTGGTTGGCTTTTTATTATTCTGGTAGTTTTAAGTATGTTGTTTGGTTTGTTGTTAGTTCTGCTCAATTCACCTTTCATATTTATTTTTTTAACATAGTTCACCCCAAACAAGGCAGGCCGCCACTGTAGACGTAAGTGGCTACTGAGAAAAAAGAGTGACGGTTTTGGGGGAGTCAACCTAATTTAGGAACTGTGCAGCGAGATGTCTGTTTACATTAGTTTTAAATTTCTGCATGTCAGTAACGTCAGGAAAGCAGGGAGCAGGGAGGGAGTTCCAGAGTCCAGCAGCACAAGGAAAGAAGCTATTTGAGTAGAAAGTTCTTCAGCATTTGAGGACCTCCATTGCTGCGGTGGGACAGGGGCTGGAGCTTGGTGGATAGTGAAGGACCTATCAAGTTGGCGACTCTTTTTTGGATCTTGTCTAAGAGGGAGAGACTAGCGGACGATGCACCAGCCCAGATGTGGCAACAATACTCCATGCATCAGCGTATGGTGGCTTTGTAGAGATATAAGATAATGTCAGGTGTGAGAAGTTTACTGGCACGGTATAGGGAGCCCACCTTCTTTGCAGCAGCCCTGGCAATGTTTTCAATGTATTTATTCCAATTTATGTTATCTGTGAAAGTTAGGCAGAGGAGTTTGAATGATAAACTCTCAGGCAGGGTGCTATTTGCCATGACAATCGGTGGTTGAAGAGGTTTCTTGTAGTTATTGAAGGAAAGTAGCTTTGTCTTTGCGGCATTAAAAGTTACCATCCATTTTTTACCCCATTCCACTACAGACTGGAGGTCATTTTCTAAGGATTCAGCCGTGACACATTTCCTCTACCATGTTCATAAATTAACCCGAACCTATACCTGGGTTAGGGTTCGGGTTAAGGTTAGGGTTAATTTATGAACATTCTGAAATTACCCCAAGTAGCCTTTACATTATTATTAAATTAATAAATTAATATTAAAAGATATTTTAAAATGTGTATTCTTACTCTTCTAGTCTTTTATCAATCTTGTTTTCGAGTCAAAATCCGTAAATTGAACGACTAGTTATAACGCTTCAAAGGGTGCACAAATCTTTTTGGGACACCCTGTATTTTTCTCAAAATCTTAATGATATTTTCGTTCTCATTTAAACAGGTCTTCAAAAATTTCAAAATTTCAAAATGCCTCTGAAGAAACTCGATAGAATCGATCTGTTCACGACACAAGGTCTTTGTCAAATTGAACTTCTTGCCGGTGATATTACTCGTATGACTTCAGTCGATAAGGTTGACTTATTTGTCGTCTCGACCCATCCACGTAAGTACATGCATATTATGGCTACAACAATTCGATGCATATCACAATATGAGAGAGTAAATATGAAATAAAAATTGCAGACAAAATGTAAAATTACTACTCTTCCCCCTCCCCCTCTCCTCCTTCTCCCCCCTCTTTCTCCTCCTCCTTCTCCTCCTCTCCACACAGTATCTATCGCCTCCATCCTACTACCACCGTTTCTCCCCTCCCTGGATATTTTTCCTACATCGTATAAAAATGTTGAGTTTTGTTTCAATAAAGCCAAAGCACCAAACGAATATGGTCGAACCCATGGACCGAAATATCTTGGTCCAGCTTTAATGATGTGTTTGTGTCCTTATTTCTATTAGCATGTTTAGCATGCTTATCCACATTTCCATAATCTAATTTTACATATCACAATATGTAACTCATGATACAATATGCATCACGATACAAGAGTTTTAGGTAATCTTGCAGTATAGTTAACAGTCGAGAAATCGTAAACAACAAAAAGACAACAACAAATAGCTTGTATCAAACGCAGTAGAATTTAATTATCTACTGACCTGTATACTTTTAACGTGCTGAAACTTTTTGTTAGTTTTTTTTTTCAGAATTTATTATCGATGTCTGTGTAACATATTGACACACTAAAAAGAAAATGGCTGACCACGTAAGGCCAAAAGCTTCGAGATAATGCAAGTTACATACATGCATACATACATACATACATACATACAGCCATACATACATACATAAATACATACATACAGACATACATACAGACATACAGACATACATACATACAGCCATACATACATACATAAATACATACATAAATACATACATACATACATATATACATACAGACATACATGCATACAAACATACATACATACATACATACATACATAAATACAAACATACATACATACATACATAAATACATACATACATACGTACATACAGACATACATAAATACATACATGCATACATACATACATACATACATACATAAATACATACATAAATACATAAATACATACATACATACATACATACATACATACATACATACATACATACATACTACAATGTTGCATCCCTGTGCTTCTTTTACAAGTACTTCCATGGAATGTGCTTCGATGAACTTTCTGCACCTGTACCCTCTCAATATAAATGCCCTTGACCCACTCGACTAGCAACAAATTCTCACCCCTTCACTATAGAGGTCACTATCTGATCTGATAGCTTCTTTCCTCGAATAGTTTACTTTTGGAATACCTTTCCTGTTCCCTGTTTCCCCAACCGTACCAACTTGCAGAAATTTAAATGTAATGTGAACAAACATTTTACTACCCAACTCCCCACCAAGTTGCCCCGCTATAAATCTGGCGCTTATCACAGTAGCCCCCCTTATGCTTAAATGGCAATATGCCTTGTTTGAGGTGCACAAAAGCAACGATACGATGCACATCACGATATAAGATTTTTTGGTATAATGGCATAACAACCGACAATTGCCACTTCCGGCTAAGAATATGTTCAGCAGTCAGCGGTGAATTGCGAAAGTCAGTTCCCGCTATATTACGTTCCCACCAAGGGCTTTGTTAACTATTCTTATTTTTGGACAGAAAAACATTTTTCTTTTGTTTATTAAATTGTTAGGTGAAAGTACAGAATAGTTAACACCCCCTCCCCTTCCCATGTTAACAATGGCTTTCTAATTTAGAAAGCCATTCTTAACATGGGGAGGGGGGGGAGGCTTTGTTAACAATATTTCCTTTAAGTATTTGTAAAATAGAAAAGATTCCAATTATAATAAATATATTTGTAATAAAAATAAAATTCAAAATTTCCAGGGAAAGAAATCATTTTTCACAATTTCTTAGATTTTCGTATGCATAAAATACACAGGGAACTGATATTGGCAATTCACCGCTGACTGACTGCTGAACGCATTCTTAGCCGGAAGTGGCAATTCTCGGTCGTTATGCCATTATAACGATTTGGGTTAAATCCAAGATTTTTATGTTTTTGTGACTTCCTGTTTAATCGTGCGCGTCATCTGACGTACGGATGACCAGAAATGAAAAATAAAACCTTTTTGTTAGCATTTCTTTATGCGAATTTTTTTATTTATTATTATTATTATTATTATTATTATTATTATTATTATGATGATGATGATGATGATGATGATGATGATGATGATGATGATGACGTCGTCGTCGTTGTTGACATCAGGACCGGCGGGACAGTTATAAAAGTGTGTGTGTGTGGGGGGGGGGGCTCTCCTAAAAAGTGTGGGGGGCCGGTTAAACACATGCCTATATAACTTCATTATTGATGACCATAAAGTGTGGGGGTGGGGTGGGGGGAGGCAAGTAAAAAAGTGTGTGTGTGTGTGTGGGGGGGGGGGTCTTGAGCCCCCCCCCTTCCCCCCGATGCCGCCGTCCATGGTTGTTGTTGTTGTTGTTGTTGTTCAACAATCCCAAAACTAAAGAATATTTTAACATTTATTTGTGTGATCAAAATATACAAGAAAAAATATTTAGAGAAACAAACATTAACTCAGTTTTAGTATAATAATAGATTTGGCCTTCGTTCAGTCTCTCGAGACAATGGAAACCCCCTGTAAGTGTGTTTGCGTGAAAAGTCTATAGTCAAGCAAGGGTTGTTCAACCTCCAATCACACCTCTCGTAATCCGGTAAAATGTATAGGAAAAAGCCTTAGGGAAACAAACGTTGATTAACTCCGCTTAATTGCAAATTACGGCTAATTAGAACAATTACAATTTTTTTCTTTTTCAAAACAAGCCGAAACTGAGGAATATTTTAACATGTATTTTGCGTGGTCAAAATATATAAGGAAAAATAGGAGAGAAAAAAAAGCCTTAATTAACTCAGCTTATGTATATAATATTAGATATTTGATTATTTGTATAATTTGGTTATTCGGACTACATTTCTCATCTTCAGTGCTATCATCACAACTTCTCGGCCGCTGTAACCTCCAGATATCTTCAGGTGTATTTCTTCAAACTCGGAAATATTTCTGTCGAACTCGGGAATCTGGATGCAATTTCGAACGGAACCCTTTATTTAATCTACGGGAGTAGCATGCTCTTGTTCCATCAACCATGACTGCAAGGACCAGTGGCGCTGTGGATATAGTACTAAGTTAAAATTTCAATTCTAAGTGATAGTCATCTGAAGGTTGAAGGTTCAATCCTCGGTGCGATACGAAGAATTGCGAATTACTGAAGACTTCTCCCGGCCATGGCTGACGGAACAAGAGCATGGTTCCGTTCGAAATTCCGTCCAGATTCCCGAGTTCGACAGAAATATTCTTGAGTTCGAAGCGATACACTTGAAGAAGGTCGAAGGTTACAGCGGCCTAAATGTTGTGATGATAACACTCAAGATGAGAAATGTAGTCCGAATAACCAAAATTATACAAATTACCAAACCTCATCTCAAAAATTCAGAAATATTTGATTATTTATTTAAGAAATTTGATTTCAAATGGCGGCATTTATCCACGATGAGCTTCTCCCATCATGATGGTAAGTTTTCGTCAGTTCGCTACTAATCAGACATTGTAACCATTTCGTTTTAGGCACCTACTCCATAAGAAACGAAGTTTTGATAAAATCTCTGCGGAAAAATATGAACGTTATGGTGGAAGAACTGTCGCGCAACGTAGAGCTAGACCTGAGGAAGAATTACCAGTGTTGGGTATCGAAACCGTCGCCTCCTAATTTCCCATTCAATCGGATTGCGTGTTTCGAAAGGTAAAACTTTTTTTTTTTAATTTGCTCGTGTCTACATGACGTCAATAATGGCGGAAACGTTTTGGACTTATTCAATCTTTTGAATGTCTGCATATATCCTCCCAGGCATTACCGGCTCATTGAAAAGGCGAGGGGGGGGGTTAACGTAGTATATATATATATTCACTCGTTATGATACCGTCATACCAGGCATTACCTCCTCCATTTTTTGGTGAGGGGGCTGGTGGCTCTGTTCTGTGGTCACGACACCATCTTCCCAGGGATTACCTTTTCCGTTTCTTTTGGGGGGCGGGGGGGGGGGGCGTAGCAAAACTATGCAACCTCTGGTCGCATATTTTTGCTAGTATATATAATGACAGATACAATAGTTAATATATCGTTTTTGTAGTCGTACACAAAAACATGGTAGCTTAATCAATTATTTAAATTTTAAAGCGATTTAAGTGTGTATTGCGTATTGAGACGAAACAAAGATTGACTTATAAATGGAACCGGGGGGGGGGAGGGGCAAGATCAAAGTGTAGTATCTGTCCCGATGGATACTGCACTCCATAAACTGGTATCGTCTTGGCCTTCGGGGCTTGATTTACGCCGGTCTATGGGATGGTCCTGTGCAGTTCTAGGAGGTCCACCCTCCCAGGCTTTGCCTCCCCTCTTTGGGGAGGAATAAGTTTATTGCTTACTGCCTGAGGCGCCCCTACCGGGTAATGCCGACGGGGCTGCCCAGGCAATTTTTAATGGCCAGAGTGCTCACCTTCTCGGGCGCTGGTTTTTCAAGTCCCACTTTCCCGACCCGACCTTGGGTCACATCTTACCTTGTGGGAGTAAGATAAAACTGGCCTTGTGCCTAACCTCCCGGGGAGGTGTAGCAGTTACCTCCTCCTTTCAAAACATAACTACACCGGTTTGCCGGTAGGTGGCGCTTTTTCACCGACAGGTGGCGCCGTAAAGCGACACCAGAGTTATCTGCCCTTCGGACTATAAGAGCCGGTGCAAAACGGAAATTCTCTCTCTTCCTCACCGACCTGCCTCGGCAGGCAGACGCTGACACTAGCGTTCCGTCTCACTCTTCTCTGGTCGACAGAACGACGCTAATACACTAGCGTTTCGTCTCAGGCTTTTCTTCTCAATCGGCATAACGACTACCAACACACGTGGGCAAACAACGGTAAGAGTTCTCAACTCGTTTTCTTTGTTTACGACTTTCAAAGACTTTTCCTACGCCGGATTCATTTCTTATACCTTTTCAAGAACTGTTTTTCCATCGACACACATGCATACATCACACACTTCACCATTCCACGTACACACACGTTCAATAAACCTTATTTGAACTACTTCATTTTTGTTTATTAATTATTACTCTGTCTTTGCATGCAACAATTGCTTGATTCAACTTTGCACGTTTATAATCGGGGGAACACGACCCTCAATCCGAACAGAGGTAAATAACCCGACAGTGGGGTAATGTTCTTGACGTACGACGTAAAAAACATTTTGCTACGTTTCACCCAGAATGAATTATCTGGGCCAATGGCATCCATTATTATTATTATTGTGCCACATGGTCGCGTTGTCATTTATGTGCCTTTTTTTTCTTCGACTCCTCAGGCAAGCCGATTCCAAAAACGTGGTCAAATCGATCAGAAATATATTCCGTGGTTTTACACCAATTTTCGAATCCAGAGACGTAACCGTTATAACCAATTTACTGGGAACATGGTATCAGGTAAGTTTTGTTCTTAATTATAATATCAGACACCGGTTTCGTTATGTGGTGTGTGTGTGTTCTAGAAGTAGTTTTGTCCATAAGACGTGGGAACGTGAAATTTTCTAGAAATGATACCCTACCTCCTAAACAGACTGCTCAAAAGGTGCTATACTTATCTCTCTATATATATAAAGTTTATATATATATATATATATATATATATATATATATATATATATATATATATATATATATAGAGAGAGAGAGAGAGAGAGAGAGAGAGAGAGAGAGAGAGAGAGAGAGAGAGAGAAAAGAGGGTAGTGCAGTATTAGTGCAGTTCCAACGAGAGAAAAGTATATAATGTAAAGGAGTAAGGCTACCAACATTTGTAAAATGGTCCGCTTTCATCAGATATGTAAATCCAATGGATTTACATATCTGATGAAAGCGGACCACCGCTTGAAACGCGTTATATAACATTCTAAAATGATAAAATAACAAAATAATAAATAAATGTGGAAAAAACATTTTACAAATATTGGTAGCCTTACTCCTTTACATAAATATTTATTATTGTTTATTATCTATGTACTATATAAAATGGAATTTTATTGTTAACATTAAGCTCATGAGTGAATTTAAGAACTGAATTATTTTGAAAAATATCTTGTAGTTTTTTTTATTTTATCTATACTATTTACTAAAATAAGAATATCATCAACGTAGCGGGCATAAATGGAAGGTTTAGTGATTATATTAAATATTTTATTTTCGAGGTCGGCCATGTAGAAATTACGTTTTTAGATGTTCTCATTGACTCCAACAGTGATGCATTCATCACCTCTCCCTATAAAAAACCTACATCTATTAACACCTGTATTTTAAGTTTTAAAAGTGAATGCCCATATAGATATAAAATTGCTATGGTCAAAAATCTATTAAACCGCGCAAAATTAATCTCCTCACCCCCCAAAAATATTTTTAATGAATTAAAAAACATAAAACAAGTCCTAATTAATAATCATTTTCCCAATTATATGGTTGATGAACAAATAAAATTAATGATTAGAAATTTAGATAATCCTACTAATAAGCTAAATAATTCCCACTACATAAATCTATTCTATTGTAACCAAATGCATCCAAACTTTAAATTGGATGAAAAAGCTCTTAAAAATATAATACATCGCTATATATCCCCCACCAATTCTGATGATAAAATACGATTTATCATTTATTATAAAAAAATGAAAACATAAAACTATGTTGTTAAAAATAACACTTCCATAACCCAAAATACATTAGGAAGAACCAATGTAATATATCAGTTCCAATGGCCTATGGGAGAATGTATCTCCGACAACAATAAAAAAAACAACTAATTCTTACATAGGTTTCACTTCCACAACACTATCCCGAAGACTCACCCTACATCTCTCCGACACTAGCTCTATATGCCAACACCTAAAAAACATAATTGCACCCCCTTCCAATATAGAAACATCCTTGTTAACAATACCAAAATAATACACCATAGTACCAATATCAAAAAGTTAAAAATACTCGAAGCCCTCTACATTAAAACTAAACATCCCACAATTAATAATGTCAATTATGAAACAAGTCGCAACATTTTAAAGTGTCTAGCATAATAATTAACATTACCAAATTCTTAGCTATTAGGTAGTTATGCGTTTGAATTGTATGCATTTTATTTAACGTCATCAATTTCTTAACGGTTTAAACAGTCAAACTTTAAATCTCTCGTATGTGTAGAACGCCATCACGCTCTCATGTACATTTCAATTTTACAGACGCGTTTTCAAATATAAACTACTTGCCGTTATAATTCAAAAATGAGCACAACAGTAAAGACACTAAAACTAATACCGCCTGAAGATGATTTGACGATTCAAATCGAAAGTACTTGCAAAAAAGAAAAAAAAGAATGAAACAAGAAAGCCATGGATCATATTTATATCAATTTGACCGACACACTAGATGGACAATTCGGAAAATTGAAAAATTAAAAAAAAGTCGCATCAAACAAAACCACTCCGTGTTATTTAATAATGTTTGCCTATATATATATATATATATATATATATATATATATATATATATATATATATATATATATATATATATATATATATAGTGTGTGGGTCAGGTTGTTTCACGAGAGCGGTTTGTGTGGCTCCGTTCTTCAGGTCTTAAAATAAAATTATGCCTGTTAGAATAAGTTCACAATCATACAAAGTTTTATGACAGGAAGTTAAAATAAAAATTGAATATGAATAGAAAAGAAATAAAACAAAACAAAACAAAGACAAAAAACACAGACAAAAATAATGATAAAACCTGTATATATAGAAGTAATCTATGGATCTGTGGATCTATACCATACTCGGATTATATATATATATATATATATATATATATATATATATATATATATATATATATATATATATATATATATATATATATATATATATATATATATATATATATATATATATATGGGTGTATGGGTGTGTGTGGATATATATATGTATATATGTTTTTATTTTTACATCTATATATAAGTGCGTATGTATGTTTGTGAGTGTATAAATGTATACGTATAAGCGTGGATGTGTGTGTGCATGTAATTAAGGAAGAGGAGACGGATCTGTCTAACCGGTCTTGCCAAAAGTTTTAGCAAAATAGATAAATATATTTATAAGTGTGTGTGTATGTGTATATATATATATATATATATATATATATATATATATATATGTGGATGTATGTGTGTGTATATATATATGTATATATGTTTTCAATTTTACTTCTATATATAAGTGTGTATGTATGTTTGTGAGTATATAAATGTGTACGTATTAGCGTGGGTGTGTGTATGTATGCGTGTGTCTCGGTGTATATGCGTGTGGTTAAGGAAGAAGAGACGGTCGAGTCTAGTCGATCCCGCCAAAAGTTTGAGCATGACCGAATTTCTTGGTCGTTGATAGATAGGTGTCAAAGTTGTCATCTTGTGGAAAAGGGTTTCTCGTCTGAAGATTTTTGAAATGTAATTTGTCTGCTTGGTTTTTCTTTTTCTTTCTTTCTTATGATTGTGTATTGTCGGGTATAATCTTTGCTCACCAGTATATCCCTGAAGAGGAACCGAGAAGGTTCTGAAACGATTGTCGGATGCTCAAACTATGTTTATTTTAATATATATATATATATATATATATATATATATATATATATATATATATATATATATATAGAGAGAGAGAGAGAGAGAGAGAGAGAGAGAGAGAGAGAGAGAGGGAGAGAGATAGGGAGGGGGAGAGAGAGAGAGAGTGTGTGTGTCAGGTTGTATATGAAAAGAAATCAAATAAAGTGCTCGATCATATAAGAGAGCTGATATAATTTATTTAGATACTGTATATTACATATTTCAGCAATGTACCGCGGTTTCATCCAAAAGGGCAGATTTAGACATGTCTAAATCTGCCCTTTTGGATGAAACCGCGGTAAATTGCTGAAATATGTAATATACAGTATCTAAATAAATTATATATATATATATATATATATATATATATATATATATATATATATATATATATATATATATATATAAGAAAGGAAGGATGAAGGTAATCCGACGTAATGGGAAATGAAAAAGGAAAAACCAAAAAAGGATGTTTTTTATATATTCATCAACGTTTCGTCTTTATTTATAAGACTTCCTCAGGATGATAATTTTAAGAAAAATGTCATGCAAGTACGTGAAAATATTGGGTTGACATGATGGGTTGATGAGAAGAAGTAGTAGCCACTGCTGGGGCACAGGACCGAGGTCCGGGCTAGGTGAAATCAGTAGCATGGAATGAAATAAATGTGGATTGTTCTGAGTGCAAAAGTGGAGGGGTGGGGGTGAACGGAAATAAATTACCACACTTCGGGACTGGATTAAGTATTTTTTAAAATAAATTGTAGCAAAGTACGTTAGACTATAGCAACTGACACGGTAAAAAAAATCACAAATGAAAATTGGCTAGTCAGAATCAGAATTTGATTTGTCAGTTTAAATGCTATTTAGGTCAAACTTTTAAAATCCGGGCAACATAATTTTATGTTTTTTATGTATATTAGACCGTTTTCTTGTTTTTTCTTACTATTTTGTAAGAGTTATGTCCCTTAGCTGGTTTTTCCTTTAAGGCAATTATTTAAAAATGGCAACAAATTAACACACTTCCGAGCTGGATTAAGTATTTTTTTTTTAAAATAAATTGTGGCGAAGTATGTTAGTCTCTTTCTTTTTCTTGTAGTATTTTGATCGCGCTGAGGTGTTAAATATGACTGTAAACGCAGCTTGCAATTGGATGAAGGTTGGCCTGCCATTAAGGTGTCTCAAGATCGTCCTTTGCGAAGAAGATGATCGAAACAATCCCATCGACTACGTGGACTGCATCGAAGAATTTCAAAGATTGAAGGAAAAATGGACAGTTTCGAAAAGTCTTAAGGTAAGAACGCTGCCAACATTCTTTTATTATCTACAAACTAGTGCACCCATGCCGTTAAAATGTGTAGATAAATGTTGTCGAACAAATAAATAATTCAAAGTGTAGTATCTGTTCCGATTGATACTACACCCTATAGACCGGTACCGTCTTGGCCCTCGGGTCTTGATCTCGCCGGTCTGTGGGTTTGTCCTGTGCAGTTCTAGGAGGTCCACCCTCCCAGGCTTTGCCTTATCACCCTTTGAGAAGTGGTTAGTTTATTGCTAATCGCCTGAGGCGCCCCTACCGGGGAATGCCGACGGGGCTGCCCAGGCATTTTTTATAGGCCAGAGGGCTCATCTTCTCGGGCACTGGCTTTTCAAATCCCACTTTACCGACCTTGTGTCACATCTTACTGCTGTGGGAGGAAGATAAATAAAAACAAATAGGAGATTTTTAAAAAAAATGAAAATAAGATTTATGTGTGATCGTATCTCCCTTGATTGCATATTATAAATTTAGAGTTATCTCTCTTGATGTTTTGTCGAATATTATTGTCCGTCATATCGTTTTTTTCTTTTTTAAATGTCTACATTTTATTCACCGGTTTGTGTGTACGGTTCACTTTACTATAACTATTGTCTCATTTTTTCCAGCTCGTTTGACTCGTTAGTCTAGTGGTCTCCATCAATTCGCTGTTAAGTTACCTCGTTGTAATACATCTTCCTATTCCAATAACTTCTTTTCAAGAACTGCGGGCTTGTGGAACTCTCTTCCTGCTGACTGTTTTTCTCCTACCTATAGCCTTGTTTTTTTTTTTCAAGACTAAGGTCAATAGGCATCTCCTGTCTTTGCGTTTATCATCTTTCCTTATTTTTAGCTCCTTACATCAAGTGGCTTCATGCTTTGTCTGGAGCGATTATCATTAAAAAAAAATAAGTTAATGCTATGTTTAATTTTTTTTTTTAATTTTTTTGTTAAAACATAATTTTATGTTTTAGAAAATTGTGTGTGTGTGTGTGGGGGGGGGGGGGGGTAATGTCGAAACTTATTTCACTGTAAATAATTCACGCCTTTAAACTAATAAATAACCCATTTTTTTATTTTTAAGATTATTTTTTTTTAAATGATAAATAATTTATTTAAATGCGATTTGCACTGAATACCCAGGTTCGTTTTATTTCTAAACACCTGTGTTGAATATCAAGTTTGTGAATTACGAAGAAACGACCCCAACACAGCTATATACAAATAAAAACCTTTCTTGATTCGATGTCACTAGCAGAGGTTAGAGTATGGGATAGCATCATATGCAACATCATGGTAGGGAGAGTTTACTTTAACAGCAACCTTCATGCTGTCAGCTAGATATCTTACCCACCGAGCTATTCTGATATATGTGAATACTCTTAAATTAACGCTAATAAATAGATTAATTTCATTGTGTAACATGTTTGAAAATTGTCATTAGCTTCTTTAAGAGGCAGCCAGAGACGCAAAAATACTTCCATTATGTTCACATGCAAATTGTGCATGTGAATACAATTATATTGAAAGTACACTTCCTAATATGTCTTCGTTTTTAGGGACAGACATGCACAGACAGAGAGGTGTTCTCCTTGATTACATATATATATATATATATATATATATATATATATATTTCATTCTTAATATCAAAATTTGCTAAAATTTTGTGAATAGACATCATTTTTGGTCATTTACCTATGGTTTAAATTTCATTTGAATCAAAGGGAAAACAGTTTTCATTGGAGGGGGGACCCCCAGCGTTGAAGTGATATATTTCTTATATAGACCTTCACTGAGAGGTCAGTAGACCACATGCCAATTTTCAAGCAATTCTGTCCAGCGGTTTGGGTGAACATAAGACACAAAGATCAGGTGAACACACACACACACTTACTATTTTATATATATAGATTATCATTATAGCTGCCCCTCATCGGTGAGGATAGCGATCGTATTCTGGTTCAAAACCAGACATAAACAGATGCCTGCGCATGGATTTTGTTTTTTCAAGTGCACGCTATTTCACACGCCAGAATGCACACCTTTCTTGACAAATCTATATCCAATAGCAAGAAGATAATATAAGAGTCAAATGACAGGGGGAGATAATTCAAAATGTTTCCCCAGGATTTATCTAAAAATGGATTTTAACGCTCTGAACTTGAAGATATTTTGAGATAATGACAAAATAATAGACTTCTTGCAAGCGGGCAGATTCATTTCAGGTGCGGAATTTTTTTCAATAAATCTTTTTTACTTTTTATTGGTACCGAATACCATAAAGCGTTATGATTGTTTGATTCCGAAACTATCCTTTTACGTATATATATATATATATATATATATATATATATATATATATATATATATATATATATATATATATATTACTTTACTTTACTTTAAGTTAATTGAAAAGCATAACAGTAAAATCCATTTGAAGATAAATCCTGGGGAAACACCTTGAATTATCTCCCCCTTCTCATTTGACTCTTCAAAATTGAAGATAGAATTTTTTGTTTCGGCCCTGTAATACAGAAACACCAAGTAATTAACGGACAGGGGCGTCTCTTATATTATTTTATGGATAAACATGGATTTTATTTTATCATTTATTTCCACAGTTCAGCATGAGATATGACGTTTACATTTCGTACAGTCAGCCAGATGAGAAGAAGGCCGAAGTCCTTGCATCTAATTTGTTGCAAGCAAATAAGCAACTGTCAATTTTCTATAAGCCCAAAACGAAGACAACAAAGGCCTGGCCCGAGGAAGCCATGCTCAAGATATACGGATGTAAAATGTAAGTTAACATTTTTCCTTAAAACACGAACAAAATTCAAATTCACATAAAATGACCTCTTGATCATCATTCTAAATATTTTAGTTTTTTAAGAAATGTCTATGCTGATTTTTAAATCGCATAAATGATCGAATACTTATCCCTCACAATTTTTTTAATTCGTAAGTCACTGACAACTTCCGGTTTTTTATTGATAACTTCAGTTTCTCAATTTATAAGCAACTTCTGATTTTCAATTATTACAGATTGACGACTTCCGGTTCTCAATTTATTATTGACACACGACTTCCGGTTCTCAATTCATGTGACTCATTGTTTCCAGTTCAAAATTTATAAATGACGCATGGCTTCCTGTTCTCATTTTATTTTATAAATCACTGAAAACTTCCGGTTCTTAATTTATTAATGATTGGTAATTTCTTTTATTGGTAATGGTAAAGATCGACGGTGGAAACAGTTTCTTCAAAAATTCGAATAAAATTAGAGTATAGGCGATAATATATATATATATATATATATATATATATATATATATATATATATATATAGATAGATAGATAGATAGATAGATAGAGAGAGAGAGAGAGAGAGAGAGAGAGAGAGAGAGAGTGTGTGTGTGTCAGGTTGTATATGAAAAGAAATCAAATAAAGTGCTCGATCATATAAGAGAGCTAATATAATTTATTTAGATACTGTATATTACATATTTCAGCAATGTACCGCGGTTTCATCCAAAAGGGCAGATTTAGACATCTTTAGTAAATCTCCGTGCTCGGTGGAATCATCGGCAAGCTGAAATGATTGTAGACACGCCTGACAGGGAATGGCGTCAACAATGACAGAAAATTGTTGACGCCATTCCCTGTCAGGCGTGTCTACAATCATTTCAGCTTGCCGATGATTCCACTGGGCACGGAGATTTACTAAAGATGTCTAAATCTGCCCTTTTGGATGAAACCGCGGTACATTGCTGAAATATGTAATATACAGTATCTAAATAAATTATATATATATATATATATATATATATATATATATATATATATATATATATATATATATATATATTTTGATTTTATTCCATTAGTTGCGACAAAACAAGTTTTGTTTCATTGGCGCGAATAGCGACCAACTCATCGGGCCGGCGAAAGGAATTCAAAAGGCTTTGAATTCCTTTCGCCGGCCCGATGAGTTGGTCGCTATTCGCGCCAATGAAACAAAACTTGTTTTGTCGCAACTAATGGAATAAAATCAAAAAATATATATTTTGCTCTGAATTTTCATTGAGCACTCTCATAAACCCGGTTTCAACTTCCTTCGGATTCATACCCCCTGGATATTTGTAACAAGTTAATTATATATATATATATATATATATATATATATATATATATATATATATATATATATATATATATATATATATATATATATATATATATATATATATATTAAGATTATGACATTAAGAAAGATTCAGAGTCAAAATCAATGTATTATTACGCAGTAATAGGGGGGAAAAGATGTTTAAATATTTTTTAGTCTTGAGCGATACCAAAAAAGAACATGGCGGCAATCCCGTAAGACTCCATTTTATGTAAATCACGATTCTTTGTAGCATATTTACACATTTCAAACGTGTTTTTCTTCCGATTAAATGCGTAATACTAAATAGATTTTAACTCTAAATGGTTCCTCATTTAATAATATTTAAAAAAACAACAACATAAAATATTTTTATGGCGTATACATAACTTTTATCGCATTGTGTTCACACCGTCCATCTTTACTTTTATCATTTTACTTATAGGTTAACATGTATCCCAATCCTATGATAAGACTTCCCGTTCTCTATTTATAAATGGCTTACCACTTCCGGTTCTCATTTTATAAGTGACTGAAAACTTCCTGTTATATCCACATATTTTACCCCATAAAACATAAAAAAGGAACAGGGGACTTGTTGACACATGTTCCTATACGCATAGGGAAAAGGGGTGCAGGCGGGAAACACCATGTCAAAGGGGGTCAACAGGAAGTTCGACAGACAGGCTTTCATAATTTAGCCCACGCATTTGCGGGGGCGGAGGATTCAACCAATCAAATGGGAGAATACTGTTGCTATGCAGAGGAGAGGCCAGGAGAGCGGGAAAATCAAGACGAGAAGAAACTCGTGGAGAAGGTCGTTGAGCAGCGTTGAGAGCGGGCGTCTAGTAGATTGGCAGCTCACCCAGCTGTCATATCGAACAATTTATCCCCGCACACAAAATCAAAAATAGGAAAAGTGGAATTCGAAAATTACCGGCTAAGAAATACAGCGACGTTTAATACTGCTGTCTACCGGACACCAAAAGAAAAAACCTGGTCCAACAAAATTGACTACGACAGACCAGTCAATTATATTACCTCTCCGAAGTCGAGATTACGTATATCTCGGGACCCTAAAAACAGCTCGTTAAGAACGGACCACAGAATCTAAAATTCTGTTAAAATATCCTTCCCTCCGCCGTCAAACCAAAAAGGTATGTGTTTACGACATAAGGACAAAAAAAAAACATATTAATTCGTCCTAAAATTGAACTTTCATATTGTTACATATTGTCGTGTTAAATGATATCATTCAATCGTTCCCCGCGATTTTAACACATTTACCTTCATATCTCGATCTCCCGTGGGAGGAGAAGGATTTCTCATTTGTTTTCCTCGAATTACGTAAAGAAAAAGACTTTCCTATTTTCATTTTCCATAAAGGCTATAAGCCTTCTTAATTGCTATATTTGGACTTTTAATTCTTATCCTGACTTATCAACTTTCTCGGAATAACTAAACCAGCCTCTTATAAAGAACTCCGTTTGTGCGGAAAGAATATTAGTTGATCTTTTGAAAAATAAATACTTGTTATGTATTGTTAATTTGTCTTGATTATAATTTGTGATACGATGTGTTATTCATTTTTATGGAGTACGGGTTGTTTTCCTTTCATCGGGTTTTCAACCTTTTCACATTCTTACATTCGTGGCTGAATTACGTTTATGTAACGTTCAGTGTCCTAGTACCACAATTATAACATTCCGGTTCTTAATTTATACATTTATTAATGATTGGCAACTTCTTTCAATATAACCGCGTCCGTCAGTTTCCTCATGGAAAACATGTGTAAAAAAAACAAAAAAGAAAAAGAAAATGTGTATCCATAAATGTAGGCATATTAACAATTAATTATAAGTTTAGGTTTCCGAACCTTTTATTGTTTTTTAAACTAAAATTATGGCAATACTTGCCCTGCATCCGGGTGCTGATAACTAATACTAAACAGTCTATTTTTTTGGTTTTGCTTTCAGATTCATCCCGATTTTTACGAGTTATTTTATGAAAGACAAAGATTGTTTAGATGAGTTTTTCACAGCTATCTGCTACACAAATGAAATCAAGGATCTCAAACTGATGCCTTTATGCATGGAAACCTTACCAAATTTACCGCTTGTATTCAGGAGTTATCCGTGCACGGATTGCAAGTACGTTATATTTCCTTTCACGCTCATTTCGGTCTTGGAACAATTCTGCTGATTCGGTACTTGTTCGTCTTTTACCATAGTCCGTTTTTCACAACTTTTTACTCACTATTGTTTTGTTCTTTTTTCGGTGTACACTTACCTATCAGGCTGCTAGAGAATTCCGGGGTTTGGGGAATTTTTTTTCAAATATTTTACATTTTAGGACGGAGGATCAGTTTTCAATGTAAAGTCAATGTAGACTGATCCCCCTCTTTTTGACCATCTCAATTTTAAAAAAAAATCTTTTTTGGTGTACAATTACCTATCATTTCGATAGAGAATTCCGGGGGTTTTGGAATAAAATTAAAAAAAATTAGATTTTAAGACGGGGGATCAGCTTTCAATGTAAATTCAACGTAGACTGATCCCCCTCTTTTTGACCATCTCAAATTTTTTTTTCTTCTGCTTACAATTACCTATCATAGGTAAGTGTACACCGAAAAAAGAACAAAAAAATGGTTAGTAAAAACTTGTGAAAAACGGACTATGGTAAAAGACGAAGACTGATCCCCCTCCTAAAATCTCAAAAATTTGAAAAATATTTCTCAAAACCCGGAATTCTCTCGCGACATGATAGGTAATTGTAAACAGAAGAAGAATTTTAAATATTTGAAATGGTCAAAAAGAGAGGGATCAGTCTACGTTGAATTTACATTGAAAACTGATCCCCGGTCTTAAAATCTAAATCTTTTGAAATTTGTTTCCAAAAACTCCGGAATTCTTTATCGACATAATAGGTGATTGTAAGCAGAAGTAGAATTTTAAAATTTGAGATGGTCAAAAAGAGGGGGATCAGTCTACGTTGAATTTACATTGGAAACTGATCCCCCACCCTAAAATGTAAAATATTTGAAAGATTTTTCCAAAAACCTCGGAATTCTCTAGCAGCCTGACAGGTAAATGTACCCCGAAAAAAGAACAAAAAGACGGTCAGTAAAAAGTTGTGAAAAACGGACTATGGTAAAAGACGAACAAGTACCGCTGATTCTTATGTAAAATAGGTTAAATAATATTACTACTTGATGTGATATTACTATTACCGACATAAATTTTTTTTTTAAATACAGTTGTAAAATTAATCAAAATATATTTATGTTGATTTACCTACTCATTTGTGAGCTATTTGCGTTGAAAAAAAATTTAATAACAGATATAAGCATGTTAAGTTATCGTAAATATATAGAAGTAGTAATCACTACTACACAACGGCAACAACAACAACAACAACCAACAGCAGCAGCCGCCATTAACTATGTTTGAGATATCTACTTGACTTGTAAGTTTGGTGCTGATTGGAGCAAACACGTAATTTCGATTCTGATTCAACCAATAATAAACAAGCTCTTATGCGACCAGAGCACTGGTCCCCGAAGGTTATATAAGGGAGTGTACCAACGCTATTCGACCTCTTTAGCTTCGAGAAGGCCCCTACTGTGTAACTAATCCATGTCGCTCAGTTCGACCACAAAACTCCTCTCTTGGGGGAACCACCAAACTCACTGTTAGTCACATGTACAATATCTGCGTCATTGACATGTCTGTATAAATAAAAGTAATCATATATATAAAAGCTCTATTTGATATTGAGCACTTTTTATAAGCCCGGTTGTAATTCTGTGAATTTTTATCCTGTGGATGTTTACTTTATCTGGATTATTAATACACACACACAGACACACACACACACACACACACACACACACACACATATATATATATATATATATATATATATATATATATATATATATATATATAGTCTTGGAAGTTTCTCAACCATTAAAACTATATTTAAAAAAAAAAAAAAAAAAAAACCTTAAGTCCCAAGTCGTTCAGTGGAAAATCACTCATGTAGGTCAATTTAACTTTTTCAGTTATTATATTAGTTTGCTTGTAACATTATTTAAGGGATCATCAGTTGTTTACCATGAAAAACTGTTTCGGGAATATATATATATGATTATTTTTTATTTACACAGACATGTACAAAATCTGCAACACTGGCATGTTTAAAGATATAAAAAATAAATAAAATAATAATTAAAGAATTAAATAATGAATTAAAATTTAAAATATTAAAAGGTAAATAAATAGAACAAAAATTTTTTAAAAGTAAATAAAAATTAAAAATTAAAATAAAAAATAAAATAAAAATAAAAAAGTTAAATAAAAATGAAAAATAAAGATAAAAAAGTTAAATAAAAATAAAAATAAAAAAGTTAAATAAAAATAAAATATAAATAAAAATAAAATTTTTTAATAAAAATAAGAAATTTAAATAAAAACTAATAAAGTTAAATCAAAATAAAATAGCAATAAAAATAAAAAATTTAAATAAACATAAAAAATTTAAATAAAAAATAAAAAAGCTAAATAAAAAAAAAAAATAAAAGAATTAAATAAAAATGAAAAATAAAATTTTTAAAGTTAAATAAAATTAAAATAAAAAATAAAATAAAAAAGCTAAATAAAAAAAAAGAATTAAATAAAAATAAAAAATAAAAATGATGTAGATAGTGCAAACTCTTAAGTAACGTTTTATTTATTTATTATTATTTTTTTTTCAGGTTGGCCAGATATGAGAATTTGCCAGCTAAATTGTCGCCGGTGTGCGAAGAAATGACAACATATTTGAACACGTGCAGTCTGAAGAGAGCGAAACAAATCGCGGTACATCAAAGGCCATGTGATATCTACATTTCCTATCCCGATGAATATCGGAAAGAAGTGGAAACTGCCTACAAGATACTCAAGGGCGACAATCCAGATTTAAATATCTTTTATGACAAAATAGGGCTGAAAAGCGGTAAGAAGAGACGTTCGTTTTCCTTATTTACCACATCACTCAATAAATACTGGGCCTGTCATATAGCTGGCGCCACTAACAAAATATATGATTTTTATAAAATACTAACCTTCAAATGGCAAGTGTCTAAATTTGAGCATAATCGGATTATTAGTTTATAAATTACAGTTATTTAAGTTGCCAATTTTCAAAACAAAATTGAAAAATCTGAATTTCATGTGGCGTAATGGTTAGAGTGTTTGCTAATGGGCTGTTAGACCAAGGTTCAATCCTCGGTCAAGTCATACCAAATGTTACTTGATGCCCTCTTGCTAAACACTCATAAGGTGTGTAATCGTGAGAAAGGAGTGGTGCCCTCCCCTACACCTCGGTGTTGTAGCTAATTGTTGTGATGGGATACCGGACTCCCCTCAGTCACTAAATAAATACGACTACGAACAGTAGTGGGGTTCGATTGTATTCTGTTAAATCCTATTGGATTACCTGTAGTTACTATTGTTTGTACAAGATTTTATTGTTTCGTTTCAGGCAATAACTGGACGCATTCCATTTACAAAGTTCTTGAAGAAATCCGATGCTGCATCGTTCTGGTCACTTCTGACTATTTCAAGTCGGTCAAGTGTAAGGAAGAATTTAACATTGCTGTGGCGCAGCGACTATTCGAAGATCGCGTAAGTTCCAATTGAGTTTTATTCTTAAACATTTTCTTCATCTGAATATAACAATAATAAATAAATGTCTTATCTTAACACTTTACTGCAGTTTCATGGGACATCCAATCCCTAGAATTGTATTAATAACATTCTTAATCATCCTCGGAGTCCTCTTTCTTCTAACAAACAAAGTTATCTTGTGGAATTCTCGCAATCAGACCTAGATAGCATTTCATATGCCAAATCGAAATTTTATTTTGCATGCACAAGATTTTTTAAATCCATATTAAAAAGTAATTCCAATCTATTTCATCGATTATATACTATATCCGGCCATATATATCCTTCAGTAAGAGAAAGTTCACAAGGAAAACCGCTATTTTTCCATAGATAGTCATCTACATTCATTGGCCAATCACATTGCTGCATTTGTTACGAATAAAATTAAACATTGTTGTGGCACAGTGACTATTTGAAGACCATGTAAGTCCAAACCGAGTTTTATTCTTAAATATTCTCTTCATCTGAATATAACAAAGCCGTTAATCAAGGACGACGTTAAGATTGGATAGTAGAGTCCAACAGCACATTCCGAGTAGGATCAGGAATGGAACCTTCCGATCAACGGACTTCAAAACAACACATACGGGTCTTCCATTACAAACCATTTACTTAAAAACCCGCCGTGCGCTAGGAATTTTAGCATGGACTCCTTCACCATTCTCAATCATGCTCACTCGTTATACCATCTCAAAATTTTGGAGACGATCCACGTTCGTCTTAAACATCCCTCCCTTTGCAAGCAAAGAGAATGTCTATTGGGACTAGATGTGATCAGTCTCTAAGATTCATCCTCCATTGTACATATAACATAACGCTATTTTATTTTCTGTACTCTCTCTTTTCACCCCGTTTTTTTTTTTTAAATCCCTTGTTTTTTTGTTTTTTTAAATCCCTCGATACAGCCTTTGTTAAAAGAGGGCGAAACCAGTCGGCTGGCATTTTTTTCTCTTGATTAACTTTTAATCATGAACGATAGAATTCGTCTTCCCTTCATGCTTGCAATAATATATATATATATATATATATATATATATATATAGAGAGAGAGAGAGAGAGAGAGAGAGAGAGAGAGAGATTTTTCACCTATAAAATAGATCATTCAGTGAAGACCGGGGTTGTTCCAATAAAAACAAGCTCGATGATACTCGATTACAGAGTACAGAGCATTTATATGTGATTTTATGAAGGCTTACCAAAGCATTCCTTTCAGGACACCAATGATCACCATTAAAGATATTTTTTCTTACAAATATTATTTATTCAAATTAAATGTTTTTTCCTACACGTGTTTCACTACCAAGCAGTTACTTGCTTGGCAGATCATCAAGGAAATTAAATGTGTGGAATACTGGTTTCAACTGCCGACAATACACAATGTTGCGTTGCAATAGTTGAGGTCACTTAAGAAGAGAAGAGGAAAAAAATGAAAATAATAAAAATAAAAGTTAAAATTAAAAAACAAGGAAGAACAACGATAAAAAAAAGAAAGTCCTAGAAAAAGTCTTAGAAAAGTTGCTCGTGCATTATTTCTTCCACCAAGCCAACAAGCAAATAATTGGTCCCAAATACATTAAAAAAACAAAAAAACAGAACAATGTGCGATAATACACTTTCACGTCTGCCGGCACAATGATGAATAAATCCCCCCCCCACTAAAAAAAACAAAAGAACTAAATCATTCAAGATACCGCTCACAAGTTACCATTCCAATCCAATGATAGTATGGGAATTCTAAATCCAACTTCTCACAAGGAAAAATCAACGTAAATGTTCGTCCGGTTTCGAAGAGCCTTATTTCAATGGTTGATTTCTTACCCTTCGAAACAAACACACGACGAGTTGAACGTCAATCTCGCAGAAAACTCCTTTATATTAAGAAAAAATCTTAATTAGTAGATAGAAACTATTTATTCAAAATACTGTTTCTAAAAATAATTATTATTAAACTTATTCTTTATAGAAATTAATTATCTAGTGTCTGGGACGTCATTTTACATTTTGGGAAAATATCCTTCATTTAATTAACTGCCGAATTATTATCGTTTTGTTGTTTAACGAAGCGAAAAAAGCCTATCCCGCAGAATTTGTTTTTAAAAGATTATTCATATATCAAAAATAAAATGTTATTATAAAAAAGCTTTCTACAAAAATCTAGTTATTATTTTAAATAATTTAAAATATTTCCTTAACGGCTGTGTCTGTTTGCAACTCTCTGTGGAGAATATTATTCTATATTCCATAAATAAATATTACTACGGAATATCGTTATCAGAAATCTATTTTCTATTTTGAAAAAACCTATTTTAATGGACGGGGTTATTTTTTGCCAACTTTACGGGAAAATCTCACTCTAACTCGTTAAATGACAGGAGACTTTGTTATTACTAATTTAAAATCCCGTACAAAATACTTTTTATAAAAATCCAATTGTTTCTACTTTTAGAAATTAAGTCCGTGTCGGCATGCATGTTTTTTAAATTATTTTTTCCTTAATTATTTTTCCCCATTCCTGCCACCCATTGTTTTATTTAATTTAATCTAATTAAAAACTAATTTAATTTAATTTAACCTAATTTAATTAAATAGTGATAGCATCCAGGTTGCTATTTCTTATTTTTCACTTAAAATTACTTGAAATTCCCAATGCATTTCGTATAACATATCTATTTCTGAGAATAAATTGTGATTTATTATTTATTATTCCACTATCTTATTATGTAACAAAATTTCCCCCCTCTATTCTGCTGAATAAGTATTTACTATAGTTAACTATCAATGGGCCTTATTCCGATAGAATATTCCTACCTTATCACCCCCAACCTAAGTCCCGAGCCTCCGCTAATAATTGAATCAAGGCATATCTTAGCATAAGTACGTGTTACTAATTCTCATCCTCTATATTATACACTAATTATTGCCCCAGATTGCCTCAGGAAGGGTCCATCCTGCCTATCTCTGCTGTAAGTTTATACTTCCCCCCAATTCCCCTCCTATCCAGGTTTTAGGCTTGATAACAGGTAACGGTTTCTATGCAGACAGCATTGTAGTATTTCCTGCCTAGCGTTCAGTAAATTATCTCTAGATGTCATGATGTGGTACGACTCCAATGCACATAGGTTGCATCTCTTCCTTTTCTTTCGGTTTCAAGCACAGAATGACTTAGCCATCCGGCTCTCTTCAGCTTCTGTTGTCCTCCTGTGCTTGAAACCGACGGTATGAATGTTGTACTAATTTTTCTGTACCAAAAAAATAAATAAATAAATATATATATATATATATATATATATATATATATATATAATTCTACTCGGTAATTTTTGCTAATTTTTCGTGTAGATAGCTATTTTTGCCTGACACATAAGTATATCAAAGAGTTTTCCGGTTAATTTATTTGGAACTGCGATTTTCATGTGTACCCTCATCTGTATAAGCACCATTAAAAGAATTGTTGGAAAATATTGGCAGCATTGGATAAGGATCTGTACAAGTGATTAAGCCGTAAACTACAAGAGTATATAATAAAAATATTGAAAAATACATTCATTTCGTCGTCAGGATGGGGGGGGGGGGTTATGCTGGTCATAGAAATTATTGTAAAATGGACCTGCCGAGCAGTGTTTATCAAACGAAACAAAACCATGTAAACCTGAACCGTTAGTATTGGCGAAAATGTTAAAATAATTTTATTTTCAGAAAATGAAATAGTTTTGATTGCAAGGTGCTCGACTGAGCTCCAATCTCTAGTTCCTTCTTGTAAAACACTCACAGCAAGAACTCGTATAAGCACCAGCGTTTTTCAATGCTAACTCTGATTTATTTGTTTTCAACAGAAGAAAAAAATGGCTGTGATTCCGGTCTGTATCTCTTACTTTTTTTTCATTCCTGAATGGTTTGGAAAATTCAGAATCATTGACGGACGAGGCGATCTTTATGAGCAGACGATAGAGCAGCTTTCTATCAAACTGAACCAAAGTTTCAAGTATAATACAATCCAGGACGATTTTGATTGGTTAATTCAAAAAGAGGTAAATCATTTCCACTGGTAAAAAAAAAAATAATGAATAAATAATTAATCTTCATTGGTCAAAAATAAATAAATAATAATTTTCATTGGTTAAAAAAAAATAATAAATAAATAATAATTTTCATTGGTTAAAAAAAATAAAAAATAAATAAATAATAATTTTTATTGGTTAAAAAAAATCAATAATTAATTTTCATTGGTCAAAAAAAAAAAAAATAATAATAATTTTCATTGGTCAAAAATAAATAAATAAATAAATAAATAAATAATTTTCATTGGTCAAAAAACAAGAACTAAATAATTACATGTTAGCATGTATTTGAACGACTTTTAGAAACTAACTTCCAAACTAACCATGTCTTTATTTCTCTCAAATCCAACCTTATCATTTCCGTGGCCTTCTCCGGCAAATTAACACTGCTTAGCTTACCTCAATTGTTCTACATCTACTAACCCAAGAACTCTCAGTTATTCTTTCAATGTGACCAAACTATCACAGTCTCCTGTTCTGCACATATCTCTCTATACTATCTAGATTTAATCTTCCTCTGAGTTTTTTTTATGGAAATCGCGCCAGACAAGGCATGAAGCCACTTGACGTAAGGAGCTAAAAATAAATACTACTTGAAGGTCAAAAACTAGCCAACGAAAACTGTTAGGTGGATAGATTCTGACACAGAAAACAGCAATTCTTCCCCCTTTATCAGAAACATCGCTCATGGAATGTGAGGACTAAAGGACAAAATAAGGGAAGCAAGAGTTACAAGACTGCCAAAAGTAAATTCAAGGTCCACTTTCTACTTGCCTTGAAAAAGGTTGAAAGAGGGGATTTAAAGTTCATCAGGGAAGAGATTTCACTCCGACTCCAAAGGGACCGCTAAAAGTAAATGTCACGGAATTAAATAAAATTAATTCCAGTTGTTGCCTCAGAAAAAAACCCTCTGCTCTTTGTTCGCTCAACGTTTTCTTTCTTTTCTCCTCCTTTCTCCTCTTTTCTTTCCTTTCTCTCCTTTCTCCTCTCATCTTTCCTTTCTCTCCTTTCTCCTCTTTTCTTTTCTTTCTCTCCTTTCTCCTCTTTTCTTTCCTTTCTCTCCTTTCTCCTCTTTTCTTTTCTTTCTCTCCTTTCTCTTCTTTTCTTTCCTTTCTCTCATTTCTCCTCTTTCCTTTCTCTCCTTTCTCTTCTTTTCTTTCCTTTCTCTCCTTTCTCTTCTCATCTTTTCTTTCTCTCCTTTCTCCGCTTTTCTTTCCTTTCTCTCCTTTCTCCTCTCATCTTTCCTTTCTCTCCTTTCTCCTCTTTTCTTTTCTTTCTCTCCTTTCTCCTCTCATCTTTCCTTTCTCTCCTTTCTCCTCTTTTCTTTTCTTTCTCTCCTTTCTCTTCTTTTCTTTTCTTTCTCTCCTTTCTCCTCTTTTCTTTCCTTTCTCTCCTTTCTCCTCTTTTCTTTTCTTTCTCTCCTTTCTCTTCCTTTCTTTCCTTTCTCTCCTTTCTCTTCTTTTCTTTCTCTCCTTTCTCCTCTTTTCTTTCCTTTCTTTCCTTTTCTTTCCTTTCTCTCCTTTCTCCTCTTTTCTTTCCTTTCTTACCTTTCTCCTCTCATCTTTCCTTTCTCTCCTTTCTCCGCTTTTCTTTCCTTTCTCTCCTTTCTCCTCTTTTCTTTCCTTTCTCCTCTTTTCTTTTCTTTCTCTCCTTTCTCCTCTTTACTTTCTTTTCTCTCCTTTCTCCTCTTTTCTTTCCTTTCTCTCCTTTCTCCTCTTTTCTTTTCTTTTTCTCCCAACTCCCTTTTACAACCTCAAGTTTAGAAACGAATTGCCGACGACAAATGCGATTTGTGTTCCTTTTTTTATTGAGTTAAAAACCAACTTGATCTGCATAACTACACATGGATTTGCTGTCCCGGATGTAACAATTAACAAAAATTAAGCCGGTATTTGTAATCCATCGAGCAGTGTTCGAATCCTCATTCGGCCGACAATTCAAACATTTCGTGAACTTTTAAATTGGACATCAGGCAAAGACGGGCTCTTTTATGGCGGGGATGAGGCAAGTCGTGGCCACTTCCACCGCTCGATCCTGGTTCAAGATCATCACGTTCGTCACAGAGTTTACAAGAGTTAAGCCTGTCTTTAACACTCACGTTACATAATCATCGTATCATTCTCATATCATTTCTCTCCATGCAACGCATGTCCTCAACCCTCACTGAAATTATTGAAATATTAAACTGTACTTACTGAATAAATTCAGGTCTTCTAATGTCGTCATTGTCTCTAGAACGTCTCTAATGTTTTAATAATGTCGATGCATTTCCATCTTTAGTTTTTATCTCTTTGCGAACTTTGTAAATGAAAGATCAAACGACTTTAAAAAATAGTTCTATTCCTAAACTACTATATTTTTTTTATTTACGCATATTCATACGATAGCGTGTGTGTTATTTTGTGTGTCACGCTTACATCAAAAGGAACGAACGGTCTATTGGTTGTCGGTCCTGTGCAGTTCTAGAAGGTGCACCCTCCTAGGCTTCGCCTCCCCTCTTTGGGGAGGAGTAAGTTTATTGCTTACTGTCTGAGGCGCCCATACCGGGGAATGCCGACGGGGCTGCCCAGGCAATTTTTAATGGCCAGAGTGCTCACCTCTCGGGCGCTGGCTTTTCAAACCCCACTTTCCCGACCCGACCTTGGGTCACATCTTACCTTGTGGGAGTAAGATAAAACTGACCTTGTGCCTAACTCCTGGAGAGGAGTAAATAAATACCCATGAATTGGAGCCAAATCTATATATTAATCAGATAGCGCGTGTGTCCATGTGTCACGCTTACATCAAAAGCTCTGCACATGCGTGCCTGACCTAGATTTGGAAAATCATTCAAGTCACCTAATTTTCGTAATATTCTCAAGTATTTCTCTTTGGCGCAACGGTTAGCGACGTAGGATTGTTACGTCGGTTTTTGACGTCGGCCCGACTGGTTAATAGTCCGAGTCCCACCAACTTCTAAGATTTTTTTCTACATCGAAGAGGTGGGGAGGGAGGGGAAGATCGGGAGGCACATATTAATACGATAGCGTGTGTTATTTTGTGTGTCACGCTTACATCACAAGCAACGACCTTCCGAATCTTTGTATGCTACTCATGAATTGGAGCCAAATTTAATTTAATCTAAAGCATTTACAAAGTAAGGTTTAGTCGTCGAAATATTACCTTCACTAGAAATATTGTATATAAAGAAGTTTTGTATTTTGTTTCATGTATTGTTCATTTTTTAAAATAAACATACAAGTCAAATCTTATATTTTATTCAAACATGTATAGGTTAGGAACAAGATAATGCTCCGATGAATTGGCTACTCTGGTGCCCCCTCGACTTAAATTCACTAGACCAACACGACAATCAACTAAATCTCTCTCATTCACTGTGGAGGTCCCCAGATGCCGGAGAGCCTTCTACTCAAATAGCTTCTTTCCTCGTGCTGCTGACCTCTGGAACTCCCTCCGTGCCCCCTGTTTTCCCGACAGTACTGACATGCAGAAATTTAAAACTAATGTAAACAGACATCTCGCTGCGCAGATCCCAATTTAGGTTGACCCCCCCCCCCCCCCCCCCCAACTTCTACCCCTTTTCTTTTTTCTCAGTAGCCCCTTACGTCTACAGTGGTGGCCTGCCTTGTTTGGGGTGAACTATGTAAAAAAAAATAATTTTTTTTTAAATAAATAAAAAATTAGTATTGCAAACATCATTTCGTGTAATTTACACAGGTTCCGCTAGTCTATATTATTGTAATAGTTTTTTTTTTTTTTTTTTTTTTTTAGCTGGACAGTAATAGGTGTTTAAAGGCAGAACTTCGTCGTTACAGAGAAGAGCAGTTCTGTGAACGTTTTTTCGAGCAGCACGCCATGGTTATATCAAAGATGAAACTTGGGAGTTTTGCGAGTCCTTGCAACGTTCTTGTTTGTTTCAGCAACTACGACCGGCGGATCGCTGGTTTGTTCGTCGACATCCTCCTGAAGGAGATGCCCTTGGTCAATGTGATGCTACTCAACAAACCCGACAAGGATTCGTTTGATCAGCTGGAAAAGGCGGACCACATCGTTATGTTTGTCTGCGAGGATTACCTCATGTCGCCGAAGGGGCTTGAAATCCTGTCGCGCTGCCTGAGACGGCAGCGGAAATCCAACCGACGGATGCTGCACTTTGCCTGTACTAGTATAATTCCGTCGTGTCTCTCGTACCTTCAGATTTTACCCTACAGCATTGTTTTCAGCGACCAAATCTGGGGCGACTTGCGGAAACGATATCCCAACAAGGAAGATATGAAAGTTAACGTGAAGGGGGTCAACGGAAAGTTCACCTGTGAAAGATTTGAATACATGGCCCTTGAAAAACTGGTCCAGGATATTATGCATTCCGAACGATTCGGGTGAGTAAAAAGGGGCCACATTTAATCATTGGGGTCCATCGAAAAATTATTTTGCGTTATCGCAACAGTTGTTTACCATTGATTTATCACTGGCAACGACCGTTGGCTTTCTCTGGAAAAATTATTTTGCGTTATCGCAACAGTTGTTTACCATTGATTTATCACTGGCAACGACCGTTGGCCTTCTCTGGAGTTTGAGTGGCAACAAGCCTCCCCAAGGTGCGATTAATCTGTGCACCCTTCCAGTGGAAGTCTGCTTAGTGCTATTCCTCCTTGGTCTTTCCATCCTTGACCCTTCACGACCACAATTTTTTTTGTTCTGAGATTTTCAGTGCCCCGTTTGAGGGAGCTAGATTCTCCCCCATTAAACTCAAGTATACATCATAAGACAGTCATAATGGTAGCCATTTACATACTCATAAATTAATTTTAAAAAAAAAATAATTAAAACTACGACTTTAAACAAGACCACTCTCATTAACCCCGACAGTAACCCTAAATCCGGGCTTATCACCATTGGGAATGCCAAAATTGGTCGAAATCCTAAATTCATCTTTGCCTCATAATTCAGTGAAACCCTTGCAGAAACATTGAAATTCTGCATATATATATATATATATATATATATATATATATATATATATATATATATATATATATATATATATATATATAGATGATGATGATGATGATGATGATGATGATGATGATGATATATAGGAGACAAAGTTTATTTGGTTGGATCAGGAATTCTGTTCTGTTGGTCTGAACACATCTCTGGCGGTTGATTCTTTCAGAAGTTGTTGTCTAGCTGGATCGTTGTCAATTACAATTAAACAACTCGTAGAGAGAACAGAGAGAGAGAGAGAGAGAATATCAGCTTGATTCTAGCTAATATTTTAATATTTCATTTTATAAATCCTTCCATATTCATCGGGTATAATTGAAAAAGCTCCTGCCAGCCCATCGTCACATGGTCTCCTTAGTTCCATTTAAGTCTTCAATCTACTCTATTCCCACGGATGCCAAATTTAACCTTTGAACTTTTGACAGTTTATTTCTATCCCAGGCCATTTAATATCTTATATAAATAGGGATTTTGTCCGTCCGTCTCTGTCCGTCACAATTTTTGGCATCGGAAAATAGGCACAATTTTTTCCGATTCCGATACCCCAAAAAGTTTTGATTTTTCCGATTCCCGATTAATCGTCCCAATTAGAAATAGAAGTAGAAATTGAAAATATTGCATCAATAGTAAATAATAAATTCCCAACAAATAAATCGAACGCCATGACTGGAAATCGAAACCGAAACCTTGAGATCTTCAGTCTGACATTCTACCAACTGAGCTATTTGTACTTTTTTATAATTGGATCTTTAAAACATTCCCTTAACAAAATAATTATAGCTTTTGTGTAACGTCATAGATTTATCATTTTCATGTCATGTTTCAAAACATGAATTCAAACATAAGCGATAATAAAAATAAATAAATGGGTAAAGTTAAACTTAAATTATTTAAATCATCCAAAACAATTTATTTAGTTTTAAATATGTATTGTATGTAGTTTTTTCACAATTATATAATTCTAGACAAATAAATAAGAACACCGTCTTGCAGACAGCGAGCGAGAAGGGGGTGACTCGGTAGCCTAGGAAATATATGCAACCGGAGGGAGTATATTTTTGCTAGTATAACAAAAATAATTTCCATGCCCCGAAGAAAAGATCTTGATGAAAATAGTTATATACTAACCCATTTAGCGTAATGGTTAGCGCGTTCGTTAATGATGGGAGATCATGGTTCTATCCTAGTTCAAGTCATACCAAAGACTACAAAGAAATCTACCTTATGCCCCTCCCTTGCTAAATACTCAGGTTAGGATCAAGGGTAAGTGGAGAAATCCAGAGAAAGGAGTGACGCCCTCCCCTACATCTCGGTGCAGTAGCCAATGAAAAGGGAGCCTTCGAGTTTCCGTCGACTATGGTTGACCAAAAAAACACAGTCTCTTCGATAACACCAGAAGATCATTGATCTTCGGTTACGTCGTAAGACTTCGACCATGGAAAAAAAAAGAAGAAAAAGAAAAAAAAGGGAATTATTTTCTGTATTACCATGAATAGGGTTTTATAAAACCGAAAATTTGGATTAAAAAAAAAAAATTATTTAATAAATATTTCATTTATTTGACAAAATCTCGCGTCAAGTTGTCTGGTTTCTAAAATTTCAAAGTTTACTTAACTTTACATTTTATCACAGACAACTTATTCTTCCGTTCTAATCGTCATCTGTTGACTCTCTCTTTCTTTCTCTGACAATTGTTTCAAGCCTTATTGTTTGTTTGTTTTTTTCTCATCTAACAGCACCTGTTATTTGTGGCATGTATATCGTACAGTAATGTTTTCCATTTTAGCTAAAATGCTTTTTTAATGTCTTGAAATGAACTGCTAACTTCACTTAAATTTTTGTGTGCCATGTGTGCTGCGACTGAAATCTCAGGTTGCATCCAGTGTCCGAGTTACAGTGTGGAAGATTGAAAAGAAAGGCCGAGTCGATATTTGTTATTTTACATTAAATAAAACGTGTTTATCTTTACTTTTTGATGCAAAGTTTGGTTGAAATCCAATTTGTAGTTTCTATTTCTGAATCTATAATGGACATACAGACAGACAGACAGACAGACAGACAGACAAACACACCTTTTTATATTATCAGACTAGACCCTCGGGCCCAAATTCTAGTATCTATTATATATTAAATAGTTTTTAACGCCAATACGTAGTTAAAGCAAAATAAATTGTTTGAGACTATTAAAAGAATTTCCAACGCTATTGATAATGTTTAACCATTCATTTATTTATTTATTCTTATTATCAATTGTTTGAATTCATGTTTTGAAACATGATGTAAATCATAAATCTCTGACATCATGTCAAAGCTTGAATTATTTTGTTAAAGTAATGTTTTAAGATCTATTTAAGAGAAAATCTAAATAGTTCAGTTCGTAGAACATCAGACTGAAGATCTCAAGGTTTCGATTTCCGGTCATGGCATCCGCTTTATTTGCTGGGAATTTATTATTTAGTATTAATGCAATATTTTCCATTTCTAAAAGAAGTTAAGATTTTTCTAAAATAAATTGTGACGGACAGACAGACACACACACAGACAAAGAAAATGATCCTTATATTATGAGTGGACGAGTGAATTAATGGGATTTACATTTTATTTTCAGATGTATGTATCCTGACGAGTTAGAGAACATCATCCCTTTCTTAGACATCTCTCGAGAAAGAGTGGAATGGCTGCTCTTGGACGATGTAAGTACACCCTCTTTACTTCTTAACCTTGATTTTTATTATTTTTTTAGTTCATTTTTATAAATCCTTCCAGATTCGCTTCTAATCGGGTACTGTCTACAAATCTCTCACCTGTTTATCGTCACATGGCCACCTTACTTCTGTTTCCATCTTCCACATGTTATCTACCTTGCATTGACAATGTAAAGTTATCTCCCTTGTATTGAGATAGAAGAGTTCTATTCCTTCGGTGTAAGTTTCTTGAAATGATCTCCCTTGCTTGGTGTGATTATTGGCTGGAAAAACAAAGATGGTGGTTTGGACAAATGGCGTGTTTTCGTGACCGGATTTATGTGACGAGCGAACTAACACGTGTGATGAGAAATTATCTTGTTCAGCAAATGTTGAAACACATTTAAAAGAAAAATTGCTTCTTTTACAAAACAGCCACCTATTTTGCTAAATGAAGAGTCATCTGTTGAATGGAAGCAAGATGTCGGCATATGGTTTATATTTTTTTTTTATTTACTTTTTTTTTAACATAGTTCACCCCAAACAAGGCAGGCCACCACTGTAGATGTAAGAGAAAAAAGGGTGACGGGGGGGGGGGGGGGTCAACCTAAATTAGGAGCTGCGCAGCGAGATGTCTGTTTACATTAGTTTTAAATTTCTGCATGTTAGTAATGTCAGGAAAGCAGGGAGCAGGGAGGAAGCTCCAGAGTCCAGCAGCACGAGGAAAGAAGCTTTTGGAGTAGAAAGCTCTTCGGCATCTGGGGACCTTCACATTGTATGGATGGGATTTGGCAGATTGTCGTGTTGGTCTAGTGAATTTACGTCGTGGTGGTACCAGAGCAGCAAGCGACTCTAAAGAGAAACAGGGCCCAGCAGTATTTTTTTGAACTATTGTCAGGCCATGTAATATATAACAGAAATTATTTACATGCCTCAAAGAAAACATGTACATAAAAATAGTTATATACTAGCTGATGTAACCTTGATTATTGGTTGGTTGTTTTGTTTTACCTTTTCGGGTGTTTTAATGACGAATCCGGTTATTTTGGTAAAACTTTTTATGCTTCAAGTTTTATATATCTTCAAATATTTATTCATGGTGTTTGGTTTGGTTGTTTTGTAGAGGAACATTAATGTTTTTGTTTTTAGCTTTGCAGAACATGATTGAGTTTTGCAAAGGGAAAGGAAAAAAAAACAATAACATCAATGTTTGGTGCATTTTTGGTCAGGAAGCCAGTTTCTTCAGACAGCCTGATCTAGTAGCATTGGGAGACTCGATTATTGTCTGTTTAGCTAATTGTTACATCACTAACTACCTACGTACCTAGCTGTGGCTGGCTGTCAATTGTAACTACTTACCGTTCTTCATACCAATGTACCGATCTAACAATTTGAAAAGAGCATGCAATGTACCCAGACCAGTTCTAGGTACTTGTCCAGATTAGGACCCAAGTAAAAATCGACTTGGCGTCGATAGTTTCCGAATGTTTGCGTAGATGGGTGGAATATGCCGAATGAAAAATCGGGTGCCTGCATTCAAAAAATCCAAAACGAGGCTGGATGTATGACTAAAAAAATGTTTTGTTTTTTTTGCACGTAAAATTTTTTTTTAAGAAAAATATCACTGAACAAGTGTTAAAACGGTGTTAGGGTTGGTGGTTAGGGTTAGGGTTCGTTAAAATTCATGGTACTTATGCAGATTAGGACCCAAGCTGACCCTTACCGATGCCAAGTTGATTTTAGCTTGGTCCTAATCTGCATAAGCACCAAATTCATTATCGCTTTGAACAATTTTTTATTTCCAATTAGTGAATTTCATGATTCAATCAATTAACATGTTAACTTGTCATCTACTTATTTTCTCGCATTCTGATTGGATAAGCGCGACAGCATTCTCCAGACGTCTACGTAAACATCCGGAAACTATCAATGCCAAGTCGATTTTAGCTTAGGTCCTAATCCGGACAAGTACCCAGTTCTATCCAAGTTCATCGCAAAGTTACGGAGTCGGAAGGTATAAAGTCTGAATCCGACTCCTAAAAGTCCAAAATATCCGACTCAGACTCCTTATTTTAAAGTCTTCCAATAGTCAAACTTTGGAGATTCAAAAATCTGACTCGGACTCTTTATAAAACCTCCAACTTCCTCCGACTCTGCACTCCTGGTCACTAGGACCAACTTCGGAGAATTCAAACTTCATACAGCAATCACGTTGTTTAGTACTTGGTGTTTGTGACTTTTTAACCTCTTCATCTAATAAGAATAACTTTCATTCCCGGGCAACTGCAGGTGCCCCTGTTCCTATTACTTGCCTCCCTACAGGGGCAAAGTTAGACACAAAATCGGTTTTTAATGTGAGGAAAATCCAGCTCCCCAAAAAGGGGCATTCTGGATTGGAACAAAAATTTAAATTGCCTCAGTCTAGAAAGAATTCTCTTTCACTGACCGAGGACAGAATAGACTAAGTGTAGCATCAGAACAGATGCTACACTTTGTTCCTAAATGCGTGAAAATGCAGTAAGCTGCATTTTTTTTAGTGGTGCAGATGATAGATGTTTGGCCAAAGGAAGAAAGGGGGGGGGGTGCATAGAGGAATTTGAAAATGTCTTTGGTTTTATATCGGGCTACCCAGAATCTTATTTCTCTTTGAAATGAAATAAGTGCCTCTTAAAAACAGAGAATCATGCTGACCCCAGAAAGTAATGTTCTTAGATTGTCTCCATGATAAGCCCCCCCCCCCCCCGAGTAGACTGTCTGGTAGTTATCTCTAATGGATATCTGTATAATGTTCATAGATTGTCTCCGTGATAATCCATTGTCTGGCCGTTACCTCCAGTGGATATCTCAAGTAGCTAGTGCTTGGGTGGTCGAATGGTGACCAGTGAGAAAGACTGGAATTCAAGATTTCTAGTCAGGAAGAAAGGATTCTAGATGGGAGGCTTGGCCTCTGGGCATGACAGGAAGTTGAGTTTTCTGAGAGGGCTGGCAAGCAGTTGAAGCTGGGTGTCTCTCCAGGGAAGGTGTGCCTATTGTGGGCTCTTAGCTAAAGGACTGTGTTGATCGGACTTATACTTTATTTTGCCGGAGTAAAAGATCTTATTTTGCAAGTCTGCCATTCAACCTAAGAACATGAGTATCTTTTGTAACCTCCAACAAATAAACTTGTTACTTGTTTATAAACTGTACTCATGGTTTTAATTGGGATGAGAATTCTTTGTTGCAGCACTGACTAAAACGAACAACTTTTGACCGGCACAACGTGTGAGACAATCACAGCTAGTGCAGTGAACGCATGCATACAAGTTCACAAGTGAATTATACAGGGTGTTCCAAAAGTCACGGGTGTCCCAAAAGTCACTGACACTTGAAAAAAATTCATAACCTCTTTTTTTTTAAATATTTAAGTGAACACCCTGTAACTGTATATAGTGTAAAATAAAATCTCGGAATGTTAAAATTAACTTCTGGTAAAGTTTGGTAAATATAGCTTAAAGAATTGTACAAGTTATTAATGATTTACAAGTGTCAGTGACTTTTGGGACACCCATGATTTTTGGGACACCCGCAACTTTTGGGCCACCCTGTATAATGACATATTTTAGTTGGGAATCGCCTGACGGAGGGAGTTTCTTCACGTTAATTTCTAATGTGTAAAAATGTTTTCTGTATTTCAGGTCGTGGTCCCCTGTCCAAGCGAATATCAAACTCTAGGATGCCTTTCTGAGAGTCTTATTCAACCAGATATGGATGACTCCACCACAGAAGAAGTTATGGTAACAGCATAAGCCTCTTCTGCATCTGGGAAGATGCAAAAGTCTTTCGGATTTTATTTGGATGCAAGAAACCAAAAGTGAAGAAAAAAAAGATTGCATGATCTAAATTTGGACTTATCACAGGTCCATTCACTTATCAAGCTCCACTGTTGACATGAATTTGTACAGAAGGTTTTGGAAATACGTAAAGATTTCCTCTTCAGGAGAATTTATTGGTGTCAAATTTGAATACATATACACACATATGAATGCCTTTTAATTTTAATGTTTATTAGATGATCTATCTATTATAGCAAAGGCAGTTGTCCGTGTGTGTATATGCATGTCCAGCTAAAATTTTAAAAAAAAAACGACAAAACAAAAATCCACAAAGTTGGTATTTTCTTGATCAGCATTGTCCCGGTTGAATAATATCTAAAATTTAGAAAAAAATATTCATTCAGATTTCGCCTGAAGATGGCGGTTTTTCAACCATTTTATGCACTAAAGGGAGCTAAGTCTGATTTTTTTTATCAAGAAGTTACTTCCCTTTTTCCGACTCATTCCTCGAAAAATCTATATATAGGAAAGTTTTATGTATGTGTACGTCCAGAGAGGAATAGGCTGAGCAGCGGAGAAAGAGGGGGTGGGCAGAGGGAAAAACGAGAAGGAAGGAAAGAGAGAAAGATAGAGAAGTTTTATGTTACACTTTTGCCCCAGGTAACGCCGGGTAGCCCTGCTATTATATAAACGGCAGTTGTCTGTGTATGTGTGTATGTTCAGCTGGAAGTCAAAGTGCTAAACAAAGACCCACAAAGTTGGTATATTCTTGATCAGCGTTGCCCTAGATAAATAATATCTAAAATTAACAGAAAAATTACTCATTCTTTGAGGGTCAACCGGACCAGTATTTGTCAGGAGGGCAGTTTTTCAGCCATTTTATGTACTACAGGGAAATAACTGATTTTTTCATCAAAGAGTTACTGCCATTATGCCGACTCATTCCTCGGGGAATTTATATAAAAGAGAGTCGTCTGAGTGTGTGTGTGTATGTATGTCCAGAGAGAGGTTAGCTCTTAGAAATCAAGGGACCCCTTTCTGGGGCTTACACTTGATTTCTATATGAGATACATAGATATCCGAGTGTTCATTCAAAATTCTGCTTTACCTCTCAATCACTGTTCTTCAAGGTCTTTGATGTCAGTATCTTCATCACGCTGTATGTTTTCCGTTTGGATCTTCTTCCCAACTCTGAGATATATATATATATGCAAGGACGGTGGCACCGGGGGGGGGGGGGGCTCAAACCCCCAACTTTACGGTCATCAATAACGAAGTTATATATGCATGTGTTTAACCGGGCCCCCCCACTTTTTAGGAGAGTCCTCCCACTTTTATAACTGTCCCGCCGGTCCTGATATGCACCGTAAAACTCGATAATTTTCAAAGCTAATGTGAATGAATGCGGTTTATCGAGAAATTAAATTGTTTTATATTTATTTCATGTTAATGTGAGCTGAAATGTCTCACTGAATATTTTCGAATTTAACACGATACTTGCTAAAAACAAGGTTCTTGTGTTACTACATCTGTGATTTTTTATTGATTTTTTTTAAATGTTAATGTAAATAAAAATTTTAACTTTGAAAATTCAATTTTTATATTGTACATTGTTTTATTTTCTTAATAAAAATTATTTAAATTTTTAGAAGTCAAATTTTGTGGGTTTTTAAAAAAATTCATTTATAGTTAATGATATGGGAAAAATAAAAATTGAGATTTTATTGTTTTTTGTGCGATTACACATCAACACCCTGAAAATATCTTGAAAAAAATTTTTTTTTTTAAATAAATTAAATATTTTAGATTTAAGAATGCAGGTTCACTTTACTATATGAATTTAACGTAAAATTACCACCCAGTTCCTCACCAGAAAGAATAATTTGGCTTAACTGAAGGGAGGGGAGGAGGGGGGATGCTTAATTCCGGAAAAAATACTTAAACAACCTTTACTACTAACTCTAAGTTGGACTTAGTGGTAGGGTAAGTTTTTTTTTTACTATTTTTTTCTTTTAGGAATGAAGCCCCACCAACAGAGCAACAAGTGGACATTTTTGTTCTCGTGTGGCGAAAAGAGTATTTGAACGAAATCTAATTTTGAAATAAAACAAACTGAAAACAGTCTCAGAACGTTATAAGTACAAAATTAAAAATTTAATTTTCTAAAAGTTATTTGTATATTTTTTGTTTTTTCCTTTTGATTTCTCGGTTCCTTTACCGAAAATCTTTAGAAAAAAAAAAAAAAAAAAAAAAAAAAAGAATTTAAAAAAAGAAGAAAAAGAATTTAAAAAAAAAAAAAGAATAATTTTTTTTTCTTTCATTAAGACTTGAAAAATTATTTTTCTTCACGATAACCAGTCTGCAAAAATTAAAAAAATCGGCGATTTTTTTAATATATCTAACAGGGAAAAAAAAAGAGTGAAAATAGCAAATTGGCAATCAATAAATGTTACCAAAGGCAAGATAAGTTACTCTTCTACTTACCTGGATAAGTTTTTTTGTTTTAAAGTATTTTAAAGCGTTTTTATTTACATTTTTATCTTTGCATTCTGAGTCTTGTAAACCCTACAAATTCAACATGGCGCAGTTTTTTTCAATGTGAAGCCGTGATAATCGCCCCAAAAACGAAAATTAAACAAAAGTACAGTTATAATAAAAATAGACAGATCGGTTGAAAATTAAAATTTCTATCGATTATTAAAAGTATTATGTGACGTCTTAAAGTATTATACAATAATTAATTTAGGTATTTTTTAACATGAGCCAACAAAATAAAAAAGGGGTGAAAAAAAATAGGCAACAAATAAGTGTTACCAAAGGCAAGATAAGTTACTCTTCTATCTACCTGGATATTTTTCTTTTGTGTTTTAACTTATTTGAAAGCGTTTTTTTTTGTTTTGTTCAAAACAAACCTGGTGTCCACTTGTTCAGTTAGAATGGGAAAAAATGGCTGGTCTTACACAGCGTCTCAATAATCGCTCAAAAAACAAAAATTAAACAAAATACTGGTAGAACATTACATTTTCCCATGATTGGTGACATTTATTGGATGTGTTTCTACCAGTATTTTGTTTATTTTTTCGATTTTTGACCGATTATCAAGGGTCCCCGTGCAGGGCTCATGACCAGCCATTTTGATTTTCGTTCCACCAGGTTTGTTTTGAACAAAAAAAAAAAACGCTTTAAAATAAGTTAAAACACAAATAAACTTATCCAGGTCGGTAGAAGAGTAACTTATCTTGCCTGTGGTAACATTTTTTTTTTCCGACCCTTTTTTGTTTTGTTGACTCTATAAAAATGCCCCAAACAATTTTTCTCCATAATAATTGATTAAAATGTAATATTGTATAATACTTTAAGTCGTTATCATTCCTTCCTTCATAATTTAATTAAAAAATAAAATTTTAAAAAAAAAAGGAATTCAAAATATAGATTGATCGACAACACAAAACAAAGGTTTTTATTTTGTCGGGACCTGCCATTCGTAATAATGGAGTTACCTCTCCTGTTCTTAATTTAAAAAAAACAAAAACGAGTTACCTCCCTTGTATATTTAATAGCACAATAATTACTTACTTCCTTTGACGCCTTTATGAAAGGGTCAGGAAGGGTCAGGGAGGATGGAAAGACCGAGGAGGGAGAGTAACATGCAAAGCCCCACTATAAGGGCACGAAGAGTATTGGAATTTAAGGAGACTTATTGCCACTCAGGTCTAAAAAAAAAAAAAAAGCCAACGACCGTTATCAGTGAGAATTTAAGGGTAAATGGCAGTTGCGGGAATGCCAAGTGATTTGCAATGGTTACCGAAAGAAGCAAAGAATGCTGGAAATCTGGAGGCACTTGTTATCACTCAGATCCCAAGAAATACCACCGGTTATTGTCAGTGAGCAATCACTGATGATGACCTATGTGAGAATTCCTAGTGAATATTGGATGATGATGATGATGATGATGATGATGATGATGATGATGATGAAAAAATTTAAAAAATGCATGTATGATAAAGTGGCATTTGTTTTTTTATTATTTTAAAGCTGGCTTCAAATATGCATTAAATATACAATCAACTCTCATAGACATCTGGATAGTTGAACCTGAACAATTTTCCGATAACAGAAGCCATTACAAATTTTTGAGTTCTGTAAAAAAAAAAAATTTAATTTAAGAAAAGAAGAAAAAAAAAGTTAACTGTTAAAAACGGGGAAGGGGTGGGGGGAAGTCAGATTATCCTCTGTCATTTCTTCTCGTTCTTTTCCCCTCATACGTAAATATAATCCACTTTAGCAAAAAACAAAATTTTTAATTATCCAAGAAAAGTCTTCATTAACCGAACCGAAGATTAAATATCAAAAGATTTGATCACACGTTTAAATTCTTCTTGGTTTGTAATTTTAAGATGACGATCGATAATTTTGATTATTTGGACTACTGTTCTCATCTTCGATGTTATTCTCACGTTTCGGCCGGTACAACCTGAAACTTTCTTCGGGGTCGATCAGACGCACCCGTGAATCTGTACATGGACCCGTGGTGCAATGGATACTTTACCTAAGTGATAATCAGTTATAAGTTGAAGGTCCAATCCTCACTACAAGTAGTACTAACTAAGAACATAATGAAAATTACTTAACACGTCTACCTGGTCATGGCTGACGGAACGAGAAAAATCTACCCCCATGGATTAAATAAACGGTTCAGTTTGAAATTCCGTACAGATTTCCAAGTTCGGAAAGACGTACCTGAAGAAAATCGGTGGTTACATCAGCTGAAACGTTGTGAGAATAACGTTTAAGAAAAGAACAGTAGTTCGAATAATCCAAACTCTTCTTGTGTATATGTTTGGTGCATGTTAACATATTAAGAATAATTCTAAAATATTAAAAATAAAATAATTCTAACATGTTAAGAATAATTCTAAAATATTAAGAATAATTCTAAAATATTAAAAATAATTCTAACATATTATGAATAATTCTAACATATTAAGAATAATTCTAACATATTAAGAATAATTCTAACATATTAAGAATAATTCTAACATATTAAGAATAATTCTAACATATTAAGAATAATTCTAACAAATAAAAAATAATTCTAAAATATTAAAAATAATTCTAACATAGTAAGAATGATTCTAAAATATTAAAAATAATTCAAAAATATTAAAAATAATTCTAAAATATTAAGAATAATTCTAAAATATTAAAAATAATTCTAAAATATTAAGAATAATTCTAAAATATTAAGAATAATTCTAAAATATTAAGAATAATTCTAAAATATTAAGAATAATTCTAAAATATTAAGAATAATTCTAACATATAAAAAATAATTCTAAAATATTAATAATTCTAAAATATTAAAAATAATTCTAACATATTAAGAATAATTCTAACATATTAAGAATAATTCTAACATATTAAGAATAATTCTAAAATATTAAGAATAATTCTAAAATATTAAGAATAATTCTAAAATATTAAAAATAATTCTAACATTAAGAATAATTCTAACATATTAAAAATAATGCTAACATATTAAGAATAATTCTAACATATTAAAAATAATTAAAAATGAGATCATTATTCTCAGGTATTTTTTATTAACTGTTGCTTAATCAAAAAAAATATCTATAAATATTTATATATTAATAATGTTACAGAAGATCAGGTAGAATGAGCATGATACCATAAGTCAAGAAAAAACACGAACACCCTTTAACTTTCGAAATGGCAGAGTTAAATATTACGAGGGAGCGACTAATATTTTTAACTTCCGCCAAAAGAATATCATCCTATTTATTTAACATTTTCCCAATAAAACCTACTAATTTATTTACCTTAAAAAAACAAAAACAAAATAAAACACAAAAAAAACAAAAAAACAAAAAAACGTGTTCAATTCTCCCAGGACAACACGTGACTTTCTCCAATATCAAACATGACTGAAGATAGCCGGTGACGACTTGTTGTTCATTAGTATTAGCAAACCCAGCAAAACATTGGATTTCGGTCTTGGACTGCACCTGGCTTGAAACCCATGGTACCATGTTGATTTGACCTGATTTTCTGTAACACAGTTAATAAATAAATAGTATGCTCTTATTATTAAATATTTGAGCATTCTGTTGGATTTCTTTCTACCAAACAAACAAAACCAAAGATTATAAATATTTATATACATTTCTTCTCTTGCAATAAAAATATAGAATAATTTTAACCCAGTAATGATATCAAATTCTAAGGGGGGGGATGCAATAATAAGAACAGTTTAAATTTGGACTTCAATATTTCAATGAGTTATTATATAAAATTTTATTGTAGGAATTTATATCCATTGTGGATCGTCATATACTACACTAAACCCCAAAGGAGATGGTAAAGCCTTGGAAGATCCCCCTTCCACACAAAAAAAGGAGGTGGTAATGCCTGGTAGAACAGATACTACACTACCCCATCATCGAACTACTGAAGCCAAAAATAACAACGGAGTTGAATCAACATCTTTAAGTCATATACTACTCCCTTCTCCCCAAAACAGATACATCATTACCCCATCCTTCCCCTCACCAAAAAAAGGAGAAGGTAATCCTGGGAGGATGGTATAATAGAAAAGGCATCATAAAGTTTCTTTAAATTTAACAAGTGTCCCAATTATTTTCTTACAACTCCCATATATATATATATATATTATATATATATATATTATATATATATATATACACTCCTGATCAAAAATTTAAGACCACTTGAAAATCTTTTAAAAGAAACCTTTTTTTTACAGATAGATTTTAAACTCCCCTCCACTTAAGGTTACCAATACTACAATTTAAAAGGTTATGGAAACAAAAAGCTATATTCCAAACATTTTATTCAGAAATTTACATTTTATTAAAATGAGGCATTTTACACTTGATGAAAATTATAAGACCAGGGGTATAAATTGTTAGATCTATGGTAATTCCAATGTTTTTAGTCCAGTTAGAGATTAGCAATCACTGCGTAAAGGTGTCACCATGTCTAAAGCAAGCAAACTTACCGAAGTTGAGCATGCTCGAATTCTAGATTTCCATAAGCAAGGTTTGTCACAGCGGGCGATCGCAGCTAAGGTAAATCGCAGTAAAACTGATTTGCAATTTTCTAAAGAACAGTGAGAATTATGGAAAAGCAAAATCCACTGGTAGGCCCCCCCCCCCCAAATTCTCCTGCATTGAGTAGGAGAATAAGACGGGTTGTTGTGAAAGACAGTGGACTTTCTTCTAGTCAAATTAAGGCAGTCACAGATTCTGATTGTAGTCCAGTAACCATCAGACGACACTTACGACAAAAAGGCATGGTAAATAAAAAGCGTACACAAATTCCTCGGCTGCTTCCACGTCACAAGGTGGGCCGCTTAATGGATTGGTCGTGAATACCAAACATGGGGCGTGGAGAAGTGGAAGAAAGTCCCGTTTTCTGATGAGAAAAATTTAAATCTAGATGGTTCTGATGGCTTCCAACGATATTAGCATAACAAAAACATGCCTCTTGAAATTTTCTCTACACGTCATAGTGGTGGCGGGTCCCTAATGGTATGGGGTGCATTTTCTTACAGAGGGACGATGGAGCTCCATGTGGTTCAGGGTCGTCAGACAGCGGCTGATTATGTTAGCATGCTACAAAAAGCATCGTAGATGACGGAAGGCCATCGTTTGTGTGGAGATGAATGTTTATTCCAACAGAATAATGCTGCAATCCACGCTGCACGACGGACCTTGATCTTTCTACAAGAAAATGGGGTCCATCTCTTAAGACATCTTGCATGCTCACCGGACTTGAACCCAATTGAAAATGTTTGGGGATGGATGACAAGAGATGTTTATCGAAATGGCAAACAATATTCAACAAAAAATGAACTTCGTGAAGCCATCTTCAGAAGCAACATCCCCCGCACCTTAATGGAAACGCTTATTTCTAGCATGCCCCAAAGAATTTTTTAAGTCATCAAAACCAGTGGAGGAAGAACTCATTATTAAATTTGGTTGTTGAATGTTTTCATACACTTTTCGTACAATTTCGTAGAATTTTTGTCTCTGGTCTTATAATTTTGATCATGTGTAAAATGCCTCATTTTATAAAAATGTAAATTTCTGAATAAAATGTTTTGAATGTAGCTTTTTGTTTCCATAACCTTTTAGATTGTAGCATTGGTAACCTGGGAGGAGTTTAAAATCTATCCCTAAAAAAAAAAAGCTTTTTTTTAAAAAAGATTTTCAAGTGGTCTTAAATTTTTGATCAGGATATGGATAGATGGACTTCTTAACCTTTATAAAAGCATTTGTCTAGAAAGAAAAAGTGAGGTAACCTCGCTTTCGATACTAACCTAACATCTTGTAGATGCTCATCTCTCGACGATTTGGTTGGTTGATTATTGGCTTTTACGACATGTGAACCATCGTGGGGTCATCCATTTTATTATGCCAAAACCTTACATATGTTTTGTATGCATTCTTTTAACACTGTCTTTTTGTTTTTATACCAAGGGAAGCAACTCTTGTATACAATTGGTTTGTAGATTCATTTGTTTTGGAGGCGGATATTTCTTTTTTAAACAAATAGTATGTAAACGATAGATGAGACCCTGATAGGTACTACCACTCCTCCAGACCAGAATGGACCTGAGAGCAATGGCAACTAATAAGTGACTCCACACTCCCCAATTGGGGCCTCACCATTGGATATAGTTTTGTATCATACCCAGAATGGTAGGGGAATCTCGTGAACCAATTAGTGTTAGTCATTGCGGTGTTGTGCAAGCTGAAGATGTCTATAATAAAGATAAACAGGCTTAAAAGAAATTAATAAACAGACGATTTAGGATACCATATTTAATAGAAATGTTTGTTTGACAAATATAACTAAATCTTTTTTTTTTTTAAATTTATTTTCCTCCCACAGCGGTAAGATGTGACAAGGTCGGGAAAGTGGGATTTGAAGCCAGCGCCCGAGAAGATGAGCACTCTGGCCTACAAAAAATGCCTGGGCAGACCCGTCAGCATTCCCTGGTAGGGGCGCCTCAGGCAGTAAGCGATAAACTTACTCCACCCTAATAAGAGGAGGCAAAGCCTGGGAGGGTGGACTCCCTAGACCTGCACAGGACAAACCCACAGACCGGCGGAATCAAGACCCGAAGACCGATCTATAGGGTGTAGTATCCATCGAAACAGATACTACACTCTGATCTTGACCAAAAGGCCGAGAAGCATTTTATTTTTTTTGCCTGACCTAGATAGAAATGTAATTTTCTTTTCCTTCATAAAGATATCGCATACCTGGAGCGGGTTCAATAGTTGGCAACCAGGATGATGACGGCACTATCCACACTTACTTACAAAGACTAAATCTTGAGCAGTGAAGAATGCGAGGGAACCCGATTCTGACGTACAACATTATCAACAGGAATTTAAATCTACCTTTCAAGCAGTTTTTCACCCCAGCGCCAAGCCATGGTCTCCTCGATCATCTGCGAATGTATGATCGTCGCTTTCATTTCAACAGAACAAAACCAGCATTCTCTGCGCATATTTATGTTCTATGGAACAGCCTGCCAGAGGATGTTGTGACGATGCGTGCTGTATCCAGGTTCACGTGCGGCCGTGGACAAATATTCAGACTGTACATGGATGTAACTATCTTCTATCTTTTTACATGGCTTGTTGAGTATTGAATAATAATAATAATAATAATAATAATAAAATGCATGTATGATAAAGTGGCATTTGTTTTTTTATTATTTTAAAGCTGGCTTCAAATATGCATTAAATATACAATCATCTCTCGTAGACATCTGGATAGTTGAACCTGAACAATTTTCCGCCAACAGAAGCCATTACAAATTTTTGAGTTCTGTAAAAAAAAAAAGAAAAAAAAAAGTAAGAAAAAAAAAAAGGAAACTGGGGGGACAAAAAAGTCAGATTTCCATAAACAAGGTTTGTCACAGCGGGCGATCTTCTATCTTTTTACATGGCTTGTTGCACTTTCCTATTTTGGGGGCCAATAAATTTGATTTGCTTTTAACATTATTATGAGCACAAAGATTACACATTCTTTATAGGTCCAGCTAAAATATGTCAACCCGAGTCCCCGCCTTTGAGAAAAAGTGTTCGGGGCAACTTGTTTGTTTTAAATATATGCTTGAGATTCATGCGAGTCTGACTCAGCCTGAAGAGCCCGACTCCAGGCGTCGCAACTGGATAGAATATCATCTTAAAATCCTATTCTAATTATGCGAAGGTTTAGGAACCAATCAAACGGTGAGTGTTTTTCTTTCTTCTTTTTTTGTTTGAAAGGTTTGGTTGTTTTATGTCGAAACGCAAAACCTATTTTAAGCAGGGATGTGAGTAGTCAATGGCACAAAAAAAAAGCTGAAATCGAAATGAGTTTCCCCAATCTGTGAGGCCCCCCCCCCCCACACACACACACACCCCGTGTGTGTGTGGAAAGGACAGCACAAAAAAGACAATTTTTTTCCCCAAACAACTCCAATCAGTTTCAACTAAAACGGTCAAGATCAAGAGAAAAACACTGAGTGCCTATGCGGGTAAAGAAACAGGAAGTCATTCTTTGATGAAACAAATGTCATCTAACTCCCTTATCCTCTTCATGAATCTTAGCCTCCACAGTAAAATTAACATTTTCAGTTTACAGCGAGAACTGTCATAAGAGGGAAAACCAGCCTTTCCCTACTTAAACAAAAAAGTGGATTTTAATCAAAAGACGGAGAACTCACGTCTACGAGAGGCTCTACTGATGTGAGCAGAATTCTGCTTTTTCTAAATCCAGAAAAAGTGGAGAACTCACATTCCTGTTTAAGTGATTCATTTTATACAATTACTTGAACACAAGTTGCTATTTTGCCAATAACTGCGTGTTTATACTTCAACCAATGATATTTGTGTGTAACTGATTAGATTATGGATTTGAAACTGGCAGAGTGAATTTCATTGGCTATTCCTTCAGCCAATCATGTACAGCCATTTTAAATAGATACAAGTTGCTATTTCATCCAAAACTGAGAAGAAATTGCAAGATGATCATCACGTTAGAATTTGGATTCAGCAGAGTGAATTTCATTGGCTATTCCTTCAGCCAATCATGTACAGCCATTTTAAATAGATACAAGTTGCTATTTCATCCAAAACTGAGAAGAAATTGCAAGATGATCATCACGTTAGAATTTGGATTCGGCAGAGCCAATTCCCTTATCTACGAAGTCAAACACATATACTCAACTTTTTAAATCAGGGATCTGAGTGGCCAATGCCTTAAAAAGCTGAAATCTCCCAACACAAAAAAGTAGACCCCCCTCTTTTTTGTGTGTATGGGGAGGGGGGTGATTTAGCGAAAGGTGTTAATCTACAATACCTTTTTTTATAGACTGAAAGTATCAACTTATATGTTTTACAGGATACGGGAAGACACATATTGATGAAACAAAAGTCTTCTACCTCTCCTACCCATGAATCGTTTGAAGTATGGCAAAATTAACAGAGAGAGAGAGAGAGAGTGAGAGAGAGGGAGGGAGGGAAAGGGAGACAAAGCAAGGCAAGACAAAACATGAAGAAGAGAGAAAGAGAAGAGGAAGAGAAGGGAAGAGAAGAGAAGAAGGGAAGAGGAAGAGAAGAAGGAAAGAGAAGGAGGAAAGAGGAAGAGAAGGAGGAAAGAGGAAGAGAAGGAGGAAAGAATAAGAGAGAAAAAGCAGGAAAAGAAAAAGAAAGATAAAGCGAGAGAGAAGAAAAAAATCGAGCCAAATGGGGAAAAAATAAGGAGGTAAAGCTCTAGCAATTTTGCCGTTTCTTATATTAAAAAAAAAAGAAAGTGGAATTCCGCTTTTTCCGAATTACAAAATAGCGCAATTCCTCCCCCCCCAAAAAGTGAAGAACTCACACTCCTGTTAAATAGATACTGGGATCAAGGTTTTTCTTTTTGTTTTGTTTATTATATAAAAAAAAAAAATAAATAATAACAAACAAAAAAAAAAAACACAGGCAAAAATAATTTTTTTTTGTTTTGTTTTCGCATTCCAGACAAAAAAAAAAAAAAAAGATATACTCTGAAATGCCGAGTTAGATGGACAACTTAGATATTTATGTAGCAGGTAAGTATAGATGTTACATTTTGTTCCTGTTTTTTTTTTTTGTTTTGTTTCTACAAAAATCTTCAACACAAAAGGGGAACAGACAGAAAGTTTGTTTTTTTTAAGTGCTGGTTCTGAGAACTTTTCAAGGTGAGTCAGAAAAGAAAACAAAGCTGTAATTACAAGATTGAAAGAACAAGAGAGACCCATCCAGCACAGAGTCAATATCATTGATGCCTTAACTAGTATATTCATTGTTCCCCCATATTATCATTTGTTTGTTGTTGTTGTACTGCCGTCACTTGTTCCAGTTGACCCTCTGTGTCCATAGCCAAGAGGGCCTGTACTGTTTCTAAAGAGATGCTTTGTTCGCCTTGGAATTGCATTGTTGTCCCATCTGGCTTTTGAATGATGATAATGCCGTCAGCAGTTTGAAATATGCTGGAATGTGACAGTAGCTGATCTGGCGTCACTATCTGTCCAGCCACGCTGTCCTGGAAAATAATCGGACTCTGGTCAATCGAGTCGAGCACGCGTCCCTTCAACTCATTGTCTTCAGAATTCAAGTGTCCCAAATCTAAAACATTGGCAGTGGACACGGCCACCGTGATTGGCTGGCTCGGTTCCATCGAAAGAGGCACTTCCATCACAGTGTGCTCCATACCGCCGACCGTAGAAGATTCCGTCTCACCCGGCACCTGGTCCATTTCTGGCTGCAGCTGAAGCGGTGAAGCGGAACCACCATGTTGTTGGATTTGGGCAAGTTCAGCCAGCGAGGTGGACGATGACTGCTCTGCAGCCACCGTAGAAGTCTGTGGGGGTTGGGTCACGGAGACAGGGAGGAGGGAAACAGTTTGCGGCGTCTGTTGGTGAAGGGGGTTGGCGGTGGCGGCAGCATCGACCATGTCGACACGATCAGCCCCGGAGAGTAGGGAGGGCGCGGGGCTCTCAGATTGCTGATCGCTTGTGACAAGTCCTTCGTCGGTACTACTTGTTATCTTTGGGGTCATAGTCGTTGTGGTCATATGAGGCAGGATGGTTATAGGGGTTTGCGGCTGCTGCTGAGATGGTGCGGGTGGAGGAAGAGGAGGAGTTGGAGGAGGTAAGGGTGGCACAAGTTCTGTCGAGGACTGTTGGGATGAAGGTGGGGCTGTTGAAACAACCCTGATCGGAAGCATAACTGTTGTGCCATTGGTGGCGTTTGCAACCCCATTGACAATTGGAACTGTAGTAGTTCCAGTTGTGCTAGTGGTGGTTGTGGCACCAGCACAAGCAGCAGTAACAGAAGAAATAGATCCGTTTCCGTCCGCAGTCCCTGAAAGTTGCATAACATTCCCGCCATTTCTGGCGATCATGTTGTTTGTGAAATGCACTATTGTCCTTATCGGGGCAGAACTATTGGCGCTACTCAAAACCACTTTCCCATTGTTCTTTGTCGATACACTTGTTGTACAACCACTGTTTGAAGCCGCGACCACTGGCCGAATATTAATCGTCTCTGTTAGGGGTGTTCGCTGAATTTGGGGAGCAGTCAGTTGCGACTGCTTATTTGCACAGTCGACAATTGACCTTGTGTGTGACAGCTGCTGCTGCTGCTGGTTAGTTGAGCTAGGAAGTGTTACGATAGTGTTTGTTGGGAACTGATTCAAACCAGACATGCCGTCATTTGTGTTTAGAGGGACCAATCGTACTCGCTTGCTTAACGGTTGACTGACCAATTGATCTTGAGTGACCAATTCAACTGTCCGTTTACCCGTCTGACACGACGTTTCGCTCAGAGTTAAAGGCTCAGTAGTCAAGAGCTTATATTGGAATGTGTTCTCTTCATGGGCGGGTAGTTCTTTCACTTCGTACATGCCTGTGCTTAATCCCAAAGCTTGGGCAATCGTAGGATTTTGTATCTGAAATTGAAAAGCAAAAACATTAGTTCAATTACAAGCTAGCGAATAAGTTGATTTTATTACGGCACGGAATATCGACGATCATCATTTCTGGGTCATTCTAACTTTTTAGGGATGCTCACTAATTTTTTTTTACCACTAACCATAACCCTAACCATTACCTTAATCCTGACTCCTACTGGCAAGGTCGTAAAACCATGTGTAATTGCTTAAAAAAGTAGACCTCCACCAAAAAAATAAACGCACAGAATTTATCTCCGATAGAAAAATAACATTTTTTGGGGTTAATTGCTCTAAAACGCTAGAATGTCTCGAACATAGAAGCTCATTTTACGTTAAATTCATGCGTGAAACTGCTTCCACGTTCGAAATTCTTAAATAAATCGGTTTATACTTTTTTTTTAATTATCAATAAATATTTATTAGTAATTTTTTTCTTGACAAAAATCGGATGGGGGGGGGGGGCGATAGAAAAGGTATAATCACATTCATTTACTAAGCCGGCTTTAGTCCACATTCATCAGAGTAAATACGTGGAAGTAAGATTCATGTACTGCGATTAAAACAAACTATCGTAGTGAAATGAAGACCAGTGACAAGTTTGGGGAGAAAAAAAAATGGGAGGGGATCACAAGTGGATCACATTAAGTCCTAGAAGCCACTCCTTTTGTTTACATTTGGAAGATTTTAATAGCTTAATAAAAATTGTTTCCAGGACGTGGAACAACAACTGTCACTGGTGTAAGCCGATACACATTCAGCAGTATTTATAAGATGTTGCGCATTAGCTGACCCGTATGTGTTAACTGAACGATTTAAATTGTTTAGTCGGCCTTAAATAAGTTGATTTAAATATCTTCTTACCACCCTGTTGTAATAGAATATACTACACCCCCTCTTTCTTATGTGGACTTACTAATACAGAGAACTATATATAGTGAACACTGCATTCACTACTATCTTAATTCGGAGATTATTAATTTCCTCTTAATCTCTGTCTATCTATTGATTGTACTTTCTATTGCAATAAACCTTTCATTCTACAATCGTGTCGGTTGTTCTTTCCACTCAGATAACAATCTTGTCTATTGTTACCCTTTTCAAAGATATAACAGTTAAAAATATGTAATGTACCCAACACTGTTTAATTTATTGTCTTGAGAAATATATTTACTGCCAGATGTTCCCGGGGTCGCACCGGCCTCAGTAAACTGAAAGGTACAACTTCACAAACCGCTGCCAACTGGCCACGCCTAACCCTAACCCCTGAATGACAAAATAGCTGAGTTCTTATTTAGTTTGAAAAGTCAGTGGTTGGCTAATGAAACGAATCATTAGCATACCCGACACTGCTTAATTTAAAGCATAGACAAAGATTAGTTTCGTTGTTTTGTTTTACGGCATATCAACCGTTTTCTGATTATTTAATGCCATTTTGGTGAAAGTTTTTATGCTTAAAGTTCTTTATATCTTCAAATATTTATTCATGGTGTTTGGTTTGGTTGTTTTGTAGAAGAAAATTGTTGTTTTTGTTTTTGGCTTTGCAGAGGATGATTGAGTTTTGTAAAGGGAAAGGAAAAAAACAATAACATCAATGTTTAGTGCATTTTTGGCAAAGAGGCTAATATCTTCAGACAGCCTGTACTTTCAATTAGTCGACCCGCGTATGATCCACCTTAGGGATCAGAATTCTCATTTTTAAGCCAACAACAGGCGGTACTTAAGGGCACAGTTCTCACAGGAATCTGCATCGATTTTAACTTTTCGAATTAACGCAAAAAAAAAAAAAAAAGTAAATCGTGTTCAGTCCACGTGACATTCGATTGAAAATACACAAAAAACAATAACATCAATATATTTAGAAGTTTAGAAAGCCAAATAAACAATGCGACTTTTTTTTTTCAAAAAAAAAAAAATCATTATTTAAAAAACTTGAATTTTCGGCACAAAGCCTCCATTCATAAGTAATTGACATTTAATAAACATTTTTTTAAACTTCTTACTAGTGGCATATTGGTAATTAGTAATAGAAGCTCATTCGATGTTATTGACGATATGTAAGGTGACGCTCTCGGTGCGCTTGCTGAAATAATAAAAATGTTGTCCCACTATTGACGCATCATTGAAATTTGAATATATTTCGAAGTTTAGAAAGCCAATGCGGGTTTTTTGTTTCCAAAATAAATCATTATTTCAAAAACTTGAATTTTTGACGCAAAGCGTCCTATTCATAAGTAATAGACATCTTTGGCCAGAAAGTCGGTATCTTCAGACAGCCTGATCTGACAAAGATTAATAAGACACTGTTTTACTAATTCCTGTTCATCCATTCATCGTACTCTCTATTCCGATAAACATTTCTTTCTTCATTCTATCGTGTTAGTTGTTTCTTCCATTTGGGTAACATCTTTTTTTGTCATCTTTTTCAAGGATACAACACACTCGAAAACAACTATCAGACTGATACAATATCAAAGAAGGAAATATATAATTCTGTGTATCAGAGCTGGGGAGTCTGGGGAGTTTGTTTGACTGATTTGAAAGAGAAAAAAAAAATGATAGTGATATTCAGCTTGACGGAGACGCCACATCAACCAATGCCAGAGGACGTGAGAGAAGTGTCTGAGCGTTAACTCGATGGTAACTGGTTGCTCACTAAGAGGGCCGGGTCACATGATGAACTGTTTATGTTCGGTTGGACTTGTGTTTTAATTCGGTCAGGCTCAGAGTTCTGATTTCAAGTCTGTCAGTCAATGGAGAAGTATCATTGTAACCCCACAAAATAAAAAGCGGTTTTATTTGAAAGTGAGAATCCTTTAATTACAGCAGTGACAGAGATCACATGATTGACTGTGCAACCAATGTCGGAATCCCGCACCAAATTCAGGCGAAGACAGCAAGCTGACGATCAAAGCCTATGCAGTGAACGCACACAGCACTGGTTCACATGTATATACCAGCGAATGCAGATTCATGTCAGCCATAACAGATTCTATTCATAATCCATTACATATAAGGGGGGTGGGGGTAGATTCTACGGTGTTCTTTCGGGGTCCGTACGGGACAAATTTTATTTATAACACATGCGTAACAAGATCACATGTTGCATGTGTAAAAATAAGGTTTAAAATGAAGAATTCCACGCAAGGTTAGTTTAAACAAGAAGATGGAATTCTCCATCAGAAGTCGAGTTAGAAGAATTAGGGCTACGTGTGCAGAAAGTTACGTCATGAGAAGAAGTACATGGTTGGCCCAGAAAATGCAGTTCATCTAGATGTAGTTGCTGTAAGAAGTAAATCAAACCCTCAGAGCAAATAATGAAGTTATTTGTTGTTCTTTTTAATTGCTTCTATCATTTAGTTTATTTTTACTATTGGGATACTGTTTATGAAGGTCAAGAGCCACTCGAGGATAAGAGTTAATGAGATGGAACGATTATCAGCCGAAAGATGAGAAACACTATGGGAGTACTAACATTGATCAATGGTATAAACTGTTTGATTCCTTATAAATACACCCTTCACTTCAAAACAGACAATATATTTATATGTTTTTATTTACTTATGTTTCACCACATATAAAAACCACTCAAGGACAAGGTTTAATGAGATGGATAGATTGTCAGTTGAATGATGAAGAATATTAAAATGGTGAATGGAATGAACAAAATTTGATTATTTATGAGGACGGTTTATGACAAGAATTTGTGGACATTGGATTTGAAGACAACCATGTTGTAATCATCAGGGAAGCAGTTCCGTGATAATGCGTTCCACAGACATGGATCCCTTGCAAAGAAGTTCTGTCCATTGAAATCCCGCCCTGACGCTAGGAACACAGAGGGAGAACGGAAAGACTTTTGTTCGTTGTGGTAGCATAACGATTCTAGCCACACATAGAAAAGGGAAGAAAATAACATCTCTGCGACTGCTACTGTCACCACTGCTGAGAGATGTCACTACCCAATGAGCCAACTATAGAATTTTCTATTAGAGTTCAGGTTAGAGCTACATGCACAGGAAGTTTTGCTGTAGCAGGAAATCGACGTGTCGGAGAAACACGATTGATTCTCCCTCTCTTTCTCTTTTACGGGTGTTCGGAGTCAAAGTTTTTAACACCTTCACTATCCTACGGGTGTTGGAAGGGGAATATGCAGTTCATCTAAATGTATTTGCTGTAAAAAGTTACACCAAATCCCTGAGCGAATAATGGAGTTGTTTGTTGTCCTTTTTAATGGTTTCTATTATTAGAGCTAGAAACAAAAAAGAAAAGAACAACATCTCTGCGACTACTACTGTCACCACTGCTGAGAGATGTCACTTTCTATTGAGCACCTACTTAAATGTCAGCGATTAGTACAGCAATATGACGGATAGACACCGACAGTTACTAAAATACTGAGTTAGAGAGTGCACCTGCGACTAATGACAATTAAGGGGTACAAAGATAAAAGTGACAATTTTCAAAAAAAAACCTGAAAATATGTTGTTTTGATGTTAAAGTGATGATTATGTAAAACTTTACTAAGAGGTTCTGGGGACATGCATCTCCGAAAAATTTTAGATAAAATAAATTTCAATTGTTGGCAGTGAACAATCATTGGTAATAACTCACGTGAGAACTCCTAGTGAGTACAAATAATAATAATCATTAATAATAATAATAATAATAATAATAATAATAATTAATGATAATAATTAATAATAAGTAATGATAATAATCAATAATAATAATCAGTAATAATAATCAGTAATAATAATAATAATAATAATAATAATAATAATAATGACCTGTGTGAGAACTCCTAGTGAGTACAGATAATAATAATCAATGATAATAATAGTCAATAATAATAATAATAATAAATAATGTTCATGATTTAATTAAAAAAATGAATTAAAATACAAAAATATTAAGGTAAATTTATAGAACTGCACCCCTCGTATTTTGCCCCGACCCTAAATAAAATCTAAAATAACGTTTTTTGAATATTTCTTTCAACATGTGTTTGCTAGGGTGCGATTCTAAGTGGCCAAAAAGTGGGTGGTCACTTTACGTATAACTTATATAGGAAAGTGATCCCCCCCCCCTCCTAAAATCTAAAATAATAAAAATTTTAATTTTTTTTTTTCTTACCGGATATTTGTTGAGGCTGCTTACATGTAACTTGCCCAAAAAAGTAGAATTTTTTTTTAGGGGCGGTGCACTTCTATAAATTTACCAAAATTAATGTAGTGAAATTAAAAGCAACTCATGAATGAAGAAGTCGCAAGTCGCATTTGCAAAAGCCAGGTATCTCAATGAATCAATGAATCTATTTTGTTTCCTCAAAAATAGCAAAGTGCAGCAAGTCATTAAAGAAACGGTCAGAAGGTATTGCATCTGTAGACAAGTCCTATTTGTAGAGAGAAATGAAGATAAGGCGTGTTGTATGAAGGAAAGTGTTGCTGCGTAGATATTCATCTTTTCTGAAGTTCCTTGGTAATATGATGATGATGATGATGATCTATGTTGAAACTATAAAATAACTTCAAAGAGATTCAAAATAAAATGTTTAAAAAACTTGATTAAATTACATTTTTGAAAAAGATGCACCTTTAATTAACACATTTGATCTTTTACTTTTATTTTTAAACTTCTTCAGCTCGTATATTTCTGATAGTTTTCGTCGTTTCATTTTCTTTGTTCATCTTTTGTGCGAGTTGATGAATCGTTATTTTAATTGAAGTGAATTTGGTATTGCTTTCTGTTTTTGTGTTCACGCCGTTTGTTGACAAAATAGAGGATGTCAATCTGATACTACACCCCCACCCCGAAAAAAATTTGACATAAAATAGCTGTGGAGGGTTCGGGTGTTATCTGACCTCCAAATTTTACACAATTTTTTTAGTAACAAACTATATTTTTTGCGAAATCAGTACGTATACAAAAAACTAAAAATGAAGATCATTTGTCAGATGATGATCTATGTTGAAACTATAAAATAATTTCAAAAGGATTCAAAATAGATTATTAATTTTATTGGATTACATTTTTGGAAAAAAATGCAACTATAGTTAACCCTGTACACGTTTGACTTGACTTTTTGGCGCTTATGCTGTTCAGCGGCTGTATGAAAAAATTATTTTTTTATAAAAACAATATTATATACTTATTCAGCGTTATATTCTTACTCACTGTACAAAAAAATAGAAAAAATTATCCACTAGAACTTTAATTACAAGTATTTTTCCATTCTGCGTATCATAACAGCGATTCATTTACTAAGACTTCATCTTCTTTCGTAAGAAGATTTCAAGGGCAGATAATTCGAAATCTTCTTAAGAAAGAAGATGGAGGCTTAGTAAACGAATCGCTGTTATGATACACAGAATGGAAAAATACTTGTAATTAAAGTTCTAGTGGATAATTTTTTCTACTTTTTTGTACAGTGAGTAAGAATATAACGCTGAATAAGTATACAATATTGTTTTTATAAAAAAATAATTTTTTTCATACGGCCGCTGAACAGCATAAGCACCGACGTTTTTTATTCAAACTTCTTCAGCTAGTATACTTTGGATAATTTTCGTTTTTGCTTCCTCATTTTCTCTTTCATCATTTTGTACTAGTTGGTGAATTGTAATTTTAGTTAACTTTGATTTTCAAGTCTTCTGCTTTCTTCAGTTTCTTTTTTCTCTTTCAATTTGAAAGCCTTAAATTATATCTCCCATATGCTAAAATCTGAAATACCGGAAAAACCGGAACACCTTTTACTGTATATAGAGGATAACTATTTGCGATTGTCAGCCCGCAGTAGTTTTTGCAGAGACGGTAGCATTCTCCTTCCACATGCAGCACCTGGTATTCACCAATAGTAAGTCGGGTCTAACATCAATTAACTTTGGTGATATAAGATAAAAATGGAGTGTTTATAATCAATCTGAACTTTTTTTTTTAATTGAATAAAAGTTTAGATGAGGATGAAATATATTTGTCCTGACTTCTATATTCTGACATTTTTGTTAAAACCTCATTGTGATTTTTTCTTAAATATATATATATTTTTTTTTTGCTGAATGTTTTTTTTTGTTTTGTTTTGTATCTCATTCCCACAGCGGTAAGATGTGACACAAGGTCGGAAAGTGGGATTGAAAAGTCAGCGTCCTAGAGGAAGAGCACTCTGGCCTACAAAAAATGCCTGGGCAGCACCGTCGGCATTCACCGGTAGGAGCACCTCATGCGATGAGCAATAAACTAACCCCTTCTCAAAGGGTGAGAAGGCAAAGCCTGGGAGGCTGGACTTCCTAGGACTGCACAGGACAATCCCTAAGACCGGCGGAATCAAGGCCCGGAGGCCAAGAAGGTGCCAGTTTAAGGGGTGTAGCATCCATCGGAACAGATACTACACTTTGAATTATTTATTTGCAGAAAATATAAGATTTACATTTAAAACAAGTTAGGCACAAGGCCATCAAAAGTGTGTGGAAAATGGTTGTCGTTGGTCATCCTTTCTCTAAAGTAATAAAAATGTCTATAGTTTGTTTGTTTGTTGGGTTTTAACGACCTTTCAACCCTTATAAGGTCATCTCAGGTCAAACTTTTTTTTTTTTTTAAATATTATTGTACAAGTTGGTTTCTTTGAGAAACCCTATTATTTGAGACTGGGCTATATTTTCAAATAATTTTTTAATATTAGTTGCTTTGTAGTATTTACTGCGTATATGTGTATATTTTTTTGCATTTAAGTAATATGTGTTTTATTGTTTGTCCTTCATTGCAGTAGTTACACCGAGGCTCTTTCTTTCCTCCCAGTAGGTGTATGCGGGTCAGTCTTGTGTGGCCAATACGTACACGTGTCAACACTGTCCTCCTTTTGGTTGGTCGCCATGTTTTGGTTTTCTGGTCCAACTATAGATCGATGTTCGTACAACTTGTTTTGAGGGAAGCTGTTCCATATTTCTTGCCATTTTGATTTCATGTGCTTGTTAACTTTTCTTTTGAAATCTGTATATGGGATTTTGATATTACTTATTTCTTTGTGAAGGGCTTTTTTGGCCAATTTGTCCGCTCTTTCGTTGCCTTTAATACCCACATGGCTTCGTATCGAGGCCATGATTACTTCCTTTTGTGTTTTCATTAAGTTATGTTTTTCCAGTATATTGTCACCACAATACCATATATACGCTAAAATCTAACCCCCCCCCCCCCCCCCCCCCAACTACCAGATCTAATTTAATGTTGTAACAAAGACGCAACGTAGACTAAAAGATGTTACTTACTTGAAATTTGTTTGTGGAATTTCCTTCCAAAAGGTTTTCTTCTCCCTCTGGAAGGAGGGTCAGGTATGTTTGGCACATTTTTTGCACGTGTTTATGGAGCATTTCAAATTCCTTATAGACATCGGCCATGTGAGGCCGAGACGGGCACCCTTTCTCAACCTTCATCAACAGAAACTCCCAGACGGTGATAACGGTTGCTAGTCGGGGTAGAACAATTTCCATTAACTCTTCATCTTCGCATTGTTTAATTAACTGGAAAAACAAGAAGAGGGTAAACGTGTAGATTAGAGTACGGTTAAGATTTTTTGAAAAGGCGATATGTAATAGCTCAAAAACTGGATATTTTTTTTTAAAAGATTATGACATTTCTATCGGATGTCAGCACGATTGATACAAAAAGCATAAGGAAAAGAAGTCTCGATGAAAAATAATTTATTTAAAAAATTTAAGTATTTATAAAAAATATTTGTTTCACAACATAATTCTTATAATTATTTTAATTTACATTACTTTTTATATAAGTCACTTCTTTCTTTGGGCAACACACAAACATCACGCGCACACGCACATACAAACATTGAATTTTATATATCCAGATATATAGAGTGAGACAGGCAGAGAGAGAAAGAAAGAAGTAGACAGAGATGGAGACTGATTATGTATATATATAAGATGTTACTTACTTGAAATTTGTTTTGTGAAATTTAAATTTAAATCTAAATCCATATGGATACACTGATCAACCAGGGAGCTAGAGGTTTTCATAATGCATACTTTGATATGTCTAACTGACAAACTTCATTCTGAACCCTGTGAAACGGATAATTCAAATACCAAACTACTGCACAGACAAAATAAACTGGACTTTACCAATTGCCGTCTAAAAATCAGCCTCTTAGCAAAAACATTTGGATTCCTAAACAATTTGAGTATTATTCTTTTTCAAACATTCATTTCCAATATAACAGCTGTTTTATTTTTTACGTGTTTTTGGACAGCGTCCACCCTGACTCTACGCTCTCATCTAAACATAAGACCCTACCTTTTTGTCTTTATTTTGTTTTATTTTATGCAAAATTTTCAAAGTTAAATGTTGCCGATAATATTTACAATTACATTGTTGGTTTTTCTCTATCCTCTAATGAAATAAGTTTATCTTTGAAAATCCATGGATTAAGGATATGAAGCTCCTTGCTCTGAACTTTTGATGTTCTGATAAATATTGTATCTTTACAATTTGTTATTCAATATATTGAGCTTTATATTATCACGATAGATTATTATTATTAAACGATAATTCAATTATCTTTAATTTAATTCAACATTTAAATATATATATATATATATATATATATATATATATATATGCATGTTTGGTTAACCTTTGAGGGGAGGTGAGATGGCAAGTTCCATCTACCAACACTTGATAAAACATAGCATCCCCAAAAATGAATTCAGGAATATTTTAACCGAGAACACAGCCATTCTTGGGATCTCATATTGCAGTATTCGTCTCCCCATAATGGAAGCGTTGTTTATTCAAGTAAATAAACCTAGTATCAACCATGCTCGTTATGAGGGGGGGGGGGGTGAAGGTATGTTGAAGTGTTGTTGAAGTGGTATTGAAATGTTTTTTAAAAGCATCTTCTTAATAAATTCACCAATCTTTTATTTTGCATACTCATTCATCCGGCTTAAGATGACCGACGTCGGTCGAAAACGTTCGCGAAAATATTGCGATTTTTATACAACATGGACGACAATACCAAATCGGTCGTGTGACGAATCGAAAAAACGAATCAAAAAATAAACAGAAGCTGGCGCTATTGTTTAACCAAACATGCATAAGAGAAGGAATGCTTCCTAATTACACAAATATATATATATATATATATGGGAGATGAAAAAGGAAAAACCAAAAAGGATGTTTTTTTATGTATACATCAACGTTTCGTCTTTATTTGTAAGACTTCTTCAGGATGATAATATAAAGAAAAATGTCATGCAAGTATGTGCATTTTCTTTATATTATCATCCTGAAGAAGTCTTACAAATAAAGACGAAACGTTGATATATACATAAAAAAACATCCTTTTTGGTTTTTCCTTTTTCATCTCCCATTACGTCGGATTACCTTCATCCTTCCTTTCTCATATATATATATATATATATATATACCAAAATTCTTCATTTATTATAATAAAAAAAAAAAATTTTTTTTTAAATGATTCTTTGATTTAATTTTTAAAAGATTGGGAGGCAGAAGTGCAACCGCACACTCAAAGTTTTCAGTCTGATACTAACCCTAATCCGATAATTTCCCAACTAAACAATTCAAACATTCGTTGAGTCGACTTTTAAAAATAACACTCATAAGAAATCGGATATGCGTATTTGAAGTTTGCGATTGTCTTCCCCAAGAAATAAAGATTTAAATTTCATTAAAATAAAATATATTTTAAGTTTTAAGGAGGTCATACCCTCATAGCACCCCGGATTTGTCCTCGTCTGACCGATAACCGAACAGATACTACACCTTGCTCCTAGCCAGAAAGAACCTGGCAGTTTTAGTAATATGCATTGCAGAAGATAACGTGAATGCAATCCTATTAACTATGAAGTCCACCTTAAGATGAAAGTCCGTTTTACGATAGTTCTTTATCTCGTTTTCTATCACAAAGTCAGTTCTTTCATCGCTTTACATATGCATTTATTACATAAAGCATAGCCGTAATTCTGTCTTTTTGTCGGACAAAACCATTAAAAACATTTAAAACATTTTTCCGTCGTTCCTGTTTGTGTTTAACAGCTTTTCCAATTACATTTTGTTTTTTACAAATAGCTTCATGTTATCCATTTAAGGGGGTTCTGTCCGCATGGGTCACTTAGAGGAGGGGGCACGTAGATATTCAGCACATAGAGGCTAACAGAGATTTCGGACCACTTCCATTGTGCTTCTTTATTTTCACGACGACATGTTAGACCTCGCTTAAAAAATAAAATAGCTAAAGAAATGTAGAAATTTTGCTATGTACTTACGTGGTAGCTGAAAAGAAGACTGTACACCAAAAATTACGCAAATTCATCCAGTATTTATTAAATTAGGTTACATCGGCCGAAACGTTGTGAATATAACAATCAAGATGAGAATAGAAGTCCGAATGATCCAAATACAAAATATAAGTTGTTGGAGTCATGGGCATCATTAGGTTTGGTGCGTCTTTTTAACGGCAAAAAATCAACCCTTTTTGAGTTATTTAATGCCGAAACAATTTTGAATATCAAACTCTTAGAATCACATGCATTTTGATTGCATTTTTTGGTGCTTCTGCAGTTTCACAATGACATATTAGGCCTCTTAAAAAAAAAGAATAGCTAAAGAAATGTATAAACTTTGTTATGTACTTACGTGGTAGCTGAAAAGAAGATTGTACACCAAAAATTATGCAAATTCATCCAGTATTCATAAAATTAAAAATAGAAAACAATTTTATCGGTCGGCCGCCATATTGTATCTATCAATCGCCAGATTTTATCATGGGTTGAGAAGGGAGATAACTCATGTTATCTCCCTTACCTAACATTAAGCTGAACTGATTACAAAATGGCTAACGATACGTAAAATCGTTTTTTTTTTCTTTTTCTTATAATTTAATAAATACTGGATGAATTTGCATAATTTTTCCTGTACAATCTTATTTTCAGCTAACATGTAAGTACATAAAGTTTATACATTTCTTTAAATATTTTCATGTCATCGTGAAAGTAAAGAAGCACCGATTTTATACATATGACGTAAATTACATTAAAATAAGATATATTTGAAATTTTAAAAGGAGGTTTGGCCCCAGGTTAGGAGGACACTTAGAAATTTGGGGCCACTTCCATTGTCTTCTCCAGAACATTTTATACATAGGATTTAAATTTCATCAAATTAGGATATATTTGAAGCATGACAGGATAATTCTAACATCCCAGAACTTAGATTGCAAAATGCTCTTCTGAAATTACACTGATTTGTTGTTTTGATGTGAAACGACCTCACATACAGTGTCTTCGGCTGTTTTTTTTTGTTTTTTTTAATTCTCTTCTTTTCTCCAGCTTTTTGTTCATTATTTTTTGTTACCTGAAGATAATTCCACAAAGAATCGAAAGTGCGCGTGATACTTATGGAACATTCATTATTTTGGGGGGATTTTGACACAAAAAAAGATCATTAGAAAAATTGAAAACAAAAAAAAAAAAATTATAATCAAGCAGAATAATTCTGTTATGTTTAACAATGTTTGCTTAAATGAAAGAAAGCTGCCTAAATACAAACACCATATATATGGCATACAAAAGGCTTGTAATAGCCTTAAAATGTATCGTGTCCTGTCTTTTCTGCTCAGTGACTTACCTGCATTTATTTATCTACCTCCCACATCGGTAAGATGTGACACAAGGTCGGAAAGTGGGATTTGAAAAGCCAGCGCCCGAGAATTCGAGCACTCTAGCCTAAAAAAAATGCCTGGGCAGCCCCGTCAGCATTACCCGGTAGGGGCCCCTCAGGCAGTAAGCAATTAACTTACTCCTCCCCAAAGAGGGGAGGCAAAGCCTGGGAGGGTGGACCTCCTAGAACTGCACAGGACAGACCCATAGACCGGTGTGAATCAAGCCCCGAAGGCCAAGACGATACCGGTCTATGGGGTGCAGTATCCATCGGAACAGATACTACACTTTGATCCTGGCTTACCTGCATACTTTGACACAAAGTAACTTCGCAATCTAATAGGGGATGATCTCTTCTCTTCATCCCTTTTTTACAAATGAGTCGTTGCTAGTCTCTCTCTACTCTATCATTATTTACAATGAAGGTGCTCGACTGAGCTCCAATCTTTGCTTGCTCCTTGTAAAACATTCACAGCAAGAACTCGTCTTGCAAAGAACTTTTCTTTCTTCGTACGTGTGCCTAACATCAAGCAGAATTTCTATGAGTTACTTTCTAAGTACTTTCCATCTGTTCAAAACGTTACCAGGGGATTGCTTCCCTGCAAGCTACAACAGTCATCTTGAAATCTAATGTCAATAAATGTATGTACCAAACTATCATCCCTAAGTCATTAAAATTTCATTCATTGTTTTCAATTTTTTTTCATCATTCACCTGACAACCTATTTAACACCCTTATCCTCGAGTGGCTTTTAGCCTTGGTAGGTGGTGAATCATTAGGGGAGGGGGTGGATGAAAAAAAAAAGCGATGTGGACAAAATGGACACGTACATATCCGAGGCAATGGCTGAATCCTTAGAAAGTGACCTCCAGTCTGTAGTAGAATAGGGTCATAAATAGATGGTAACATTTAATGCTGCTAAGACAAAGTTCATTTCCTTCACAAACTACAAGAAACCTCTTCACCCACCAATTACCATGACAAATAACACCCTATCTGAGAGTCCAACGTTCAAACTCCTCAGACTAACATTCACAGGTAACATGAATTGGAACAAATACACAGAAGACATTGCCAAGGCTGCTGCAAAGAAAGTGGGCTCCCTCTACCGAGCTAGAAAACTTCTCACAAAGTATCCTATATCTCTACAAAGCCACCATCCGCCCATGTATGGAGTATTGTTGTCACATCTGGGTTGGTGCATCATCCACTAGTCTCTCCCTCTTAGAAAAGGTCCCAAAAAGAATTGCTAATCTGATAGGCCCCTCACTATTCACCAAGCTCCAGCCTGTGTCCCATCGCTGCAATGTTGCATCCTTGTGCTTGTTTTACAAGTACTTCAATGGAATGTGCTCCAATGAACTTGCCGCTCTGGTGTCCCCTCGATGTAAATACACTAGACCAACCCGACAATCAGCTAAATGCCATCCATTCACTGTGTAGGTCCCCAGATGCCGGAGAGCCTTCTACTCCAATAGCTTCTTTCCTCGTGCTGCCGGCCTTTGGAACTCCCTCTCTGTTCCATGTTTCCCCGACATGCAAAAATTTTAAACTAATGTGAGTAAGCATCTCGCTGCACAGCTCCCAATTTAGGATGACCCCCTAAACTTTCACCGCAATTTTCAGTAGCCTCTTATGTCTACAGTGGCAACTTGCCTTGTTTGGGGTGAACTACATTTAAAAAAAAAAAATAAATAAATAAATTTTTGATTGTTTTTATTAAAATTTATTTATTTATTTTTTTTTTTTTTTAACTATAAGTCACTAGTTACCAAGGCCAAAACCAACTTTGAGGATAAGGGTCAATGCGAATGGCTCTTGAATAATACTATAGAGGATTGAAAATGATGAATGGAAATAAAAAGTATTTGATCACTTAAGAGGACAGCTTGAGAAGTCCAATGTCAACAAACATTACTCGAGCCGTTGTCCTCTTCTGTAATCAAATCTTGTCCATTCCATTCATCGTTTTCAATCCTCTCATAGTATTATTCATCATCCAACTGATAAATCTTATTAATTCTTATCCTCAAGTGGCTTTTGGCCTTCGTAAGTGGTGACTCATTAGTATAAAAACAATTAAAAATGATTAAATTCGTGATAAAATGCAAATAAATACTTACATCTTTTAATCTTGCTTTACGTTTTGCAGGTGGTTCGTTAAGATGGCCGAACCTTCGACCTCGTACCACATGATTGACGTTATTAGATGTCGTGCTGCTGCTGTTACTCGTACTGCTGGTAATCGTGCTGCTCGTCATGGGGGTTGTGGTACTGATGGTCACAAGACTGGCCGCAGGATTTATATTATTGTCCCTGATGTTGTTACTGAAAGTTATTACTGGGGGTGGGGTCGTTAGAGTTGTGCTTTTTGGCACTGAGGATAATCCCAGTATAGAATCCTGAGTATTACTGTCTTCGGAAAGGTTTCCACTGATGTTGAGACCATTTGTTGCTGTTTGGTGAAGAACTGAAAACAACGAGTGGGAGAAGATAATTAGAAACGAAGAAAAAAAACAAAAAACAATTCATCTTTATCTAAACATATCTGGGAACTTAAGCACAGACAAATCCTATACCACATAAAATGACCAATCTTTAAAAAGGGTAAAACCTTACGAACCAGGCTTGGAATATTGCAATCTATGTATTGCTGAGACAAATTTCAATCTTCTTTAACAAGAAATCTGAAATCATCTTCACTTGTTTACACAAAAGGAAATTTAAATAAGACAGACAAAATGAATCCATATTATTAATTCTGTTCTAAATTAGGACTTAACTTTGCAATATGATATCTATACTATCATTAATAGGGAAAAGAAACTCTTTTACAACATTACTATAATAACACCTAAATATAAGGTTATCCAATCTAAATGAATAAATGCGAAAGTTATCATCATTTACCACACCTATATTACCATCAAAATGACTTACTATTATTCAAACCAATGATACAATATAGACTTTTGAAATACTGTATATATATATATAGTAGATAGAAAAAAGTCAAACACTTGTTTATATGCCTAATTTGCATAACTCTTTCCCCTTTGACAGAAACTTCGCTCATGAAATGTGAGGGCAAAAGGACAAAATAAGGGAAGCGAGAGCTATGAGGCTGCCGAAAGTAAACCCAAGGTTCATTTTCTACTTTCCTTAAAGTTTGTTTCAAGAATCCTGAGTTTTATTTAAAATTTTCTCTCTTCGTTTCATTTTGCAATGTTGAATCCTTGTGCTTGTTTTACAAGTACTTCAATGAATTGTGCTCTGATGAATTTGCTGCTCTGGTGACCCCATCGACGTAAATACACTCAACCAACCAGACAATCAGTTAAATTCCATCCATTCACTGTTGAGGTCCTCAAATGCTGGGGAGCCTTTTACTTCAATAGCTTCTTTCCTCAAGCTGCCGGTCTTTGGAACTCCATCCCTGCTCCCTGTTGCCCGACTGTACAGACATGCAGAAATTTAAAACTAATGTCAACAAGCATCTTGCTGCACAGTTCCCAATTTAGGATGATCCCCTAAAATTTCACCCTAATTCTCCGTGGCCCATTATGTCTACAGTGGCAACTTGCCTTGTTTGGGGTGAACTCAGTTGAAAAAAAATTTTTTTTAAATCTGTTTTCGTTTTCTCTACCTGTTAAATTAGTCTACGTTACACACTATGGTGTCTGAACAGATTTTTTTATGGTCATTACACCACTTTAATATACACATTAACCTATTTGAGCTAAGCAAAGAATAACTAAAAAAATTTTTAAAATGGGATCCAATTGAGTTGAGGCACCCCAGAATGAGCAACAACCAAAAGGACACATTTGCCGTAACAGCGTTTTTGTTTACCCTTATTAAGGATTTTTATAGCAAAAAATCCAAAATTTTAAAAACAATGTTTTTAATACAATATTATTTTAAAAAAAAAATACCTTTTTCAATTTGTGACATCATATTTTTGGTGCTTATATAGATGAGGGCACATATGGAAAACGCATTTCAAAATAAAAACTCTTGTTTATACTTACGTATCAAGCAAAAATAAGTATCCGCACCAAAAATTTAAAAAAAATAATCGAGTAGAATTTTAATTAAAAATCAAAATCAGTTACATCGTATTTTTCCAACTGCCATTGATTTATTACTTGTTAATATGACAGACTGAGTTATCTCTTCCTGAATTTTGTGGTTTTTTCGCTCAAATCAATATCGGAACCCTAAAAAAAAAAAAACGATATAACTGATTTTTATTTTTAACTAAAATTCTACTCGATAATTTTTCCTAATTTTTGGTGAGGATACTTATTTTTGTCTAACACATAAGTACATCAAAGAGTTTTCCGGTTACTTCATTTGGAACTGCGATTTTCACCTGTGTAACTGCGTTTTTCAGATATGCCCTCATCTGTATAAGCACCCAAATTTTTTTAATTTTTTATAAATCTCCTGAGTTGTTTTGTAAATAGAACATTTTTTTGAATTAAAAATGTGCCTATAACCAAACATGCTTGTCAATCAAACCATGTATTTTTTAGGCTATTAATAAAACTTTTTGTAAATAAACCAATCTCTTTTTTTTAGGCCATATTGTTTTGTTTATAATTCAAGTTATTGAGGTTGTTTCGAAATTTTGTTATTTTGGTGATACCATTGGATCAGAGAGAGGAGTAGGTGCTAGTATGATTGCAATGGTTAGAAATGGATGGAGAAAGTTCACAGAACTTCTGCCATTACTAACCAGCAGAGCATTACCACTGTTGACCAAGGGAAAAGTCCATCAGGCACGTACGCTCAATGTGATGATGTATGGAAGTAAAACCTGGCCAGTGAGGGTTGAGGACATGCGTTGCATATAAAGAAATGATATGAGAATGATACAATAGATGTGTAATGTAAGTCTTAAAGATACTCTGAGGTCATCAGATCTAAGCCTAAGATTAAATCTGGACAGTATAAAGAGACGTGTGCAGAACAGGGAAATTTGATGGTATGGTCATGTTGAAAGATTGGATGAGTGTGCTTGGCTTAGTAGATGTAGAGCAGTTGAGGTAGCAAGGTAAGTTTACAAGGAAAACACGGGAGAAAGTGAAAAGAATGGATTTGAGAGAAAGAGAGATAAATAAAGACCTGGCCAGAGATAGGTTAGTTTGGAAGTCAATTTCTAAAAGCCGTACCAAAACATGCAAGCATGTAGACCGAATTTGAGGAAGAAAAAAAAAAAATGGTGTTATGGCAAAATATGTCTCAAATCCATTTGATCCCAAAATATTAGTGACCCCATTTGATCCCAAAACATTAGTGACCCCATTTGAATAGGCTTTTTAAAAAAGTTTTTTTTTAGAAGTTGTCAAGCTTTTTCATTTTCTCCACCTGTCGAATTAGCCCAGATTACACACGATAGAGTCTATTTTAATATACACATTAAACTATTTTAGCTTAGTCTAGTATACACACAATGCGGCAGAGGTGGGAAAACTTTTCATTGCAAGGGCCATATTCGAATTTTCATAATTTTATAAGACTGCACGATTTAATAGGGGCCACATTAAAAAATTCAATTTTATAAGACTGCACAATTTTATAGGGCCACATTAAAAAAATTCATGATTTTATGGGGCCACATTAAAAAAATTCATGATTTTATGGGGCCACATTAAAAAAATTCATGATTTTATGGGGCCACATTAAAAAAATTCATTATTTTATGGGGCCACATTAAAAAAATTCATTATTTTATGGGGCCACATTAAAAAAATTCAAAATTTTATGGGGGCCACATTAAAAAAATTCAAAATTTTATGGGGGCCACATTAAAAAATTCAAAATTTTATGGAGGCCACATTAAAAAATTCAAAATTTTATGGAGGCCACATTAAAAAATTCAAAATTTTATGGGGTCATATTAAAAAATTCAAAACTTTATGGGGCCACATTAAAAAAATTCCTGATTTTATGGGGCCACATTAAAAAAATTCAAAATTTTATGGGGCCACATTAAAAAAATTCAAAATTTTATGGGGCCACATTAAAAAAATTCAAAATTTTATGGGGCCACATTAAAAAATTCAAAATTTTATAGGACTGCACAATTTTATAGGGCCACATTAGAAAATTAAAATTTTCATAGGACCGCAGAGTATATTAATCTAAAATAATTAATATTTAAAATGTACAAGAACCTTTTAAAGAAAAAATGCAATTGATTGTTATTATCCAATATTTTAAAGTACTGTAGAAAATTCACATGAAACGCGTTTATTCGAAAGACAAAAAAGTATCTTGGTTTAAACGTAAAAAATACTAACATTTGGCGAGCCACATGCGGCCTGCAGTTTTGCTACATCTGCAATAGGGTCTCAACGGCATATTATGGAATCCAACTTTATACTAAAACTAGCTCGCTAATTGATTTAAAATGATAAACATTGAATTCATAACTTTGTTGTAAACACGACAAAAAAATTTCTCATTTATTCATATAGATAAATAAACATTTTGGTAATTTCGATACAAATTTATCTTTCAAATATGACGGTAAAGAAAGGAAAAGAAATAAATAAATTTGCCTTTTCACTTGCAATTTAGAAATAGATCGTAATTTGTTGAAAATTAAGTCAGCCCCTCTAAAGAAAGGAACATTTGAACCTATTTACTTATTTAGATATACATTAACCAAACACAACTCACCTTGATTGCGGAGTTCAAGCTCATCTTCAGCTGACAGTTGGCCATGGTCAGGATTAAGCCGATAGTGCCGGGCCAAACCTGCACGACCAATATATGCCTTTGAGCAAGTTTCACATTTGAAATTTTTGGGTTTTGATGATCCAAGACCTGAGACAAAAGAAAGAAAAGGTTTTAGATACAAAAATTTTTAAAATCTTGCAAGCAATATATTTACGTCATAGATCATGTAAAATGATGAGATATGTTTTATTGTGAATTCAAACTGTGATACAATAGTGTCCCCACTCTCACAACAAGGACCACCATGTGAGGTAGCCGACTTTGGAAAGCCACCATTTCTTTTTGGATGAAGCTTTTGAGCTACTTTTTTTTTTTGCAAATGATCACTTTTATTCCAAATTTTTTAAATATCACTACCACTATAACCTCCCTTTTAGGTCTAAAGACAGTTTTTTCCACTCCTGGGCACACTGTGCACAAGGAGTAATTAGCTAGGGAATGAAGGTCAATATAGAACCAGCTGATCCACTGAACATCATAGACAAAGTGACGCCATCAACCATTACCATAAATAGCCGGGGAGAGGAGTCAAGATAAAGAATTCGGAAGGATGTATCTAGTTTCCGGTGAAAGTAAGCTGAGGAACAAGCGGATCCGGCCAGTTTCCTGCAGTAATTTGAAGGAAAAGCGAATGTATCAGATTTCCGGGTGACAGTAAATGTATTTGGGGGAGATTGGTTGTTATGGGGGCAGATCAGCAATGGTACTCGACAGTGAACGATCATGACAGAGATCAGCAATGAAAGATTTTAGAGTCAGTCTCAGCTGAGATCCTGAACTTGAGAAATGGGAGGTTTTACCTCAGATGTAGACGCTAGCGACGAGACCTTAACGACACACACACACACGTATTCACTAAGTCAATGTGTTGTTTTGCTTATTACGTATGTAAATTGTTAACTGTTGCTTTGCGCCACAGGCTACCAACCACACTAGAATTCCAACACAGTCCAGAAGTTGAAGAAGACTAAGAAGGATCACAGCACATGTGCTTGGGAGTAAAGCGATTGGTTGGGAGGCGCTGGCATAGTTTAACAAAATAAGATAATTGTCATTTTATTTTTTTCCTAGCTGGCGTTGCCCGAGATGCAGTGAAGTCATTTTAGCTTTTAATTTTTATTTGTTTGCACATTTTTAAACTTAAGGTAGACAACTCCTATTATATTATTCAATTTAAAATGAGTTGTCCGCTTTTTGCTGATTTTTATTTTGAGGTGATTATTTAAAATTCTTTCATATTAGCAGTCATCTGGACCAGACAAAGTATTTTTTTAAAATAAATTGTAGCTAAGTATGTTATTATATTGCCAATAACACGATACAACAATAACAAATGAACATTGGCTAGTCAGAGGAAAAGTTTGATTATTCAGCTTAAATGCTATTTGGGTCTAACATTGCATACTCGTTAACCTTTCTTAACAATAGACATTATATAAATGATAACCTCTATTTGTTGTTGTCAGTCCTGAATGGTTTGGTTTGTTTTATGGTATGTCAACCATCTATGGGTTATTTAATGCCGAATAAAGTTGTCAAATATAATTCTACAGGTAGGATAATTATTTTATATTCCTAGAATACACCGCTCTAAGAATACATTGTTTTCAGAATACACATTTGTCTCAGAAAACATTACTCGCAGCAGGAAATTTTACAGAAAACATTACTCTTTAAAAACATTACTCCTTTGCATTGGTACTCTTTGTTTTCAAAATAATTGACCCTCAGCCACCCCCTTCTAGTTGGGGAGAAAAATAAAAAGGAGAAATAAGGTTTTTATTTTTTGAAGAATCAGATGGAATAATACGGTCGGGGATGAACGTATAGATACTACGGAGTGATGTGACCATTCGATTGATCAGATCAGGCCTCTCTGACCTCCCCTCTAGCTGAAGCAAGGGCCGAAGTAGAAGAATGGCTCAGACACCAGGATCTCATCTTAAGGCATCACGGGTCGCCACTCTTGCAAGATTAATTGAACACAGGTTGCTATTTGACCAATAACTAAGAAGGGGGGGATTATGGGTTCATACCTTTATCAATAGTGTGTAAATGAACAATAGATCTAATAGATTTTGTTTGTTTTATGGCATATCAACCATGGTTATTTAATGCCGAATAAAGTTGTCAAATATAATTCTATAGGTAGGATAATTATTTATATTCCTAGAATACATTGCTCTCAAAATAAATTGGCTACCCTGGTGCCCCCTCGACGTAAGTTCATTAGACCAACTCGACAATCAACTAAATCCCATCCATTCACTGTGGATGTCCCCAGATGCCGGAGAGCTTTCTACTCAAATAGCTTCCTTCCTTGTGCTGCTGGCCTCTGGAACTCCCTTCCTGCCCCCTGTTTCCCCGACAGTACTGACATGCAGAAGTTTAAAACTAATGTAAACAGACATCTCGCTGCGCAGATCCCAGTTTAGGTAGACTCCCCCCCCCTCAACCTTCTCCCCTTTTCTTTCTTTTCAGTAGCCCCTTACGTCTACAGTGGCGGCCTGCCTTGTTTGGGGTGAACTACGTTAAAAAAAAAAAAATGTTAAAAAACTACTCTTAGAAATTTCACAGAGGGTACCATAATTACTAAATAACTAGAAAATGGAGTACCCCTGTTATCAGTACAGAATCAGTTTTGACGACGTTAATTTTTGCAGGGAGGTGTCGCCATCCTCTCACATACAGCGCCTGGTATTCACAAATAGTCCCCCATCTAGTACCGACCAATTATCTTTTATATTAATATTATCAGTCTATGCGGCAGACAACGTAATTTTTAAAATAAATTGTACCTAAGTACATTAATATATTGCCAATAACACGATACAACAATAACAAATACAAATTTGCTAGTCAGAGGCAAAGTTTTAGTTGTCAGCTTACATGCTATTTGGGTGTAACTAACACTGTATACTCGTTAACCTTGGTTAACATGCGATTAACAATAGACATGATATAGCGGATGACCTCTATTTGTAGTTGTCCGTCCAGAATACGTTTTGATGACGTTAGTTTTTGCAGGGAGGTGTCGCCTATCCTCCCACATACAGCGCCTTTATTTTATTATTATTAAAAACTGTGTTCTGCGGCTACGGTAGTCAAATGACATCCCGTAGCTGCAATCAGTCCTCCAAGCTAGTCCCAGGCCATCTGGCCTTGTCACGGGCAATGAAGTTGTTTCGCTGTACGTAGTGGTCCTAGTCCCGCCTGCTTGAGGTCAGCATGTAGTGTGCCCAGCAGATTTGTGCAGCGCCTGGTATTCACAAATGGTCACCGATCTAGGACTGACCCGGCTCAACATCGCTTAACTTCGATGGTTTAACAAGAAACGGTGCGGCAACGCGATTATGCTGTGTAATAAAATATATTCGAGTCTGTATTCGGATTATTCGGATTATTCGGATTACTGTTCTCATCTTGGATGTTATTCTCACAATATTTCGGCCGATGTAACATCCGACCTTCTTGGGCTTCTTGGCCTTTTGGCTAAGATCAAAGTGTAGTATCTGTTCCGATGGATACTGCACGCCTGTTCTGTGCAGTTCTAGGAGGTCCACCCTCCCAGGCTTTGCCTCCCCTCTTTGGGGAGGAATAAGTTTATTGCTTACTGTCTGAGGCGCCCCTACCGGGGAATGCCAACGGGGCTGCCCAGGCAATTTTTAAATGGCCAGAGTGCTCACCTCTCGAGCGCTGGCTTTTCAAACCCCACTTTCTCGACCCGATCTTGGGTCACATCTTACTTGTGGGAGTAAGATAAAACTGGCCTTGTGCCTAACTCCTGGGGAGAAGTAAATAAAACATCCGACCTTCTTCAGTCACGTCTCGTCAAAATCAGGAATCTGTACAGAATTTCTAACGGAACCCTTTCTTTAATCCACAAGGGTAGTTTGCTCTCGTACTGTCAGCCATGACCGACCCTAATCTCAATGTTTACATAGAAAACGTTATAAAACTAGTTCAATGAATAATTTAATGAACAAATGAGGCCGTAATAATTAATTTTAATTTGCAAAATCCTATTTTTGTTTATCTTTATAAAGTTAGTTATGTTTATATATTTTGAAACACACTTGCGAGGTGCTAGGGCTCCAAATGTGGGTAACATTTGGTGCGTCTCCAGTGGCACACCTAACCTTAGATTAAATATGGCTGTTAAAAAGAAAATAGTAAGAAACCTTTATGAAGTACTTACTTGGAATGGAAAAAAATACCATTCGCCAAAATTTATCCAGTAGTTTTGTTTTTTATCAAATAAATACATCTTTTATCTGTAAGCTTTTATCGCGCCATTATCATGATATTCAAGGGAGATAATTCCATTTTTTTTTGCATTTGACCACAACCATCGTAATATAACGGGTTATTACGACGGCCGTGATTTGATCCCATTTTAGATTTTATTTTAAATAATTTCTCTCCCAAAAGTTTGAATTATCTCCAATGACTCATAATAATGGTGATGAAATTCTGCCTATGGATAAAAGTTGAATTTATTTAACAAAAACAAAACTACTTAATTAATTTCCATAAATTTTGGTGAACAGTATTTTTTTCCATCCCAAGTAAGTACTCCATACAGATTTCTTGCTATTTTCTTTTAAACAGCCATATTTCATTTAGGTGTACCACTGGAGAAACACCCCAAATTTAGTTAAATTTAGTTTATGTAAAGGGGGTAAAAGAATGTGGAAGGCCTTCGTATAAATTCAGACAGCTCCGATGTTGTGAAATTTGAACAATGAATAAATGTTCCACAAATATCAGTTTCTTTGGAGTATTTTAAAGGGTTTTAAGGGACATAATATGGACACAACCCCCCATTTGCCAATCAAAATATATCAGATTTGCCTTGAAATTAATCCGTACTCATTAGACAACAATTAAGCTAGATTCCCTGAATTTCAATTAAGACACCTTAAGCTTAAGACTTAAAAGTTTAGATATTTTCTAGAATCAAAATCATGTAATGGATTTTGGGCGATTTTCAAGAATAATTTACAAAACAAAAAGGGTGAAAAGAAAAACAAAAAAATACAAAAATAAATAACTGTTACCAAAGGCAATAAAAATTACTTTTATACTTACCTGCCTAATTTATTTTTGTTTTAAAGTATTTTAAAGCGTTTTTATTCACTTTCTTTATCGTTGTAAACTCAACGAATTCAACATGGTGCCGAATTTTACTCAATGTGAAGCCTCGATGTCGTATGATTAACAAATCAAAAATTAAACAAAAATACAGCTAATAACTGTCACCAATAGGTCGAAAATTTTATTTTCAACCGATTCGTATATTTTTATTGGCTGTATTTTTGTTTAATTTTCAATTTGGGGCGATTATCGAGGTTTCGCATAGAGTAAAATCCAGCGCCATTTTGAATTCGTTAGGTTTACAAGATTCCGGAGACAACGATAAAAAATGTAAATAAAAAATACTTTAAAACACAAAAAAAACTTATCCAGGTAGGTAAAAAACTAACTTTTATTGCTTGCCTTTGATAAGTTAAAGTTATTTGTTGCCTATTTGTTTTTGTTTTTCATCATTTTTGTGTGTTAACTATTCTGGAAAATCGATGGATTTTGATTAAAATTGTAATAAGGATTCTAGACATAAGGTTTAGTATCATTATACCTTGATTTTAATTGTCGTAAACGGGCATAAAAATATGATACAAAATTGTTCTGTTTATGGAATTAATTTTACCCATCCTGGGACGGGTATTCTTCATGAAACTCAACTTTTGCTCATAAAATTTAATTCTAACCAGAGATTCCGAAATATTAAAAAAAATAAAAAAACAGATTTTTATTTAGTGAAAATCGAAGTATTTTCTCTGAAGATACTAAATAATTCGTGTTTAATTGAAGAAAGTTAATATAAAATCTTCAAAGATACAAAAAAATACAGTTTTTTAAACTAATAATCTCCATCAAAATTCTTACTTTCTTCCTCCAAATTTTATTCTCAAACAATAACAAATAAATGTAACCTGTAAACGGAAATTTAACGATTTCGAAATCGTTTCTTTTATTTTTTTTCGAGCATTTTAATTCACCAGAAAATAGAAGAAACAAAAAACTCTAATTTAATAGACAATAAACCATTTTAATTAACATAAAAAAGACTTAAAAAAAAACAAAAACCTTTTTGTAAAAAGGAAATTTGAAAAATTCTTCAATTTTCAATATAAACATGGGATCAATTGATTTTCATTATTTTACGATTTCAATGGAAACAAAATTTCAGTTTTGTAATAAGTTTATATATTTCTAATTTTAATTAATTTATAATTTATCTAATATGATTTATTAATAATAAATTAATTTATTTAATCATTAAAATCCTTGTGAACTTAAAGGATTTGGAAATACGTATGAGCGGCTTTTTGAATACGAAGCTAACTCCGTATCATCCATCTTGGTTTCGAAAACACAGAGAAAGTGAAAATACTTGAATAAATGTCAAAAATTAAACATTTTTGTTTATTTTGGTGAAAGAAAATGCCATTAAAAAGTCATAGATATTTATTAAAAAAAATTTTTTTGTCCAAGTTTCCTCCGTAAATGTTTGAGAGGTTGCATAAATGTAAATATTTTTTTTTCATACAAAATGAACAGAAAACATTGGAGTTCGTTTTTATCTATTTTAGTAAACAACATAGAAAAATGTCAACATTTTTATTAAATGTAGAACAATTAACAGTTATCTTGAACTTTACGATAGTCATTGAATTATTAATTCAACCAAACTGTTATAAAACTAGAAATAATTTGGTTACAATAATGTTTCAATGGCAGTCATCTTAAAGCTGAAAAGTTTAAGATAACCGAATTAAATTTTATCTGATATTATTCAATCATTAAAGTTTTACAAAGATATGAGATTCAAAAATATATAAAAATGTCTCAGAGTAATATAATTGATTCCAGTGATTAGACATGCATTACAATAATAAAAATAAAAATCAATTTACTTAAAATAAATAATAAAGTATCGTTAAATAAAATAATAAATATTGTAGAATATGTCCAAAATTTATGAAATATCAATAATAGAAATTAAATAAGAATAATAAAAATGTTTAGTTATAAAATAAGAGTTTAATAAGAAATGTTAATTTTTTTTTAATTGTTTTATTACTGATTTTATTGAATTAACATCAAAGATGTTAACATTTTATAAAATTTAGACAGTTTTATTTTCACATGATATTATTTAATCATTAAAGTTAAGTTTTACGAAGATAGCTAAAAAAAAGCATTTTCTTGTAAAAAAAAATGGTTCTAGTTTAATATTAGGGGTCGGTTCAATATCAAAATTAATTTAAAAGAATGTACACACAAAAATTTAGTGAATTTTGCTTAATTAATAATTGGTATTTAATGAATATGGACCAAATTGGTTAAATCGTCGTTTCCCAGCCAAAATGGCGAACAACGAATCGTCTGCAGTTTTCGACCTCACAAATAAGTAAACTCCCAAAAAATTTAAACTAATTTCAAATTTACCTTAAATTATTTTAAAAGAAAATACAGTTGGAAAATTAGTCCCAAACAATTTATTTGGGTTTACTTACTCATTTGTGAGGTCGAAAAAAAATCAGAAAACTGCAGACGATTCATTGCCGCTATTTTTGCTTGGAAACGACATTTAACCATCAAATTTAATGCAAATCTGATATAGCTGAATTTACGGCAAAACAACGAAAAAAAGGGGTATAAAAAACAAATAATTGTTACCAAACGCAAGAAAATTTACTTTTCTACTAATGCGCATAATCTCTTTTTCTTGTGAAAGTGTTCGAAAGTTAAAAATGGAAGGCTGTGTCCATATTAATTTAAAAATTTATCATGTCTCCTTAAAATAATCAAAAGAAACTGATAATTACGCAATGTCTAAATAATTAGTTCTAAAATTTCATAAAAATCATCGGTCCCTGAATTCGAGAATAAAATTGAAAGTTTAATAACATTAAATTGTTTAAATATTTTATTTCTAGAATTATGAATGACTTTATATCATTAAAAAAGTAGGGTTTTTTTTTTTGCTCCAAAGTTTGCAAAAAAAAATTAATTTAGCGCCAATGTCTCATGAAAAAGAAAAAAAAACGTCTCATAAATTTATTGAAAATTCATAAAACTATCAGATAATATCGGTGTTTCTCGCCTATACGTAACTGATAAATAGTATTTATCAAAGTTACGTATAGACGAGAAACACCGACACAATTATTTATTTAGCTATCTATTTATTTATTTATTTATTAATTGTATTTGCCTGGTGTTGCTCGGGTGGAGTTTTATGGAAATAAATTTAGAGTTTAAAAACGAATTTTTTTTAATAATTCAGTGAGTATTTAATAAAATTCGTTTTTAAACTCTAAATTTATTTCCATAAAACTCCACCCGGGCAATACCAGGCAAATACAATTAATAAATAAATAGATAGATGGATAATTGTAACTTAAATTGGAATGGAAAGATTCTAGAATATGAAATTACAAAAAAAATATGTACGTTTTGTTCAAATTGTTCATAAATTTAAGATTTTTCCTCAATCGAGAATTTTATAAAATGTACAAAAAAATTTTTTTTTTGTTTCTTTTTCAGTTTTGTTTTCCTTACAGACTAAACTAAACATTTTAAATTGTTTGACAAATTATGTTTATATTCTTTATGAAAATCCAATGAAGATATTTTCAACATTCCTCGATTTCGTTCGAAATAAAGTTTAATGTCAACAAAAAATAGAGAAAAAAACAAAACAATTTAAAGTAAAAGAAAATAAAAAAGTTTGAATTGTTGCTGAATTTTTTAGATGAAGATTGATAATTTGGATTATTCGGACTACTATTCTCATCTTGGTTGTTATTTTCACAACGTTTCGGCCGATGTAATCTCCGACTTTCTTCAGGCGAATCTTTTTGAACTTGGAAACTTTCTAGTCCAATTTGGAAATCTTTACTCTCAGATTCGACTGGAAAGTTTCCAAGTTCAAAAAGATTCGCCTGAAGAAAGTCGGAGATTACATCGGCCGAAACGTTGTGAAAATAACAACCAAGATGAGAATAGTAGTCCGAATAATCCAAATTATCAATCCTCATCTAAAAAATTCAGAAACATAATTGACTTTTTTTATTTTTCAAATCTATTTTTTATGATTTACTAGAGATCATTTAAACTTTCATTCTAACCAGAAATTACTTTCGAATTGACAGTTTTTTTAAAGGCTTTAAAATCATTTCAAATTCATGCTCGACTGAGCTCCAATCTCTGCTCTCTCCTCGGTAACACATTCATAGCGAGAACCCGTCTAACTGTCAGTAATTTCCCCTTTTCTCCCTCTGTACCTAAAAGTAAACGAAACTTCCATGAACAAAGTTTCTTTCCCAAGAACTTCCCGTCTGTGGAAGACAATCACAGCAGACTACAACATGATCGTTTTCAAGTCCAATGTTAACAAATTCTTTTCGAGTCATCCTCTTAAATAATGAAATTCTGACTATTTCATCCATCGTCTCAAATTCTCAATGTGTTGTCTCACTGTCCAGCTGACAAACCCTTATCCTCGAGTGGCCTTTGTCCTTGATAGTATATTTGTCCGGGATGTTGCCAAACTCATCAAGAATCTTGATGCCAGCAAGGCAACTAAACCTGACAATATTCCAATCATAGAACTCAAAAAGCTGCAATCGGAACTCGCTCCTATTCTTACGAAGCTGTTCGATCATTGCTTAAAGGAGAAATGCTTTCCACCATCTTGGAAAACTTCGTCAGTCTATCAAATATTTAAAAAATACTGCAGATCGGGCTTCTGCATTTCAGTACAGACCAATTAGTCTCCTGTGTGTCATGAGTATTGATTTACTCCTCTCCAGGAGTTAGGCACAAGGCCAGTTTTTATCTTACTCCCACAAGTAAGATGTGATCCAAGGTCGGGTCGGGAAAGTAGGGTTTAAAAATTGCCTGGGCAGCCCCGTCGGCATTTCCCGGTAGGGGGGCCACAGGCAGTAAGCAATAAACTTACTCCTCCTCAAAGAGGGGAGGCGAAGCCTAGGAGGGTGGACCTCCTAGAACTGCACAGGACAGACCCATAGATCGGCGTAGGCCAAGACAATACCAGTCTATGGGGTGCGATATCCATCGGAACAGATACTACACTTTGATCTTAGCCAAAAGACCAACTGTGATAAATCAAGAAGCCCTTTCCTTCAACAACTACAAGAAACCTCTTTAACCACCGATTGTTATGGCAAATAACACCCTACCTGAGAGTCCAACGTTCAAACTCCTCAGCCTAACCTTCACAGATAACATGAATTGGAATAAATACATTGAAGACATTGCCAAGGCTGCAGCAAAGAAGGTGGGCTCCCTCTACCGAGCTAGTAAACTCCGCATACCTGACATTATCATGTATCTCTACAAAGCCACCATCCGCCCATGCATGGAGTATTGTTGCCACATCTGGGCTGGTGCATCATCCACTAGTCTCTCTTTCTTAGACAAGATCAAAAAAAGAGTCGCCATCTTAATAGGTCCCTCATTATTCACCAAGCTCCAGCCCCATCGCCGCAATGTTGCATCCTTGTGCCTGTTTTACAAGTCCTTCAATGGATTGTGCTCCGATGAACTGGCTGCTCTGGTGCCCCCTCAGCGTAAATACACTCGACAAACCCGACAATCAGCTACATGCCATCCATTCACTATGGAGGTCCCCAGATGCTGGAGAGCTTTCTACTCCAATAGCTTCTTTCCTCGTGTTGTCAGTCTCTGGAACTCTCTCTCTCTCTCTGCTCCCTGTTTCCCTCGATTTTACGGACATGCAGAGGTTTAAAATTAATATAAACAGAAATCTCGCTACACACCTCCCAACACAGGATGACACCCAAAACCTACACCCTAATTCTCAGTAACCCCTTACGTTTACAGTAACGGCTTGCCTTGTTTGAGGTGAAATATGTTATAAAATTTTTTTTTAAAAGTTGTCAACCACCTCAGCAAAAACAATCTACTCAGTGACAAGCAACATGGATTTCATCCTACAAGATCAACAGATGACGTGCTGACTGTAATATCACACAGGATCAGTGAATCTATTGACGGTGGGGGGGGGTCGTTTTTAAACCAATAGCTCTAGACATATCAAAGGCCTTTGATAGGGGTTGGCACAAAGGTTTGCTTAAAAAGCTAACTAACTATAGGGTATCTGGAAATGTCTTCTCAACCATCAAATCCTTTCTCTCTGAAAGGTTTATAAAAGTAGTCATTTATGGGCAGAAATCTGAAGCATCGTATCAACGCAGTTGTGCTTCAAGGGTCCATTCTGGGCCCAACACTCTTCCTGATCTTCATCAATGATCTCCCTAAACACATTCTAAAATCATTTGTCGACATTTATGCAGATGATACAACTATCTATGGCAACACTTCGAAGAGCATTAATGATCAAGATCTTTCTGATTCTTTTTTTTTTCAGACCTGGAGCAAGTCGTGCAATGGGGTGGGGGAGGGTGTCTGGTTACTTTTAATAGATCTAAAACCAATTTCTCTCCTTTCTCCACCAACGCTCGGATCCTCACTTTGCCTCAATTGAAGAAGTCCCCTGCTTTGATAAGCTACTAGGGCTGACCATCACTCCAGATCTGAAATGTTACGGTAAAAAGAATAAACGGCTTGCGTCCTTCTTTTAGGGTTCGCATCTGGGTTAGGGTCATTTGTAATATATTTCAATTCGTTTGATTTTATTATTTGTTAATGACTATTTTCAAAATAAAATTGAAAAATAATATATTTCAATTCCATTTTTATTATTTGTTACCGCAAAAATCAGAAAATAAATTATTTGCAAAAAAAAAAAAAAGCCCTTAAACTGGTAACATTTGGCAGCCATAACAGAGTTGAAATGTTCAAGATAACAAAAAAAAATCGTACGGCAATAGAGAAATCGACGATATTCAAGAATAGTTAACCGAAAACAAGCGAATAGACAAGAAATAACTGTTACCAAAGGCAATAAAAGTTACTTTTCTACCTCCCTGGCGCCGGGTTTTACTCGATGTGAAGCCTCGATAATCGCCCCAAAATCGAAAATTAAACAATACAGCTTATTATTTGTACAGATCGGTTGAAAATTAAATTTTCGACCGATTGATGACATTATTAGCCGTATTTTTGTTTAATTTTCAATTTTCAGTTTTGTTAATAATACGACATCGAGGCTTCACATCGAGTAAAATATGGCGCCATATTAAATTCGTCGGGTTTACAAGACTCTGAAGGAAACGATAAAAAATGTAAATAAAAGCGCTTTAAAATTCTTTGAAGCAAAAAATATGATGGTAAGTATAAAGGTAACTTTTATTGTCTTTGGTAACAGTTATTTGTTGTATATTTGTTTATTTCATCCTTTTTTCTGTTAACTATTTTTGAAAATCGTCGAGAAATCTCCATGCGAACCAGAAACGGTGTCAACTTCGACATTCTAAAGTGATAAGTCGAAGAATTCAAATTTATTAAGCAAAAAAGTCAAGTATTATGGGTTTGTCTTCGCCCCTACACCAATGGGAAATAGTAGTGTTCGATTGCGCAACTATTCTACCATTGAACCAAAAACGAAATAGAATGTTTAATCAATAACAAAAGAAGGAAACGTGGACCACATGTTTTGATAGTTTTTATGTTTTCTTGTAGCGAAACAAGAAAATGCTCGCCTCGATCATTTATTTTAATACTACCGCTGTACATACCTACGTCACGATGTAAGCTGGTACTAGTAACCAGGACTGCGGAATCGGAGATTGTTTTAATCTCCGACAAATCTACAGTCTGAATATTAGAAGACTTTCAAATAAGGAGTCGGAATTGGAATTTTTACAATCTGAGGAGTCGAACATTATACCTTCCAACTCCGAAACCTTGCTAGTAAGTAGTAACTAATACATGGGCATTTTAACGGGTAATGCCTGGGAGAATAGTCCCAGGCATTACCCGTTAAAATTGTCGAAGAGATACCACACTACCCCGAAGTGAGGGAGTAATGCATGGGAGAATGCTCATGGCCACAGAATATATACTACACTACACCCCGAAAGGAGGAGGTAATGGCTTGGAGGATGGTCTCATGATCACAGAACAGATACTATACTACACCCCTCCTCCCGTCTGCAACGAGTCTGTTGGAAAGTGTGAGTAGGTATTAGTATGATGTTGCATCAGGACACCCGCTAAATAGGTCATCAGTATCTTTGATGTCAAACCAATATAAAAAATAAAACATGTAAGGGTAAAACCGAAGCTTACCCATTGTGCCCCGGAATCACATTGATTACATTTACTTTGGATGCTGTTGGTTGACAGCCCTAAACTCCTCATCCCAGGGATTACCTGAGCCGAATTCTGTTTAACCTTTGAGGTGACACCAAAAATCTTATTTCTCATGCGAATTGGAAATTTATTCCAAAATGTCTTAAAATTGCCCCATTGTGCCCCGGGGGACCCCATAGTTTCGGCTTCAGACAGATAGATACCAAATCTGCAGAGATAACACACGGCACCGATGAAAACAGCTGAAATAGCCAGGAAAATCCTCGCGTGCGGAAACCAACAACAGCTAAGTTGAAACAGAGAAATAGAACAATTGTGCATTTTAACATCCCCGGCAAATTGAGAAAGCCATTCTTAACATGGGGAGGAGCTTTGTTGACTCTTCCCTTGCCGCGGACAGAACTCTCCTAAAATGAAAACAATTCATTTGCCCGGGGATGTTAAACTGCACAAGTGCTCCTAAAACGGCACTTCTGCAGTTTACGGATCGTGCTATTTTTTTAGATAGGATTTTCAAGTTAAATGCAATTTTTACGGAATCTTTTGTTTATTAAATTGTTAGGCGAAAGTACAGAATAGTTAACGAAGTCCCCCTCCCCATGTCAAGAATGGGTTTCAAAATAATAACGTTGTTATTTCAGCACGATCCGTAAAATGCAAAAGTACCCCCCAAAAAAACATCAAGAACATTACACGAATCTAAGATCGCCAAAAATCCAATAATCTGACCCCCCCCCCCCACAAGAAAACATGTGTGGTGGCACCAGTCTCGGTTGATACCACAGAAAATGGCCGTGAAGGGTTAAGGTGAATGAAAAGGAAAGTGAGCACCATCCAGACCTCCACCGGAAGATCACGGAGAGTATTTGAAACTTTCGAGAGGCTTATGGCCATCTAAATTGCAGAGAAGACAAACGATCGTTTATCAGCTAGAAATCAATAGTAAACGGCTGTAGCGAGAACGGAAAGCGATTTTCAACGGAGTGTGCTGGAAATCTGGGGAGACTTGTTGTCACTCAGACTCCAGGGAACACCACGGATAATGACTAGTGCAAGAACTCCTAGTGAGTTAATACTGCTACTAAAGATCGATACTCTGTTTAGTAAAATAAAACATTTTATTCATTCTTTGATGTGACAGGGGCGCGTGAGAAAATTAATAATGCCTTCTGATTTAGGTGCACAACAAAACCATAATACTTGACTTTTTTTGTAACTTGTAGAGATTACTTTCTATCCGTCAGTTTAAAGGATTAAAACTCACTTTCGAATGTTGAAATGTAACGAACGATAAGTACAAATCGGCTATTTTTATTGGTTATTTATTATTGATATATTGAACTTTCCAGCTTTAAGATGGCTGCCTTTGAAACAACATTATCTTAACCTAATCCGTTCTAGTTTTATAACAATTTAGTTCAATTACTAATTTAATGGTCACGCAATACCGTAAACCTTATTAATTATTAGAAATCCGAAAGTAATTTTGAAGCCTTTAAACTAGCGAAGTGAAAGTCGGCGAAATTGAGCTTTAAGGGTCCCTATTTATTTGCCTTCCCACCAGGCCAGAGTTTGACATGTCTCGGTTTCAACCAAAAACTGTCATTTTTTAATTAAAAGATGACTTTTCTAATGTCTCCTCTTCTTTAAACTTTCACAATTGGGATTCTGATTAGTAAACACTAAACAGTGTTTACGTTAAATGTTGATAGCAAAATGAATGATCCCTTTTCTTAAAATTAACAATATTTTTTGGTTAATTTGTCGTTTCCTAACCAAAATAGCGGACAATGAATCGTTTGCAGTTTTCTGATTTTTTTTTTGCCGACCTCACAAATGAGTAAGTAAACCCAAATAAATTGTTTTGTGACTAATTTCCCCAACTGTATTTCATTTAAAATAATTTGAGGTACATTTTAAATTAGTCCAAACCAATATGTTTGGGTTTACTTACTCATTTGTGAGGTCGGAAAACTGCAGACGATTCATTGTTCGCCATTTTGGCTAGGAAACGACAAATTAACCATATTATTTATAAACCTGAATAAAAAAAGTCGTTTGCGACTAGTTTGAAGACCAGATTGATTCAAATCACTAAAAAATTAATAAAAAATTTAAATAAAAAAAAAAAATGAATTTTAAAAGTGAAACCGAATAGGTGTTTCTACTTCCTATATAAACAGACCCCTATTTTGTCTCGTAGATTAAACAGACCCCCTATTTTTTTTTTTTGGGGGGGGGGGTCACTGACTTCTTACCTGGATGAATATAAGGTTCATTAAGTCCTTCCAGATTCCCCTGGGCGGCCGCAGCTGCCCTCCGCACAGCCTCTTCATCTTCGGCGTATTTGATATCCGAGTAGCCACCGTCGGAGTCATCATAATCCTCATCCCAATCCAACACATGGATGTGTTTATAATCTTTCACCATGTGTTTGGGCGGCTTGGAAACCCGGCCGGAACGCGTCCTCGGACGTTTCTTCTTCCGTTCCTCTTTCTCCTCCTTGGTCAGCTCCGGACCGTCGATCTTCTCCTCCTCGTCCCTGTTCCGGCGTCGGTAGGCCCTTCTCGGCAGCTGGCTGAACGTGATCGTCTGCTGCCCCTGCGATTGGGTCTCCACCAGCGGTTGCGATGCGCCCCCGTCCGACCCGGCCTCGCTGTTGGCCCCACCCTCGGCCGACTTGTGCAGCTCGGACGGATAAATGACTCGGTACACAATCCGGGTGTTCGTTTGGGGGTTGAACAAGATGCTCGACCTCTCCGCCTGGTTGCTACGGGCCAGTTGTTGCTGTTGGACGACCTGCATTATCTGTTGCAGTTGGTCCGTGGTCAGTTGCTGTAAAGGTGTGTATTGGTTCCCTTGCTGGATTATACGGATCGGATTCTGACTAGATCCCAAAGGGGCCCCACTTTCATCGTTCGACGGGGCCAATGTGATGCTAATGCTGCCCGGTGGCAAACCGTTCGACGATTGATGGTCCGTCTCCATGTCGGAATCGACCCCTTCCTCGTTCTGTCCGTTTTCAACGCCGTCGGGGTCCATTTCTCGATCGAGGCCCTCGTCGTCCACATCCTGCTGCCGGTGAAGAGTTATATGCATCGGCGGATTCATAAGAATTTCGTTGCCATTAGGGTCACGGTTATGACCGGCTCCGTCGTCGACGCCGACGTTCGTGTTGTCATTGCCGTCGGTCAGAGTGGTCCGCGTTAAGTCCGACGATGTAGCGGACAACACGTGCGTGGCGGTCAAACCTGCATGCGGACCGAGAAGATTCTGGTGACGGGACAGCGCCGGATGCTGGACGATTCGCCCCGAGACGTCGTCTGCGACACTGCTGCCGCTTTTAAGAATACCGTTCGCAGAGCTGACGATCACGTGCGACAACGAACTTTGTTGTTGCGCATGGGAAGACGACGAATTCGGTGGTGCCACTACTGTAAAATTGCCAGCCCCGTCGACGTATCTGTGGGTTTCGATGGAAACTGGTTGCGGTAGTGGGGCTGTCGACGGCGGAGACGGTTCCCGATCGCCAACATGCTGAGGTCCTCCGGCTCCGGGGTCAGCTGCGACCAAAACGACGGTCGTGGGTCCGATCCCTTGTTGTTGTTGGTGGTGGTGTTGTTCTTGTGTTGATATAGTTGGAAGTTCTGGCTGTTGAACCGGTGTTGCTTGCTCTAAGTGGACGACCTGAGGGATGGACAAAAGATTGGACATGTCATCATCATCATCATCATTATTATTATTATCAACAACAGCATCAGCATCGTTCCTGGAACCAGAGGTGTCCATCATGTTATCAATATTATCATGAATTATGTCTGGGTCCGTTGTAATTGATGTCTCGCTTGTATTTTCCGTGGTGATATCATTGTTGTGAGAAAGGATACTAGTATCGACAACTGTATTTACAATGTTTCCAGACGGCCCAACGACACTTACCACACTCTGCGTGGCGGCATTGTTATTGTCAGCTGGGGATTGTTGTTCAGCGTATTCAATAAGGTTATGCGAGGCCATGGCTTGTTCTAGGATACCTCCAACCTCTTCTTCCTCCTCTTCCTCCACGGCCCCCTGGGGATTCAAAGAGGGCTCGGTGGAATCTTCGACGCGAGCCACCATCATACCGTCCTCTCTGGTGACTACCACGGTTGTCTGTAATCCGCGAGATGTCCCGTCGTCCACAACAACAACGTTTCCTTGTTCCATGATGTCAACGACATCCTCTTCGTCGGCCATATTGGTAGGGCCTCACAGCAGCAGCAGCCGCGGCGGCGAGGAGGAGGAGGAAGAGGTAGAAGGGAAACAATGCGGGAGGCGGAGGGAATATCTCGAACGAAGACGAAGTGAATGTTCGGCTGATTTCGGGATAATCAGCATACACTTTTTCATTTGGGAGGCATGTAGAAAATCCTCGGACGAAAATTTGTGGACGGAAGATGTAATTTCTGGCGGTTTCAAGAATAACAATAATAAAAATAAATAAATAAAAAAAGAAACACCGTAGTCCTGGTAACAATGGTTAGGTGGGGGATGACTGTATGCCAACTGAGTCGGAACTCTTCTGTTCTTTTAGAGGAAGAAGGATGGAAAACTCAAAGAAAAGAATCACGTGACCAGAGTTGTCTCCCCTTTCTCAAAATTCGAAAGTCTTCTTTTTTCCTTTTTTTTCTCATTTTTTTTAAACCACTCAACATTTATTTTTAATTATAACAATCATTCTATAATAATCCTCTATTTATAAACTTAAATTTATTATTCAAATCTTATATGCATTTTACTCTGATTTAAGTTTCTCGAACATGGTCATAATATTATGTTATTTTATGTTAGCTTTCGGGATGATGGTAGATCGTATGTTTAGAAAGAATGGTGGAAGGGTCCAGAAAAAAGTCAAACCTCAAAGAAGATGGCGTGATAACGTATCTCCCAGGACTTCCAGATCAATTAGGCAGCTAAAAAAAGGGGGATAGTGAGAAACTGGAGGTCTTTGAGACAGGTCGTACTCTCTGTAGTGTGCGAAGAAAACGTTCGGTGATGATTGCGAAAAATAAAAGAACTTTCCTGTGTTGGTTTGTGTAGAACGAATAAAAATTAACGCTTTCTTAAAACATACCGTCTTTGACGAATTTTAATTTGGAAGAAACTGCCAAAGATCCACAGTACTTGTCTTTTCTTTTTTTTTAAACTCGTTTAAAATAAAAAATATAGAACCTGCTTATGTTAAACTTAAAAAAGAAAAAAGAAACAGTCTAACCACGTGTTTTTTGTTTTGAAATCTCTAACAAAAATATCAAGTGAAATCGGTTGCAGCTTTGTAAAGATTTTTTATTTTATATCACGAAAAAAATTCGGTAGCTTTTATTTTTTTTTAATTATCACTTCACGTTTTTTATTTTTTTTAATTATCACTTCACCTTTTTTGTTGTTTTTTTAAATTATCACTTCACCTTTTTTATTTTTTAAAAATTATCACTTCACTTTTTTTATTTTTTTTTAAATTATCACTTCACCTTTTTTTTTTTAATTATCACTTCACCTTTTTTTGTTTTTTTAAATTATCACTTCACCTTTTTTTTTTTTTAAATTATCACTTCACCTTTTCTGTTTTTTTAAAATTATCACTTCACCTTTTTTGTTTTTTTTTAATTATTACTTCACTTTTTTATTTTTTTAAAATTATCACTTCACTTTTTTTCTTTTTTTTTTTTAATTATCACTTCACCTTTTTTGTTTTTTTTTAATTATCACTTCACCTTTTTTTTTTTTTTTTTTAATTATCACTTCACCTTTTTGGGTTTTTTTTAATTATCACTTCACCTTTTTTGTTTTTTTTTAATTATCACTTCACGTTTTTTATTTTTTTTAAATTATCCTTTCACGTTTTGTTTTTTTTTAATTATCACTTCACCTTTTTTGTTTTTTTTTAAATTATCACTTCACCTTTTTTGTTTTTTTTAAAATTATCACTTCACCTTTTTTTTTTTTTTTAAATTATCATTTAGGGGCACAGATGAACCGTAATACTCGACTTTTAGATTAATCACCCTAAAACACCGGGGTGGGGGGCAGTATTTAAAAAAAAAGTTATTGAATATAAGGACTGGCAATGAAAGTTTAAAGTATGTTATTTTTTTAACCCGAAAATAAGGTGAATGTACAGAATAGTTAACAAAGTCCCTCCCCCTCATGTTAAGAATGGGTTTCTAAATAATAACGTTATTGTAGAATTAGGTATATTCGGACTACTGTTCTCATCCTTCTTCAGGTGTACCTTGTCGAACTCTGGAATCTCATCTGAAGGTTCGATCCTCAGTGCGGACCATACAAAGAATTGCGAATTACTGAAGACTTCTTCCCAGTCATGGCTGATGGAACGAGAGCATGCTAGCCCCGTAGATTTAATAACGGGTTCCGTTCTAAATTCCGTCCAGATTCCTGAGTTCGACAGAAAGATTCCCGAGTTCGACAAGGTACACCTGAAGAAGGTCGGAGGTTACATCGGCCGAAACGTTGTTATAAAACCCCCCAAGATGAGAACAGTAGTCCGAATATACCAAATTATCAACCCTCATCTCAAAAATTCTGAAACATAAGAAAAATTAAATGTAAAAAAATTTAAATAGTTTTAATTTTTAATAAAATAAATACTTTATTTTAACCTTCATAGACACCGAAATCTAGTGGTGTTGATCTTTTCCATTCCCTGCAACCCCTTTCTCACAGAAGATAGGTTGCTAGTCTCTCTCTACTCTTGACATGAAGAGGACAGGAGGCCTTTGTTAATTACTCTTTACCGTCAACAAAAATGAATACCCTTTATTAAAAAAAAATTCAATCAAAATTACTCGATCTTAATGAAATGTTCAGTATTTATTAATTAATCATCAGCGTCGGTTAACTGCCCTAAAACGCTAGAATATCCTGGGGATAAACTTTCTCTTTACCTTGCAAGCTTTCTTCAGCAAATAACTGGCGTGTGCTGTGTCACAATCCCTTCACTAGGTATTACTTTCACATAACTCAAGAGCTTCCTGGCCTTTTTTCTAACCAACATATAATCTACTTGAGTCTTTACTCTACCAGATTCATGCTTAACAAGATGGCTTTCCTTTTTTCTAAAAAGAGTGTTTGCAACCAACATGTCCACTGCAAGACCAAATTCTAAAATTCTTTCTGCTTCTGTATTCCTATCAACATATCCATTTTCTCCATGCACCCTCTCAAAATCACCAGGGTCCTTCCAACATGACCATTCAAATCTCCTGTCACAGCAAATACTTTCTTTTCATCAACCTAACTAGTTACTGCAATAAGCCTGTCAGAAAACTCATCTTATGCGTCTTCATGCAAACCACATAAAAGTGGTGCATAAACAGAAAATATTGCTGTGAATATTTTCTCACCAACCATCAACTTTAACAGTATGATTCTCTCACTTAAACAATTAACTTCAATCACTTTATCTTCTTGGCCTTTTGGATAAAATGAATTTCTGTAAATATAACCATATTTATTTATTTATTTATTTATTTTATTATATATATATAAAATATATATAGAATAAAAAAGACCTAAGGAAAATTTTAAGATTGCCAACTTATTTTATAATAGCCTAAGTAGGACGGCCCCTAGAGTAAATGTGGTATTGTGGTGACTGAGATGATTCTAGTTAAGAGTAGGATAGACAATTTTATTACCTTAGACAAAGGATGACCAACGACCCCCCACACACACTTTTGATGGCCTTGTGCCTAATTTGTTTTGAATATTAACATGTATTTTCTGCAAATAAATTTTTCAAAGTGTAGTATCTGTTCCGATGGATACTGCACCCCATACTGGTGTTGTCTTGACCTTCGGGTCTTGATTTACGCCGGTCAATGAGTCTGCCCTGTGCAGTTCTGGGAGGTCCACCTTCTCAGGCTTTGCCTCCCCTCTTTGGGGAGGAGTAAGTTTATTGCTTACTGTCTGAGGCGCCTCTACCGGGGAATGCCGACGGGGCTGCCCAGGCAATTTTTAAACCCCACTTTCCCGACCCGACCTTGGGTCACATCTTACTTGTGGGAGTAAGATAAAAACTGGCCTTGTGCCTAACTCCTGGAGAGGAGTAAATCAATACTCATTTCTCTGCAATTAAAATACCAGTACCATCTGTTCCCTTTCCATTTCCAATCCAATACAGCTTATATCTTGCATTTATTCTCACAATCATTCTTGCAGATTTGCCTCTCGGACACAACACAGGTCAATACATCTTCTCTCAAGAAACTCAACAATCTTTCATGACCTTGCAAGCTTCAAAGAGCACAGCCTGAAGTTCAACAAATTTTCTTCGGAAGACATTTCACTAATCGAGGAAAAAAAAAAGAAAATTATTACATATAAGTGATAAGGATGGATTTGAGAGAGAGACGGGTACTTATCCAGATTATGACCGAAGTTAAAATTGACTTGGCGTTGGTTAGGGCTAACGTTATGGTTAGCTTGGCTCCTAATCTGAATAAGTACCGAAAGACAGATAAATAGAGACCTGGCCAGAGATAGGTTAGTTTAGAAGTTAATTACAAAAAATTTCCATTTCAATACAGCCTTTATCTTGCATTCTTTCCCACAATCATTCTTGCAGATTTGCTTCTCCAATGAGTTTCTTGGACACAACACAGGTCAAGAAACTCATCAATCTTTCCTGACCTTGCAAGTTTCAAACTGCACAGCCTGAATTTTTACTATTACCATATCAATTTTCCTCCATGAACACCCTCAAAATCACCAGGGTCTTTCCAATGTGACCATTCAAATCTTCTGCCACAGCAAGTACTTCCGACTAGTTACTGCAATCAGCCTATCATAAAACCCATCTTTCGCATCTTCACTCAAATCACATTGTGGTGCATAAACAGATATTGCTGTGAATATTTTCTTACCAACCATCAACTTCATCAGTTTCATTCACTTATTTACACAATTAACTTCAATCACTTTATCTATCCATTTCTCTGCAATAAAAATACATACACTACCTGTTCTCTTTTCATTTCCAATCCAATATAGCTTATATCGTGCATTCTTTTTCACAAGAATTCTAGCAGATTTACCGACGCTTGTTCGTAATTGTCCACAACCCGTTTTTCCCAACTATTTTACTGACCAAATTTTATTCTTTTTTTCGGTGTACAATTACCTATCAGGGCGCTAGAGAATTCCGTGTTTTTTTGGAAATTTCTTTCAAATATTTTAGATTTTAGGACAGGGGATCAGTTTCCTATATAAATTTAATGTAAACTGATCTCCCACTTTTTGCCCATCACAAAGTTTTAAATTCTTTTTTCTGTGTTCAATTACCTATCATGTCGATAGATGATTCCATTTTTTAAAAATACTTTTTTCAAATATGTTAGGGTGTGAGGGTAGAGGTCAGTTTCTTATATAAATTGAATGTAAGCTGATCCCCCACTTTGTGACCATCCACAAATTTTTCCAAAAATTTCCAAACAACCCGGGATTCTCTAGTGGCATGATAAGTAATTGTGAAATTGTGAAAAAAAAAAAAATTGGGTGAAATCTAAACTATTTTTTTTTAATTTCTAAAAACACAGAACTCTCTAGCGACCTGATAGGTAATTGTATGGCAAAAAATTTTTTTTAAATTGGTCAGTAAAAAAGTTGGGAAAAAAACGGGTTATGGACAATTACGAACAAGCGCCAATTTACCTCTCCAACGAGTTTCCTGGACACAACGCACTAGGCGGTTACATGTTTTGTGGTTTGCATAGTTGCAATGCATTCGAATAACAGACGAGTTAGAAATATTTAACTAAGAGAAGAGAAATCACCTAAGATATGGAAAATATCTCTGATTTTGGGTTTGGCCACCCAGAATTCGATTTGTCCACATAAGAAAATAATGTTCCTTAATTACCAAGTGTAGACATGCACTAGGCGGTTGCTTGTTTAGTGGTTTTCATATGTGTAATGCATGCAAATAACAGGCTTGCTGCGAGTGAGAAATATTTAACTACAAAAAGAGCAATCACCTAATACAACGCAGGTCAATACATCTCTCAAGAAATGCAACAATCGCACCAGACTATCAACACAAGCTTCCAACATTTAAATTACGTAGCCTGAAATGCGACCAATTTTCTTTGGAAGTCATTTTCTTAGTTGAGGTATGATTTTTTTAGGCCAGATGCGCTTCCTGACACCAACTCAATGAAGTGATGGGGGACCAATGCTTTTAACGAGACATCATCTCTAGGTGATTGCCTACCAAGGCTAAAGAGAGGTTCTTAAAAATTTGTTTTTCCATAAAAAAAAACAATAGAATTATTCACTGGTTCTGTGCTCTGCCAACCACTGCAAAGTTCAACTTCTATTGAGAATATACCAAGGGGGTATTCCAATCCTTTGTAAACAGGAATATACACCCAGTATATTCGCACCAACTATAGTTTTGAGTCGCTGTCAGAATTAGTAATTAAAAACTAATATTTAGTGACATGAATCAATGCCTTTTGTTTCCTTTGAACGACTGACACTCAACAACCATCTTCTAGCGTCTACAAATTACAGGGAGGAAGTCTGATCGAAAACGATTTTTAGACCATAATCTAAATAAACTAGGAATTCCAACATTACAAACTACATCACAAACCATAAAACAAACTCTAAAAACAAAAAAGTATTTTCCCAAAACACCCACATCTAATGAAGGAATATATACAGTCCTCTGCAATAATTGCAATCAGATGTATATTGGTGAAACTCAATGCGAACTCAAGAAAAGACTTGATGAACATAAGAGATATAAAAAATAACAATTCCTTAAATGCACTGTTCTCTTATGCATTAGAACATGATCATTCTTGGGGGGTAATGGTTTTTGAAAAAAAAAGTATATTTATTGAACAAAAATAAATGATGTTGCAAATGTACAATAAATGGCACAAAATCTTACATGGATGACAAAACAAATAATCATAATGCACCATATAATAATTTTTACTTAATATTCAAATTTAAAAGTTTAGACTGTTGATGACACACCAATGACACTCGCCTGTTACATCGAAGATACTGATTACCTAACTAGCGGGTGTGCTGATGCGGCATAATATAGTTGTTCGACCGGCATAATTCTCTTCTGGTCCTTCCTGATTTCAGTCTCCTTTTTAACACGCCTTTCATCTTTGTCATCACCCATCACACTTCGACATAAATATTCCCGAGTTCGACAAAATGCACCTGAAGAAGGTTGGCCGAAACATTATGAGAATAACATCCAAGATGAGAACAGTAGTTCGAATAAACCAAATCATCATCATCATCATCATCATCATCATCACCATCATCTGATTTATTTCTTGAATCAGGCCACAATTAATCCTCTAATGAGGGTGGGGCCTGATTATCTAGTCTCGATCTAAGTTTTCCTCTTCATTCTTGTCTTTTGTGAACCCTGACGAAATAGATACTCGAAATTTATACCCATGGCTTTCCTATCACATTTCACCATATTCTCCCAGGACAACTTGGGTCTTCTCTGCTGGCACATTCAACTGTCGAACTTTAGAAATCCAGCCATTGTAACATGTTGTAAGTAGTCAGCTCAATTACGAGTGGTGTCTCTCTCTTCTCGGCCTTTTGGTTGGGATCAAAGTGTAGTATCTGTTCTGATGGATACTACACCCCTTAGACCAGTACTGTCTTGGCCTTTGGGCCTTGATTCTGCTGGGTTTGTCCTGTGCAGTTCTAGGAGGTCTATCCTCCCAGGCGTTGCCTTCTCACCCTTTGAGAAGAGGTTAGTTTATTGCTAATCGCTTAAGGTGCCTACGGGGCTGCCCAGCCATTTTTTTGTAGACCAGAGGGCTCATACTTTAGGGCGCTGGCTTTTCAATCCCACTTTCCCGACCTTGTGTCACATCTTACCGCTGAAATTGAATATTGAATAGGAAAAGGGTCACCATCTTCCAAGAAATACACCAACATCTCCAGTACTAAATAGGCATCAACTTTTATTCAAGGAAACACTGGAACATAACAGGAATTGGCTTTTGTCACTAACCAAATGTTGTATCCTGGAGTTCCATCTCAGCAGGCCATTTGTGGCGAAATGATGAGAACAGGCGATCAACTTTGAAACTGATTTGAATCATATTTTTGGCGTCAAACTTTTGAGTCTGCGCAGTCGCGTTCTAACTCCCACATTTGGGGATTTCAATGTATATGACCGTGACTGGCTTTGATTCTCCAGCTATACAGACACAGATGGCAACTCCACGTATAGTTTCTCCATAGGACACTCCCTCTCACAGACTGTCACTTTCCCGACCCGCCTCCCTGATCGTGTAAACCAGCAAGCCTCACTTCTCAACTTGTTCTTGACCTCACTGCCCGAGACGTGTGCGACGAATGTCCATAGCTCGCTCGGGAACGCTGATCACCTTCTGGTAATGATTGATACAACCCTAAAATCTCGTCCCAAAGCTGATGAGCCATGGCTCAAAACGATGAAATACTACAAGCGGGCTGATTGGGAATCCATCAGATATCAGATCAGAGACGCCCCATGGAGTGAAATTTTTTCTTTCCCTGCTGATCAGTGCGCAAATGAGTCAACCGAATGGGTCAAAGCAGGCATTGAAGCAGATGTCTCCATGTGTCAATTCTACAGCAAGCCTCACTCTCCTCAATGGTTCACTTTGAACTGTGTAGCCGCTCTTGCTCAGAAGCAGCAAGCATTCCGACTATTCAACCGCCATAAGTCAACTACAAACTTATAGTGTTAAGAAATCATTGTAAGACTGTAATAGATGAAGCAAAGAGAAAGTATACAGAGATGACCAGAAAACGCATTCAGTCACAGAAACTAAGTACACATGATTTCTGGAAAATCTTCAATAGTGTGATGAACAATGGGCAATCAACAATTTCCCCGCTATCCAACCACAATGATGTTGTTTGCACGGAAACTGATAAGGCTGAACTACTTGCTCAGCGTTTAGCCTTAAACTCCACTTTGGACTCCGCTAACCACTCCCTCCCAAATTTCCCATTGCTGACTGAAGCCACACTTGATGACCTGACCATCATCCCATCTCATGTCCGAGACATCATAAAAAACCATGACAACCCCAAAGCATGTGGGTTTGATCTTTTACCGATAATAGTAATAAAGAAATGCTCTGCTGAACTAGCCCTTGTCATCTCCAAACTCTACAACAAATGCCTTGCCGAATCTTGCTTCCCTGATAACTGGAAAATTACCTCCATGTTACCAGTCTTCAAGAATTCTGGAGATAGAACTGAATTTAAGAACGGGGGTGGACAGTGGTCAGTCATATGTTTGTTAGTACACACTAGTCACGCGTACCCGCCTTTCTATTCAATTGGCTCTATTGATGCTACACCTTGTTGTTCACACACATATCTCTCATTACACTGAAGAAGGTCGTAGGTAGCGGCCGAAAATTATGTTTAAAACATTCTGAATTTCTATACGTCAACTAATAAGAAATAAAACAGTGATATTTAAAAAATATACACTACATATTCCAGAGACGTATCATGGTTTCATTGAATATCTGTTCTCTGTTGGCCGTTTTCCTTGATACAACAATGACAATCTAAGCTAGAAAACACTGACAGCCGGACGCCGTCGTCGGCCTCTATCGAGTTTTGGTTTTAATGAAGATATCTATGCCTTTCCCGGCTAATTCACACTAGCGCGATACTCTGATCGCTGACTTTCGTAGGCCCACTCCTAATTCATACTAGTGTGTATTTTAGCTCCATCTTCCGTAGGGCCGCTCAACATTGTCACATATCTATACCCCCTATAAATATGACCCCTAATTCACAGTGACTTTTTACGTCTCAGTGGTCTTGTTTTTGATGAACAAAAGTTTTAAAAGATCTAGGAAGGGCATTCTTTTATGTTCCTTTTCCATGCTGAATTTTATAGATGGATGGATTGAGTTCAAATTGTCCAGAAATGCTCAAACATTTTGATGAAGCCAAAGTATGAACATATACTACACTGCTTCCTAAAGGAGGGAGTAATACCTGTGAGGATGGCATGATGACGAACAAACATATATCACACTAACCTCCTCTAAAATAAAAGGAGGAGGTCATGCCTGAGAGGATGGTATCATAACCACAGAACAGATACTACATTAATCCCACCTCAAAAAGAAGGTAATACTTGGGAGGATGGTATCATGAAGAACGAACATATACCACACCCCACACCCTGAATTGAAAAGATAGTACATAGTAAACTGAGTTGAGCTTTAAAAGATAGTACAATTAATAGAATAGTATAGTTTAGTTTTGGATTGTGACAGACAGATACAAAATCTCCATTGCTAGTAGATTAGTGTATAGAACACTTGCATTTGAATAGATAAGGTTTTGTAAAGAAAGTATTTACATGATATCTACCTGGATTGTTTGCATTATTCCAGCTACTGTTCTCATCTTGGATGTTATTCTCACAAAGTTTCGGCTAGTGTAACCTCCGACCATCTTCAGACACGTCTTGTTGAACTCTTTATTTAATCCACATATCAAATACTACACTTACTTCCTAAGTATGAACGTCTCATCGGAACAGATACTACACTTACTTCCTAAGTATGAACGTCTCATCGGAACAGATACTACACTTACTTCCTAAGTATGAACGTCTCATCCACATATCAAAGCCATGTTGACAGATTTAGTCATTTATTTTAAGTATTCCATGTATACATTGCTCTTTACTAGGAACAATGGTGATCCCATAGCCAGGGATTTGTGTTTATATATGTGTTTTTTTCCACACAGAAAGTAAATATCTCCATCAGATTATCTATTGGACTACTGGTGCATAATGATTCTCGAGTTCGACGAGACGCACTCGAAGAAGGCCGGAGTACATCAGCCAAAACGTTTTGAGAATAACATCCAAGATTAGAAAAGAAGTTCAAATAATATAAATAATATAAATTGCAAGTTAATATCGTACCGGGCAATGTCAGATAAGGACAGCTAGTTTTTTTCGAAAATAAATGTTGTCGGGGAAGAACTTTAGCATCGGGAACGATAATAAACTAGACGTTAGGCTCTAGTGAATGCCTTGCATTCAGAATCCAGTGCCAGACAAAACTGAATCCACAAACGGATAAAAGTGCTAAGTAATAATCAGTTTAAAGTGACAGTCTTCTGGTGGTTGAAGGTCCAATCCTAAGTACGGGCAATACTAAGAATAGAATTAACACTTCTACCCGGTTAATGCTGACGGGATGAGAACAATCTACCCCCGTGGAGTAAAGAAAAGAATTTAGTTTGAAAAATTCTGTACAGATTCCCGAGTTCAACACGAAGATTCCCGAATTCAACGAGACGCACATGAAGAAGGCCGGAGGTTACTTCGGCTGAAACGTTGTGAGAATAACATCCAAGATAAGAACAGTAGTTCGAATAATCAAACTAATACAAATTGCAAGTAACTATTCTACCGAGCAACGTCGGCCTAACATTTACAGGTAACATATATTGGAACAAATACATTGAAGACATTGCCAAGGCTGCTGCAAAGAAAGTGGGCTCCCTCTACCGTGCTAGAAAACTTCTCACACTTGACAGTATCCTATATCTCTACACAGCACCCCTCGACGTAAATACACTAGACCAACCCAACAATCAGCTAAATGTCATCCATTCACTGTGAAGGTCTCCAGATGCCAGAGAGCCTTCTACTCCAATAGCTTCTTTCCTTGAGCTTTCGGCCTTTGGAACTCCCTTCCTGTTTCCCCGACTGCACCGACATGCAGAAATTTAACAGCTCCCAATTTAGGATGACCCCACCCAAACTTTCACCCTAATTCTCAGTAGCCCCTTACGTCTACAGGGGCAACTTGCCTCGTTTTGGGTGAACTAAGTTAAAAAAAAAAAGTTAACAAAACTCCCACCCACCACCCTACCTTCTTCATGTTAAAAATGGATTTCTAAATAATAACTTTATTATTTCAGCACGGTTGCTAAACTGCAGAAGTACACCAAAATTAGTCTTTCTGTTCGATATACCCTTTTCTCTCTTTTTTATCTCTCTTTTTCTCGTCTGTTATGGATTAAATAGTATTAATATTTGTGATGATATTACCTATTGCTTATAATGGACTATTCCAAGCGTCGCTTTTATAGTTCGTTTGATTACCTTTGACTGTCAATAAACAGAGATAGCAAGAGAAAGAGTGACAGAAGGGGGTAGTGATAGACACTATAAAATCAGCGTGAGAGAGGGTGAGAGTAATAGACAGATACTTAGTAAGAGATGGGTGACTTGGTGAGTAAATTTCAAACCTAACTCAATCCCCAAACCAAGGAATATTTTAACATGTATTTTGTGGGATTAAAAATATATAGGAAAAAAAAAATTACGAGAAACAAACGTGGATTAAGTCAGTTTTAGTAAAATAATAAATTTTTATTCTTACTTTTATTTCATGTATTAGTCCAAAAATTATAATATAATGAAGAACTTCTCTGTCTGTCTGTCCGCTGCCAAGAATTTTTCTAAACGTAAGAAGGGGGGATAACTCCTATTAAATTAATTTTCAAGTGAGCGAGATTTTTCTAAAACTAAGAATTACATTGGTAAACTACTAATTACTTAATTTAGATTAAATTAAATAACATATAAATAAAGTATAAAAAAATTTGATGACGAAACTGCGATTCGAACACACCATGTCTTAAGTATCTCACCTATTTATCTACTTCCCACAAAGTAGAATGTGACACAAGGTCGGAAGGTGGGAATTTCACTCTAGAGGAAGAGTGAGGTGAATCTCAAAAAATTGCCTGGGCAGGGTGCCTCAGACAGTAAGCAATAAACTTACTCCTCCCCAAAAAGGGGAGGCAAAGCATGGGAGGGGGTTAACCTCCCATAACTGCACAGGACAGTGAGAACAGATACTACACTTTGATCTTAGCCAAAAGACCAAGTAAGCATCCGAAATTCTTAAGTATCTCACCTATTTATCTACTTCCCACAAAGTAGAATGTGACACAAGGTCGGAAGGTGGGAATTTTCACTCTAGAGGAAGAGTGAGGTGAATCTCAAAAAATGGCCTGGGCAGGGCGCCTCAGACAGTAAGCAATAAACTTACTCCTCCCCAAAGAGTATCTCACTCAAAATATTACTTTGTCAAGTAGTATATATAGTGCTACCAAAACTCGCACAAACAACAGCTGTGTTTTGCAATTTACATAATTCATTTCTTTTAAACTTCTAATAAATTCATATTTACAAATATACACTTATAACTGCTATTCTCAAATTTACATATGTATTTAGAATATTTTTCTCCACTGTAATATTAATAAAAATTATTCATACAATTAATTAAACCCATTTTATTCAGAAACGAGCCTGTTTTTAAACCATACTTGGAATGTGATGTAATGAAAAATGACGAATCATTACACCGGAAATGACGTCATTGTGAACGGGATGCCGGGAAGCGACCATCGTCGTTGTTTGTTTGGTTTTTTTTCGCTGTAAAATTAATGAGAATTTATTTTTTTTATATTGAAACATTGCTGTATTAAAATCGATTGATCAAAACATCCGTTGGCCAAAATATCCTAGATTCCCCCTTGTTAGTGAAAAATGGGTAAAAAATACAGAATAATTAACACTCCAAGTCCCGAAAAAAATTTGTTTATTTTTATTTATTCATATAAAAAAGATTAGAATGAAATTCTCTACTGAACCCGCCTAGTTTTAACGTGTGGACACGATTTGTAAGATTTTTTAATCGGTAATTGTACAAAATAGTTAACACTTGTAGACAAAAAAAAAAAATTTCGGAAACCGGCATTTTTTTTTTTTAGCATGGAAATGATCCGTAAGATTTTTTAAATGGTAAAAAATGTTACACATCGTTTCCACACATTAGAACGAGGCAGGTTCAGTAGAGAATTTCATTCTAATGCATTTGTCGATATTTTTCCCTTATTGTTCTCGACGAGGAAAGGTGGGAGGGGGCGTCCTAGTCAGAAAAACAGTCGGCAGTGTTTGGCGAAAATACTGCCTTTCGCGACCTCGACACCTGTCAAAAATCAGATAACATAGAACAATAGCTTGCTATCTGGCTGAGGAAACTGGTAACATGGATTGGGGCAGGTCCATTTCCTTATATAACCGTCATAACGAACGCTCGTTCCTTTAAGTAACTTGGATCACGACAACTCGTGCGTGCGTCTTTCACTTAGCAATACACGTTGCCTGAAAAAACACAGTAAAGGGAAGGAGGTGACCGTTTTTATAATCGCTCGTTACACGTATGTAAATTAGCTTGCCACAGACCTCTGTTTGATAGCCTAACTGTCTCCTGCTCAGAAAACCCCTTTCCTTTTTTTCCACACATTTTATATAAATTATGTGTTGTTGTTTTTTTGTTTGTTTATGAGTTCTCAAAGATGAACTATTCTGTACTTTTCACAAAAAAAAAAAAAAACGATAAATGAAAGCGGGACACATTAAGTTACAATGAACTTTGTATATTTTTAATTAATTGACTATTCTTTAAAAAAATAAGTTAAAATTAACATTTTTAGAGTTTACGTGAAATTAGCTTAATATCGCATTTTTATTTCATGTATTGGATTGACATCCTCTATTTTATCAACAAACGGCGTGGGCACAAAAACAGAAACCAACTCGAAATCACTTCAACAACAAAAGCTCAAACTGGGGCCATAAAAACCAGCTCCCAGAGACAGTCTAACAAAAAGGCGCAAAACAGCCAAAAATGTTGATCACATGAGGTGCTCACAACTACGTCGGGCAAACCACTGGTTAAACATATAAAAAGCATCACACAACGTCAAACTCTTTCTTTTCTCTTTTGTCTTTCCTCTTTCTCCTCCTTTCGCACCCTTAACAGAGAATACAAGTTCAGCTACCCCTTGCCCAAAGGCGAGGGGGTGTCAGCGCATCAGCTAACTACTAAATACACACACACACACACAGGTTTATACTCCGATCATTCTTCAACGCACGCAACCACACACTGCTGACAAAGACACATACACATACAAATACCTAAACGAATTATCAACTCTCACGCACACATATTCGTACAACCACGAACAAAAGGCGACACGTACATTCACACACTTCGATGTACTAACGGCTACACTATGCACATACATACTCATAAATCACAGGCATGAACATTTATCGTTTCTCTAACTGGACACTTGAAATGAACACTAAATGCTCAGTAATTTGTAAATCTATAAATATTTTGTGTTACTTTTGAACTACGTTTTTATTCTTCCTTCAACTTATGCATGCCTTAATGTTTCATTTAACTTTCATGTCTTATCTGTTTTTACTCTTTAAACATCTCTTTACACAATTTAAATGTAAGCGTGGATCTTAGCATATTCTCTAAGACACAATATCTTACCAAGCTAAGGTCCGTGCACCTACACATGTATTAGCCAAAAGGTCCGCCTTTACTCTAAAAAGGTACTTTTATAGAATCACTCCCGTTAATTCTTACCACTAACCCTAAGTTTGGATGGTAATACGAAAAATAAAAAGGCACGAAAAAAAGTCATAATTTTAAATAAAAGAGAATGGTAGTTTGGTTGAAGCATTGCTGGTAAATAAGTATGTTGGTATTTATGAAGGCTGATAGCAATGCAGAAAACCGAAATGGTGAAAGAGGATGAACAAAAACAATCGAAGACAATATTTGGGGTATTAATCTTCACAATTATCGATTTATTTTTCAATAGATCTTTCACATATTATATCAGTAAATATAAGATATACCGCTGATATTAATAACATATGTTTTGATATTTCGGGAGGAAATCCCCTTCTCAAAAAATAAAATAAAATGTGAACATTTTATAAACTAACAATTTGCGATGGATGTAAATAAAATATGTTAAATAAAATACGTAAGGAAAATCGGTTTGAGGGTCAGTTTGGACACGGGAGTTATTCTATAAAAATAAAAAAAAATAAAAAAAAGGGGCTGGCAAAATGTCCGTTGAACAAAATGTCCAAGAACACAAATAAACTTACTTCTCAGAGTTACGTCCCTTTAGTCTCTACAAAACAAAACGGTCCCGTTCAGTCTCGGGAGACGTGGATACCCCATGTCAGAATGCAGGAAGACAGTGAAACAGGGTTGCGCTATAACTAACCGCACCTCTCCTGAACCGGCACTACTTTTCAGTGGTAAGAACTCAACGACTGGTAACAATGCCGGGATATGTAGAGAAAGACGCGTTATTTTTCGGAATTTTTTTTTTTGTTGCTCTATCAAGGCTCGAGAGTTTAGTCTACCTTACTATTTAATTCATATTTGAAGCGGGTATATAAATTGATACATTTCTCAGGGGTACTAGTGAAAGTGATATTGTAACTCTGAGAGGACTCGAACCCGCCACGCCGAGCACGCAGTAATCGCGCAACTTTTCAGAGTTACTCCCCTTGAGTCTCTATGCAACCAGTTAGTTTAATGTACACAAGCGAGCGCGAAAGGAAGACGCGAGTAAGGGAAAAGGAGTAGATGACCTCATGATGTATATTTAAAAGATACAGAGGTGGAAAAGATGGAAACGAAGGAAGACAGCCGAAGGAATATCCAAGGAGATACGGAACGATTCTTTGTATCGTCTCGATTCGGAGTTTACTTTCTTCTTCCAATCATCCTTCGTTGTTACTTTGCGCAGTTTGTTTTCGGAGATTAATTTTTTTGTACCTTTTTTTTTTCTCCTTTTTTTTTTTTTAGAATTTTCATTTCATTCATTCTTTTATTCATTCATTCATTTGAATATTCTTACTATTATATTAGTTTTGTTTTACTACTCTCACAGCTTAGCTGGAATTAAAGAGAGAAAAAAAAATGAATTTTAAGAATTTCTTTACGCGTCCAGACTCGAAAGGGGGTAAACACGCACCTTTTTTGATTTTTTTTTTTTTTTAGTTTAAGTTAAAAAAAAAAAAAAAAACAATAAAAAAAAAACGCAGAAGAAACAACCAAAAAATCCAAACAATGCCCTAACGAAGAATTCGTAAGAGAAAAAAAAATCACATCTTTCAATGTTGTCACTATTGTTAAGCTATGGGAGTGCCACTCAGTTGTAGGGGTGGTGGCGCTGGGTCCATGCTAGGTGACCCCAGTAAAGTCCTGATGGTGGGCCCTTCTCAATCAGGTACGTATTAATAAGTATTGCTATTACAATATTCGGGTCTTTTCCGTTTAATGCTCGCCACGTGATATTTCCACTGTAGTATCTGTTCGTGCGTCATGTACCCATTCTCCCAGGCATTACCTCCGGATTAAACGGATCCCAATATTCATTCATCGTTCCATTCGATCGGGTACTTCTACAGTATTTGAACTGTTTTTTTGTTGTTTTTTTTTTTTTTTTTACCATATACTAACCCTCACCTAAGTTGGGGCTTTAGTTCGGCAAAAGTCGGTTTGGTTCGGTTCAAATTCTGTAAGAAGTACCTTCTATTCAAATAATTCGGTACAAATGCAGAATGGACATCTAAGAATTTAACGGAGATTCCCGAGTTTTGGCGAAAATTCCGGACTTTGCCGAGTTATACAGACGAGTAATTTGAAAGACGAGAAAGTAGCTTATACCAATGGAAAAGTCAATTCTGCATAAATACCTAGTAGGTAATGAACTTCGCCGAGTTAAGTTTTACCATTTCGCCTTCCGTAGAAGATTGCATAAGTTTCTGCCAGGAGAAAGGCGTTTTATTGGAATATGCGAATTCAGTCTTCCTTCTCTTTACAAAAAAAAAGCACTAGAACTCTATCCCTAACCTTAAGTCCAGGTGACAACATAACTCCCTCCCACCCCCCAAAAAGCGAAAGAATTCTTTTTTTTTAAATAAAAACAACAACAATTTACCAGCTCCCGTTGCGTTCGCCATTTACACTCTAGCAAAAAAACAATGGAACACTACCCCTAACCCTAAGTTCATGTGCCCCCCCAAACAAAAAAAGATAAAAAAGAATAAGAAAGAAAAAAACTAAAAAATAATAATAATAAAAAAAACATTGTTTGTCAAAAAAAAGGTTTACGTCACGACTCGGGAATCTCCCTAAGTATTGAAATTCTTAGATAGCTATTCTGCATTAGCACCAATAAATTCTTTATAGAACAAAGAAAAAATAGGATAAGATTTTCTCAAGTAATTTTGAAAAAATACAATCTCTCTCTCTCTCTCTCTCTCTCTCTCTCTCTCTCTCTCTCTCTCTGTGTGACGAGGTGTTTACCTGCTCCCAACGAACGACAGCAAGATGGGGCATTCTGGTATAATACAAAAATTGAACGGATCCGTCGGGGACCCCACTCCCAAATAAAGAGGTGTAGCAGTTACCTCCTCCTTTCAAAACATAACTAATGCTTGGGAGGGTGCACTTAAAAAAAATAATAAAACACTACAACATATTCTTCGATTTCTTCTTCCTCCTCCTCTAACTGAGGATAGAACCGATGCTACACTTCGAGTAAAAGTCCGATCGTTTAACTGCGATCGTTTAACTGTGTGTGTGTGTGTGGGGGGGGGAAGGGGTCATCATGCTGAAAGGATAGAAAATAATTACTTACCCTACTACTAACTCTAAGTCCAACTGGCAAGCCCCCCCCCTCCAACAAAACCACAGTTAAGCGATATAACTCGGCGACCTATACCATTGTTGTTTTTAATTTATGTTTTAAAAACTTCGTTTTAATTTTATGCCATTGCATTTTTTCATTTTCGTATCAGAAGAAAGAGCGACCCGTAGTCAGCGTGCCGCTATTCCGAATTCACAACAGCAAGCCGCAATCAATAGACTGTCTCTTCTGCACCAAACGGTCATAATTTTTACAAAGTCAAAATCTTTTTCATGTAAAACTTTATAATTAAAACTTGTTTTTTAAGCTGTCTTTACGACACACAAAAAATAAATGGTCGCTTGTATCTTAATTGTTAGGTGCTTAATTCCTGAAAACTTGTAAAAACTACCACTAACCTTAAGTTCGGGGAGCTTTCAACTCGGACTTAGGGTTTGCGGTAAGTCATTTTTTTTTACAAGTTTTCAGGAATTACCCCACCCCCAGTTAAGCGACAAACAGCCATTTGTTTGTTTTTCTACCGCGTGTAAAAGCCGCTTTGAACGTCGAACGAAATATTTTGAAAAAGAAAAACAAAAAAACACCAAATAAACTTAAAGACAATTTCAACACGTTAAAACGACACAGGTCGGTAGATAATTAAATTCGACTGCGTTTGGTATAAGTCATTTGTTGTTGTTGTTGTTTTTCAATTTCTCGACTGTTAACTATTCTGCACTTTTACCTACTGAGGGGGGGGGGCGAGACCCCCTCCCCAATAAAAAAATATTTAGAAAAACCGATTTTATTTGCTTCAAAACAAGAGAATAATTTTTTTTTTAATATTTATTTTAAATTGGGGGAGGGGGGTTAACCCCTATTTAAAATAAAAGATGAGACACCCCTCCCCCACCAAATAAAAACTTAGAAAAGTCAATTTTATTTGCTTCAAAACAGTAAATACTTATTTTAAAATATGAGGGGGGGGGGGGAGATAGCCACGGCCGTCGTAATAAAGAAGGCCAGAGTGCTGGAAAATGACGTCATGCTATAAAGTAACAAACGAGATGTGTCGAACAGTCAGACGATGGCCATTTTGACCCCTCCCTTCACTTAAAAATTCATCAACATTCAGGAAATCAACATATTTTAATGAAATTTTCAGTATTTATTTATTAACGATAACTGAATATAATTAACCTATTACTTTATTAGAAATCTAAGGGCAAATGTATTATTTCGTATTATTTGCGTAGGCTAGACAGCAAATATTAAATTAATACTTAATAATAAAATGGTGCTGTCATAAATTTTTTAATTTTTAAAACATGAAAAGTTCTTTGAAAAATGATTTGTCTGATTCATTCTTGAAATAAGTTCATTCTTTCCGGTCTACATCGAATGAAAAGACTACTATCAGTTATACTGCATGGAAATATCTCTTGGTGTTTATAAACACAAGAAGAAGACAAATCCCTATTCTTAGGCAGTTTTATTCTTTATATGAACATTTCATTATCATTAGTTTTAGCTGAATAATTTGATAAGAGTTGCTCTTATTTACGAAAAAAAAAAGTTTCTTGATTTTTTTTAACTTAAAAGTGAATCAAACATGAAAGATTACGAATTCAGTAAAGTAAAACAAAATCAATAATTCAAAATAATTAATTAATAGAACATTTATTGAAATAAATAGAAATGTGTTTCTTTTGTTTTTTTTGCAAAACGAACAGTTTATTTACAATATAGTAAGAATTTGTAATAAATTAAAGCAGTCATCTTTTGGGGGGGATTTTTTTTATAAACGGACAGTTTATTTACAATATATTATTTGAATGTCTCGCTTATTTCGTTGGATTTTCGCACACATTTTGGACGAAATTTATAAATTGGTCTAAAATTGTATTTTTATCCCAAAATAAAATTCTAATTTATTTTTTTAAAACTTGAAATTCGAACTTTAATGCAATGTTTTAATCGTTGGACGCCATCTTGTAATTTCCTGATTTTCTTTCATGCTTGACATCTATAAAAAGGAAATACATTTGAAAAAAGGAACAAGTTAAAAATGATTTCCAAGTCAATAAATAATCCTGAGGGGGGTAGCCGTGTTCTTGGGACGGGAATAATGTCACAATAGCAGGAACAAGTTAACAATGATTTCCAAGTAAATGAATAATCCTTAGGGGGGTACGCATGTTCTTGGGAGGGGAATATAGTCACAATAGCAGGAACAAGTTAACAATGATTTCCAAGTAAATGAATAATCCTTAGGGGGGTACGCATGTTCTTGGGAGGGGAATATAGTCACAATAGCAGGAATAAGTTAACAATGATTTCCAAGTAAATGAATAATCCTTAGGGGGGTACGCATGTTCTTGGGAGGGGAATATAGTCACAATAGCAGGAACAAGTTAACAATGATTTTCAAGTAAATGAATAATCCTTAGGAGGGTATGCATGTTCTTGGGAGGGGAATAAAGTCACAATAGCAGGAACAAGTTAACAATGATTTCCAAGTAAATGAATAATCCTTAGGAGGGTACGCATGTTCTTGGGAGGGGAATAAAGTCACAATAGCAGGAACAAGTTAACAATGATTTCCAAGTAAATGAATAATCCTTAGGAAGGTACGCATGTTCTTGGGAGGGGAATATAGTCACAATAGCAGGAACAAGTTAACAATGATTTCCAAGTAATGAATAATCCTTAGGAGGGTACGCATGTTCTTGGGAGGAGAATAAAGTCACAATAGCAGGAACAAGTTAACAATGATTTCCAAGTGAATTAATAATCCTTAGGAAGGTACGCATGTTCTTGGGAGGAGAATATAGTCACAATAGCAGGAACAAGTTAACAATGATTTCCAAGTGAATTAATAATCCTTAGGAGGGTACGCATGTTCTTGGGAGGGGAATAAATTCACAATAGCAGGAACAAGTTAACAATGATTTCCAAGTAAATGAATAATCCTTAGGAAGGTACGCATGTTCTTGGGAGGGGAATATAGTCACAATAGCAGGAACAAGTTAACAATGATTTCCAAGTAATGAATAATCCTTAGGAGGGTACGCATGTTCTTGGGAGGGGAATAAAGTCACAATAGCAGGAACAAGTTAACAATGATTTCCAAGTGAATTAATAATCCTATGGAACTGAGTCTGCTTGTCTGATTACAGATGGGCGCATGCGTGTTAAACGTTCCAAAGACATCCGGTCCTCATTGATAGTGGTTTTTACTACCACTATCAATGACATCATCAGAAAAACTCTACTCCGTTGACAGGCCTTCTTCTTACAATAGCCGTGGCTTAGCCCGTATTTAAAACTAAAGGGGAGGGAGCTTAGTCCTCTCCTAAATTGCCCCATCTGAACGATCCTAAGTTTCCGTTACCGAATTGTTTTTGCTTTGTGCCATTTTTCCTATTTATTCACTTGTGCCATTTTTACTGAGCATCAGCCAAGTCAGTGTGCTTATTAAGATTGATGACAATTTTGCCGGGACTTTCCCACAAATTTTAGACTTAAAAGATAATAATAAAAGTTTACTCTAGTCTGATTGGCAATCACCCTCGGACTTAGGCTCATGGTTTCACGAACCTTTTTTTTTTAATTATTTTTTTGCAAGAAAATTGGCGTCCATCTTGAAAAGCACACTGGTTTGGTTAAGTAAAAGTGACGCTAACAAATGCATAGATAATAAATCTTAGAATCAGTTAACACATGTGAAAATTATATAGATAAGTTACAAGTAAATTTTCTTGCATTTGGTAACAGTTATTTGTTTTTTTGTTTTTTTTTTCATCCTGTTTTTTTCTTGTTAACTATACCGCATAATCGCCCATAATTTTATTAATATAGATATTAAAAAAAAAGACATTACAATTAATTAAATATTTAAGCTTTTAGAGTATGGGATCATTTTCCTATATAAATTTAACGTAAAATGAACACACACTTTCGGGCCAGTTGGCGGTAATATGGAGACGTGGAACCAATTTTTTTTTTTTTTTTTAATATTTTAAAGGGAAATCAAAATTTGTACTAGATGGAGGTAGGTTAGGGTTAGATTAGGGTTAGATAGAGGTAGGTGTAAGTTAACTAAGCTTTTTTTTTCAGTATTATTGTAGATTGACACCTTCAGCTACCCCCCTCCCAAATTAAATTCTACTTTTATTTAGGCGATTACGTGTTATGAACATGCATAAGTGCGTTCACTGCACTCGTGCAAAGTTGCCGTTCGACTCAGTCAGTGCTGCAATAAAGAATTCTCATCCCAAGTAAAACATAAACAATTAACAGATGTTTATTTTTTGGAGATTACAAATGGTACTCGTTTACTTAGGTTAAATAGCAGACTTGCAAAATAAGATCTTTTATCCCGGCCAAATAAAATATGAGTCCAATCAACACAATCCTTTAGCTAAGAGCCCCAAGAGCTCACCTTGCCAGGAGAGGCGCCCGACCCAACTGACCGCCAGCCCTCAGAAAAAAACAACTGGCTGTATTATGCCCAGAGGGCCGGCTCTGACTCCTCCCCCTTCACCTTTTCTGGAATACTTTCACTCCTGACTAGAAATCTTAGATTCTGATCTTTCTCAGTGGTCACCATTCAACCACCCAAGGACTGACTACTTGAGCTATCTACTAGAGAAAACGGCCAGACAATGTCCACTCAAAGGGGTTTATCTGGAGCCCATCGAGGAACATTGATTTTTTTCCAAGTAGGCCGGTCTCAGCATGATTCCCTGTTTAATGATGCACTTATTTTATTTCAAACAAAAGACAATTTCTGTGTGGTCCAACTCGCAATCAGAGATAGTTTCAATTTCTTCTGTGTCGTCCCCCTTCAGAAAAAAACAACTGCCTGTATTATTCCCAGATGGCCGGTTCTGACATTACTTTCTCAAGTCGGTCGGTCTCATCATGATTCCCTGTTTAATGAGACACTTATTTTATTTCAAACAAAAATAACAATTTCTGTCTGGTCCAACTCACGATCAGAGATATTTTCAATTTCTTCAGTGCTCCCCACCTTTTTTTTTCCTTTGGCCGAGCAACTATTAACTGCAACGTCTGCCATTCACATGCAATACCAAAACATGCAGCCTTGTGCATGTTTCCATCGTGAACACCCCGAAAAAGCTGACAGTAAGAAAAACCAAAAAAAAACCCAATTATCTTATAATTTAGAGTGAGGGATCAGTTTTATATATAAATTTAATGTAAAATGATGCCCCATTTTCGAGTCATTCTCGTGTTTTAAGGCAGTTAACCATTTTTCTTTGCTATGGGAGATAAATTCTGTGCAGTATTTTTTTGGTGGGGGTTCTACTTTTTAGGCGATTACGCATGGTTTTATGACCATGCCACTCGGACTTATAGTTAGTAGTAAAACAATTTAGTTAACTGCTGTAAATTGTTAGAATGGCCCGGAAATGGGGGGATCATTTTACATTAAATTTAAACAGAATTTTTTTTCAAACATAACTTAATCCCAGAACTAAGTTATATTTTAGTATGTATTTTGTGTCATTATAGTATATATAGGAAAAAGCCACAGGGAAACAAACGTTGATTAACTCAAGCTTAGTATAAAAATGGACTTAGCAAATATTGACCCAATGGGTCATGGGTAGGTGAGGTTTTAATAGAATTGCAACCATTTATTATCATTATTTCCATTTTTTGTCTCATCACATGCTGATGTTAGACGTTTCGTGAATGACTTCCAACTTCTCCTGACAGTTACCATTTCGCTTGTGCCACCCGCTAGGATCAGGTTGCCATGGACTGATCCCCTCCATATCTTGAGCGGCCTACCGTGTGACTTTGGGTCATCGATATCAATGTGGAACACATTTTGGAGCGTTTCGGATGATTTACGGCGGATGACATGCTCGTACCATTTGAGACGTCGTTGTGCGACATACTTTCTCGTAGACGCCTGTAAAGTGAGACTGGCAATTTTTGTCTATCCGATGCGCTGACAAAATGCAGACAATTGTGTTGTACACTGCCACTCTAGCATACGATGGGATCCCTGCGTTTTGTAAAACTGTCGACAGCTCCATGAAGACTCTCCACGTTGCGGATATGCATCGTCTTATGTTTAGAAAAAAGAAAATAAAAAAACAATTTAAAAAAATCTGTGCTTATGCATCGTTGTGTACATATGAAATATTTTCGTCTTTAATTTAAAAGAGTGACATGAAAGGGGAGACAATTCAAACTTTGGGGGGGGGGGGGGTAAATACATAATCAAATAAAACTTGTCAAATCTGATTTCACCAAAAATGGATGTAAACGATATGAGCTAAAGCTAGTTTTTTTAATTAGAGATGAAGCCCATTTAATTGAAGGTGAGATAAATACATAATCAAATAAAGGGGAGATAATTCAAACTTTTTTTTTGGGGGGGGGAAATAAATACATAATCAAATAAAACTTGTCAAATCTGATTTCCCGAAAGGGGGAGATAATTCAAACTTATTTTGGGAAGAGATGAAAGTGGGAGATAAATACATAATCAAATAAAGGGAAGATAATTCAAACTTTTTTTTTTGGGGGGGGGGGATAAATACATAATCAAATAAAACTTGTCAAATCTGATTTCTCCAAAGATGAACGTAAACGATATGAACTTAGAAGAGCTGTTTTTTGTTTTTTTTACAAATTTGAAATAAGTGCAATTTAATTGATTTTTTTTTTTTTTGCAAGCACCCAGACTTATTTCAGGTGCCGAGACCTGCATCTGTGACGTTGAGATGAGACTTATCCCAGACACAATTAGAAGCGATGGATTTCATCCCCCAAAGTTTGAATTATCTCCCGCTTTCATGTCACTCTTTTGAATTAAAAACGGAAATATTTCATATGTACACAACGATGCAGAAGCAGCGAAATCTTTTTAAATCGTCTTTTGTAAAAATTTATTTGATACCAAATCCGCCATGATGAAATGTTAATATTCTCATCGTAAAGTTTAGCATGAAAATTGGGCCAATTTTTTTATCAATAATTTCGTGACTTTCAGAAATATCGATCTGGCAAGTTGCCGATGATGACGTCACAGCTAAATTGTTTCTCAAAAAAATTATCAATCCACAGTAGCTACCGGGCTTGTAGAGCATGCCATTTACATTCCTAACAAGTTATTTTTATTTTTATTATACAATCATTACAAAATCCCAGTCTCGTTATATCCATCCTGTTTTTCTGTTCAATAATTCGGTCATAAGGAATTTATTCTCAGTGTTTCATATGTACACAACGATACAGAAGCGCCAAAAAATCAAAAGATTAATTTGTTATTAGAAAAAAACAGATTCGATTTCTTGGCCTGATTTTTTTTCTCACTGCCTTTTTTATTAAATTGTCTGATTGTATTTCATTTTCAATCTATATGTTTGTCCTATTCGTTTTGTGTGCATAGGTAAAACGCGTATATTATATTCCTGGCTCCTTGGGAATGATGCAGTTGTCAGCACTCACCCAACTCTGGAGTTTAATGTGGAAAAGATCATCACAAAAGATGGTCGTATCTTCCTTGTCTGGGATATCTCTGGTTGTGAGCACTTTCGACCAAAGCGACGGCATTTCTTTGAAGGAACCCAAGGTACGTAACAACTTATGCATCGACATATTTCTCTCCAACAAACATTTTAAAATAACTATTGGTATCATTTATGTTTCTTTAGTGTTTCTTATTTTAATCATTTTTTAGCTTTGAATGAAAAATCTTGATGAAAATGTTCAACTTTTAATAAAAATCTTTGAACGAAAAATTTCAACTTTTAATGAAAATCTTTGAATGAAAAATTTCATCTTTTTAATGAAAATCTTTGAACGAAAAATTTCAACTTTTAATGAAAATCTTTGAATGAAAAATTTCAACTTTTAATGAAAATCTTTGAATTAAAAAATAAAATAAACTTATAAATACATATGTACCTACAATATCACAAAATATATAAGAGGAATATGCAGATCAAATACGCTTAAATATTTCAGCAGATAGGACCCAAAAGGGTTCTTGTAAGTTTTGTTTTTTCTCAAAATCTTTCTTGTTAATAAATTTCAAGAAAATATTAAAGAACTGTGTTCCATATTTAGAAATGCCATTAATTATTTTGAAGCTCTCAATTAAATCTTCTCTCCAAAGTAGTTAAATCTAGGATGTCCGACCAATTTTTATGATTGAGGTATTTTATTGTGATTACACTAATAAAGTGTAATCGTTCTTTTTTACACACCTTCTGATTTCAATATGATATTCCAAATCGGCAAATGATAAGATCGCCTTCTTAAACAGAATGCGATAAAAAAATTGTGTATAGGCGATAAAAATGGTTTTATGTTGTTGTGTTTTTAAAAGATCATTACATGATCAACTATTTCGAGTAAAAATCTATTTAGTATTACGCATGAAATCTGAAGAAAAACACGTTTAAAATGTGTAAATATGCTAGCAAAATCGAAATTTTTACAAAATGGCGTCGTACTGGAACCGGAACTAGGGTATTATGTAAAAAGAAAACTGATTCTAGGTTAACTGAAACGAAGCAAGCACTTTCATTATCCCAGAAAGCAATTTTAATATATCCCAGAATAGTATTTAAAAATGGCTACTGCTTCTAGAATAACACAAGAAGTGTTTACAAATTATCTATACAAAAGTTTTTGAAAGAAATACTTTTATAAATACTTGAATTTTTTTAATAAATTATTTTTATAATTCACTACAAGACTTTACTTTGCTCCATTACACATTGTTTACGTTCCAGGTTTTTGTATTGCTCATGGAGCCATGATTTTTATTTTTGTATCACTCAAGACTAAAAAAGTGTTAAAACGTCTTTTTTTTCCTTATTACTACATAATACTAAATTGATTTTTAACTCAAAAGCGTTCGTCATGTCATAATCTTTTAAAGTGTATATATATATATATATATATATATATATATAAATAATGTGGGAAATGAAAAAGGAAATAACCAAGAGATATTTTTTATATATTCATCAACGTTACGTCTTTATTGTAAGAAATCCTCAGGATGATAATTTGAAGAAAGATGTCATGCAAGTACATCGAAATTTTGGGTTGACATGATGGGGTGATAAAGAAAAGTAGTAGCAGTGGCTACTATGAGCGCTGGAGGAGAGTCCAGGCTGCGAGAAGTCAGTGGTGGCGAAGAATGAAATGAATATAGAAAGCTTTGAGTGGGTACTATTAAGGCAGCAGGGAAAAAGGGAGGGGTGAGAGTATTAGTGAATTTGCCTTATATATATATATATATATATATATATATATATATATATTATCGCTATACACTAATTTTATTTAAATTTTGAAGAAAAAGTTTAGGCCAGCGATCTCATCATTCACCTCAAAATCCTATGTGTGATTCCATGTACTATATTCTATATGAGGTATTAGAGCTCTATATATTCTTACATTTGCACCGCATGAATAAAAAATATCTCGTCATCCAAGCAAGCATTTTATTTGTCTTTGAAATTATTGATAAAATATGATTATGAGAGTTAAATTTAACGAATAGGCTATTCTGCCGGGACCGGCAGAATAACGATCCCCTCGTTATTTTGCCGGTCCCGGCAGAATAACGAGGGGGTCGTTATTTTGCTGTCTCATTTTTAGTTAACCTTACTGTTACAGTTACAGCGAAAATTTCACGAGTCAACATCTTTAAGTTTTATTTCACCATTTTTCCAATAAAAAAGAAATAATTAAACGAAGATAATGGAACTGAAAAAATAAACAAATCTTTAATATTTATGTTTTTGTTTCTATCTTTGTACTTGCTTCGGCAGTAAATATTCCGGCCTTTTGGTCGGGATCAAAGTGTAGTATCTGTTCCGATGGATACTGCACTCCATAGACTGGTATTATCTTGGCCTTCGGGGCTTGATTTAAGCCGTTGCAGTTCTTTGAGGTCCACCCTCCCAGGCTTTGCCTCCCCTCTTTGGGGAGGAGTAAGTTTATTGCTTATTGCCTGAGACGCCCCTACCGGGGAATGCCGACGGGGCTACCCAGGCAATTTTTAATGGCCAGAGTGCTCACCTTCTCGGGCGCTGGCTTTTCAAGCCCCACTTTCCCGACCCGACCTTGGGTCACATCTTACCTTGTGGGAGTAAGATAAAACTGGCCTTGTGCCTAACCTCCTGAAGAGGAAGTAAATAATACTCGACATAAAAAGATTTTTATTTCAACATTTTTCCAATAAAAAAGAAATATATTTTTAAATTGGATAAATAATTATTTAATAATGTAACAGTTTATAAGATGAATAGTCAACAGTGATTTTTTTTTATAATTTAAAACTTTATAAAAACGAATAGTGAAAAATCAGTTTTAAAATTGCTGTTTAGACTGTTTAGTGTTTATAAAACTGAAATTTAAAAAATTATATCCGATTTAATTTCTTTAGGGACTTATCTGTAATTATTTTAATAATCAGATTTCTTAACAAGAGTTATTTAGTTTTTATATCAATGAATGAAAACTATTTTTTTTTCTGTAATAACTTAAACATTTTTTATCCGACGCAAATTACTTCTAAATTCGACTAAATAATCTAATTGTCTGTAATATTTTCGTTCATTTAATTAATTTTTACTTTTAATGTTTTTTGTATTAAAAGCAGATATTTCTTTTATATTCAAAAAATTAAATAACCGACAGAATAACAACTGATTATGACGATGAAAATAAATTGTTATTAAATATTTGTCCTTATTTATTTCATTACCCTTTCTTTCACAAGACGATAACAGTTAGGTTAAAAAAACATAAGCCGGCAGAATAACGAACCCTCGTTATTTTGCCGGGATCAGCAAAATAGCCTCTTCCTAAAGTTAAATTACGTTTTTCAATTACTAAGTATTAAAAGTATTAATCTAGTATAAAAAGTAAAGTCGGTCTTTTCTCGATTTTTGTCATCGATAGCTTTCTTCCTGCAAAATCATTATTAGATTCTGGTTCATCAGTTCTTTTGTTGGATCGTTGCAGCATGTTGTTAAGAACAATAAAATGTTTAGTCGATTTAATTCCTTCTGGAAAATACTTTGACCAGGACAGAAATATTTTCGTATGGACGCCATTTAAAAAAAAGAAAAAGAAAATGGACCTCTGTATTTATCAATACAGAGTTACTTCTCTTTGTTTAGAACAAAAATAATATTTTTGAAAAAATCATAGTTTAAATTTTATTAAACTATAAATGTATATCTTGTTTGGTTATGGTGAATGAGTAGAAGCGGTGGACAGTGCACAGGAGTTGACGACGGTTTATCTCTCGAATTTGCTAGCCAGTTGCTTTCTCTCAATCTTAATTCAGGCCAGTTAATAGGACATGTTTGGACACCCATGCATCTTCAACCGCTACACTTATTCTAGGATTTCACTTACACACCAAATGTAGCTTCACCTCCTATGGGACGTGGCTTCCAGCCATGTATTGTTTATTTAGTGAACGGATGTATTTTGTCCGTTGGTGTCTTTTACAGGTGTCAAACAGCCGGATGCTATACTTCCGGCCAAGTGGATTTCTCTGGTTTATGTAACATTTTTGGACACCCATGCATCCTCAACTGCTACACTCATTTCGGGATTTTGCCTACACACTCAATGTAGTTATGCTCCCTATGAGACATGGATTCCAGCCATGTATTGTTTATTTAGTGACCATATGTATTTTGTCCGTTGGTCTCTTCTACAGATGTCAAACAGCTGGATGTTATGCTTTCGGCCAGGTGGGTGTCTCTGCGTCAATCAGCCGGACATTATACTTCCGGCCAGATGTTATTTCCGACACCCTAGAGACAGATATTCAACACTGGAATGGATAGCAACTAATGGGTTGCTCCAAACTTTCCAAAAGTTCCAAAATGTAGACCTCACCTAGGACCGTTTGGTACAGTCATCATATTGTATTTAACGTCCGTTTTACATGTTGGCATGTGTTGGACGGCTTTAAGAAATTGACTTCCAAAGAAACTTATCTCTGACCAGGTCTTGATTTATCCCTCTTTCCCTCAGGTCCACTTTTTATCACTTCCTTCCATGTTTTCCTTGGCCTTCCCCTGTGAACTGAACCTGCTACCTCAACTGTTCTACATCTACTAACCCAAGAACTGTCAGCCATTCGTTCAACATAGCCATACCATCGTAGTTTACTTTTCTGCACACATCTCTCTTAACTGTCCACATTTAATATTCCTCTGAGGTCATCAGATCTAAACTTGTCTTTAAGATTTGCATTACACACTGATCGTGTCATTATCATATCATTTCTCTCCATGCAACGCATGTCCTCAATCTTCATTGGCCAGGTTTCACTTCCATATATCATCACACTGCGTACACATTTCTGATAAATTCTTTTATTTGGTCAACAGTGGTAACGCTCTGCTAGTTAGTAATGGCAGAAGTTTCCTGAACTTACTCCATCTATTCCTAAGTGATGTCCAATTGATACTTAAGACCCTCATCCACATACACGCACATTGTTTGAATTGATAATGTGTACCTATTCATTTATTTATTTTTTATCGCTTATGTTTGAATTCATGTTTTGAAATATGACGAAAATCATAAATCTATGACGTAAAGTCAAAGCTAGAATTATTTTGTTACGTTAATGTTTTAAGCTCTATTTATAAGAAAGTCCAAAAAATTAAAGTCTATTACGACCACGCTTCTCAGAACCGAAACCTTAAAAAACGTTTTCAAAGCTTTTTAACACTCATTTCTAAGGCCCTTTTAAGCCTTTAAACTGACAGTCCTTTTAAACATTACTCGTTAAGCACATTTCTTTTTAAAACATTTTCTTATTAAAACATTGCTTTCTTTAAACATTTCTTTTCAAGCATTTTTCTTTATATTAAGCATTTTTCTCGTTAAAACATTGTCACAGTTTATCTCTTCAGCTTTTCAAATTAACTTCAAATAAAACATTGTTCACCTTAAACATGGTACACTTTTCTTCTTAAACATTGTTCTTTAAACATCGTACACTTTTTCTTTCCGTTTTGACTCTCCCAGTTTAACAGATTAGGACCCGAAAATGTTATGCACAAAAAGTTACCTTACAGTTTCTTTCGTCGTCTGGTCGTGATCACCCTTTGTGCTGGCGATTTCATTGAGTCTCTGGCCGTGATCGATTCCGGTGGTCTTTGATCTGTGGATAAACTTCATAGACAGACATGAGACAACAATCTTTAAATTTAGTTTCTGTTTCATTTCAGACGTTGGTTATCTATCGGCTTGGAGATATTCACCAACATCGAGAGAGAGCAAATTACTGCTTTCGTAATTACTTATCAATTAAGTCTTAACCATTCGTGGATGGGGGGAGGGGAAGAGATCTTTCACCTGTATTTTCTTAGTGAATTAATCCCCTATGTAAGTTGCAGACTACAACAGATACGTCCATTCCCATAGGGCCATTATCCAACAGAACCTCAGACTGAAGATCTCAATGTTTTGGTTTCGATTTCCGGTCATGTTGTCCATTTATTATTTACTATTAATGCCATATTCTCCATTTCTAAAAGTAGTTAAGATCTCTGATATTTCGAAATGAGATAAATTTCGCAATGTATTTATTACGTTTAAAAATAGTGTGAAAGACGGACTGACAGACAATGTCCGATATTAGCTCTTCTTAGTTTTGTATCTAAACATACTAATATATACTATAAACATGCTAATATATACTATAAACGTACTAATATATACTATAAACATACTAATATATGTAAACAGGTACCCCACTCTCTTCGACACCATGGGTATCGTTGTCGGCCACTCACGCACAGGTGTTTGATCTCCTGGTCGCGGTGCCAAGTATAACAGATACTCCACTCTATTTCACGTCGTGGAGCCTGCTATAAACATGTACCCCGCTTGTCGTCTGTGTATCTGTGTTCACGCTTCTGGTTCTCTACACAGAGATCTTGCCAGACCGTGAACACTCTTTTTGGCCGATAATCGTCGTAGTGGCAACCAAAAAAAAGATGTCGGTCGAATCTCCTCTAGGTCAAGATGAATGATGATAGCTTCGTTGGTCCTGTGAAGGCAAGGTTATTCAAGCAGAACAAATCAATGATAGTAATGCAACAACTCGGCGATTTCTTTTTGTATGAAATAATTATTAACATGATAAAACAATGGTTTTTAAACGTCGAATTAAAGTCTATTGTTTTGATAAAATGCCTTTTGTGTTAAACTATTTCGTCGTTGTCTCTGTGCGTGAATTCATCTACCATTGCTTTCTTAATTACGTCGTAAGTTGAACTATGTTTGGAAAACGGTGGCTCTTACTTCGTCCCGCATGCCTTCGGCATACCTCCTTTGGACTACTGGCCCGGCTGGGCGCCCAGCTCTAACTTCCGTGTACTGTCTTCTCGTTCTAAACCAAAAAGTCCTTTCTCTTCCCAAAAAGGCATATTGTCACACCTTTTCTTTTTCCAACCTACTTCTCTAATCCTTCTTCCTCTCTCGGGGGTGGGTGGTGTTGGGTATACTGACTTACTCTCTTTCTCTCCCCCATCCCTCTCTCTCGGAGTGGTTTGGGGTTGGGTGGTACGCGCCTCTCCAAGTGACACATATAATTTGGATGGTCTCTTTTAGATTTCATCGCTATCACAAAACACTTATTCGCTTTCTTTGTCTTTATCAAAAGGGTTCTTGATCTCCCAAGAGTTGACCTATTATCAGCCTATGGGTGATTAAGGGATCATGACCAAATTCTGAGGCGGTATCTGGTAAGCGACTCCTTGTGTGGGGATAATTGCAAATGACAACTAACGCTTTTTCCAGACATTTTGACGCCATCTCCAGAGGATCACCCAGCGCCGATAATATGTACTAGTTCTTAGATCTCCATCTTGTTTCTACGTAGGGTCTAGCATCATCGCCAAGATGCATACTAGTGCGCCTCCAGGGTGCACGATCCCCGTTGGTCCTAATCGTTGTGTCATATATATACTATAAACATACTAATATATACTATAAACATGCTAATACATACTATAAACACGCTAATACATACTATAAACATGCTAATATATACTATAAACATGCTAATATATACTATAAACATGCTAATACATACTATAAACATGCTAATATATACTATAAACATGCTAATATATACTATAAACATTCTAATACATACTATAAACATTCTAATATATACTATAAACACGCTAATACATACTATAAACACACTAATACATACTATAAACATGCTAATATATACTATAAACATGCTAATACATACTATAAACATACTAATACATACTATACAGGGGCGGCGGGACAGTTATAAAAGTGTGTGGGGGGGGCGGCCCGCATTGCGTGCAGAATGCCAAATATGGGAATAAATTCAATATCTTGACTAAAAATGATTGTCCGATAGTGGTTGAAAGCCCGTTAGAAGCGGAATGGAAATCTTTTGGTGATAGAAAAAGAAAAATTCAAAATATTTCAATTTTTTTGGCGTCTGGGCTCAAATTACATTATTTGGGCATATTGGGGAAAAATCACTGTTTGGAGCATATTTTGGTTTAAAATGATCGTCTGGTAGTGGTTGATGGCTCGTTAGAAGCGGAATGGAATACTCTTGGCGATAGATAAGGAAACATTAAAAAAATTAAATTTTTTGGCGTCTGGGCCTAAACTACCATATTAGGGCATTTTGGACCAAAAATACCTTTTTTGACATAATTTAGACATGAAATGATCTTCTGATAGTGCTTGAGGTCTTGTTGGAAGCATATTAGCAAGTCGCATCTGGTGAAAAAAAAACCAACAGAAATTTCAATTTTGTGGGGGCCTGGACTCAAATGATCATATTTGGTCATTTTGGACCAAATACACCTTTTTGGACTTAATCTAGACATAAAATGATTTTCTGACACTGCTTGATGGCTCATTTGAAACATATCAGCAAGTCGCTTCTAGTAAAAATGACAAAATTCAAGAATCAATAGGTTTATCAAATATAGAGAATACAAAAAGTTAAAAGTATTAACTGACAAGGTGCATATAAAAGTACAAAAGTAAAAAGTATAAAAGTTTAAATGTATTAAGTATAAAAGTATAAATGCATGTATTGGAACTGGAATAGCTCGTTGGAAACATATTAACAAGGCAGACTTACATTGTTTCTCTGTTCTTCACTTCAAATTGCGTTCATTGGACTTTGCTCAAAAGATACTGTATCGATTTTTTCGAGAAGAAAATGAAAGTCCGTAAATATATCTATAGAATAGGAACCTTTAACAAAAACTCACCCATTTCGCTTGGTTTTTGCCAAATTTTAGATAAAATTGATTGTTGGTCTTATATTGTAATGATGACAATATAAGACCAACAATCAATTAATAGATAAGCTAATTAGATAAAATTAAACACATGCATATCAACTTAATTATTGATGACCGTAAAGTGGTGGGGGGCCAAGTCAAAAACTGAGGGGGTTTGAGCCCCCCCCCCCCCTGTGCCTCCGTCCATGCTATAAACATGCTAATACATACTATAAACATGCTAATACATACTATAAACATGCTAATATATACTATAAACATGCTAATACATACTATAAACATACTAATACATACTATAAACATGCTAATACATACTATAAACATGCTAATACATACTATAAACATGCTAATATATACTATAACCATGCTAATATATACTATAACCATGCTAATATATACTATAACCATGCTAATACATACTATAAACACGCTAGTACATACTATAAACATGCTAATACATACTATAAACATGCTAATATATACTATAAACATGCTAATATATACTATAAACATGCTAATATATACTATAAACAAGCTAATATATACTATAAACATGCTAATACATACTATAAACATGCTAATACATACTATAAACATGCTAATATATACTATAAACATGCTAGTACATACTATAAACATGCTAGTACATACTATAAACATGCTAATACATACTATAAACATGCTAATATATACTATAACCATGCTAATATATACTATAAACATGCTAATATATACTATAAACATGCTAATACATACTATAAACATGCTAATATATACTATAAACATGCTAATATATACTATAAACATGCTAATATATACTATAAACAAGCTAATATATACTATAAACATGCTAATATATACTATAAACATGCTAATACATACTATAAACATGCTAATATATACTATAAACATGCTAATACATACTATAAACATGCTAATACATACTATAACCATGCTAATATATACTATAAACATGCTAATACATACTATAAACATGCTAATACATACTATAAACATGCTAGTACATACTATAAACATGCTAATACATACTATAAACATGCTAATATATACTATAACCATGCTAATATATACTATAAACATGCTAATATATACTATAAACATGCTAATACATACTATAAACATGCTAATACATACTATAAACATGCTAATACATACTATAAACATGCTAATACATACTATAAACATACTAATATATACTATAAACATGCTAATATATACTATAAACATGCTAATATATACTATAAACATGCTAATATATACTATAAACATGCTAATACATACTATAAACATGCTAATACATACTATAAACATGCTAATACATACTATAAACATGCTAATATATACTATAAACATGCTAATACATACTATAAACATGCTAATACATACTATAACCATGCTAATATATACTATAAACATGCTAATACATACTATAAACATGCTAATACATACTATAAACATGCTAATACATACTATAAACATGCTAATATATACTATAAACATGCTAATATATACTATAAACATGCTAATATATACTATAACCATGCTAATATATACTATAAACATGCTAATACATACTATAAACATGCTAATATATACTATAAACATGCTAATACATACTATAAACATGCTAATACATACTATAACCATGCTAATATATACTATAAACATGCTAATACATACTATAAACATGCTAATACATACTATAAACATGCTAGTACATACTATAAACATGCTAATACATACTATAAACATGCTAGTACATACTATAACCATGCTAATATATACTATAAACATGCTAATATATACTATAAACATGCTAATACATACTATAAACATGCTAATATATACTATAAACATGCTAATACATACTATAAACATGCTAATACATACTATAAACATGCTAATATATACTATAAACATGCTAATATATACTATAAACATGCTAATATATACTATAAACATGCTAATATATACTATAAACATGCTAATACATACTATAAACATGCTAATACATACTATAAACATGCTAATACATACTATAACCATGCTAATATATACTATAAACATGCTAATACATACTATAAACATGCTAATACATACTATAACCATGCTAATATATACTATAAACATGCTAATACATACTATAAACATGCTAATACATACTATAAACATGCTAATACATACTATAAACATGCTAGTACATACTATAAACATGCTAATACATACTATAAACATGCTAATATATACTATAACCATGCTAATATATACTATAAACATGCTAATATATACTATAAACATGCTAATATATACTATAAACATGCTAATACATACTATAAACATGCTAATATATACTATAAACATGCTAATACATACTATAAACATGCTAATACATACTATAACCATGCTAATATATACTATAAACATGCTAATACATACTATAAACATGCTAATACATACTATAAACATGCTAGTACATACTATAAACATGCTAATACATACTATAAACATGCTAATATATACTATAACCATGCTAATATATACTATAAACATGCTAATATATACTATAAACATGCTAATACATACTATAAACATGCTAATACATACTATAAACATGCTAATACATACTATAAACATGCTAATACATACTATAAACATGCTAATATATACTATAAACATGCTAATATATACTATAAACATGCTAATACATACTATAAACATGCTAATACATACTATAAACATGCTAATACATACTATAAACATGCTAATACATACTATAAACATGCTAATACATACTATAAACATGCTAATATATACTATAAACATGCTAATATATACTATAAACATGCTAATATATACTATAAACATGCTAATATATACTATAAACATGCTAATACATACTATAAACATGCTAATACATACTATAAACATGCTAATACATACTATAAACATGCTAATATATACTATAAACATGCTAATACATACTATAAACATGCTAATACATACTATAACCATGCTAATATATACTATAAACATGCTAATACATACTATAAACATGCTAATACATACTATAAACATGCTAGTACATACTATAAACATGCTAATACATACTATAAACATGCTAATATATACTATAACCATGCTAATATATACTATAAACATGCTAATATATACTATAAACATGCTAATACATACTATAAACATGCTAATACATACTATAAACATGCTAGTACATACTATAAACATGCTAATACATATTATAAACATGCTAATATATACTATAACCATGCTAATATATACTATAAACATGCTAATATATACTATAAACATGCTAATACATACTATAAACATGCTAATACATACTATAAACATGCTAATACATACTATAAACATGCTAATACATACTATAAACATGCTAATACATACTATAAACATGCTAATATATACTATAAACATGCTAATATATACTATGTATTTGTCTTTTGGGCAGCAATTGTATTTGTGGTTGACAGCACGCTACCTATGCAGTTAAAAGTTGCCAAAGGGGACTTGTGGGAGATTCTCCAGGAACATGAACTCAAGCTGTGCCCAGTCCTTGTCATCGCTAATAAACAGGACAGAAAAGGTAATATACTTTACGAGGAATGGAGGGGGGAGGGTTAGTGTAATATATGTTAGTTCGTCGTGATACTATTTTCTTGTGCACTATTTCCTTCCTTTTTTTTGGGGGGGGGGGGTTAGTGTAGTCACTGTTCTGTGAATTTCATATCTGTCTATCTGAAGCCGAACCTATACTATTACTCCTATTAATTGTACTATCTTTTAATTCTTAATTCAGTTTATTATACTATTTCAGATTAATGTACTGTCTTGCAATGCTTAATTCAGGGGGGATAATGTAGTATTTGTTCTGTTGTCATGATACCATCCTCCCAGGCATTATCTCCTCCCTTGTTGATGGGGGATAGTGTTCTTTCTGTCGTGATACCATCTCCTTTTTTGGGAGGATGATATACTAGAGAAAATGTACGCCCTCTGGTCACATATTTTCTATGAGTCTATATAATAACGTAAATTCAGTTTTGATTATCGACTTTTATCATTGATGCATTCTTTTCTACAAAATCAATATCTTATCTTGAATAGCCAGTTGTTCTTGTGGATTTTGGCAGCATGATCGTCTATATAATAAAATGTAATTTGATTTGTTTTCTTTCAGAAAACACTTTATCTGACTAGGAATACTTTTCAGATGGATGCCATCTCAGATATCAGTAGCAAAATTAAATTAAATTTAAATTAAAATGCATGCCATCTTTATTATCAGCAGTAAATTTAAATTAAAATGCATGCCATCTTTGTTATCAGCAGTAAATTTAAATTAAAATGCATGCCATCTTTGTTATCAGCAGTAAATTAAAATTAAAATGCATGCCATCTTTGTTATCAGCATTAAATTTAAATTAAAATGTATGCCACTTTGGTATCAGCAGTAAATTTAAATTAAAATGCATGCCATCTTTGTTATCGGCAGAAAATTTGATTAATAATAGTAAATAGTACATTTTTTTAATTTGTTATATTATATATACTTTTAAAGTAAAATTTAACTTGCATCCTTTTTATTTTACATTAAGATTTAATTTGTGCTGTGGTGATGGTTAGCATTTCATTTTCTTTTCTTTTATATAAGATTTAACTCTAGTAGGAAATCCAAAAATCATAGACAATCATTTATCTACCAATACTGTTGATAAAGGTATGAACCTTCTGTAGCAGAAAATACACAGAGTTCTGAATGGTGTGACGTCAGTCACACAAATCTATTATTCTCTCTCTTAAACTCGAGAGGAGTTTATGACCTATTTTCATTATATGGACATCCGGCGCAAATGTTGACCCCACGTCATTATTGTACAATCTTTGGACAGAACAGATACTACACTTTGATCCTAGCCCAAAGGCCAAGAAAGTGTATTTTAGTTTGAGTTTCACGTTCAACACAACAGCGATATCAGATGAAGTTTTAAAAATTATTTTTTTGGCATTGTATCTTCGGCAATCGGGCTATCCCATCTTTTAAAAAAATGGGTGGAGGGTGATAACGTATGTACGAATATGAATTGCCTTAGCGCATTATTATATAAATGTTTTGCCTGTTTCATTTATTTTTTCATTTATTTTTTTATTCTTATTTCATTTTTTCAGATAGTCTACCCATCGAGCATGTGAGTTATGAAATGGGACTCCGACAGATCCACAACCGTGTGTGGTCAGTTGTCGCTATAAGCGCATTAGAGACGGAAGGGATAGACAAGGCCATGAGGGAACTCTGTCGGATTCTTGATGAGCACAAAGCTTCCGTACCATAAAAGTCACAATGAAACGAGAAAAAAAAGAAAACAACAAAAATAACGATAGACAACCTACACATTTTAAATACGCATAAATATTTTTTACGGAATTTTGAGGAATTACCATTATTTACATTACTCTCATCACGTCATTTCTACAACGTTTCGACCGATGTGCTCTCCAGCCTTCTTCAGGTGTATCGTTCATTTTCAATGATGTTTTTTCTTGTGTAATTTGGATTATTCGGACAACTGTTCTCATCTTGAGTGTTATTCTCACAACTTCCGGCCTTTTCGAACTCTGGAATATTTCTGTAAAACTCGGGAATCGGGACGGAATTCCGAACGGAACCCTTTATTTAATCCATTGGGGTAGCATGCTCTTGTTCCATCAGCCATGATTAGGAGAAGTCTTGAGTAATTCGCAATTCTTCGTATCGCCCACACCGAGGATTGAACCTTCAACCTTCAGATGACTATCACTTAGAACTGAATTTTACTTAGTACTATATCCACTGCGCCACGGGTCCTTGCGGGAAACGTTGTGATAATAACACTCAAGATGAGAACAGTAGTCCGAACCATCCAAATTATGCAAATTATCAATCCTCATCTAAAAAATTCAGAAACATGTTTTTTCTTGTTTTTAAATATTATTGTAGGACCCACAGGCGTTATTGCAAAAATGTTGAATGCTGCGGGTGAAAAAGGCATTGAGATGATTACAGACTTGACAAATCGGATCATAAAAGAGGTGGTTGTGAAAGACTGGGAACTTAGCTCAATCGTGAATTATTACAAGGATGAAGGGAAAGCTTTGGATAGTTTGGTTTTATACCTGGGTAAAGTACCATTGCTGCTATATTTATCCTGAGACAAGTCCAAGAGAAGTACCTTGGTAAGAAGAAGAACCTGTATTTTGTTTTTGTGGATCTTGAGAAAGTTTTTGACAGAGTGCCAAGAGAGGTTGCCTGGTGAGCTTTGCATCAACTAGGCGCAAATGAGCTGTTGGTGAAAGTTGTTCACGCAATCTACAGATATGGTCAAAGTCGTGTTCGAATTAACAGCACATATAGTGACAGCTTTAATGTTAAAATGGAAGTACATCAGGGTTCTGTACTGAGTCCGTTGCTTTTCATTTGTGTCATTAAATGTGTTGTCCAAGGAGTTTTGTATGGATTGTCCGGAGAAGCTGCTGTATACTGATGAGTTAGTGCTTGTCTGTGAAACACTTGAAGGTCTACAAGTTAAGTTAAAGACTTAGAAGAATGCTATGGAAAGTAAAGGTCTGCAAGTGAATGTTACCAAAACTAAAGTGATGATCAGTGGTTGTAATGTTGGAAAGCCCTCAGGAAGAGGAAAGTTCCTCTGCTCAATTTGTGGAGGGGGAGGTGGGAGCACCTACATCTTTTTTGATACTTCTAAGCAGGGTTGCGTAATCGGTCTGAGTCGGGGGTTTTCGTTGGAGTTAGACTCATCAGAATGCTAGAAGTCAGTCGGATTTTTAATCCAACTCCGATTATAACTGAATATTGGAAGACTTCAAAATAAGGAATCTGGATCGGATATTTTTGAAATTCTAGGAGTCTAGGGTCAGATATTTTTGAAATTTTAGGAGTCTAGGGTCAGATATTTTTGAAATTTTAGGAGTCTAGGGTCGGATATTTTTGAAATTTTAGGAGTCTAGGGTCGGATATTTTTGAAATTTTAGGAGTCATGGGTCGAATATTTTTGAAATTTTAGGAATCATGGGTCGGATATTTTTGAAATTCTAGGAGTCATGGGTCGGATATTTTTGAAATTCTAGGATCGGATATTTTTGAAATTCTAGGAGTCTAGGGTTGGATATTTTTGAAATTCTAGGAGTTTAGGGTCGGATATTTTTAAAATTTTAGGAGTCATGGGTCGGATATTTTTGAAATTCTGAGAGTTGAAGCCGGGGTTGGAACTTATACCTTTCAACTCCATAACCCCACTTGTAAGCATTGGGCACACAAGAAATTCAGTGGAATTACAGATAGGTTGAGAGATAACCAGTTTGTATGCAAGAAGTGTAAGACAATGGAGACGAATAAGAACTCAAATGTTGAGAAAGTATATTTGGATGGTGAGGCTACTAAGGTTGTTCAGAAGTTTTGTTACCTTGGTGAAGACCTTGTGCTGGTGTGATTGCAAGAGTTAGGTGTGGACAAAGTAAGGTTGAGGGAATTCTAACATCACTAACCAACAGAACATTACAGCTGTCTAGTAAGGGATAGACTACCAGGTGCAGTGCGGTGATGTATGGAAGTGAAACCTGACTAGTGAGGGTTGAGGACATGTGTTGCATGGAAAAAAAAATGCGCAGAACAGAAGACGTTGTTGGTTTGGTCTGTCTCCATCTCGCTAAAAGGTTCTGTCCATCGGCAGATTGGTTTGATATACCTACAATAAGAGATTGTCCGTCGGTCAATCTGTCATGCGCAAGTTTGAAATAAATGTTTACATTTGGCTTGCCAATAAATAACATTTTAGGCTCGATATAAGCAGGTGTATTTCGCTTATTCCACCTCGTATTTTTTCCGACAAATTTTGTTTATCGGTAAAAATTCAGACACGAGAGTTTGTAGGAGACTTTATTTCCATACGTTTTTTAGCCGTTTGAGACAACGAACGATGGTCCACTTTGAAGTCTTCAGCCAACATTCTTGTTGTAAAGGTTACATCCTCTTCCACGGCTGACGAAAGTGTCTGGCTGTTGAAATTTGATGGTCAATCTCTTCCTTCTTCATCGACGAGGTTTGATCGCCCGATTTGAATTTCCTGAACCATGTTTCAATTTGGCTTTCGCTGATTGTTTTCGAAGCGGTAGAGCATAATATGACGAATGTGGATATGATTTTTTAAGCACATTCTGAAAAGGAAGGATAATTTTTATGAAACAAATTAAACAAACCGCCATTTTGTTTTTGTGTTTCAGAATTTTTTAGATGAGGGTTGATAATTTGGATTCTTCGGACTACTATTCTCATCTTGGATGTTATTCTCATCTTGAAACTAAGAATTACTTAAGACTTCTGTTAAATATTGTGTTAGTATAATTTTGTTAGTTTAGGATAAGAAGAAAATAAGGTTCAGTCAGGGTCAGCTTAGTGTACTCAGATGTCAGCTTGACCTCCTGTGTGCTAGAAACATATCTGAACTCACATAGTAAGAGGAGAGAAGTTGTCAGTTCGCTTGGAAGCACACGCGTGTGAACTTGTGGTTTTAGAGATGTCCGGATAAGACATGATTAAGCCACTGGTCAGTGGTTTGTAACAAAAACAAAGTGAATAAACCACCTCTTGTCTTCAACTGTTTGCTTCGTCTTGGTCCCTTATTTTCGGGATATGAACAAACTTGTTTGCAGGCGGCGGCCTCGGTCGGGCAAGATCACAGTAAGGAACGAACGGCCAGTAAGGTATGTTATGAATGTTCATATATTTTAATTGTGACTTGTGAGACATTATGCCTCCCCTGAGAGGGGAGATGAAGTAACGCTTCTACCTGGTTATGGCTGATGGCACAAGAACAATCTACTCCCCACCCTCCTCGCGGATTAAATAAAGGGTTCAGTTTGAAATTCTGTATAGATTCTTGAGTTCGACAAAACGCACCTTAAGAAGGTCGGAGGTTATATCAGCCTAAACATTGTGAGAATAACATCCAAGATGAGAACAGTAGTCCGAATAATGCAAACTAGTGGGCCTATGGAAATTCCGCTGTGCTTTCTGCATCAATCTGCATAATTTACTGTTAATAATAACATTCCTTTTGAAATAATAAATTTCTGTCTGGGTCAATACTTTTAAGAAAAAATGATCCTTTTTTTTTTTCCGTAAAAATAATTGTCATTGCCAGCTAAATATTCTTTAAATAAATAAAACGGATAAGTTTCTTCTTTATTTATTTATTTTAAATTGTAGCAATTAAATTATTTTCTAAAACAAATATTCCGTCTTTTTACCGTAAAAATTGTCATTGTCAGCTTTACATTTATAAAACGAATATGTCTCTTCTTTATTTATTTAAAATTGTAGCAATTTAATTCTTTTTAATACAATAAATATTCTTGAGGTCGAGGCGTGACGTCAGTTCCATCGAAGGGTATCCTGCTCTCTTTCTCCTGCAAACTTGACAGTGATCGGATAGCCTAAAGTGGGTTCTAGCCTAAAAAGTGCTGAGTGGGAGTAGTGCAAGTCCCTCTCTCTCTTGTTCTCTTTTATCCATATATAAATATCTTTGATTACCTGAATAAAAACCTCCATTTCAAAGAAGATCTGTGTTTCTGTAATCGACTGAGAGCAGAGACGATATGCATGGGTCTTAACATCAACGCGTATAAAGATTTTATACACTCGAGACTCAGCCTTTTGGCCAGGAACAAAGTGTAGTATCTGTTCCGACTGATACTGCGCCCCATAGACCTGTATTGTCTTGGTCTTCGGGGCTTGATTTACGCCGGTCTATGGGTCTGTCCTGTGCAGTTCTAGGAGGTCCACCCTCCCAGGCTTTGCCTCCCCTCTTTGGGGAGGAGTAAGTTTATTGCTTACTGCCTGAGGCGCCCCTAAAAAATAAATAAAGCTGAACAAGAACATAAGTCAGTCGTGAGACTGCATACCTCCTCCTGACAACGTAAGGATGGACCAAAGGCTTATATGGAGCTTACTTCGCCCTATTAGAAGACGTATTCCTGAAGTTATGCGATACAAACGTTGATAATGTTTAAAAACTATTTATCTGATCAGGTTGAAATTTTGCATGGTGGTTACTGTTATCAAAGAGAATAGGATCCATGCATCAAATTTGAAAAAATTGGAAGTTGAAAATCAGTCAAAATTTCAACACAAGAAATTGAAAATATCTCTGATTTGAGATTTGGCCACCCAGAATTTAATTTCTCTTTGAAAAAAAGTGTCTCCTTAAACGGAGAGTCATGCTGAGAGATGAAGCCTCTGAAAAAAAAAATGTTTTTACAGATAAGAGGTTCCCTGCTGTGGTTATGACTCATTCAGGGATTTCCAAATGTAATGGCTGTCCAGATACCGAACCCCTGAGCAATAGATTTTTGTGTGTTCAGAGATAAGGCTGGCCATTATCTCAAGTGGTCAGTTTCTGGGTGGTAGAATGGGGATAGGCTGAGAGGAGAGATGGGCGTGGTCAGTTCCGGTGACCAACTGACTGAGAAAAAGACAGGACATCTAGGATTTCCGATCAGAAGTACATTTATTTCAGCAGATGGGGAGGTGAGTGAGAGTTGCCCTCAGGGCGACATACAGTCAGTTTGATTTTCTGGGGGTGACAATCAGTTGGTTTCGATGGCCCTCGGAAACAGATAGTTTTTTTGTGTTCGGTTAGACTTATATTTTGATTTGGCCGGGTTAAGAATTTTCATTGGCAAGTCTGCTATTCAGTAAAAGAAAACGAACATCATTTTAAACTCCCAAAAAATAAAACTTTGTTACTTGTTTTTAATTGGAGTTGTGATTTTATTTGGAGAGAGAATTCTTCTGTTGCAGCACTGACTGAGTTGTAATTTTATTTGGAGAGAGAATACTTCTGTTGCAGTACTGACTGAGTTGTAATTTTATTTGGAGGGAGACAACTTCTGTTGCAGCACTGACTGAGTTGTAATTTTATTTGGAGGGAGAATACTTCTGTTGCAGCACTGGCTGAGTTGTAATTTTATTTGGAGAGAGAATACTTCTGTTGCAGTACTGACTGAGTTGTAATTTTATTTGGAGGGAGACAACTTCTGTTGCAGCACTGACTGAGTTGTAATTTTATTTGGAGGGAGACAACTTCTGTTGCAGCACTGACTGAGTTGTAATTTTATTTGGAGGAGAATACTTCTGTTGCAGTACTGACTGAGTTGTAATCTTATTTGGAGGGAGACAACTTCTGTTGCAGCACTGACCGAGTTGTAATTTTATTTGGAGGGAGAATACTTCTGTTGCAGCACTGACTGAGTGGTAATTTTATTTGGAGGGAGAATACTCCCGTTGCAGCACTGACTGAGTTGTAATTTTATTTGGAGGGAGACAACTTCTGTTGCAGCACTGACTGAGTTGTAATTTTATTTGGAGGGAGACAACTTCTGTTGCAGCACTGACTGAGTTGTAATTTTATTTGGAGGGAGAATACTTCCGTTGCAGCATTGACTGAGTTGTAATTTTATTTGGAGGAAGAATACTTCTGTTGCAGCACTGACTGAGTTGTAATTTTATTTGGAGGGAGACAACTTCTGTTGCAGCACTGACTGAGTTGTAATTTTATTTGGAGGGAGAATACTTCCGTTGCAGCATTGACTGAGTTGTAATTTTATTTGGAGGAAGAATACTTCTGTTGCAGCACTGACTGAGTTGTAATTTTATTTGGAGGGAGACAACTTCTGTTGCAGCACTGACTGAGTTGTAATTTTATTTGGAGAGAGACAACTGTTGCAGCACTGACTGAGTTGTAATTTTATTTGGAGGGAGACAACTTCTGTTGCAGCACTGACTGAGTTGTAATTTTATTTAGAGGGAGACAACTTCTGTTGCAGCACTGACTGCGTTGTAATTTTACTTAGAGGAAGAATACTTCTGTTGCAGCACTGACTGAGTTGTAATTTTATTTGGAGGGAGACAACTTCTGTTGCAGCACTGACTGAGTTGTAATTTTATTTGGAGGGAGACAACTTCTGTTGCAGCTATGACTGAGTTGTAATTTTATTTGGAGAGAGAATACTTCTGTTGCAGCACTGACTGAGTTGTAATTTTATTTGGAGGGAGACAACTTCTGTTGCAGCACTGACTGCGTTGTAATTTTACTTAGAGGAAGAATACTTCTGTTGCAGCACTGACTGAGTTGTAATTTTATTTGGAGGGAGAATACTTCTGTTGTAGCACTGACTGAGTTGTAATTTTATTTGGAGGGAGAATACTTTTGTTGCAGCACTGACTGAGGCCAAATTGACACTGTGACCGGTGTCTGAATCGAGCAACGGCTTTGAACAGGCACCACAAGTGGAAGATCACGACCTGTGCAGCGAGCGCACACAGCACACGTTCATAAACTCTCAACAAGATTTTGGGATACGTTTTTGAGAATACATTGCAACGATGCACCAGGTTTGATCATCATTTGTAAAAGTCTTTTAAAGATAAGACTTGATAATCTAATTGAATAGATACATGTTGATTATTATGGGATGGTAATGGTGAGGGCGTGATTTTAAACGAATGCAGAATGCCTGCAGAGAGAACATATGTTCCTCTAAGACGAGCTTGTTATTTTTTCCTTGAATTTCTGTAAGATGTGGTGCTAAAGACGCTGACGAAGAGACGTTTTGGAGTAGCTTTTGTAAATTTTTAAAAAAATAAAAAAAATAAAATAAAGTATTTCCAGAATGTTTCGGAAACGACTGTACACCATAATAGAATTGTTCTAATTCTTTGAACAATTGGAATCTTATAATTCACTAAATCTTCTTATATAAATATATATATATATAAATGAATAAATGTTAAATATTTTTCCATCTATCCTTAATATATTAAAACTGGTTGTGCTTATTTAATTCTATGATACAAAATAAACTTTTGAAATGCTGTATATATACGAAACTGCAAATATCCTCAAACACATTTAGGTCTTCTTAATTTGCATATTTATTTTATAAAGAGCTCCTAATAAATTAATATTCTGTAATATACAGTTGTAATTTTACATTGTCATATTTTCTTATATATACGCAATATTTTCGTCAATAATAAAAAGTCTGACGTTGCTGGGATGCCGAGAACAGATACTACACTTTGAATTATTTATTTGCAGAAAACATAAAAAGTTTACATTTAAAATAAATTAGGCACAAGGCCATAAAAAGTGTGGAGAAAATGGGTGTCGTTGGTCATCCTTAGTCTATGGTCTATCCTACTTTTAACTAGAATCATCTCAGTCACCAAAATACCACATTTACACTAGGGGACCGTCCTATTTAAGATGGACCCAAATTGATTGGAAATTTTATTGTTCATACATATACATATATACAAATATTTCATTGGTATAAAACGGGGAGTGGGAAAAGGGAAAAGAACAAAAAAAAATTTGGTTAATCTTAGCCAAAAAGCCAAGGAACCATAAAAATAATGTTTTTTTATGGCTAGCCATTTTTAAATGCATGAAAAAAAAAATGATTTAATCTATTATTGTATCATCTTTTAATGAGGGTGGGTAGTGTAGTATCGGTTCTGTTGTCATTAAACCGTCCTTCCAGGAATTGCCTCCTCCCTTTTTAAGGGGATAGAAGTAATCGTCCCAGGTATTACATCCTCCTTTGGGGTTTGGTTTGGTCTGTTTTACGGCATATCAACCATCTTCGTGGTCCAGGGAGAAATGAATGGTGTTTCTCACGATCCTAGCCGTGGCTAGACTAGTAGTGTGAACCTCATGCTAAGAGATAAGGAGTGGGGGTGAGCCGCCTTCTGATTACGATCTGATTTTGCACTTTAAACATCAGCTTAAAATCAAAATCAGATGTGATAGGAAGAGGTTGCACTCTGCACTATTTAAAAGGAGGTAGACACACACCGCTAGCTTATGTGTGTTTGGACAAACCAAGTTTGGGTACATGTTCCCTGCCTAGGCATGGTGCACACCATCCTAAGGTCTTATCAGACTGCATCCCAGTTAACAGATTCTCTTAGCTAGTGATACAAATAAGATCTGACCCCCTCTTCTTTATTTTCGTGATTAGAGATCCTCCGAGATGCCCACTCCCCATATTTATTTTGTCCCTACCCTGACCTAGAAAATGATAACACTTTTTTTTCTTTTTTATTCCCCATTAATCCTCTCTCCCACTTAAGAACTGACTTGCTTGTTTTCGGCTTTTGAAACAAACCGGAAACCAGTGAGCAGCTCATACTTCGATAGATTTGGGAAGGGTCTTACTAACCACCACACTTATCATTTTATTTGCTTACACCTCATTTTTATATAATTTTGGGGCTGTTTTTTAGCACCCTCCACCCCAACTGATGAATTTTGTCCATGTACTTTTTTTATAAATAAAAAGCGTCATACCAATTGGGGACAATCTTAAGTAGGTTTGCCCATAGAGTGAATGTGGTATTTTGGTGAATGGAACTAGTTTAGAGAATAGACCAAGAGGAGAGATGATGGTCGTCTTCAAATTTTATACAGAAAAATTCACTTTTTGATATAAAATTTAAGATAAATAAATTGGCCTTTTGCCTACGAACAAAGTGTGGTATCTGTTCTGATGTTACACTTTATTCTGTCTTCAGTCAAACAAGAAGACCTTCTAGACTGAGGCGATTTTAATTTTTGTTCCAATCCAGAGTGCCGCTTTTTGGAGAGCTGGACTTTTCACCACATTAAAAATCGACCTTCTATTTAACTCTGCCCTTGTGAGGAGGCCAGTAAATAGGAACAAATTTAGTTTTGAACCAATTAGACTTGAAAAATCTATGCAAATTACTTTCACTGAAAAAAAAAAAAACTAAAATTTTAGAAGGCGTTTATCGAAGAACATGATGAAATAAAAGAATCAAAATGTCTATCCATACAAAAGTAATTAATTTTTATTGACAACTTGTTAAGACAATCAAAAATGAAGGGTTGGTAAAGATTGAGATGTTTTGTCTGTAAGTGGAAATTGAGTAGACGCCTAATGTTGAGATTCGCGTTGGACAGATTGCGATAAAAAAATTCTGTATAGGCGATAAAAATGTTTTTTTTTTAATTATGACATGATGAACCTTTTTGAGTTAAAATCTATTTAGTATTACGCATGAAATCTGAATAAAAACACTTTTTAAATGGGTAAATATTCTAGTATTATTTACCTCCTAGGTTAGGCACAAGGCCATTTTTATCTTACCCACACGAGGTAAGATGTGACCCAAGGTTGGGTCGGGAAAGTGGAACTTGAAAAGTCAGGGCCCGAGAAAGTGAGCACTCTGGCCATTAAAAATTGCCTGGGCAGCCCCGTCGGCATTCCCCGGTAGGGGCGCCTCAGGCAGTAAGCAATAAACTTATTCCTCCCCAAAGAGAGGAGGCAAAGCCTGGGAGGGTGGACCTCCTAGAACTGCACAGGACAAACTTAGAGACTGGCGGAATCAAGTCCTGAAGGACAAGACGACACAGGTCTATAGGGTTCAGTATCCATATCCACGGATTTCCAAGATGGCGGTATCCGTGATGACCGTTTTTTATCACTCATGACGTAAAAAATGTTCAAATCTGGTTTTTTTATTACTACATTATACTACATTTATTTTAACTCCAAAACGTTCATCATGTCATAATCTTTTTAAAAAAAAACAATTATTACTGCATATACACAATTTTCTAAGAATCTGTCCCCGATGCGGATCTCAACATCTACCGAGTAGATTTGTCCATTACGGCTGCAGCATGCGAATTTGCATGTTACAATGTGTGTAAATCGGACTGTAGATGTGCGTGCATATTAGCGTGTTTCTTTTGCCAGTAAGAGAGTGTATGAATGAACTTGTGTGTGAGAGGTTAGTTTGTGTTTGTATTTTGCTACGTCTGCTGCTACGCTGTTGTAGAGCGGGACGATCACAGCCTGTGCAGTGGGCACACGCATGTTCACAATTTTATCCGCATATTGATGTTGTATTAAAAGTGTTGTATTAATATCTATTATATAAAGGGCAGTTGTCTGTGTGTATGTATGTGTGTGTGTATCTCTAGTTAAAGGTCAAAAATTACAAAACAAAGACCCACAAAGTTGATATATTCTTGATCAGCGTTGCCCTAGAGGAATAATATCTAAAAACTTAGAAACATTATTCATTCTTTGACCCTAAACTGGTGTATTTTCCATCAGGGGTGCCGATTTTCTAGCAAGTTTATGTACTAAATGTTGCGTGTGATTTTTTTTTTTTGCCCTTCATTTGAAAATTTTTCTTCTTTTCATATTAAGTTTTTTTGTAACCTGCTTAATTCTGTTGTTAGCATTGCTATTTTACAATCAGGTACTCATATTTGGGGCCACGTGGAAGTTTCCGACATCCATAGTGAAAGTGATGCTATGGATCGGACGGGATTACAACAAAGCACGCCGAGTCATCAGTCCACGCTGGTATCCACTTCAGCACCACGATAAAAAAAAAGACCGTTGGACAGTCATGTCTGGAACTTGTTGGACAAGTCGAGCATAGATGCTATTTACCTCCTTCCCATAGGAAGATGTGACGCAAGCTCAGAAAGTGGGATTTGATAGGCGAGCACACAAGAGATAGCGCACTCTGGCGCCGCAAAAAAAAATGCCTGAATAGCCCTGTTGGCATTCCTCAGTAAGGGAGTCTCAGGCGGTTAACGATAAACTAACCTTTTTGATTGCAGAAGAGATTGTAAATTTGATAAACGATTCCACGGGTTGATGGCATTTAATTTGGATCACCCTGCATATGTATCCCGACCACCTTAAATGTATAACCACAAAAAAAAAAGGGCCGTTGTCTGTGTGTATGTCCAGCTAAAAGTAAAAATCTACAAAACAAAGACCCACAAAGTTGGTATATTCTTGATCAGCGTTGCTCTAGATAAATAATATCTAAAATTTAGAAAAAAATAATTCATTCTTTGACCATAAACTGGCACAGTTTCCATAAGGGAAGTCGGTTTTTCAGCCTTTTTATGTACTAAAGGGAAGGAACTCTAGTTTTTTAACAAGGAGTTACTTCCCTTATGCCGATTCATTACTCAAGGAATCTATATAAATGGAGAGTTGTCTGTGTGTATGTCCAGAGAGAGGAATGGGCTGGACAGAGGAGAAATAGGGGGTTGAGGAGAGAGGAGGAAAAGGAGAAAGATAGAGTGGTGGATAGAGACGGGTGAAGAGATAGAAGTTTTAATAGAAATATGTTACATTTTTGCCCCGGGCAACGCCGGGTAGCCTTGCTAGTATAGCATAAAAAAACTAAGTCCACTTGAGAGGCGTGCAGAAGGGGGGGGGGGTGATCTAAATTGGGAGAGGAGAATCTGATCATATTCAAACTATCTCCCTTTTCTCATATTTCTCAGTACTAGGACTTATACTTTAAAATTTGGGGTATACAATCAAGGAGTTGGTGCCAGTCATCACCTGACCCCTGAACGCTACTGGCTGTGATACATCCCCCCCCCCCTCTACAAGTATTGCATCATCAATTTACCTAGGAAAAAAGAAGGGCGAGTAACGTCAACTCTCAAAATACACAACTCTAAAAAATCAGAAACTGTTGCGATTTTAGGAGCTTGTGGTTTAATAACAATTGAATTTCTCTCAGGCTGAGGTATGGTTCGACCTTGTTTCAAATCCTTCTGCGGTGGGAGGGAGATTTTGTTTGGAAGCTCTAGAAAACTGTAACTAAGAACTGATTATAACTCAGCACTTTTATCCCTTGCGCCACGGATCCTTCCAGACAGATTCCAGAGTTCGACAAGATGCATCTGAAGAAGATCAGTAGTACCAATAATTCACATATGCCTGACTTGTCCACCAAGTTTCAGTCATGAATATCCAACAGTCTTTGTTTGGAATATAGCTAGTAAAATTAGCATTTTTTCTTCTATAAAATCTGGAGATTTCGTTCGCCACTCGCACAACCACAATTTCAGATTTCAATTAACTTCCTTTCCGTATTCATTTCCTCTCGAGTCATCGTCATCATATAAGACGATTTCTTCCTTATCTTCCATATATCATATATGTATTAGTTCAATGAAAATTTCAACATTCTAAAATATACCCGGGATCCCCCGACCCTATAAACCCTCATCCACTACGTCTTTATTTCATTTGTCGCCCGCACAACGCAAATTTCAGTCAACCTACTTTTCCGTATTCATTTCCTAACTAGTCATCATATAAGACGATTTCTTAAGCTATCTTCCATTCATCATATATGCAGAACAGTAGTCGTTGTACACTTCAATAAACATTTTTCAACATTTTAAAATATCCCTGAGATCCCCCGACCCTATAAACCCTAACCCCTTGATCCCTCGACCCTATAAACCCTAATCCACTACGATTTTATAAATCTTTTCTTAAACTTTACCTTTCTCAATTTGTCAGACACACAACTCGTTCATGAATTACGTCCCTTGTTTTGTCTTACATTTAAATTAAATACAAATAACAATAAAGTGACAAATAATTTAAACACCATTAAAATGTATAGAAAAGACGAAATATTGTGTATAATAGGACTATCTTAATATAGAGTACAAAAAGTTAAAATCTGGCGGGTTTCTGGAAAATCTTAGTTAGCAATACCACACAAAGAGAAATCGACTCTGAAACTTCTTACTCTTTCTTTACCATCTACCTACAGCAGTGAATCATGGGCCCTCTACTCCCGCCAAAAGAACAGACTCAACACCTTCCACCTGTGCAACCTCAGGGGAATTCTAGAAATCATCTGGCCGGACTATGTCTCAAACAAGAGCGTTCTTGATCAGACGGACATCCCAAGCATGTTCATTCTGCTCACCCAATGACGACTTCGATAGCTTGGCCATGCCAGGCAAATAGAGGATCCCAAAGGATATTCTTTATCGCGAGGTTGCAACTGGCTCCAGATCAGCAGGAAGACCTGTCCTATGCTACAAAGATGTCTGCAAGCGAGACATGAATGCAAGTAGCATCGACCAAAAAGTCTGAGAGTCCGTGGTTGAAGACCGCAGCCACTGGAGAAGAGCTGTAAAGGTATGCTTCCCTTTGCATAAAACTAAATTAAACTAAATACAGCGCCTATTACTCACCCTAGAAGCTGTGTTCCAAAATTCATAATGATCGGTTCATTAGTTTAGGAGTTTATCCTGTACAACGAAATTATATATATATGTATGTGTGTGTGTGTGTGTGTGTGTGTGTGTGTGTGTGTGTGTGTGTGTGTGTATTGCCTTCTAAGTATCACATTTCTATAAAAAAAATAAATTTTTTTTTTTTTAAATATGACGAAATTTGAGTAATCTCTGAAGATAGAATTTGATTCTGAAAAATTTAAGATTAAAGTCAATAAAAAATAAAAAATCTTGGATTGAAAAAACTTAATTTTCAAGTATTTTAAAAACGTTAAATAATCTGTTTAAATTAAACATATAATAACAAAACAATACCGTAATAATTGATTTTAACTTTAAAAATTCTATTAAAAACAAAAAATACTTTGATAAAAAAAACAAACTAACAAGTTATTTCCCTTTAGATGGATTTTTATTTCTCCCCCCTAACTTGCACCGAGAAACTCCTCGTATCCAGTTCCTGATTCCAGGGAAACTGCTTTTTCCAGGAACCTTCATTACAGTGTTGTCTCTCAGCAAGCTGTTAGTCGTCGCATTTTCCTGGTGCCTCAGCGTTGGTAGGTTTCTGAAATACAATGACAATTTTACGTTTCATCATATTCATTTTAATGTTCATTTTACATACTGGCATGTGTTGGACGGCTTTTGGAAATTGACTTCCAAACTAACCTATCTCTGACCAGGTCTTTATTTATCCCTCTTTCTCTCAGGTTCATTCTTATCACTTTCTCAAATGTTTTCCTTGGCCTTCCCCTGTGAACTAAACCTGCTACCTCAACTGTTCTACATCTACTAACCCAAGAACTCTCATCCATTCTTTCATCATCATATCCGGTTTAACATCTGTTTTACATGCTGGCATATGCCAGACGACTTTTGGAAATTGACTTCAACACTAACCTATCTCTGGCCAGGTCTTTATCCCTCTTTTTCTAAAATCCATCCTCATCACTTCCTCTCATCTTTTACTTGGATTTCCCCTGCCAACTGACCCTGCTACTTCAACTGTTCTACATCTATTAACCCAATAACTCTCATCCATTCTTTCAATATGACCAAACCAACAAAGTCTCTTGTTCTGCCCACATCTCCCTATACTGTCCGGATTTAGTCTTTTTCTATGGTCATCAGATCTAAGCCTGTTTTTAACACTCACATTACACATCCGTTGTACAATTCTCATATCATTTCTCTCCATGCAACACATGTCCTCAACCCTCAGTGGCCAGGTTTCACTTCCATACATCATCACATTGCATACACCTGTCTGATAGACATTATTACTATTATTCAATGTTGAGTGTTTCATGTCATTTCTTTCTTTACTTACCGGTAATACTTGTAAAATGTGATCCACAGATGGCCGATCCATTGCCATCTTACTGCAGTAGGTGAATGTCACTGAACCTGATTTACTGATAATGACGTCACCACCCATCTAAAATTAAAAGTTTTAAGAATTAAAAACTTATTTAAAGGAAATATGAAAAAAAAAAAGAAGCAAGGCTACTCAGTGTATTGATTTACTCCTCTCCAGGAGTTAGGCACAAGGCCAGTTTTTATCTTACTCCCACAAGTAAGATGTGACCCAAGGTCGGGTTGGGAAAGTGGGGTTTAAAAATTGCCTGGGCAGCCCCGTCAGCATTCCCCGGTAGGGGCGCCTCAGGCAGTAAGCAATAAACTTACTCCTCCCCAAAGAGGGGAGGCGAAGCCTGGGAGGGTGGACCTCCTAGAACTGCACAGGACAGACCCATAGATCGGCGTAAATCAAGCCCCGAAGGCTAAGACAATACCAGTCTATGGGGTGCAGTATCCATCGGAACAGATACTACACTTTGATCTCAGCCAAAAGGCCAAGAGAGCGCCCGGGGTCTAATTTCGGTAAATTAGGTAGATTACAGAACAAAAAATTTAAATAAAATTAAACAACTTGCTTAATATTATAATTTGAAATGTCTCAGTTTATTTTGGGGCTAAATCTTCCTAAAAATAACTATGCCCTCACTGAGGTTTGAACTCACAACCTCTAAGTCCAACATGCTAAAAGATTGACTGACAGGGGCAAGTATGAAATAGTTATGCTATTAAATACATAGACTAGACTCGTTTTTTCTCCCTCGTCTCTCTCTCTTTCTATTTACAGTTGAATGTCGATCAGCCAAAGTATCCGGTGATTTGTGTGGCAGTATTAGGACTTCTGATTGTGAGGATAAGAATACCTTCATCTTCCTTTTATTTATGACTAATACAAATAAAATATTGACCAGGATTAAATATTCAAATTGATGAAATCGATTGAAAGTAAAAAAAATATTTTTAACAACATAGAGCAATATTTGCCAGAAATAACTGATGAAATAGATTTGATTATTTAGCTTGTAGTAAAAAAGCTATGTATCCCAAAGCTCATCATCATCATCATCATCATCATATTCGGTTTAACGTCCGCTTTACATGCTGGCATGTGTTGGACAGCTTTTAGATATTGACTTCCATGCTAATCTATCTCTGACCAGGTCTTTATTTATCCCTCTTTTTCTCAAGTTCATTCTTATAACTTCCTCTTCAGTTAAAAATTTTTTTTTTTTAACAGTTCACCCCAAACAAGGCAGGCCACCACTGTAGACATAAGGGGTTACTGAGAAAAAAAAGGGAGAAGTTTGTTTTTTTGGGGGGGGGGGGGGATCTGCTCAGCAAGATGTCTGTTTACATTAGTTTTAAATTTCTGCATGTCAGTACCATCGAGGAAACATGGGGAAGGGAGGGAGTTCCAGAGGCCAGCAGCATGAGGCCTTTCCCTGTGGACTGACCCTGCTACCGCAACTGTTCTACATCTACTAACTCAAGAACTCTCATCCATTCTTTCAATGTGCCTATACCATTGAAACCTGTTTTGCACGCATCTCCCTATACTGTCCAGATTCTTCCTCTGAGGTCATCAGATTTAAGCCTGTCTTTAACACTCATATCACACATCTACCGTATCATTTTCATATAATTTTTCTCCATGCAACGCATGTCCTCAACCTTCACTGGCCAGGTTTTACTTCCATACATCATTACACTGTGTACACGTGTTTAATAGACTCTTTCCTTGATCGACACTGGTAATACTCTGCTGGGTAGTAATGGCAAAAGTTCCCTGAACTTACTCTACCCACTTTATCAGCTACGTGTCATTTCGCTCTTCCTGTCTATGACGTCATATCCTGGCACATAGCCCTAATCGTAATCTTTTAACTTCTAATGCAACTTTCTGCTTATTCTAACTTTATGTGGGAAATACCGTTACATAGGCTTTCTTCTTCTATTAAAATAATAAAAGTGCAGTTTAAAAAAAAAAACTCAATTGAAAAAAGGCTTGCGAAATAACGGATGATGAAAACGCTTGTTTCATGCCAATTTACAAAACTGAGTTCAGAATAAAAAGAATGTTACATAATACTTTGTGGGTCTTCTCCTAACCCATCCCTCATAGGGGGAAGGAGCACCTGTTGCAAACGTGGCCAGTCTCTTCTGCACTTCAAAAAGAAAAAAAAAAGAAAAATATGTTATTATTGTATCACTATGGTGGACCAATTCTTTGACCCCAACTGATTATCTGAACGGCTACTCATCCAGTAAACAGCTGCTGGAGTCTTGTTGTGTAGATAACATGTAGTAGTAGTAGTAGTAGTAGTAGACGTTGTAGAGATGGTGATCTCTTTCTTTTTTGGGTACTAGTACAGCTTTTGAATCAGACAAAACCTACTTCAGCCGACGGAAAAAGACGAATCAAAACGAACTGGAGTCAAAATCAAAACGAGGCTGATTTTCAACACGGAAAAAATGATGAAACAAACCGACCCACCGTATGTTTTTTTTTATGCCAATTTATTTATTTTTTGATGAAAAAAATCAATGAATTTTTTAAAATATTTTATAGGAAAGTTAAAAAAAAAATTAATTTTTTTTTTTGATAAATTGTGTTCTTTTAAAAAAAATTATTACATAATCAAGGCAACGATGGTTTTACAGATTTTTTTTGGCGTTTCATTTTTTTTGGTACTGGTACAGCTTTTTAAACGGACAAAAACCGACTAGGTTGGGGTTAGTTTAGGGTTAGGGCTTCATTTTTAAAATTTAATTACTTTTCTTCAATTATCGGCTACCTGTTAGGAATGTTAAGAGTTACTCAATTTACAGGTAAATTTGTCGTCCGCTTCTCGAGCATTTTGATCGGCTAAGCGCTTTAGCATTTTCCGGCTGTTTACGTAAACGGCCGGAAGATGCCGAACAAAAAGTCGGTTTTGTCTGGTTCAAAAGCTGTACCAGTACCTCTTTTTGTTTATTTCGATCATTTTACTATTTGTTCGGTTTGTCCGTTTTATAGCAAAAATCAACCATCTTGGGGTCTTTAAAACTGAATACCTATTTTCAATACTTATTAAGACAATGTTGTGTATTGAAAAGTGCAACTGCACAGAACTTATATGTCTCCTGTTTCTGTGACGTCATTTGGCTAGAGCTGAAGCGGTCTGAAAATCTTTCTCCGGCTTGACTTGAAACGAATCAGACACGTTAAATTAGCTGCTGGACAGTCACCCACCTCAGCTTGGCGGGAGGTACATTTAAATTGGACAATTAATACCATGGTTCATGCTATCTTTTCTCTGTTCAGAAAAAAATAAAAAAGATACAGAACCACGTAACTTGTTTGTGTGGTTTTTATGACTGTATCACTAGGTGGGCTAATTCTTTGAGTCAAGCAGATTATCCGGACAGCTACTCATCACGTAAAAGCTGACAAGATCAAAGTGTAGCATCTGTTCCGATGGATACTGCACCCCATAGACTGGTATCGTCTTGGCCTTCGGGGCTTGATTCAGCCTGTCTATGGGTTTGTCCTGTGCAGTTCTAGGAGGTCCACCCTCCCAGGCTTTGCCTCTCCTCTTTGGGGAGGAGTAAGTTTATTGCTTACTGCAAGAGGCGCCCCTACCGGGGAATGCTGACGGGGCTGCCCAGGCAATTTTTAATGGCCAGAGTGCTCACTTTCTCGGGCGCTGGCTTTTCAAGTCCCACTTTCCCGACCCGACCTTGGGTCACATCTTACCTTGTGGGAGTAAGATAAAACTGGCCTTGTGCCTAACCTCCAGGAGGTAAATAAATACTCATCACATAAAAGCTGGAGTATTTTTGTGTAAATGACATGTAGCAGTAGTAGTAGTAGGAATCACAGCAATGGTAATTTCTTTCTTTTTGTTGATGCCGTCGTTTTCTTTTTTATAGCACGCACTTGTAGAGTGATACTATGGACTGCTCCCCATCACCACAACCACCACCTCCAAGAATGTTGACTTGGGAAGTGACTCAGCAATCGGAAGTGAACAAGTGATGTGGAAGCCGCCGAAATCTATTGAACCTCTCTAGACGGGTGGCGCCTGACAGATTGTTCGGTAGTTTACGGGTGGACAACTGAGAGCGGCTGAGAAAACAGGCGGAAATAGTCATTTTCCGACAATCAGCTGGGGTGACTTAGACAAAGACCTGACACTCAGGATTTCCGGGCAAAATTAAATATATTTAGCAGTCAGAACAGATTGGGGGAGATTGGAGTCAAAGTCGGCTAGAGCAGATCGGGTCGAGCAGATGATGAGATGAGCTGACAACTTTGATCAAACGACAATGATGGCCTCGACAGACAAATTATCTCAGTTAGGTCTTAGCTGATATACGGGAACTTAAAAAAATGTAAACGCTAGCATTTGGGGGTCATTTTGTTTAATTTGTATTCTTATATTTATAAATTATACACCTTTAATGTGTATATAAAGGAACTGAACAAGTGACTTTCCAGGAACCAGTTATATTTCTGTAACCCAAATACCACATTTACCTCCGTTTATTCATGTCAATTATGCACCTTTCGCATGTGCACCTCTCTGTGTACTCTGCATAGCTGCATTTGTATTTGATATTTTCTTTGTTTGATAGATTTTCACTTCCGATGGCCGTATAAACCCTTTATATGCCTGTGTCGTCGTTGTGAACCCAGGTTTTTGATTGTCTGTAGATAAAACACATGGGCGTCGATGTTAGTTTATAAGGTTTATTGATTTAAAAACAGCACAGGTTTATTGACCAATGAAAATATTTGTTAACAATTTTCGATTGACTAATGACACTGTGGTGTTATAGTACATACTAAATTTCATAACGTATATTTTTTCATTTCCTTGTTAAAAATAACAGAATTCTTCTGCTTAATTATACATTTTTTTTACGCTTTCAATTTCTATAATAAACTTTTTTGTGTTAAAATCAAACAAATTAATGTACGTTCCATATATATCACAGAAGTTTTCGATTCTTCGTCGAATCATCTTCAGGTGACAAAAAAAATGAATAAAAAAAGATCATTAGAAAATTTGAAAAAAAAAAAAAAGGTGTAATTCAACAGAAGAATTGTTATTTTTAACAATGTTTGCTTAAATGAAAATTACTCCTCGACCTAACATTCACAGGTAACATGAATTGGAACAAATACATAGAAGACATTGCCAAGGCTGCTGCCAAGAAAGTGAGATCCCTCTACCGAGCTAGAAAACTTCTCACACCTGACATTATCTTGTATCTCTACAAAGCCACCATCCACCCATACATGGATTATTGTTGCCACATCTGGACTGGTGCACCATCCACTAGTCTCTCCCTCTTAGACAAGGTTCCAAAAAGAGTCGCTAATCTAATAGGCCCCTCACTATCCACCAAGCTCCAGCCCCTGTCCCATCGCCGCAATGTTGCATCCTTGTGCTTGTTTTACAAGTACTTCATTGGAATATGCTGCGATGAACTTGATGCTCTGATGCCCCCTCGATGTGAATACACTCGACCAACTCGACAATCAGCTAAATCACACCATTCACTGTGGAGGTCCCAAGATGATGGAGAGGCTTCTACTCCAATAGCTTCTTTCCTTGAGCTGCTGACCTTTGGAACTCCCTCCCTGCCCCCTATTTCCCTGACTGTACCGACATGCAGAAATTTAAAACTAATGTGAACGAGCATCTCACTGCACAGTTCCCAATTTAGGATGACCCCCTAAACTTTTACTTTAAGTCTCAGTAGCCCCTTACGTCTACAGTGGCAACTTGCCTGTTGAAAAAAAAAAGAAGAATGTTGTCAAAATTCACACAATTCAAAGGTGTATGAATGTAGAAAACTTGGACCATTCATAAATCCAGAGATAAGATGAAGAGAGAGAGAGAGAGAGAGAGAGAAGAGAGAGAGAGAGAAGAAGAAAGAAAGAGAGAGAGAGAGAAAGAAAGAAAAAGAGAGAAAGAGAAAGAGAGAAAAAGAGAGAGAGAAAGAGAGAGAGAGGGGGGAAAGAGAGAGAGAGGGGGGGGGAAAGAGAGAGAGAGAGGGGGGAAAGAGAGAGAGAGGGGGGAAAGAGAGAGAGAGAGAGAGAAGAAAAAGATGTACACTGATCACTTCATCAGCGTGTTGCAGGGGCCGATGCTGTTGATCTTAGAAAAAAAAGGGACACAGACAAAAATACGGCAATGGTAAAGAAGGAGAAACAAACTCGTCTGTACAGAAAAATATAAAAGTGGCATTTATTTCGAAGAAATAAATATGTGACTGGTAAGAAGAGTTCATGATTCAGTAAAAGATGATGGATCGTTACGAGAGGATGATGATGATGATTATCCTGGATGAAGTGTCCTTTGGTCTTTTCTCTAAGAGCTGTTGCTTTTGACAGAGCTGCTGTAGAACTTTGGCTGGCCAAAGAATAAGTTGACGATGGTGATGATGGAGACTACGGTTAGTTTGTTGGTTAGAAAAGAGCTGCTGTAGGTGCTGTGACGATAGTGATTATGATGACAGTCGTTGTTGACTTGCTGTAGGAGAAGTGACCAAAGCTGCTGCTGCTGTTATTGTGGTAGAGGAAATGGCATTCTGTCAAACAGAGATTCTAGGGGAAAAAGCTGCTACTGCTGGGTTGCCTAATGGCAATCTCGGGTACGAGCCCCGCTTGTCATATTTATCTACCTCCTACAGAGTAAAATGTGACACAAGGTCGGAAAGTGGGAATTGATAAGTCAGCACTCTAGAGGAAGAGCACTTATGACCGTAAAAAAATGCCTGGGCAGCCTCGTCGACATTCCCCGGTAGGGGCGCCTCAGGTGATTAGCAATAAACTAACCCCTTCTCAAAGGGTGAGAAGGCAAAGCCTGGGAGGGTGGACCTCCTAGAATTGCTCGGGACAAACCCACAGACCAGTGGAAATCAAGCCCCGAAAGCGAAGACAACACCGGTCTATGGGGTGCAGTATCCATTGGAACAGATACTACAATTTGATCTTGGCCAAAAGCCCCGCTTGTAAGGCTGGCGTGAAGAAACACACACTTTCTATAGTATTTTTCTGCTGCTGCTGCTACTGCTGCTAATACAACACTTTGATGAGATCTGATTGGTCGACTTGAGTGACGATATGCGCAGAAAGAAAAATAGGGTCGACTCGACAAGCGAAAAAAACAATGTGAATGCATCGGTTGGAGAAGTTGGTATGCTGACGAGCCCCAAAGCCCCCAAAACCCTTGACTCAACGAAAAAACCCAAACTACAATTGTCTGTTGCTATAGCCAAACAAATATTGATGGACTACACACCATCTGGAAATCCTCCTTCTGCGACAATCTTAAGAGGAACATTTTTAGAGCGAGGGTTGAATCTGTCTTGCTCTATGGCTCGAACGGCTTGGACACTGATGAAACAGCAAGAAGCATCACTGACGAAACCTACACAAGAATGCTACGAGTTGCATTGGACATCAGCCAAGAAACGCCCATATGGACACCTTCCTCCTATTTTTGTCTTGCTGAGGGAGAGAAGGCTTCGTCTTGCTGGTCACTACTGGAGAAGTAAATCAGAATTTGTGAGTGACCAGCAAGACAAAGCCTCCTATGGAATTCGTTACGTAGCAAAAGATCGTCCGGAAGAGCTTATCACACCAATTATCGACCAATTTATAGAAGACTCTGTATGACATTTGGAGGACCTCCTGCCACATCAATGTCTGACAGATATGGTTGGAATGAGGAGAATCCGAGAAGAATTCTCGACCGGATTGATTGATTGATGAGGAGAGTTTGAAAAATCATGATCATTTAGTACTTGTCTGTGAAACAATGGAAGGGCTACATGTTAAGTAGGAATGCTATGAAAAATAAAGGTCTGATTGGGAATGTTAAGTAGGAATGCTATGAAAAATAAAGGTCTGATTGGGAATGTTAAGTAGGAATGCTATGAAAAATAAAGGTCTGACTGGGAACGTTAAGTAGGAATGCTATGAAAAATAAAGGTCTGACTGGGAATGTTAAGTAGGAATGCTATGAAAAATAAAGATCTGACTGGGAACGTTAAGTAGGAATGCTATGAAAAATAAAGGTCTGACTGGGAATGTTAAGTAGGAATGCTATGAAAAATAAAGATCTGACTGGGAATGTTAAGTAGGAATGCTATGAAAAATAAAGGTCTGACTGGGAATGTTAAGTAGGAATGCTATGAAAAATAATGGTCTGACTGGGAATGCTAAGTAGGAATGCTATGAAAAATAAAGGTCTGATTGGGAATGTTAAGTAGGAATGCTATGAAAAATAATGGTCTGACTGGGAATGTTAAGTAGGAATGCTATGAAAAATAAAGGTCTGACTGGGAATGTTAAGTAGAAATGCTATGAAAAATAAAGGTCTGACTGGGAATGTTAAGTAGGAATGCTATGAAAAATAAAGGTCTGACTGGGAATGTTAAGTAGGAATGCTATGAAAAATAAAGGTCTGACTGGGAATGTTACCAAACCAAAGTGATAATCAATAGTTGTAGTGTTGGAAAACACCCATAAAAAGAAAAGTTCTCAATTTAACCCCTAACCTGCAATCTTTTGTGGTACTTGTAAGCATTGGGAACAGGTGTAGAGTTGCTGACCAGTTTGTGTACAAGAAGTGTAAGACAATGGAGACGGATGAGAACTCAGATATGGAAAAAGGATATTTGGATGGCTAAGCTAGTGAGGTCGTTCATAAGTTTGGTTATCTTGGTGATACCATTGAAGCACAGAATGGAGGAGGTGCTAGTGTGATTGCACGAGTTAGGAGTGGATCGAGTAAGTTCAGGGAATATCTGCCATTACTAACCAGCAGAGCGTTACCATTCTCGACCAAGGGAAGAGTCTATCAGGCATGTGTGCACAGTATGATGATGTATGGAAGTGAAACCTGGCCAGTGAGGGTTGAGGATATGCGTTGCATGGAGAGAAATAGTATGAGAATGATACGACGGATGTGTAATGTGAGTCTTAAAGACAGGCTTAGATCTGATGACCTCAGAGAAAGATTAAATCTGGGGCAGCATAGAGAGATGTGTGCAGAACAGGAGACTTTGATGGCATGGCTATGTTGACAGAATGGATGAGAGTTTTTGGGTTAGTAGATGAAAACAATTCAAGTAGCAAGGTCAGTTGGCAGGTGAAGGCCAAGGAAAACATGAGAGGACTTGAGAGAAAAAGGGTTGAATAAAGACTTGGCCAGAGATAAGTTAGTTTCAAAGTCAATTTCTAAAAGACGTCCAACACATGCCAACATGTAAATCAGATGTTAAACCGAATATGATGATGCTGTTCCAGTATTTAGAAATCCCATTATTTTTATCAAAAATTAATTTTCTTTCTCTTTTCTATATTCAAATGAAGTCAAGTGGATTCTTACTTGGAAAATATCTTCTTGGAAGTTTTCATAAGGTTTTGGTAACGCCTGACCACTGCACAGTTGTTCAGCATAGTATAACATCGAGGCCATGCACAAAACCTGTTCAACAATAAAACAATTCAAAACCTTAAAATTGCTATCTTCTTATATCTATCTTATCTATATATAAAGTGAAGCCGGTCTATTTCTCAAAGTTATAGTTTGTCATTGATAGATTTGAATCTGACTAATCAATATTTGATTCTGACTAACAAATATTTCTTTTTCTTCCTTTCACCGTGTTCTTTGGAATAATAAACTCGTATTCGATTTCATTCCTTTCAGAAAATACTTTATCCGACTAAGAACATTTTTCTAATGACTGTCATATATGTCATCATCAGCAAATTTATGTTAAAATGGATGCAATCTTTCTTTTATAATGGAGAATTATATATATATATATATATATATATATATATATATATATATATATATATATTGTGTCAAGTTATATTGAAAAGAAATCAGTAAAGTGCTCGATCACTAAAGAGTGAGAGCTAATACAAATAATTTATTTTAAAACTATATGTTACATGTTTCAGAATCGTACCGCGGTTTCATCCAAGTAGGCTGACTTTTTAAATTTTTAAAAAGGGAATCGTCAGCGTACTGAAATAAGATTAAAAAAAAACACAATGAGAAATGGCTTTGTCAAAGATGTCGATTAAAAAACAATCCAAGTAGTGAATGGTATCCCAAAAACTTCTTTGACATTTTTCTTGAAATTGTTTTAAACTTTATGACTCGGATGAACTGTATAAGTTTAACAAAAAAGTGTGTTTTGGGCCAATATATTTGATGTTTTATATAATTTTATGTATTTTTAAAAATATATTTTAATATATTTTCAAAGCTTGATTTTATTACCTGCAGTAATGTAATTGCAGTAATTGTTTTTTGAGAAGATTTTCTTTGAAAACTCATGAGTTAAGGATGCAATATCACTCCTTGTTTTTGAACTTCTGATTAATTTCTCATTTTATTATGTCATTCAATTAATATATATATATATATATATATATATTTCTATTTAAAATTTTTATATTAGAATATAAATTTTATAACATAAAGCAATTGTAATAGCTCAATAGTGTAAGGCTAGAGCTATTTTTATTTAATTTTATACCATATCCAATGTTATTTTTAATTCTAAAATGAAACTAAAATAAATATAAAATAGAATAAAATAAATACATAAAAAATAAAAAATAACTAAAGGGGGGTGATAAGTAGTAAAATGGATTCGTCCAAACTCTATAAAATACAATAGTTTTGTAAATAACTAGTAAATTGTCTTGATCAAAGACGAACAACACAGAAAAGGAGAATATTTTAATAACAAAATAAGTTAGGTAAAAAAAATTAATCTAGAGTAAAAAAAACTAGATCTGATATCCGGAACCTTTTTGTAAGGGAGGTGGTGTCTGATCAACACTGCTGAGGAGCCATGAGAAAAAATTTGAATCCCAAGTACCAATCCCCCAAAAAGTATTTAGAGAGAGAACTTCATCACCCCTGCCAACATAGCCCCCATTAAACATATTTATGTTGCGTTCAGCATGCCACAAACAAAAAAAACAAAAAACATTTTGTTACCTTTTTAACGGACTTCGTCATTCCAAAAGCAGTGTACAACTGAAATTCAAAAGCAGATGATTTTATAATATATATATATATATATATATATTTTTTTCATTAATTTTATATGTACATAAAAGCAATCCATGGACACTTGTTTCTGGCTCACAGCCATCATCAGCGTGGCTAAGTTAGACAAGGAACGAACCTTCGATATGTACGTATATATTCCAGTGTTTTACCATTGGACTAATATATATATATATATATATATATATATATAAGGTTAATACAACAAAAGATATAAGAGGCAACTAATATCTTTAATTAATGAACATCCAGATAAAAATGAAGCTCAATATACTGGATAGAGCATTAATAGCATTAGATAAAGTGAAAGAATAAAATAAGATGCAAATCAAATTTTATTACAATTCAAAGTTCAAGCAAAGTAATTGAAAGTCCTTAACCCATGGGTTTTCAAAGAAAATTCTTCTCGTCAGAGAATCATTACTGCAGTGGAATTACAGCGAGTAAATAAAACTTTACTTTGAAAACATAAAAATAAAAATAATAATAAAAATAAATATATGCAACACAAATTGTATCGGCCAAAAACATATATTTAAGTTGAAATACCCCATCAAGGTACGGCTAGAAATAATATTGATTAAAGTAGAATCAGGAGTCAAAACATCCACATCAAACATCAGATGCTATATATATATATATATATATATATATATATATATATATGAGAGAGAGAGAGAGAGAGGAGTATTAGAAGGCTATCACAATGCAAGAAATGGAAATATGTCGGCGTTGAGAAGTAAGACAAAAACAAGTGATTTTAATTTATATACTTTTTTCAAAACTTTTTTTAATAATTTTTTTTTTCATATAGCAAATCTTACTTGATTAGGCAAGACTTCAACACTGATGTAATCTGTGTGACCGTGTTCCATAATATATTTCGATGAAGACCTCTTTGTCAAATGGAAGGTGTTTCAAATCGCAAAAAAACGTGTGGATGGCAATATTGCTTATAACGCAGTAAATATTAATATCTGCAGCAAATGTAATAAAACTAAAACTGATTTTTTTTAATGATTTTAATTACTTATTTAATTTATTCAGAAAAAAAAATTAAATAAATAATTAAAATCATTAAAAAAAAATATATTAAAAAAGTTTTTGAAAAAATATATAACTAAAATCACTTGTTTTTGTCTTCTCAACGCCGACATATTTCCATTTCTTGCATTGTGATAGCCTTCTAATAATCCTCTATATACGTATTACACACAATGCTTCAAGCAAACTACCTCTCCTTATTATATATATATATACACACACACACACTAGTGTACACTTTCTGTCAAAAATGACAAAAAAATGCTTCACCAGTATTCACACTCGCTATTTATCTAGATATATAAGTATAATATTCATATAAAATCATAGAATTATGTCAGCAATTTAATTTTTCAGATAAAATTATTATCGTTTCTGATGACCTAAAGAAAAAGAAAACTACTGTTGACTTTTTATTATAGAATGGAGGATTTGTTTCCAAATTCATTTCAAGCAGTGGGGTAAGTCTGAGGTAATCGTTTGAATTGCTATTGTTTTTTTTTTTCGCTTCCCCTCATCACTTGGAATGGTTTTGTCCAAGGGCTAAAAAAGGCATCTGTTTTATTCACTAACTTTTGCATAACGGACGAAAGTATGTATATTTATTTATATATAAGATGGGTCACACATTTTCCGTAAGAAATCGTTTCTTGACCAAAAAGCAGAGAGCTCACATCCACAGGAGGCTCTCGTGATTTTAGCAGAAATCCGCTTTTTCTGGATTTAAAAAAAAAGTTGAATTCCGCTTATAAGCGGAGAACTCACATCCTTACATCATGCTTTTATAAGCTGAATGTTAACATGGCCGAATGCCATGGTTGTCATGATTAAAATTAGGAAGAAGAGTCTTTCTTATCTACCGCGTGACATCACTGAAGAGTTCTATAATAAAGGGAGATAACTTTTAACTGAAATAACTTATCTGACTACCTGAGACATATAACTGACGAGTACAAGGGAGACAGCACATTACAAATTTGACAAATTCAATTTTTAATCAAAACCCAATAACTATTGTTACACAAAATTATTAGAAACAAAAATCTATAAAAATATCTCAGAATAACAAGTAATCTTTTTAGATCAGAACAAAAGTATTTTTTTTCAAACATAAAAAAAATACAACCTGGTCAGTACTTTTAGCATGTTATCGCCAGAAATAAATAAAGTTCAAATGAAATTATGGATCAAAATGTAACGGAATCACTAAATCAATCTTTATCTTTTGTTTGATTAATCAAAAGTTTTAGGTACAAGGGAGATAATTCAATTTACTTTTGCGTTTCCTGTTGGGGGCAAGGGTTGCTTCCGTTGGTATAGATCAAGGGTTTTCAAACTTTTTGACTTGCAGACCCCTTTATATTTCAGGTTTTAACCTAGGGACTCCCCTAGAAACGCTTATGAAATTTATACGTACATTTTTGCTAAAAAAAACATAATTTTGCATTGATGCAAAAAAATGGTTTTTAAGCTTTCTTTAGACGTAAGTGTTCAAATAAAATAAATTAATAAATTAAATTAATAAAATGATAAAATAAATGAATAAATTAAATTAATAAAATGATAAGATAAATTAATAAATTAATAAAATGAATTAATGCTGCATGTTGATGCAAAATGTAACAAAATTAATTTTTTTATTAAAAATTAATTTTTCGTATAAATGAAAACAGTAATAATACTTTACAAATAGTTTAATTGTCAACTACACACACAGGATTTTTGAAATACACACGTTGACATGTAATTGGCGATAATGTAAGCTTTTGTCATTTAGGAACATTAATAAGTAAAAATAAATATCCAGACAGTGAAAATTTATACTTTGAATTTCACGTGATGAGTTAATCCACGGACCCCCTATCTTGTCCTTGCATACACTCTGTGGTCCGCAGACTACAGTTTGAAAACCCCTGGTATAGATAATAAGACAGTGTTTTATTATAAAAAGAATGCTTTTATTTTTATTATTAAATTCATTAATAAATGAACAAACAGACGTTGTGCCTTTGCCCACGCTCAGTTTGCCTGTCTTCCAGACTCTGTTCTTTCTGACTGGTTTGCCTGTCTTTCAGACTCCTACTCCCTTAGGCCCAATAATAGTCAACCTGTTAAATAAGATTTGTTTACGTTATTTGACATCAGTTCTGTCATAAATTTTTGTGGCCGGATTTCCAACCACAGCTTTTCAAACAATAACATTCTCTTGTTGATTGCTTTTTTTTTTACCTACTGATGTCATTGAAAAAGGAATGTTTCTGCTTTGCCATTTCAATCCAAAATAATGCTTTTTCTCTTGTCATTTTATTTTGACCGTAAATCTTTAAGAAGAGTAGAAAGTGGACCCTCAGGTTTACTTTCAATGGCCTCATAACTCTCGCTTTCCTTATTTTGTCCTTTAGTCCTCACACTTTATGAATGATTTTTCTGACAAAGGGGGAAAAATTGCTGTTTTCTGGATCGGAATCTATCCATATAACACTTATCGTTGGCTAGTTTTTGACCAAGTAGTATTTTTCTTTTAGCTCCTTACATAAAGTGGCTTCATGCCTTGTCTGGAGCGATTTTCATTAAAAAAAAAAAAACAGTCTGCCGTTGTCCGGGGTTCTAATCTGTGTCTAGCCCCCAATAACATTACAAAAATAGGAGATACTACTAAAAAAGGTTAGGGTTAGGGTTTAGGAGTTAGGGTAAATGATTAAATTGCAAACGATCTTACATTTCTGGATGGATTTTGGAAAAAAGGAAAAGAAGAATTTGTTTCTTCCAACCATTTCTTTGCGCCTTCAAGAGGACCAAAGGTTACAAGCATCACCTGAGCACCGGCGGTTTTTATTTCATCCTGGAAAACAAGAAAGGAAAACCTGTCATTGAAACAGAATAAGATATTCATCTCTATGTCTATGCTAGAGTACACTCTACATCAAAAAGTTAAATTTAGTTTCTCTACGGGTGCGCTGCTGAACTTGAAACAGAATACTAAGAATTCTAATTCTTCCGTGTAAATTGTTTTGACTTGGTAATATTTCATTCAATACTAATGTACACCCTCTGCCAAAAAATGATTAAAAAATTGTTTTTACTTGCTAATATTTCATTTAATACTAATGTACACCCTCTGCCAAAAAATGATTCAAAAATTGTTTTGACTTGGTAATATTTCATTTAATACTAATGTACACCATTTGCCAAAAAATGATTAAAAAATTGTTTTGACTTGCTAATATTTCATTTAATACTAATGTACACCCTCTGCCAAAAAAGGATTAAAAAATTGTTTTGACTTGGTAATATTTCATTCAATACTAATGTACACCCTCTGCCAAAAAATGATTAAAAAATTGTTTTGACTTGGTAATATTTCATTTAATACAAATGTACACCCTCTGCCAAAAAATGATTCAAAAATTGTTTTGACTTGGTAATATTTCATTTAATACTAATGTACACCATTTGCCAAAAAATGATTAAAAAATTGTTTTGACTTGCTAATATTTCATTTAATACTAATGTACACCCTCTGCCAAAAAAGGATTAAAAAATTGTTTTGACTTGGTAATATTTCATTCAATACTAATGTACACCCTCTGCTAAAAAATGATTAAAAAATTGTTTTGACTTGGTAATATTTCATTCAATACTAATGTACACCCTTTGCCAAAAAATGATTCAAAAATTGTTTTGACTTGGTAATATTTCATTCAATACTAATGTACACCCTCTGCCAAAAAATGATTCAAAAATTGTTTTAACGTGGTAATATTTCATTCAATACTAATGTACACCCTCTGCCAAAAAATGATTCAAAAATTGTTTTGACTTGATAATATTTTATTCAATACTAATGTACACCCTTTGCCAAAAAATGATTAAAAAATTGTTTTGACTTAGTAATATTTCATTCAATACTAATGTACACCCTCTGCCAAAATATTATTAAAAAATATTTTTGACTTGGTAATATTTCATTCAATACTAATGTACACCCTCTGCCAAAAAATGATTAAAAAATTGTTTTGACTTGGTAATATTTCATTCAATACTAATGTCACCCTCTGCCAAAAAATGATTAAAAATTGTTTTGACTTGGTAATATTTCATTTAATACTAATGTACACCCTCTGTCAAAAAATGATTAAAAATTGTTTTGACTTGGTAATATTTCATTCAATACTAATGTACAACCTCTGCCAAAAAATGATTCAAAAATTGTTTTGACTTGGTAATATTTCATTCAATACTAATGTACAACCTCTGCCAAAAAATGATTCAAAAATTGTTTTGACGTGGTAATATTTCATTCAATACTAATGTCACCCTCTGCCAAAAAATGATTAAAAATTGTTTTGACTTGGTAATAGTTCATTTAATACTAATGTTCACCCTCTGCCAAAAAATGATTAAAAATTGTTTTGACTTGGTAATATTTCATTCAATACTAATGTACACCCTTTGCTAAAAAAATGATTAAAAAATTGTTTTGACTTAGTAATATTTCATTCAATACTAATGTACACCCTCTGCAAAAAAATTATTTAAAAAATTGTTTTGACTTGATAATATTTCATTCATTACCAATGTACACCCTCTGCCAAAAAATGATTAAAAAATTGTTTTGACATGGTAATATTTCATTCAATACTAATGTACATCCTCTGCCAAAAAATGATTCAAAAATTATGCTTCGCCAGTGTTCGCACTTGCTATTTATCTAGGTATATTACTAAAATATTAATAAAATAAAATCAGAATTACTTCAATAATTTAATTTTTCGTATATAAATTATTATTATCATTTCTGATGACCTAAAGAAAAAACACCCACCGTTGACTTTTACAGAGTGGAAGATCCAGCTGCAACATGGAGGACAAGTTAAAAGCATTTAGAATATGTTTAATCAATTTACACCGTTCAAAGTTGAAGCGACAGCGAATATTGTTATTACGTATCGACTCACGGTTGGACAAAATCTCCAATCAGCAGATTTGTTTTACCAATCACAATGGAAGAAATATTCAGTGCCGAAATCTCACGCGTACTATGAAAACCCAAACACACAGTTTTCTTTCTCTGTACTCTATATATTTCACAGACAACACATGTGCGTACGACACAATACTGTTCGGGTCCCCTTTGGGGCGAGGACCCTCAACAAACACAGCGAGAGACTTTCACAGACTACTAAATGTAACTTTGTTAACCGAGCACTATTTAGCACACAAGTTAGTACATACACTCTCTCACTAACAGAACATGCACGCTAAGATACACACACATCTCTTCATGCCTATCTCATTTACGCACACGTAAATGCACACGGCACCGGCAGAAATGTACATGTCTGCTTAATTTCACCTTATATGAAAAACAAATCTTTCACTTAGAAATGTTCCTTAGACACTTTGTACTCTCATTCTTCACAAACCCTTTATATAATGTTCCTTTTCTTAGTGGTACAAATAAGTTCTGGCACCCCTTTTTTTTCAGTATAAGAGATCCTCCGAGATACCCAATCCCAATTTTTATTTTTTCCTTACCCCGACCCAAAAATGGCACCTATCTTGGAGGACACTATCCATGCCCACAAATCCCATCCAGTTTTTTCTTTTGTTTTTCCCCCAATAGTTGTGATACCATGGACGTATCCCCCAATAGTCGTGATACTATGGACGCATCCCCCAATAGTCGTGATACTATGGACGCATCCCCCAATAGTCGTGATACTATGGACGCATCCCCCAATAGTCGTGATACTATGGACGCATCCCCCAATAGTCGTGATACTATGGACGCATCCCCCAATAGTCGTGATACTATGGACGCATCCCCCAATAGTCGTGATACTATGGACGCATCCCCCAATAGTCGTGATACTATGGACGCATCCCCCAATAGTCGTGATACTATGGACGCATCCCCCAATAGTCGTGATACTATGGACGCATCCCCCAATAGTCGTGATACTATGGACGCATCCCCCAATAGTCGTGATACTATGGACGCATCCCCCAATAGTCGTGATACTATGGACGCATCCCCCAATAGTCGTGATACTATGGACGCATCCCCCAATAGTCGTGATACTATGGACGCATCCCCCAATAGTCGTGATACTATGGACGCATCCCCCAATAGTTGTGATACTATGGACGCATCCCCCAATAGTTGTGATACTATGGACGTCCCCACCCGAGCCAAGACTCAGGACAATGATGGGAAATGGTTCACCAATGCACACAAAGGCAATAGGATAAATAGTTCGAAGTGGGAGCGGTTGAGAGGGAGTTGCACGGAAGTAGTCAGTATCTATTGTTCAGAGGGCGAGTCATTTCTGCTTGTCGGTGACTAAGATAAAAGACCGGACATAAGATATTTAGGGGTGACAGTTTTTGCAACAGTTTTACGACAATTGAAGAGTTTGAGTTTTACAGCAGTTGACGAGTTTTATCGCAGTTTTTGCGACTCAGAGAGGAGACGATCAGTTGGTGTCTCGGAAAGGAGACGATCAGTTGGTGTCTCGGAGAGGAAACGATCAGTTAGTGTCTCGGAAAGGAGACGATCAGTTGGTGTCTCGGAGAGGAGACGATCAGTTGGTGTCTCGGAGAGGAGACGATCAGTTGGTGTCTCGGAGAGGAGACGATCAGTTGGTGTCTCGGAAAGGAGACGATCAGTTGGTGTCTCGGAAAGGAGACGATCAGTTGGTGTCTCGGAAAGGAGACGATCAGTTGGTGTCTCGGAAAGGAGACGATCAGTTGGTGTCTCGGAAAGGAGACGATCAGTTGGTGTCTCGGAGAGGAGATGATCAGTTGGTGTCTCGGAAAGGAGACGATCAGTTAGTGTCTCGGAAAGGAGACGATCAGATGGAATTAGATCAGGCAGAGTCTTAGCAGCTGACAAGATCAGCTGACGACTTTGAGTACTGACAATGGGGGGCCTCGACAGTCCGCGACGGTGTCACAAACACTCTCACAGCACGACTGATCTATGTATAATGTATTTGAGTTTGTTTTTTTCTTGTGAGTTGCGTTGTTTGTTTTTCTAAACTTGTAAACCAGTGTTGTGCCCTCGGCGATCGCCAAGAAGGTGATATGGCTAGAACGATGATGAGAACAAAAAAAAAAATACATCATAGAGGGGAGAAAGTGTTCTTAGATAGTCCCTCTTTCCCCACCTAGGTACTGACTTGCTTGTTTTTGGCTCTTGAAACAACCTGGAAAACAGTGAGCAGCCAGATAGATTTGGGAGGTTAGGGTTAGGGTTCTACTAACCACCACACTAAACATTTTATTTTATTATTTCTCTCCTTTTCTGTAATTTCTGGTTGTTTTTTTTTTGTACATCTCACCCCCAACCGATGAAATTGTACATATATGTTTTGTAAATAAAAAACATCAAACCATTGGGGATATTGTTACGTAGGTTTGTGCATAGAGTGAATGTGGTATTTTAGTGATTGGAACTAGTTTAGAGAATAGACCAGCCGACCTCCATCTCAACCCCATCCAACTTTAGCCTTGTGCCACATCTTCATATTTTATTTAAAAAAATCATTTTTTGTAAACTTTTGAGATAAATAAATCCTTGGCCTTTTGGCTAGGAACAAAGTGTAGTATCTGTTCTGATGCTACACTTAGTCTATTCTGTCCTCAGTCAGTGAAGAAGAAGTCCTTCTCGACTGAGGCAATTTTAATTTTTGTTTTAATCCAGAGTGCCCCTTTTTGGGGAGCTGGATTTTTCCCCACCTTAAAAACCGATCTTGTGTCTAACTCTTTAGGTTTCTTTGTCTTAAAAAGTGATAAATAAAAATTAATTTTGTATGGATAGACTGTCATTTTAGTTTTTTATATACTAAAAGAGTCATGTCTTATAAAGGCCAAAAGGCTACTCGAGGATAAGGGTGAGGATAAGTGTTGGACGAGGAACAACACCCTGTGAGGACTTGAAAACGATGGTTGAAATGAGCAGGATTTGATTATTTAAGAAGACGGCTCGACAAGAATTTGTTAACATTGGACTTGACAACAAGCATGTTGTAGTCAGCCGGGAAGCAGCTGTGCGATTTTGTGTTCCACAGATGAGAAGTTCTTGGAAAGAAACTCTGCCCATGGAAGTTCTTGGAAAGAAACTCTGCTCATGGAAGCTCTGTTTGATTTTACGTGCACAGAGGAAGAAAGTAGTGGTTGGAGCTAGACAAGTTTTTGTGAAAAATATATGTAGAAATATGCAAACTTTTTTTTTATTGAACAAAAATAAATAATGTTGCAAATGTGCAACAAATGGCATAAAATTTTACATGTATAACAAATCACTACAATATATGCATCTAAATAATCATAATACACTAGAGAATCATAGAATAATTTTTACTTACCATTATAATGACCAGATTTAAAAGTTTAGGCTCTTGAATTAGGCAGATGATACACCAATGACACTCGTCCGTGACATCAAATATACTAATTACCTATTTAGCGGGTGTGCTGATGCAACATCATACTAATACCTACTCACACTTGCAAACAGGCTTGTTGCAGATGTGAAACAAATTGCAGTTTGACACATTTTCGTTGAATATTATATTAAATAGGCATTCTATTGGAATGCGTCATATTTACAACAAAAAGCATTTAAGGGTTAAAAGATGATGTCTAATTGGTTACTTACAAATCGTGCTTCAACTTCGGCGGCATGATTTCGTCACGGAAGTCATGCAAAATGCCGAAGAAAAATAAGCAGTAAGTGGGCGCAGTCCATGGTCTTGAGGTGATCCTTAAGGGTAGATGCCAAACCATCTCTGACATTGATCAATGTGGAATCTAAAGGATTACACTGACCAACGTCGAGTATCGGTGATTTCTGCTGCTCAATGACGAGGGCTGCATCAATTTGATCTAACAGTTCATCCCAGTCCGTCTGTAAAAACAAGTTTTAAAATGAATTCAGAAAATAAATACAAAATATAAAAATATATTCTAATACTAAAACTCTGATAAACTTGTTTGTTTGCGCATTGAATGTATTAAATGGTGGGAGGAAGGGCGAATAGGATGAGAAGTGAAGGGGAGAGGGAAATAGAAGGGTAAGGATGAGAAGTGAAGGGGAGAGGGAAATAGAGGGGTAAGGATGAGAAGTGAAAGGGAGAGGGAAATAGAGGGGTAAGGATGAGAAGTGGTGGAGTTAGATGCATAGCACCCAGGGTGGACCTTGAGTCTATTGCCCCTCCTCCCCCTCCTGCAAAAAATAAATATTGCACAGAGACTAATATTAATTCAACACTTAGAGTGGCTGTTGACATTATAACGTCACTAATTAGAATTGTCCATTCATAAATAGTTATGCTGATCTACCCTATTTCGTCACTACATGGACTCTCCCCAACGCTATGAATAGTGATAATGGTGGTAATAGAGCGAGTCGGATATAAATATATGTTAATCTTATAAATGCAACCCACTCTTTCCACCAGGCCAATGATGACTGAACTAGTGTGTAAATGTCAGGACACATTTATTTTCTTCTTTTTAATTATTTTGCTCACATTATGAGAAAGTGCACAATATGCCTCCCTCATGTGACACCTAATCACAGGTGTTATTCCAGGGATTTTCTTCTCCTAAATTAGATGCTCCACCAAAGCTTGAGAGAAAGTTTGGGAGAGATTGGTTAGGGTTAGGGGGTAGGTTGAGAGAGAGTTCAGGAGAGATGGGTTAGGGTTAGGGTTGAGAGAGAGTTTGGGAGAGATGGGTTAGGTCTGAGAGAGAGTTTGGGAGAGATGGGTTAGAGTTAGGGTTGAGAGAGAGTTCGGGAGAGATGGGTTAGGGTTAGAGTTGAGAGAGAGTTTGGGAGAGATGGGTTAGAGTTAGGGTTAGGGTTGAAAGAGAGTTTTGGAGAGATGGGTTAGGGTTAGGGTTGAGAGAGAGTTTGGGAGAGATGGGTTAGGGTGGAGAGAGAGTTTGGGAGAGATGGGTTAGGCTTGAGAGAGAGTTTGGGAGAGATGGGTTAGGGTTGAGAGAGAGTTTGGGAGAGATGGGTTAAGCTTGAGAGAGAGTTTGGGAGAGATGGGTAAGGGTTAGGGTTGAGAGAGAGTTTGGGAGAGATGGGTTAGGGTTAGAGTTGAGCGAGAGTTTGGGAGAGATGGATTAGGGTTGGGAGAGAGTTTGGGAGAGATGGGTTAGGGTAAGGCTTGAGAGAGAGTTTGGGAGAGATGGGTTAGGGTTAGGCTTGAGAGAGAGTTTGAGAGAGATGGGTTAGAGTTAGGGTTAGGGTTGAGAGAGAGTTTGGGAGAGATTGGTTAGGCTTGAGAGAGAGTTTGGGAGAGATGGGTTAGGTCTGAGAGAGAGTTTGGGAGAGATGGGTTAGTGTTAGGCTTGAGAGAGAGTTTGGGAGAGATGGGTTAGAGTTAGGGTTGAGAGAGAGTTTGGGAGAGATGGGTTAGGGTTGAGAGAGAGTTTGGGAGATGGGTAAGGGTTAGGGTTGAGAGAGAGTTTGGGAGAGATGGGTTAGGGTTAGAGTTGAGAGAGAGTTTGGGAGAGATGGGTTAGGGTTGAGAGAGAGTTTGGGAGAGATGGGTTAGGCTTGAGAGAGAGTTTGGGAGAGATGGGTAAGGGTTAGGGTTGAGAGAGAGTTTGGGAGAGATGGGTTAGGGTTAGAGTTGATAGAGAGTTTGGGAGAGATGGGTTAGGGTTAGGCTTGAAAGAAGGTTTGGAGGAGATGGGTTAGGGTTAGGGTTGAGAGAGAGTTTGGGAGAGATGGGTTAGGGTTGAGAGAGAGTTTGGGAGAGATGGGTTAGGGTTAGGGTTGAGAGAGAGTTTGGGAGAGATGGGTTAGGGTTAGGGTTGAGAGAGAGTTTGGGAGAGATGGGTTAGGGTTGAGAGAGAGTTTGGGAGAGATGGGTTAGGCTTGAGAGAGAGTTTGGGAGAGATGGGTAAGGGTTAGGGTTGAGAGAGAGTTTGGGAGAGATGGGTTAGGGTTAGAGTTGAGAGAGAGTTTGGGAGAGATGGGTTAGGATTAGGCTTTAAAGAAGGTTTGGAGGAGATGGGTTAGGGTTAGGGTTGAGAGAGAGTTTGGGAGAGATGGGTTGGGGTTGAGAGAGAGTTTGGGAGAGATGGGTTAGGGTTAGGCTTGAGAGAGAGTTTGGGAGAGATGGGTTAGGGTTAGGGTTGGGAGAGATGGGTTAGGGTTGAGAGAGAGTTTGGGAGAGATGGGTTAGGCTTGAGAGAGAGTTTGGGAGAGATGGGTTAGGGTTAGGCTTGAGAGAAGGTTTGGAAGAGATGGGTTAGGGTTAGGGTTAGGGTTGAGAGAGAGTTTGGGAGAGATGGATTAGGGTTGGGAGAGAGTTTGAGAGAGATGGGTTAGGGTAAGGCTTGAGAGAGAGTTTGGGAGAGATGGGTTAGGGTTAGGCTTGAGAGAGAGTTTGAGAGAGATCGGTTAGAGTTAGGGTTAGGGTTGAGAGAGAGTTTGGGAGAGATTGGTTAGGCTTGAGAGAGAGTTTGGGAGAGATGGGTTAGGGTTGAGAGAGAGTTTGGGAGAGATGGGTTAGGGTTAGGCTTGAGAGAGAGTTTGGGAGAGATGGGTTAGGCTTGAGAGAGAGTTTGGGAGAGATGGGTTAGGGTTAGGGTTGAGAGAGAGTTTGGGAGAGATGGGTTAGGGTTGAGAGAGAGTTTGGGAGAGATGGGTTAGGCTTGAGAGAGAGTTTGGGAGAGATGGGTAAGGGTTAGGGTTGAGAGAGAGTTTGGGAGAGATGGATTAGGGTTGGGAGAGAGTTTGGGAGAGATGGGTTAGGGTAAGGCTTGAGAGAGAGTTTGGGAGAGATGGGTTAGGGTTAGGGTTGAGAGAGAGCTTGGGAGAGGTGGGTTAGAGTTAGGGTTAGGGTTGAGAGAGAGTTTGGGAGAGATTGGTTAGGCTTGAGAGAGAGTTTGGGAGAGATGGGTTAGGGTTGAGAGAGAGTTTGGGAGAGATGGGTTAGGGTTGAGAGAGAGTTTGGGAGAGATGGGTTAGGGTTAGGGTTGAGAGAGAGTTTGGGAGAGATGGGTTAGAGTTAGGGTTAGGGTTGAGAGAGAGTTTGGGAGAGATGGGTTAGGGTTGAGAGAGAGTTTGGGAGAGATGGGTTAGAGTTAGGGTTAGGGTTGAGATAGAGTTTGGGAGAGATGGGTTAGGCTTGAGAGAGAGTTTTGGAGAGATGGGTTAGGGTTAGGGTTGAGAGAGAGTTTGGGAGAGATGGGTTAGGGTTGAGAGAGAGTTTGGGAGAGATGGGTTAGGGTTGAGAGAGAGTTTGGGAGAGATGGATTCATAAGTATATTAGTGATAATGGTTAACTGGATCTTTCAGAAGTGTAAATGGATATTCCAAGCCTAAAATCTTGTTATGGTGATCTACCCTATTTCGTCACTACATGGACTCTTCCCAACACTATGAATAGTGGTGGTAATAGTGCGAGTTATTATGTCGCTATGACTAATCCAGAATCAGTCTCTAGCAACCCATTACTTCTGTACTTTCTGTAAATACATACTCTTGTCATCTACATACTTCTTTTCTGTTTTTTTTTCAAGTGGAAGTTTGTACATTTTTAAGGGTTGAATGAAAATGGAATAAAAGGTATTTAACATATGAATTTATCTTGTAAAATTTCAAAAGTTGGACCTGAATAGCATCTAAGCTGACATTTTTAATTTTAATTATGACTAAAAACATAAAAACATACCTTTGTTAACTACTTCCTTGTTGTCATATTTCCTTTCGGCCCTTTAAGGCCACAACAATAACAATATTTTGAATGTAGATCACAAGCTAGTCTAGATTTATATTGTAGTAGATCACATCGGTATTCTGACAAGGCGAGACCTCCAATGTCTGCAGCGCAATAACAGAGCAATGGTTAGATGGATTTGTAACATCAAGCCAAAAGATACTGCCACCGTGCGGATAAGTGAGTTGTTGGGGAAACTTGGTCTTGCAGACCTTGATACCATTTTGAAAAAGAGAGAAGACTGCTGGTATGGCCACGTGGACAGATCCAGAAATACAATCAACTGTGCACTAAACCAATAAATCTCTGGTAAGCACGGATTTATTTATCTACCTTCCACAAGGTAAGATGTGACACAAGGTCGGGAAAGTGGGATTAGATAAGCCAGTGCTCGAGAGGTGAGCACTCTGGCCATTTAAAAATTGCCTAGGCAGCCCTGTCGGCATTCCCCGGTAGGGGCGCCTCAGACAATAAGCAATAAACTTACTCCTCCCCAAAGAGGGGAGGCAAAGCCTGGGAGGGTGCACCTCCTAGAACTGCACAGGACCAGCAGCCCCCAATAGACCGGCGTAAAGACTCAAAGGCCCGGACGATACCAGTTTATTAGGTGGGGTAAAAAACCCTGGCTGAACCGTTCTGGTAAGCACGGAATTGGCCGGCCAAAATTGTCTTGGAGGGAGTTGACAGAGAGAGAGAGAGATAAAGATAGCAGAGACTGGAGGCTCTTAAACGCTGACTCTCAGAACTGATAGAAGTACAGATCTGTGGTGAGGACTGCATGCGTGCTGCTAGCCAGCTGTTTGAAGGGGGTGTTCACTGGTGTGGGCATTGCCTTAATGATAATCAAAAGACAGATTCAAGAAAAAGAAAGCTCAGCTGCTGATTAGCGGGGGTGGACACCTTGATGCAAGAAGCAATGAACTCATGTGGAGCCAGCTCACCCCACCCTGGGTGAATGTCGTTACAATTACAGTTAAGTATGTGCATCACATATCTGACTGGCACCTATGTGTGCGTGCACATGTGTGTGTGAGAGCATGCGCATATGTGCATGAATATGCATTTTATTATTTTGCTACATGTGCTGAGATATTTCAGAATTTTTGAGATGAGGATTGATAATTTGGACTCCTGTTCTCATCTTGGATGCTATTCTCACAACGTTTCGGTTGATATAACCTTCAACTTCAGAGTTGAACATCAAGATTTCTGAGTTCGACAAGAGCACCTGAAGAAGGTCGGAGGTTACATCGGCCGAAACGTTGTGAGAATAACATTGAAGATGAGAACAGTAGTCCGAATAACCCAAATGTACTGCGATCTTTGTAATTTTGTTAATTCCTGAAAACATTCGGATTCAGTAAAAAATATATTTATAGAAAAATATTGTTCATCATCATCATCATCATGAACAACCGGATTATTTGTTGAATCAGGCCACAATTAATCTTCTGATGAGGGTGGGGCCTGATTGTCTAGTCTCGATCCAAGTTTTACTCTCCATTCTTATCTTTGATAAGGCCTGACAGAATCCATACCCATGGCTTTCCTATCATGTTTGACAACGTCCTACCAAGACAGTTTAGGTCTGCCAGAAGTGGTCTTCTCTGCTGGCACATTCAACTGTCGGACTTACGCAATCCAGCCATTACTGTACTCAATGTGCCCTAACCAACGTAGTCTACTCTTCTGCATGATGTCCAGGATGCTTTTTCAAGTTGATTTGCACGATTAGAGATTCAAAAGGTAGGCTTTGTTCAGATCCGATCAAACAGATCCATCTGACCATTTTATTTCCCGTGTTAGGGCATCCAGATCAGACTGGGATGAATATATTTAGGGAAAAAGTAAACAAATTTATAAATCATTAAGACATTTTCTTTAAATAATAAAACTACAAGTAGAATGTTTTCTTGACGGAAAAATTATAAAACTATAAAAATATCAATTAATCGTGTAAAGATTTCCTTCCACTTTTTCAATTTCATCTGGCTGAAAGCATAACATCCGTAAAGGACACCAACGTATGAAATACATCCGTTCACTAAATAAACTGTTAATATGAAAATAAAGAAGTGTTACTATGTAACAAAAAGAATGTAAACACGTAAATAACGGACTTCGATAACGTATATGGAGAGAATAGTTTATTCGCGCTCCATTACAGATCATAGGTAAAACAACAATGGCGGTCTCATCACTTCCAGCCGGAGGCTGCCTCCAGCCTGAGAGAGTGTTCAGGGGGAGATCACTTGCATGGATTAACATAAACAATACATGGCTAGAAGCAACTTCCCATAGGAGTAGCTACATTGAATGTTTAGGTGAAATCCAGAAATGAGTGTAGCAGTTGAAGATGTATGGGTGCCCAAAAGTGTTATATAAACCATAGACACCCACCCAACCAAAAGTATAACATCCAGCTGTTTGACATCAGTAAAAGACACCAACAGAATTAAATACATCCGTTCACTAAATAAACAATACATGGCTGGAAGCAAATCCCATGAGAGAAGTAGCTACATTGAGTGTCTAAGTTAAATCCTGGAATGAATGAGTGAGTGTAGCAGTTGAGGATGCATGGGTGTCCAAAAATGTTATATTAACTGGACTGAATTGAGATCGAAAGAAAGCAACTGCCTAGCAAATTTGAGGGATCAATTTTAATCAACTACTTTGCATTCTACTCATTCACTGAGTTGTAATTGAACCGAAATGTATAAACATCAAGACGTAACAAATAGGTATAAGGCTCCCAAAATACATATTAGAATTGTCTACAAGGACCTGTGGCATAACGGATAAAGCATTAAGTAAAAATTCAGTTCTAAGTGACACTCTTCTACAATTGTTAATTACTTAGGACTTCTGCCCGGTCATGGCTGACGGAACGAGAGCATGTTACCTCTGTGGGTTAAATAAGGAGTTCCGTTAAAAGTTCCGTGCGGGTTCCGAGTTTGACGGAGGGATTCCAGAGTTCTACAGGATGCACCTGAGGAGGGTCGGGGGCTATATCAGCTGGGGCCTTGTGAAAATAACACTCAAGATGAGAACAATAGTCCGAATAATCCAAAACATTCTAAGAATAAATTGTTTAAATTCTACTCCTCTATAGTAGACTGTGGTCCTTTATAGTGACCAAAATTTTGGTCAATATAAACAAGTTCTACTGTAACACATCAAGAAAAGAAAATCTTGATTGAATTTATAAAAAAAAAAAAATCAAATTACATTACCTACATTATTGATTCTTTTAGGAAATTAAAAATAAACATACGAAAGCAACTGTTCGTAAAGAGACACACTAGCGGATTGGGGACACCTGAACAGGTACACGTACCCCACAGGTAAAAAATTTATGAAAATGATTATTTATTACTAATGAAGATTTGGTATCTGTCTGTCTGAAGCCCCAACTATACTACTACCTCTATTACTAATAGAGATTTGTCTGAAACCGAAACTATACTATTACTTCTATTAATAATAGAGATTTGGTATATGTCTGTCTGAAACCGAAACTATACTATTACTTCTATTAATAATGGAGATTTGGTATCTGTCTGTCTGAAACCGATACTATACTATTACTTCTATTAATAATGGAGATTTGGTATCTGTCTGTCTGAAACCGATACTATACTATTACTTCTATTAATAATGGAGATTTGGTATCTGTCTGTCTGAAGTCCAAACTGTTACTTCTATTTATTGTACTATCTTTCAATGCTTAATTCAGGGGGTGGGATAGAGTAGTATCTGTTCTATTGTCATGAGATCATCCTCTCAGGCATTACCTCCTCCTTTTTCTTTTGAGGAGAAGTAGTGTAGTATCTGTTGTCTTCATAAGACTATCCTCCCAGGTATTACTTCCTTCTCTGAGGGGGGGGGGGAATAGTATAATGTATGTTGGTCCGTCATGATAGCATTAGTTTTGACAGTATAACTACTTCTTTTTCTTTCGTCGTGGCATGTGGTACTAGAAAAGTCTGTATGGTCTTTCAACGGTGATTTTTTTTTAATGTTTTAATCGTGATGATCGTGCTGACGCGCCTCAAATGTATTAAAGGTTGTTCTCTCGATGTAAGCGTTGGGTAATTTGAATTCTATAAGTAAAAACATATTTTTATTAACTACACAATCAATTCATTGCTGCCTGGTTAGGGTTAGGGTATGTTTTTACTAGTATTTCATATGATAAACTGGTAGTTAAAAATTGAAAGAATTTTAACTAGTATTTCATATAGTAAACTGCTAGTTAAAAATTAAAAAAAAATTTAACTAGTATTTCATATGATAAACTGCTAGTTAAAAATTAAAAGAATTTTAACTAGTATTTCATATAGTAAACTGCTAGTTAAAAATTAAAAGAATTAAATAAAATAAAAACATTTTTTTAAAAGGGGTTAACCCCTTTTAAAAAATTTTAAAAATTTTATTTAAGCAATAAAAACAAGAGACAACATTGTACCTCAGCCTCCAGTAATCCGTCAGCACATTCTTCTACATTCGTTGCCCTAAAATAAAAAATAAAAAATATATCACATTTTCAGCTGAATAACGACAACAATTACTGAAGACAACTTTAAAAAACAAACAGAAAAATGGCTGTTTTTCACTAAAAGAAAATTCCACAATTTCTTTTGTAATTGCATTCAGAGAAATGACAAGGAAATTAAAAATTAATGTGATCAATTGACCTACAAGTTGGCTGTAGCAATTCTCTTGTATCATCATCATCGGTTTAATGTTCGTTTTACATGCTGGCATGTGTTGAACAGCTTTTAGAAATTAACTTCCAAACTAACCTGCCTCTTGCCAGTTATTTATTTATCCCTCAGGTTCATTTTTGTCACTTCCTCCCATGTTTTCCTTGGCCTTCCTCTGTGAACAGAACCTGCTACCTCAACTGTTCTACATCTACTAACCCAAGAACTCTCATCCATTCTTTCAACATGGCCATACCATCGAAGTCTCCTGTTCTGAACACATCTTCCTATACTGTTCAGATTTAATCTTCCTCTGAGGTTATCAGAACTAAGCTTGTCTTTAAGACTTACATTACACATCCATTGTACACTTCTCATTATTTCTCTCCATGCAACACATATCCTCAACTCTGACTGGGTCGACAGTGGTAACGCTCTGCTGGTTAGTAATGGCAGAAGTTTCCTGAACTAACTCTATCTACTGCTAATTCTTGCAATCACACTAGCACCTGCCCCACCCTGTGCTCCAATGGTATCATCGAGTTAACAGAACTTCTCGACAATCTCAATAGCTTTGCCATCCAGATATACTTTCTCCACATCCGAGTTTTCATCCATTTCCATTTCACACAAACTGTTTATCATCTCTCAACCTACCAGTAATTCCATTGCACTTCTTGTGTTCCCAATGCTTACAGGTACCACAAAAAATTGAATTGCACCTGACTTTCTTTCCACAAAGTTCACAGGGGAATTTTCCACTTTTTAGGAGCTTTCCAACACTACAACCACTGATCATCACTTTGGTCTTGGTAACATTCACTTTCATACCTTTAATTTCCATAACAATCCTCCAAGTCTTTAACTTAACAAGTAGGTCTTCCATTGTTTCACAGGCAAGTACTAAATCATCAGCATACAGCATCTCTTCTTGACAACCTATACAAAACTCCATGGACAACACTTCTAAGACACAAATGAAAAGCAACGGATTTAGTACAGAATCCTGATGTACTCCTACTTTAACCATAAAGCTGTCACTATATGTGCTGTTAATTCTAACACGACTTTCAGCATTTCTGTACATTGCTTGAACATCCTTCACCAACCACGTGTTTGTCTCTAGTTTACGCAAAACCCACCAGACAACCTCTCTTGGCACTCTATCAAAATCTTTCTCCAGATCCACAAAGGCAAGATATAGGTTCTTCTTCTTACCAAGGTACTTCTCTTGCATTTGTCTCAGGATAAATATAGCACCAGTTGTACTTTGCCCATGCATAAAACGAAACTGCATTTTATCTATGCTTATCTGATTTCTTATTTGCTGCTCAATTATTCTCTCAATCATTTTCAGGACCTGATCAATCTATTTTAAGCCTCTGTAATTACCGCTATCTAGTGCTTTCCCTTTACCCTTGTAAGAATTCACAATTGTACTAAGTTCCCAAATCTTTTTGGATAATCTCTTCTTTTATGAATCGATTTGTCAAGCCTGTGATTATCTCAATTCCTGTTTCAGCCTTCAACATTTCTGCAACAACGCCTGAGGGTCCTCCAGCGTTACCCTTCTTCATCTTACATCTTCCCATACAATTTCTTTCTCAATCCGTATAGCTGGGCTACCCCTCACAAATACAAAAGGTAATACCTGGAAAGATCTCCTCATAAAAGAAGAAGGTAATTCTTGCAAGTATGGTATCATGGCAACAAAAAAGGAGGAGGTAATTACTGGGAGGACGGTCTTATGACAACAGAACCAATACTACACTAACCACTCCCATTAAAAGATAATACAAATAATAGAATAAATCAGAGGTTTTTTTTCATTCATTTAAAAACATTATTTTTATAGTTCATTGGCCTTTTGGCTTAGATCAAAGTGTAGTAACTATACCATATTCATGAAAAATAAAAATTTATGAAAATTAAATTTATTAAAGTTTATGAAAATAATTATATTAAAATAATTTATGAAAATTTATGAAAATAAATTTATGAAAATTAAATTTATGAAACATTTATGAAAAATAAAAAATTCAAACCAATTTAGGGATATCTTAAGTAGAACGGCTCCTAGAGTAAATGTGGTATTGTGGTGACTGAGATGATTGTAGTTAAGAGTATGGTTAGGCATTTTTATCACTTTAGACCAAGGATGACCCATTTCACACACACTTTTGATGGCCTTGTGCCTAATTTGTTTTGAATGTAATTTTTTTATATTTTCTGCAAATAAATAATTCAAAGTGTAGTATCTATTCTCAGCGACATCAGACGTTTTACTATCGACAAAAATATTGCATATATATAAGAAAATATGACAATGCAAATTACAAATGAATATTACAAAATATTAATTTATTAGAAACTGTTTAAAACATAAATATGTAAATTAGGAATACCTAAAGATGTTTGTGGGTGTTTGCAGATTACTATATAGATGTGACAAAGTATACAGGGTTCCATGGGGATCGGGTACCCTGGTTACGCGCTAGTATGCATCTTGGTGGTGATGCTAGGCCCTGCGTAGAGACAAAGTGGAGATATAAAACTAGTATATATTGGGTGTAGAAACGAACTTATTCCAACAACTGGGAAAAGGCGTCGGATTGTCTCAATTGGTTGTGTTTGGTAGTCAGCACCAATCGCCACCACAACGAAGAGACAGTTGCCATTTATTTTAGGGAAAGGGGTAGCGTCCGTTCCCATCCCCCTTGAGAGAGGAGGACATGTAGAGAAGAAAGATGGCGGAGAAAGGGGTGTACGACGATAGACACCTTCAATAAAAGAATGTGCGTTTTTTATGCATGGCAGTACAGAGACAGATAGAGTTGAATTGTCGAGAGAGTCAGACGTTTGCTCGGTGCCGACCGATGACGGCGTGCGACGACGAATAGAAAACCGGACAATCCCCACCGTCGCCATTGCCTGTTGACTTGTGACTAAACAACTACTTGTGAACGAATTCACACACACACACACACACACACAGAACTAACGAGATAACTTAGAGAAAACAACTTTTACGAGTACGATAGACATTAATCTAATGTAAAATCAATTCTTTTATTTTATTAATAATTATTCTTCTATACAAAACACCCCGACCGAGTTGTTGAACATTGTTCTTTTCCTTTTGTTTAGCTTTGAATAATCTTTCGCCCTCACAGAGCCAACCGATTGCTGTCCGCCCAGTGATCGCTCGCTGATATAAACACTTTCAACATGAGAGTTGGACAAGATAAGATCGGCGTCGTCATCATCATCATCATTGCCATCCCGGCCTCGAGGAATTTCGAGCTACATATTTTTTTTATTGCCACTACGACGATTGTGCGCACGTGTGAGGTCGACAAAACCACCGTGAAGCGTGTGGGGTTCACAATTTGGCACCGCGACCAGGATATCATACACCTGTGTGTGTGGTTGACCACGATCCCCATGAGTGGTGTTTACATATATGGTATTTCAAAATGTTATGATGTTGTATTAAAGAATCAAATAAGCATAATCTATTTTGATGGTAATATAGTTAGCAGGATAGGTGGACGGAACTTTTGCATTTATTCATTTAGAAAACCGAAAAATAAAAAACAAAAAATTTAATGAAGATTTTTTTTAAATATGAATAAGGGCAAACCGTCTTCACAGGAGTACTGTTTTAGTCGACGCGACGACATAATTCGATTTTGGAGCAATTCATTCTAAAATGGATAAAATCGGATTTTTGTTACCTTAGCGACATCAGATTTATCACCAATCACCATATTTGTTGATCGGACGATCTATTTTTTTAATATGTGTGAAAGGTGATAACGTATGTACGAACATGAAATGTATTATTATACAGACTAGCAGAACCCTGTGGAAATTCCACAGTTACCAGTTTTATCCATTTGTATAAGAAGCGCAAACCGTCTTCGCTAGTTCGGACATGTTGAAAGAAACAAGGGGTATATCAGCACTTGCAGAGATCTAAGGCTGGACAGCAAAAAGAAAGTGGGACGCCCTAGGAAGACATGGAAAGAAACCATCAGACAAGACCGTAAATAGTGGCAAATGGACACAGTCAATCCCTACAATCGTGATCACTGGAGATTTAGTTTAAGTGTGACAAAGTATCCGGGGCCCCATGGAGATCGGGTACCCTCGTGATGCGCTAGTATGCAACTTGGTGGTGATGCTATGCCGACTGAGGGCCCTGTGACGAGACGAAGTGGGGATATAAAACTAGTACATATTTGATGTAAAAATGAACTTATTCGAATGACAGAACGAGACGCCAGCTAGTCTTGTGGAATCGTGTAAGATATTCAAAATCAATTACCACCAGAGGCGAGGAGACAGTTGCCAAATGGAAGGCAGAGATTAGAGAATTCCATATCGCAAATTTGATTCTGAAATATCAATAAAGCGATATTATTGTTTGGGGTGAATGGCGCGTTTTAGAACCACAATTCTGTGACGGTTGTTTTGAAGACGTCACGACCTTGGAGAGTCCACTTGACGGAGATTTATTTAGGCCTGTCATCGTTAATTACAAGCCGGGCACAGAGCACCTCCAGCTGTGTGACAGAATGAGAAAGTGTTTGTTTTTGGCGATAACGATGGGCTAAAAAGAAAATCCCATTTATTTTAAGAAAAAAAAGAGTGAGACGCCCGTCCCCACTCTCCTTGAAAGAGGAAGACACGCAGGAAGTAAGATGGTGGAGAAGGGGGGGTGTACGACCATAGACATCTTCAATAAAAGAATGTGTTTTTTTTGTCACACACGAGCAGATAGAGTTGGACTGACACCCGGGAGAGTTGAACGGACGCCCGGGCGTGCTCCGAAGTGGCGTGCGTCGAAGAAAACAAACCGGACGAAATTCTAGCCACCGCCTTTGCCCGTTTAATTTGTGACTTAAACAACCACTTGTGTAAACAATTTGTAAACACAGAGAACTAGCAAAATAACTTAAAAAAAAATGTTTTTTTTATCATAGTTCACCCCAAACAAGGCAGGCCGCCACTGTAGATGTAAGGGGCTACTGAGAAAACTAAGGGTGAAGGTTTGGGGGGGGGGGACCTAATTTGGGAGCTGCGCAGCGAGATATCTGTTTACATTAGTTTTAAATTTCTGCATGTCAGTAACGTCAGGAAAGCAGGGAACAGGAAGGGAGTTCCAGAGTCCAGCAGCACGAGGAAAGAAGCTTTTGGAGTAGAAAGCTCTTCGGCATCTGGGGACCTCCACAGTGTATGGATGGGATTTGGCAGATTGTTGGGTTGGTCTAGTGAATCTACGTCGTGGGGGCACCAGAGCAGCTAGCTCATCGGAGCACAATCCATTGAAGTACTTGTAAAACAGGCACAAGGAAGCAACATTGCGGCGATGGGACAGGAAAGCAAGGAGCAGGGAGGGAGTTCCAGAGTCCAGCAAAACTTAGAGAAAAAGAACAACCTTTGCTAAAGACATTTACAAGCACAGTAGACATTAATCCTACCATTGACCAATGTAAAATCAATTCTTTTATTTTATTAATAATTACTCTTCTATATAAAAAAACCCAGACCGAGTTGCTGAACATTGTTCTTTCCTTTTTTATCGAGCTTTGAACGATGGCCTCTCCCCCACAGTGAGGTTCACATAAGGACAGCCAGACACTGTCGAACCTCTTGTCAAAGGGAACAGAGACGATAAACCTGGATAGTGAGTGAGTGAATAAAATTTTCAATCATCTCGTAATATTCTTCATCATTAATCAGCACTTGGTTGTTATGAATACCAAAATATGGTCTTACCTGTAATGTTTTGCTATAGCAGAATCTAACTCATGTCTTTTCTCAATTTGTAGACTGAAAAAAAAAGAAAGAAAACATAATGAGTTTTACTAATTCAAAAGAATTTTTGGTGATTCTTCACTTTCACGACGACATGTTAGGACTCTCTTAAAAGAAAATAGCTCAAGAAATCTATAAACTTTGTTATGTATTTATGTGATGGGAGCTGAAAAGAAGACTGTATACCAAAAATGATGCAAATTCATTCAGTATTTATTAAGTTAAAAATAAAAAACGATTTTATCTATCAATTGCCATTTTGAGTTTTCCTCCCCCAAAAATTGAGTTATCCCCCTTGCCTAATAAGTAAGTATAGATATCTACAGATACGTAAGATCGTATGTTTTTTTCTTTCTTTTTCTTATGATTCAATAAATACTGGATGAATTTGTGTAATTCTTTCTGAACAATCTTATTTTCAGCTAACACGTAAGTACATAAGAAAGTTTATACATTTCTTTAAATATTTTCATGTCGTCGTTAAAGTAAAGAATATTTTAGATTTTAAGGTAGGGGATAAATATTGGGAAAAAAGTGAAAGTAAAGAAGCACCGAATTTTCTCTTATTAATGGTTCACCACTTGATGATAAGGGTGAATGAGATTGTCAATTGGATGATGGAGCAGCACTCTAAAAGGATTGAGAACGATGGACGAAATTGCCAAGGATTGATTACTTCAGAAGAGGGCTCCACAGGTATTTTTAGACATTGGACTTGAAAACGACCACGTGGTAATCTGTAGGGAAGCAGTCCTGCAGTAACGAGTTCTAGAGGTGGGAAGTTCTTGGAAATAAACTCTGTTCATGGAAGTTCTGTTTGACTTTAGGTACACAGAGAAAGAAAGGATAGTCTTTGCTGTTGTGGTAGAAGGATGAGTTCTTGCTGTAAAAGTTTTACAGACCAGAGATTGGAGCTCAGTCGAGCATCTCCAATAACGCTAGAGTAGTCTTTCTATTAATTATCTGATGAAACACTCTGCTCCCGATATCGTAACAAGCTAAAAAATATCAACGATGGTCTAAAAATCGGGAGAAATTTTTGTTCAGAAAACACAGGAACAAAATTACGCGAGCGCTCGCTCAACTGCACGAATCTCTTTCTCATCTGTTGACGTTCACCACGAGTTTCCTTCTGCCTTACTGTCCTCGCATCTTGTCTTTTAAAAACGAGTCTGTGTCCACACATGCAAATTACTGACATCTACAAAAAACAAAAACTTTGATCATGCATCTTTCACCTGTTGCAAATGGCCACCAGACAAGCAAGACATTGTAAGAGTGAATCTCTATCATCATAGATATGTATCACAATACACTGCTCACGATACAATATGTATCATGATACACATAATAGAAAAACACAATATGATTCTGTTGATACATTATATCTTAATCACAATAAAAAAAAAAAAACACCATACACCCTTTGTCAAAATTGACCAAAAAATTGAAATTATATTTCATATAAAATAGCGTCTCGATCGGTAAAAAAATAGAAATAAGAAAGAAAGAAAACATCTTAAACTGGAAAGTTTTAAAAAAGATAAAAAATGTATAAATCGGTAGACAAAGAAGAAAAGGAATAGAAGAAAACGTTTCATTATTGAAATAGTGTGACAAATTTCTTTTAAAAAAGATAAAAAATGTATAAATCGGTAGAGAAAGAAGAAAAGGAAAAAAAAGAAAACGTTTCATTATTGAAATAGTGTGACAAATTTCTTTTAAAAAAGATAAAAAATGTATAAATCGGTAGACAAAGAAGAAAAGGAATAGAAGAAAACGTTTCATTATTGAAATAGTGTGACAAATTTCTTTTAAAAAAGATAAAAAATGTATAAATCGGTAGAGAAAGAAGAAAAGGAAAAAAAGAAAACGTTTCATTATTGAAATAGTGTGACAAATTTCTTTTAAAAAAGATAAAAAATGTATAAATCGGTAGAGAAAGAAGAAAAGGAAAAAAAGAAAACGTTTCATTATTGAAATAGTGTGACAAATTTCTTTTAAAAAAGATAAAAAATGTATAAATCGGTAGAGAAAGAAGAAAAGGAAAAAAAAGAAAACGTTTCATTATTGAAATAGTGTGACAAATTTCTTTCTTAATTCATTTTAGACAGCGGGGGTAGTCCGACTTGCTACTGGTTTTTGTCCTTCACCTAAACATTTGAAATGTTTTTGTCTGGCAGTGCTAACTTCTGCGTGAAGGGAGGGATATATATATATATATATATATATATAACACATAACATAACTGTGAGATATATATATATATATAGACATAAAAATGGCTCACAGCAAATGAAACGGACCGTAAAAAATACATCTCACAGAAAGGTTATGTTTTTTGGAAATGTGAAAAAATAAAAAATAAAAACATGGTTATTGGAATATAAAATGAACCTGATTTATATATATATATATATATATATATATATATACTAGCAAATATATGCTCCCTATGGTTGCATATATTTGCTAGACTGTAAAAATGATATCATGAACGAACTACATACACTGCCTTTCAAAAGAGGAGGTAATGCTTGGGAGGAATGTATCATGACAAATGAAAATATACTATACTACCCCTCAAAGGATGAGGTAAAGTCTGGGAAGCCCCCTCCCCCTCTAAATAAATGGAGATGGGAATGCATGTTCAGATGGTATCATGATAACAGGGCACCCCCATAAAAGGAGACGGTAATGCCTGCGAGTATGGTATCATGGCAACATAAAAGATACTACACTACCCCAATCACCCAACATAACTTAGGGTTGTTAATGTTATTTTTATTGTTTTCTTTTACTAAAACATGGTTTAATTAAAAATGTTGATAACAGAATTTAGTTATTAAGTGAAAAAAACTTTGAATAAAGAAAAACAACTTACAATTTAAATAGAAAATTCAATGTATTTTAAGTGAAAGACGTTTTTATTTCAGACGATGTAAATTTATAATTTTTTGTTCTTTTATCTCGTAAACATGTGCTTAAAAACAATTAAAAAAAACGTTGCTAGAGAGAGAGGGGGGATAGAAAAGAGGAAGAGACAGTGAGAATGCCAAATTGTCTTTTTTATTGTTTTTAAACAGACCCCTCAGATTGAGAGAGGGAGAGATCACCTCCCCCTCTCTTGTGCCTCATCGGTATATCTTTCTAGCTAGCTAAGACGTATTAGTTTCCTTTACATTACCTCCCTTGATAATGATTATTTTAAGAGAGGGAGGAGAGCGGGCAAGAAAGAAGAGGAAGACAGTGAGAACGCCAAATTGTCTTTTCTATTGTTTTTAAACAGCCCCCTCTGATTAGTTTCCTTTAAATTATCTCCCCTGATAATGATTATTTTAAGAAAGGTTTTTGGGATTAATTCTTTTTTTCATTGAATTACTTTAATTAATTACTGTTAATATCGGCAAAACTATAGGAAACATAACACAAAAAATGAAAATGAATAGCAGTAAACATTAATTTATTATAGACAGTTTTAAAAACAATTATGCAAATTAGACAGATCTATGAATGTCTAGATGTATTTTATCAGTACTATATATATATACTGTATTTCAAAGTATTGTGTTTTATATTATTGATTTAAATAACAGTAACCTTTTGCATTTATTCATTTAGATATATATGTATGTATTTATATTTAAAGTTTTTATATATAAAATATAAATTTAATAATATAGAGCAATTATAATAACTCAATAGTATGAGGCTAGAGCTACGGTATGAAATATTTTTATTTAGTTTAAACCATGTCAAATGTTAAGAAGAACAGATTCAGACCATTTAAATAAAAATGTTTTTATTTCCAGCATACAATTGTTTCGCCCTACTACCAAGATAATTATAAAATGCTACTGTATCCTATGCATTTATTTCCTAGGGGTGGTCATCTTCAGTGCTCGTATATAAACAAAGAAAACAAAGAAAAAAAAGAAAAAAAGAAAAGAAAAAGAAAAAAAAGAAAAAGAAGAAAAAAAAAGAAGAAAACAAAAAGAAAAAAAAAAAAGGAAAAGAAAAAAAAGGAAAAGAAAAAAAAGGAAAAGAAAAAGAAAAAAAAGAAGAAATTTTCAGTAAAGCCCGGATTACAGTTCGTACTGATCATCATTTCTTTTATATACTAGTGGAGCTGTTAACTCATATAAGTCCAAGTCGCGGCATCCACACACCATGTACCATCTGTCTTATATAATTATTTGAGTTATATAATAAGTAAAGCTCTGAGAGTAAATATCACCAAAGACCAAATTGATGATCAGTGTTTATAATGTGGGAAAGCGCTCAGAAAGAGGAAAGTTCCACCACTCACAATTTTCTGTGACACGTCTAAGCATTGTGTATAGAAGAAGTGCAGTGGAATTACAGGTAGGTTGAGAGATGATAACTAGTTTATGTGCAAGAAATATAAGATAATGGAGACGGATGAGAACTCAGATGTGGAGAAAGTATATTTGGATGTTGAGGCTATTGAAGTTGTTCAGAAGTTTTGTTTCATTGTTGATACAATTGGACACCAGGATGGAGCCGGGGCTAGTGTGATGGGAAGAATTAAGAGTGGATAGAGTATATTCAGAGAACTTCTGCCATTACTAACCAGCAGAGTGTTACCACTGTTGACCAAGGGAAGAGTTTATCAGGCATATGTGCGTAGTGTGAAGATATATGGAAGTGAAACCTGGCCAGTGAGAGTTGAGGATATGTGTTGTATGGAGAGAAATGATATGAGAATGATACGATGGATGTATAATGTGAATCTTAAAGACAGGCTTAGATCTGATGACCTCAGAGGGAGATTAAATCTGGACAGTACAGGGAGATGTGTTCAGAACAGGAGACTTCGATGGCATGACTATGTTAAAAGAATGGATGAGAGTTCTTGGATTAGTAGATGTAGAACAGTTGAGGCAGTAGGGTCAGTTGGTCGGAGAAGGCCAAGTAAAACATGGGAGGAAGTGAAAAGGATGGATTTGAGAGAAATAGGGATGAACAAAGACCTGGCCAAAGATAGGTTAGTTTTGAAGTCAATTTCTAAAAGCCGTCCAACACATGTAAAACGGACGTTAAACTGACGATGATTTTTTTTTTTGAGAACTGAGCTCAAATTTCGAAGCGCATTTCTTTCCAGACAACAAGCAAGAAAGACAATTACTTAGATGTGGATCATGTCGGCAAAGCCATCGAGAGATCCTCGAGACAGTGCACACAAATCCCGGGACTTATGAAAAGTACAAAATCAAACAAATCCTTTTTCTGTTCTTCTACAAGGTGTGTCTAAAAAGTAACAGGACTGATATCACAAAAAATTTATTTCACTTCAACACAAGAAGCTACATTGTTTCCCCTTTCAAAGTTATCCTGTAAACCTATATGCGTGCGTGCATCCACTGCACTGACCGTGATCGTCCCAACTTGTTGTGCTGGCCCAAGGATATTGTTCGATTTAGTTAGTACTGCAACAAAGACCTCCCCCCCCCCAGGTAAAACCATGAGTCCAGTTTATCAACAAGTAGTAAGTTAATTTGTTCGAGGTTACAAATGAAACTCATGTTCCTAGGTTGAATGGCAGACTTGCAAAACGAGATTTTCTTGCCCGACCAAAAAAAGATAAGTCCAGCAAAACCCTTTAGCTAACAACCCCAGATAGGCCCATCCTGCCTGGGCAAACACCCCAGCTTCAACTGCTTGCCAGCTTGACAGCTCTACCAGAAAACCCAACTTCCTGTCATGCCCAGACGGTCAGGCATCCCTCTCACATCTCTTTCCTCCTGACCGGTCATCACCGGACCATCCAGACACTGGCTACTTGAGATATCCATTAGAGATAACTACCAGACAGTCAAATCAGGACGGGGGGGGGGGGGGAGGGCTTATCATGAACTCAATCTAAGGACATTACTTTCTGGTCTCAGCATGATTCTGTTTTTTATGAGATACTTATTTTATTTCAAAGGGAAATAATGTTCTGGGTGACCTGATATTCCTGATACTTCCAAAATATGATGTTAGATAACAGAATCCGCCTATCCCACTTTCCCCCATAGCTCACGCAGCAAACACAGTTCTGTTACTTTTTGAACAAACCTCTCATATATCATTAAGATGTATTATTTGGATTATTCAGACTACGGTTCTTGGATGTTATTCTCACAATATTTCGGCCGATGTAATCTGCGACCTTCTTTAGGTACATCTAGTCAAACTTGGGAATCTTCTTCTTCTTCTATGCGTCACTTTCCCCTGTTCAGGAGTCAGATATTTTCTAAAATTACGCAAGCGCACTCTCCAGTTCTCACGGTTCAGCAGTCTCCAAACTCCACTCTGTGCGGTCTTGTCTAATCACTTGCTTCCAAGTTTTTCTTGGCCGGTCAAGCTTCCTGCGATTTAAGACATTCATGCTTCTGCAACGGTTTATCCAAGAGGATAAACGTTCCACGTGACCATACCAGAGTAACCGATTCATCCTTCGGATACCCTCCGTGCTGGGCAAGTGTAGTGCTTTCAGCAAATCCTCTGACCTGATGTGTTGGGTTTGGTCAGAATATATACACAGAATTTCGAGCTGAACCTTTTATTTAATCCCACGGGTAAGTTTGTTCTCGTTCCATCAGCCATGACTGGGTAGAATTCTTAAGTAATGTTTTTTATTTTGTTTAGTTAGTATCGCTTCTAGTGAGGATTGAACCTTCAACCTCTAGAAGACTGTCACTTTGAAGTGATTATTACTTAATACTATTGTCCGTTGGGCCACATGGGATAAGATAATCATTAATTAACACTTCTTGTATCTTGTCAAACTCGGGAATATTTCTGTCGAACTCGGGAATCTGTACGGAATTTCGAACGGAACCTTTTATTTAATCCACGGGGGTAGCATGCTTTCGTTCTGTCAGCCATGACCGGGTAAAAGTCTTCAGTAATTCATAATGCCTATTATCGCCCGCACTGAGGATTGAACCTTCAACCTTCAGAAGACTGCACCTTGAACTGCATTTTACTTAGTACTTTATCCGTTACACCACGGGCCCTTGCGAGTTTGACACCTGAAGAAGGTCGGAGGTTACATCGGCCGAAACGTTATGAGAATAACACTCAAGATGAGAACAGTAGTCCAAATAATAAAATTATCAATCCTCATCTCAAAAATTCAAAACACAAGATGTTTAACAATATTTAATAGCAAGTAGAAAAAGTCTGACGTACTTCTGAAAACAGTCTTTATACACCGTAACGATTTCAAACAGTTTACCGGGTTCCGAGGAGAGAAACTTGTCCAAGGAATCTGCAAAATTTAAAAGACAAGAAATTTAGGTTGATAAAGCAAAAGCATCTGGAAGTATACCGTAACTAATCGAACTGATACTACACTTTGAACTATTTATTCGCAAATAAAAAACAATTAATTTACAAATTACACACAAGGCCATCAAAAGTGTGTGTGAGGTGTTGGTGGTCATCCTTTATTTCATACCAAAATCAGACTGACAGTGTCTTGGGCATGCTGTGCTGGTGTGACTTTGTTTCGTCAGGCTGACGTATTGTCCCGTGCGGTTCTAGGAGGTCCACCCTCCCAGGTTTTATTTTCTCAATTTTTGAGAAGGGGTTAGTTTATTGCTAATCGCCTGAGGCGCGCCTACCGTGGAATGCCGACGGGGCTGCCAAGGCATTTTTTGGTCAGCCAGAATGCTATTCCTCTAGAATGCTGGCTTTTCAATTCATACTTACCCGACCTTGTGTCTAATCTCTCCGCCATGGGAGGGAGATAAATAAAATCCTACTCTTACCTAAACTCATTGCAGTCACCACAATACCACATTTACTCAAGGGGGCCATTCTACTTAAAATATCCCTAATTGTTGAAATTTAATTTAATTTATAAATATACATACATATATATATATATATGGGAAATGAAAAAGGAAAAACCAACAGATATTTTTTCTTTTTATATATTCATCAACGTTTTGTCTTTATTTGTAAGACTTCCTCAGGATGATAATTTTAAGAAAAATGTCATGCAAGTACATCGAAATATTGGGTAGACATGATGGGTCGATGAGAAAAAGTAGTAGCCGTGGCTGCTGACAGCACTGGACCAGGGTCCGGGCTGAGAGAAGTCAGTGGCAGGGAGTGAAATGAATGTGGATGGCTGTGAGTAAAAAAGAGGGAGGGGTGAGAGTGTTAGTGAATTTGTCTTAGGGTGGAAGAGAGGGGATGGGATGCTGAGGTTTTTGTCGTGTGTCATGGATTTTGAGGGGTTGGGGAAAGAGGAGGGAGGGGAGGGGGGAAACTCTGGTGTGTAAGTAGTGTCATAGTTTTAGAAAAAGATTTGAAGAAATGAAGATAATTTGAAAGTGGGCAGGGTGGGTGGGTGAGAGTGTGAAAGAAGTAGTGGAAAGGGTGAGATGGATGAGGGGAGATTTTGTAGTGGTTAGGTGTGAAATTTTGGGAAAGTAGTATGTACTTGCATGACATTTTTCTTAAAATTATCATCCTGAGGAAGTCTTACAAATAAAGACGAAATGTTGATGAATATATAAAAAAAAAATATCTCTTGGTTTTTCCTTTTCCCATTACGTCGGATTACTCTCATCCTTCCTTTCTCATATATATATCTATATATATATATATATATACAAATTCATTGGAATTAAAAAAATCTGGTTAGTAAGACCCTCTCGACCTGTTCTAAAGAATAGACTACCCAGTGTTTACCGATTTGTTTAGAACCGAAAACAAGCGATGCTGATGATTTAGTATTTGCCTGTAGAACAATAAAAGTTCTACTTGTTGAGTTGGAGACTTGGAGGAATGCTATGGAAATTAAAGGTCTGAGAGTGAATGTTACCAAGACCAAGTGATGATCAGTGGTTGTAGTGTCGGAAAGCCCTCAGAAAGAGTTAAGTTCCCCGGCTCAGTTTGTGGAAAGGGAGTCGGGTTCAATTCAATTTTTTTATGATACTTGTCAACATTGGGTACACAAGAAGTGCAGTGGAATTACAGGTAGTTTGAAAGATGATAACCAGTTTGTGTGAAAGACGTAAGAGTAGGGGTGGGACGTAATGGGTGAAAATTTCAGATTCATGCGAGTAGTATATTTTTGTGTTCATTTATACATAAATAACACTAAACAATCAAACATTTTGAAAATTTTGCAAAATTCAGAAAGTGCAGGCCACTAGTTTTTGGCTATTTTACATTCATGAAAACTCTTTCACAGCCTGAAAATGGTCCTAAATTAAAGTACTATATCAGATTTAACCATCTATATCCATTCATAGCTTTTGAGGATGTTTTAGGACCTGCAATGTCGCATGAAACCACTTTTTCACCGAAAAATGATGGATTTTGAGTCCCGTGGAGCCCTAACGGCTATTTTTGGCCTGCACCTTCTGAATTTTGCAAAATTTTCAAAATGTTTGATTGTTTAGTGCTATTTATGTATAAATAAACACAAAAAATACTACTCGCATGAATCTGAAATTTTCACCCATTACGTCCTACCCCTAGTAAGAGAATGAAGACGGATGATAACTAAGATATGGAGAAAGTATATTTGGAAAGTATATTTTGGTCTATTGAGGTTGATTAGAGGTTTTGTTACCTTGGTGATACCACTGGAGCACATGGTGGAGAAGATGTGAGTGTAATTGCGAGAGTTAGGAGTGGAGATGGAGCAAATTCAGAAAACTTCTTCCATTACTAATTATGTGTTAAAATGTAACGAGTTGGGTCACTTTTGGCTGCTTTTTTAGAAAGATGGGCCATCCGCAATGTAGCACCTAGGTGACAAATCATGCTCGCTTTGGTACGAAGATCTGAGAAGTTCAAATTTTTCAGGATTTCATGCCTAATTTTCAGGTGTAAACACGCCCCACTCCCCGCTCTCTCTATCTCTCTCAGATAGTTTTATTAGTTAGATTTTGAATGTGAGATGATATATAATTATTTCTCCTAATCAGACAACGCCGCAGCCCACAACAAACCATGAAAGCCACAGACCGGAAGTCCTAGACTCGAGTTTACTAGTAATAAAAAAAATTCAGAGTTTAGTCCAAACTTTCTTTTGTTTTCTTTAATGTTTAAAAAAAAATTTGGTGTTTCTGTATTATTGTGTACAGATGAAATTATCATCTTTAATTTAGAAGAGTGAGTTGAAAGGGGAGATAATTCAAATATTTTTTGTCAAATCTGGTTTCTCCAAAAATGGATCTAAACGCTATGAACTTAGAAGACCTTTTATTTTTGATTAGAGATAAAAGAAAAATTAATTGACTTTTTGCAAGAAATCTATTTAATTTTAACGTATCCTCTGAAGTTTTATTTAATTTCGTATTAAAAAGTCAGTGCCGAATAGCACCGAGCGTTGTGTGCACGTGCAAATCGTGTGCAAAAATTGATACATAATCCTTTTACGTATCTTTTTTTAGTTTTTTTTTCTTACTAATTCTCTGGATTTTCCTTATGGGTTACAGTTACAAAAAAAAAAAAACCCCTCCAGAAACCGGTTTAATAATCTAAACTAATTATTATTTAATTTAAATTAAAAATAATGGTGCTGATCCATTTTGGGATAAATCAGATTTGACAAAAAAAAAGTTTTAATTATCTCCCCTTTCAACTCACTCTTCTAAATTAAAAATGATAATTTCATCTGTACACAATAATACAGAAGCACCAAAAATTAAAATAATTTTGGAGGCACAGCACTAAACCACACTCTTCCACTCCAAATGGAGTTTCCGAATGTAAAATGAGTCTCCTTCACTCCAGCAAAAAAGGAGCATGTTCCATGAGCATGTCCTTTTTGAAGTAGTGACTATGTCTGGGTTCCAAATCTCAGGGTTGGTGCGCTCGTTACGTCTAGCCACACTGAGGAGTTGTGAAACTACAAAACAGCTGTCCGTGGATAACTATATTTTATATATATTATTAAATATATATTTCGTTCTTGATAAAAATAATTTTTTTTATCCGCCCCCACCCCTGCTCTTTTTCTTTTAATTATTTACGCCATTCACCTCCTCGCATTACTTCTCTTATCACTCAACCTTTATTTACATTATTTGCCTTGTAGCAGTTGCATCAGCGAACTATTTTGTATCGGTCTACGTGACCAGCGGTGAGATTGTGATTCGGCTTGGCAATTATGTAACCATCGCCTCTTCACTGCATGGACAAACAACATGCCTACGCCCAATGAGATTCATACGCGATAAATCGTCTTGGCACGAAAACCAAGCAACGTGATGAACACAACAATTTAGTTCCAGTCTTAACTTCAAATAGACAAGATGTATATCCTGCACTCTCTACCGGGCTAGTGGTAAACGAGTTGAGGAACTCCAGGATAACGTTATTTCGTCTTGTCAACATTAGTCAACCCATTGTTCACCTTTCATTTAGTTCCTGCGTTCCCGCAAATAAAACTCCATTATTTCGCAATGTATTTATTACGTTTAAAAAAGTGTGACAGACAGATGCTGAAACAAAGCATATAGAAGAAAGCACACAACAAAAGCAGGGTTTGTTTAATGGAGTTTAGAGATTACTATATATACTGTATCATTATATTTAAGTAAGACTTAAAGGTTTTGATGTTAATATACTTAGGAAAGATTTGCATTTATTCGTATTTAGATTAGATTAAATTGGAATATTAGCTTAGCTAAATGCAGTATTCTCCATTATTTTGCAATGAATTTATTACGTTTAAAAAGTGTGACTGACAGACATGCTGAAACAAAGCATATAGAAGAAAGCACACAACACAGACATAAAAGAATCAAAGTAACAAGATTACTTTTTTTTCTCAAATAGAATATTATTATATACGTATTAAATAAACACAGGAAATGTCTTGCAAAACTAATTGTATTTTGTGGCTTGAAATAAGACCTCCCATGAAATATGCCTATGTAAACGTAGGAGTTTCACATGTTGGCGGGTCATAATTCAGGAAGGGGACATTTTGTATTCAGCACCGTCCTCTTCTGGAAGACATGCTCACGAGGTAACTGTCGTGCCTCTACACCACCTGCTTGCCCAGAGGCGGTCTTTTCGAATCAGTCAACATTGGAGTCGGATGTTTGTTCCGCTTGTGATAGACGTTGGCTCTGGGGCAAGTAGCTTGGCAAAAATAGAGGTAAGCAACGCATAGTTCTCTAAACCTATTTGAATTTTTACTCTTTTATAATTTGCTTTGTTTTGTCTTAGAACATGCTTGTAAGACTTGTTTATTTTCATGTATTTCCAGTTTTATGGTGAAAGGATGTTATAGTTCAGCGTTGGTCACATGCGCACAAATAAATACATATTCATCAGTGTAATTCGTGTCCGAGATCTTTGCTCCAGTTTGCTTGCTCCCATTTAACGTCGGTTTAGATGGCTCTCTTGAATGTGAAGTGAAGATCCTTGGATGTTGACTGGTTGATGATCATAGTCAAAACGTGGGAGTGACGTTTCTCGGTGTATTCTCTCATAAAACAAATTTTACAAAAGAAAAAAACAGACCAAAGATTTTTGCATCTAGCCTACCAAAATTAAGTGTTTGTTGATTGGTCAAGGAGAATTGCCTTGGCCAATCAAAAAGGACTATTTTGGAATTCAAGGGAACTAATTCATTGTCATAATGAACAAAGGGAGATAATTATTTTAGAAGAAAGAGGGGGAGATAACCCTATATTTATAATATTGATCCTCTATTTAAAAAAATTTTTTTTTTTTATTCATAACCTGATCGTCTTTGGTTTTATAAATTTATAAAAATTAACAGTTTAATCTTGTTACTTTGATTCTAATTTTGTATACTTCACAACATTACAATCCACCCCACGAATCAGAATGCCTCAGGCAATACCCCCCTCCCCAAAGAAGGAGATAACGTAGCAGTCGCTACTACAACAACTGCTGAGAAGCGATGTCTAAAAGCATTCAATATTTCCTTAATTTATATGGTTGGTACTGATCGGATCAAATACTCAATTTTGATTGGCTCCCTATATCGGGATTTAACGAATTAGAAACAATCTCTCCTGGAACCGAGTATCTGTTCATGAATCTTATTAAAGGAAGTGCATCCATGCTTTTCAGGCAGTGAGCAGGTGAGAGGGCCAAGTTGCCAAACAGGCAATACACTTCTTATTGGTGCCCAAACCAAACCTGCCTTTAGACTCTTGCTATTGGCATCGGCATGTGAACTTAACTTACAAAGATAGAGACATTTTGGCACATAGACTTACTTCCTAATAATAATGGCAGGTGCTCGACTGAGCTTCAATCTATGGTCCACCCTGTAAAACATTCACAACAAAAACCCATCTCGTTACAACCACCGTCAATAAATTCCCTTTCTCCATCTGTGTCCCTAGAACTAAGCAGAATTTCCATGAGCAAAGTTTCTTTCCTAGAATTGCTCGTCCATGGAACAGTTACACAGAGGCTGCTTCCTGGCTGACTATAAAATTGCCGTTTTCAAGTCCAATGTAAACAAATTCTTGTTGAGTAAATAGTCAATTTTTGATAAGTTACAACCATCGTTACTAATCCCATCGGTGTTTCACCGTCTGCCTACCAAACTCAATAACCCTTATTCTCGACTGGCTTGTGGGCTATGATAAGCAGTGACTAGTATGTAAAAAAGATAATATAAACTCTGCCAATCTCCTAATTCACTAATATTCACTCTGAAATCTTTCACGTAGTATAAAAACCCAAACACAGTGTTTTTCTTTCTCTCTTTCCTATTTTTCTTCCACAGATAACACATGTGCACATGTCATAGTCCAATTAAGCCCTTTGTTGCCGAAGGTCCTCAACAAACGCAATGAGAAATATGCACAAACTTCTGTGGTTCTTGATAAGCGGTGACTCATTTGTAAAAAAAAAAAAGAAGATATACAAACTCTGCCAATCTCACGAACTAACTCAATACCCTTACCTGTTTACATACGGTTAAAATAGCATTCTTCTCTTATAGACATATAATAACATTTTCTTTGTCTTGACTCAGGGGCTTTCATCATAACATTTTCTCCGTCAAGACAGATGAAAATTTAATGACTTCTTTACTAACACCTGTCTTTTACTTGTTGAATGAAGAGGAAAAATGAAGTTAATATATTATATATTGATTCGTCTTTTTCATTACTTTTGATAGATGCCCTTTGCACGACAATAATCCTTGGGAGGATGGTTTCCTGATACAGAACAAATATTAAACTTTGATCCTCATTCAGAAGTTTCCACTTCCACCGGAGTAAAAAAAAAAAAATCCGTTCCTATTTATCTCTTCTCCACGAGGACTGGATGTGACACCAGGTCGGTTTTTATATGGGAGATATCCAGCTCCCCAAAAAAGGGACACTCTGGAGGGGACAAAAATAAAAATTGCTCAAGTCGATAATTGTTTATTCTTCTGACAGGAAGACAGAACAGATACTACACCCGATTCACTCGCATCCCAACCCATGCATGATGTGACACTGTTCGAAATAGCAGCAGCAGTAAATGTTGTTTTTACGTATCGACTCTTGATTGGACAATAGCTCAAATCAGCAGTTTCTTTCAACTAATCAAAATGCAAGAGATATTCACTTCCAAATCTCGCACGTAATATAAAAACCCAAACAATGTTTTTCTGTCTCTCTTTCCTATTTTTTTCCCCACAGATAACGCATGTGTGCACATCATAGTCCAGCTAAGCCCTTTTGTGGCCGAAGGCCCTTGACAAACGCAACTAATATACACATACATCTTCATACCTAGCCCATTTATACACATGTAAACGCACACGGCGCCAGCCGAAACAAACAAGTCGACTTAATTTCCTCTTTGCAGATAAAACAACTCTTCTCCCACAAGATCGTTCTTGGGACTCTCTGAACTTCCGTATTCTCCAAACTCTTTAACTTTCGTTCTTAAGTTGTCAATAAAAATTAAGTGGCGATTGCGCAGTATAGTTTACAAGAAGAAAAAAAAACAACAAATAGACAGCAACGATAATACTACTAATAATAAAAGCTTACCCTAATCCGATTGGAAACCATCCTCGGAATTAGGCTTACGGTTCCATTAACACCCTTTAAAAATTTTCTTTACTATCTTTTAAATCTGAAATTGGCGACAGAGTCCACTCCCCAAATTGGCGACCATGTTGGAAACCGGCAGCACTTTTATACCCCGCCCAGGACGCCCAGCCCCCCGGCGCCAGCATTTTGGCTCACGTGACTCAATCATAGTCACTTATGAACAGAATAGTCTTCCGTATTAACAATTAGCATGTATCCCACCCCCAATACATTTTTTTGTATATTAATTATTTACCTTACGAAATAGAATGAAGATTGATGGATTTTTGCCCACTGCCGCCCAGCCCCCGGCACCAGCAGTTTGGCTCACGTGACTCAATCGTAGTCACTTATAAACAGAATAGTCTTCGTAAGGTAAATAATTAATAAACAAAAAAATGTATTGGGGTGGGATACATGCTAATTGTTAATACGGAAGACTATTCTGTTCATAAGTGACTACGATTGAATCACGTGAGCCAAAATGCTGGCGCCGGGGGCTGAGCGGCGGTGGGCAAAAATCCATCAATCTTCATTCTATTTCGTAAGGTAAATAATTAATATACAAAAAAAATGTATTGGGATGGGATACATGCTAATTGTTAATACGGAAGACTATTCTGTTCATAAATGTGACTACGATTGAGTCACGTGAGCCAAAATGCTGACGCCGGGGCTTGGGCGGCGGTAGGCGGCCTGGGCCGGGGGTAAAAGTGCCACCCGTTGGAAACCACGCTTGCTTGGCTAAGTAAAAGTAACAAATTCATAGATAATAAATCTTACAATCAATAAACACACGTGAAATTATACAAATACCTGGTACGTAGAAAAGTATTTTTTGCGATTGGTAATAGTTATTTGTTGTGTATTTGTATTTTTTCACCTTTTTTTGTTAACTATACTGCACAATCGCCAATTAGTTATTTTGTATAGATAGACTTTGTCATTCTTTCTTGCGATAATGTCCTATCTTCTGCATAATTCGAGGAAATTCCCCCCCCCCCCCCATAAAAAGGGGAGACGAACATTCTGGATGGTTACAAAAGTTGCCGTGATCGACCAATCACCCTTTTCGAAGGAGGAGGTAATACCTGGGAAACCTGAGACATAACAGAATCATACTACACGCTGATATAAGCCGAAGGCCTGCGACACCATACTTTAAATTATTTGCACAAAATATAAAGATTTACATTCAGAACAAATTAGGTACAAGGCCATCAAAACTGTGGGTAGAATAGGGGTCGTTGGTCGTCTTTGGTTAACAATGATAAATATGTCGGTACTGTTTCGTAATCGTCAACCATAGATCGTACTTGCTTCGTCTTTCTCGATTTCGTAGTATTCGTTGGACATACGTCACGCCAGTAAAATCTATCGTTGACGTTACCGAAACAAAATCAAAATGTCTATCCTACTCTTAACTAGTCATCTCAGTCACCATAATACCACATTTACTCCATCCTACTTCAGATATACCCAAATTTGTTCAACATTCTATTTTGTCATTAATATATTGGTAAAATTGTCGTTTCCCAACCAAAATGGCGGAGAATAAATCGTCTACAGTTTTCCGACCTCACAAATGAGTAAGTAAACCCAAATAAATTGTTTGGGATTAATTTCGGTGCTTTCACCCACGCTACCTTTGACCCTGTCGTTAGAATTAGGGTTTAGGGTCAAAGTTAGCGTGGGTCCTAATCTGCGAAAGCACCCTAATTTCAAATTTACCTTTAATTATTTTAAAGGAAATACAGTTGGGAAATTAGTCCCAAACAATTTATTTGGGTTGTTTACTCATTTGTGAGGTAGGGGAAAAAAATCAGAAAACTGCAGACGATTTATTGTCCGCCATTTTGGTTGGGAAACGACAATTTTACCAATATATTTATGTACACAGAAACTAATTGGAGTAAATAGGGAGGGGAGGGGCTCACCCACGGCCATCAAAATAATTTCTTACGGTAGCCGTGGCTCATCCGAATGTCAATTTTTTTTTTTAATCTCTGTGTCTAGAGCGACAGAATGAATTTTAATAATTACCTCGGCCTTTAAAAGCATCGGAGACGTTGTCAATTATTTCTCTTTCTTTGCACACTAATATCCGCAGCAAATTCTCCAACTCGTTCGCACTGCTCAACGAACCCGCCATCGTCGACGCGTTTGTTTTTGTTTTTCGGCTTTTAAGAAGCGGAAGTTGTTTTCACATGTTGACGACACCGGGAATAAAAACACGCAGACAAAACCGGAAGTGATTCGTGTTCATCGCAATGCATTCTGGGAGCGAGAGCTACGTGGCATCACTTCCGGTTTCGTGTCATTTTTCCTTCGTCACATTCTCCAGCAGCTGTAGAAGCCGTCTTCTTCGGCACCGGCTCGTTTTTTTTTCAAGTTAAATATTTTTGTCTCCTCTTTGATACGTACATACATATATATAAAAGGTTAGTATCGTTTCACACATTTTTGTTAACTAAACAAACAGAACCTGCCGACCTTTAAAAATTCGGGGATAAACCCTTCATCTATCAAATTCAAATCCTTGAGATTATATATATATATATATATATATATCATCTCCGATGTCTCTATTATACGTTTTCATCTTTCTACTCTTGTAAAAAAAAAAGAAAGTAAGTACACGTCTTCGACATTTCTTAAGTAGTCATAGGATGAAAGTCTTAATGTATTTTATATTCAAATATTATAAATTGTCATTAATATTAACTTTAACACGAGATCCTATCTTGTGACTATTGTTTCGGAAAACAAGACGTGTGGCCCTCCCTTTTCAATTTTTTTTCTCTCCTCTGGTCATCTGTTTATTTGTTTTGTTATTTTTCTTTTCTCATTGCAAATAAATTATTCATTTGATTTAAATATGGTTATTTGCTTAAATTAATAATTTAATGATCAAATAATATAACCTAATTATTACGGTAGTGTTTGGTCATTCAATTATTAATTGAACCAAATTAAAACTATATAATTTGGTTAAGATAATATTGTTTCAATGACAGCCACCTTGAAGCTGAAATCTTCAATATAGCCGTTTATCGTCTATTTCGGATTGGCCATTTCTCGTGTCTACATGACTAACACATTTTTATCTACTATTCAGTAGCATAAAATAAGACGAAATTAAAAAAATCCTATTAAAAAAAATTAAAATATTATTACGAAATTAAATGTATCAGAATGCATTTTCGTTTCTCCGTAAACAAGTCGGCGATTTTAATCTTGATACGTACTTCTACAGAATTTGAACCGAACTGTTATGTTTTTAACCATAGCCCTAAACTAACTCTAACCTAAGTTTTAGGTTTACTTCGGCAAAAGTCGATTTGGTTCGGTTCAAATTCTGTAGAAGCACCTTAATCTTTTAATAGAATGAATTATTTCGTGTTCCTTAGGAATTTGGAAGCATTTAAACTGTCAAATAAAGTCATTTGTGGCTTTAAAATTCTTAGCAAATACCCAAGTGTTAAAAGATTATAAGTTTTGGGATGCTTTTTATGTCCAAGAATTAAAACAATTATAGTTTTATAACAATTGGTATTATCGTAACAATTACATTTAACTTTCAAAATTCGGCACTTGTGCAGTTTAGTAAACAACGGCAGATAATCCACAGGAAGTATCGACCAATGAATTTATTTATTTAATAAAATAAAGTTTATTTTCAATAAAGTAACATTTTGGTCAAAACATTGTAATAAAATATAGTTTTATTGTTATGTTCGTTTTATAACATTTTAAATTAAAAAGAAAAATTACTGTCAATTTCAGAAACAATATTTTATTACAATGTTTTTGCCAAAATGTTAATTTATTGAAAATAAACTTTATTTTATTACAATGTTTTTCTTTCAGAAACTATATTTTATTAAAATGTTTTAATCTATTGATCGTTACGTTCTGTGGATTATCTGCTGCTGTTTACTAAACTGCACAAGTGCCCAAAATTCTATTAAGAAAATAGGGTATCCTTTAGAATGATCAGTACGCTGAAAACGCTAAAAAAAACAAATATACAACAAATAAAAGTAACTGTTGTCGATAAAAGTTAATTTAAAACTGACCTGTGATATTTGTTTGTATTTTTAAACCGTTCCAACTGCTATTTATTAGAAATCAATAGTTTTGTCACACGAACATTGCAAAAAAAAATGGCGCTTGCTCGTAAGGAAGTGAGCAGAAGACGCCATTTTTTTTACATCTAATAAAAACCCATTTATAGTACGTAAAAATACAAACAAATATCATAGGTAAGTAGACAAATATCTCTTCTCGACGTAGGTTAAACTCACTTGTTGCATATTTATTTTTATAACCCCGTTCTCGTTCGTTTTTTGGACCCCGCCCGCGACTGTACTGATCATTCTAAAAGATACCCAAAAAATAATTTATTTAAAAACAAACGACATAGTTTAAGAACAGGAAAAGGCGAAATGAAAATAAAGACTCCCGGGCAACGCCGGGTAGGTACAGCTAATATATATACTAGCTTTGTTTCGCCTTTTCCTTTTTTTAAGCAAATTATATATATATATATGTATATATATATATCATAGCAAACGCACACAATACTTCCACACATTTAGCCTGGTAATTTCCTGATGAAATGAACATTTCTGTGTAGCTTACTTGCTATAAATATCTTTTCATACTATATATACATATATCTAAACAGTTAACGAATTGCTTTTTCAGTTTTAGAAAAATGTTAAATTTACCGAATAAATAACATTTAAGTTTGAAGATGTTTGTTGATATAATAATAATTATCAACAAACATCTTCACCCTCCCTTCAGGAAATCAATCAATTTTAATGAATTTTTCAGTATTTATTAATCAACGATCACGTAATATAATGAAACCATTTTTTTTTTTAATCTTAGCGAAAATATATTTTTTAAAAATAAAATACACCTTTACTAAAGTTATATTTTTATGTATTAATAAAAAGAATGTATGAATTAAAAAAAAAATTTTTTTTAATGAAAATAAAGCACTGTAGATGTTTAAAATAAATTTTTTAAAAAATTATTTCGTATATTACGAAAAAGGTCCCTAAATTCCGTGTTAATAAAATCATTATAACTCGAAGAAAAATAAATGTTTTGAATTGGCAATGTTATCATTGAATAAAACATTGTTTAATCAATATTTTCACACACAAAAAAATATAATTGCAAAAAATATTTCATGTGATTTTAATTAGACTTTCTGGTAAAATATAAAATGCGACATAATTATATTTCTCTTTCATACATGAACGTGGCATCATCAGCGCAAGAATTTTTTTTGATAATCTTGAAAATAAACCAAAAATTGAAAAATTTGAGACTCCGGAACATAACAAAAGAATTTTAAAAATTGGATTATTTATACTAATGATTGCCTTGGAGATGTATGGTAGGCCTGTTCTGTAATAAACAAGCGGGATTAGCTCACCAACCACTACTCACCCCCCCCCATCGTCCTCAAAATTTTATTTTCAGAGATTCAACAGTTTCGTTAATTTCACAATTCATCGTCAGTTATTTGGAAGATAAAACGTAAGTTTGTATTTGTTTTGTCATTTTTTCATTAATAAATATTATTTAAAAAGTTTAAAATAATTATTTAGGGTATCTTTCAGAATGATTAGTACGCTGAAAACGCTCAAAAAAACAAATATACAACAAATAAAAGTAACTGTCGTCGATAAAAGTTAATTTAAAACTGACCTGTGATATTTGTTTGTATTTTTAAACCGTTCCAACTGCTATTTAGTAGAAATCAATAGTTTTATCACGCGAACTTGCAAAAAAAAAAAAATGGCGCTTGCTCGTAAGACATGGCGTCTTACGAGCAAGCGCCATTTTTTTTGTCTAAAAAAACGAGTAAAAAAATGAACAAGAAATTTTTTTTACAGCTAATAAAACCCCATTTATAGTACGTAAAAATACAAACAAATATCATAGGTAAGTAGACAAATATCTCTTCTCGACGTAGGTTAAACTCACTTGTTGCATATTTATTTTTATAACCCCGTTCTCGTTAGTTTTTTGGACCCCGTCCGCGACTGTACTGATCATTCTGAAAGATACCCATAATTTTTAATGTTTTTACTTAAAAAAAAAAAATGAATATTGTCAGTGTAGTCATTGACTTTAATTTACTTTTTCACATTTAAAATAAAAAAAAATACTCTTGGCTTTATTTTTAAAACTTTCCTAACTATATAGTTGATCAACAAATAAAACGCTCTCTAACCGCCATAAATAAAAACTCTAACAACAATATTAATAATAATAATAATATTAACTTGTTTGATTGTAACAAAATGCACCCCAACTATAAAGTCGACGAAAAAATAATTAAAAATATTGTATATAAACATATATCCCCCGTAGATAATGACTTTAAAATTAGATTTATTATTTATTACAAGAAATCTAAAACCACAAATTTATTAATAAAAAATAACCCGGCCGACAATAGCTTACTAAAAACTAGTAATGCCATATACGTGTTTAAATGCTCTATCAGAGAATGTGTCTCTGCAAACAACACGTATATCGGCATGACTAGAACTAGGATATCACGCCGATTAACTTGTCATCTCACCTCCCCTCAAAGTTCCATCTACCAACACTTGATGACACAGCATCCCCAAAAATGAATTCAGGAATATTTTAACCAAGAATACAGCTATTCTTGGGATTTCATATTGCAGTATTCGTCTCCCCATAATGGAAGCGTTGTTTATTCAAGTAAATAAACCTAGTATCAACCATGCTCGTTATGAGGTATGTTGAAGTAATATTGAAATGTATTTTAAAAACGTCTTAATAAATTCACCAATCTTTTATTTTGCATACTCATTCATCCGCCTGAAGATGACCGACGTCGGTCGAAAACGTTCGCGAAAATATGGCGATTTTTTTTTTTTTTTTTTTTTTTTTTTTTTTTTTTTTTTAATACAAAATGGACGACAATACCAAATCGGTCATGCGATGAATCGAAAAAACGAATCAAAAAGTAAATAAACAGAAGCTGTCGTTTAACCAAACATGCATATATATATATATATATATATATATATATATATACACACACACACACACGGCACAATCACGTTGACACACCAGTTCCCGTTAGATCACCGAAGTTAAGCGGCGTCGAGCCTGGCCAGTACTAAATGGGTGACCATTTGGGAATACCAGGTGCTGTATGTGCTCTCTGCTTATCTCGAAATCGACGGGGGAGTCCATCATATATATATATATATATATATATATATATATATATATATATATATATACTTGTTATCGTTAAGATTTAAAAAGATGTTTATATCATTTTATATGAATTTCGGAATATGAAATACCCATGCAAAACATCGGATATAGCAGAGTAAACAGTACTTCTGCAGTTTATAGACCGCGTTACAACCGACGTTTCGTCGGAATATCCCAGCAGGTTACGTAAACTGCCGGAAGGTACCGAAACACTTAGGCAATCAGATCGCAGCAGCCGACAACTGGCAATTGCGGAAAATTCAACAAGTTATAAAAATTTGTTAAAGTCATCATGAATTTAATCGAGTTTGGACAGCCGCTTCAGTTTCCTGAAGCAATTATTGACTTTTGTCAGAAAAGGAAACTGCTCGGCGAAGAGTTGCAGAACATGTGCACATATATGCAATTTACAAAGAAAAATAAGTTAAAGGACAAGATTGATTGGCAGTGCACAAATGCACGTCGATACAGACTGTGGTTCCGATGGACACTACACCCTATAGACCGGTACCGTCTTGACCTTCGCGCCTTGATTCTGTGGGTTTGTCCTGTGCAGTTCTATGAGGTCCACCCTCCCAGGCTTTGCCTTCTTACCCTTTGAGAAGGGGTTAGTTTATTGCTAATCGCCTGATGCGCCTCTACCGGGTATTGCTGACAGGGCTGCCCAGGCATTTTTTGTAGGGGAGGGAGCTGGCTTTTAAATCTCACTTTCCCAACCTTGTGTCACATGTTACCGCTGTGGGCTGAAGATAAATAAAACAGAGTGGCTTTTTCTGCCCTTTGCTAACGTCCAAAGAAAATGTTTTTTCGTGAGAAATTGTCAGTGCTCAATTACATGTGTAAGAGCCTATATGTTTTATTTAAATACTATGTATTACTGTGTGACAGCAATTTAAATCAAATTAATATTAGCTCTTGTAGAATTTATGATCGGGTACTTGGATTATTTTTCTACTAACTTGTGATTGCTCACAAAAAAAAATCCAAGTACTCGATCGTAAATTCTACAAGAGCTAATATTAATTTTAAATACTATACTGTCACGTGGTCCTGAGTGTTTGTTTCGTGATTCTAGGTTGAATCTACGAACAGCGTTCGAGCCCATGCAACCGCCACTCCTGCACTGATGAGAGTAAAACACACAAAACGATATCGTCTGTAGGTGAAAAACACTTTAATATTTAAATAAATATTTATAGTTATATTTTTCAAACAAATATCTGAATTTTCACGAAGGGCTTCCACCCCATTTTTTGCCTCCTTTGTATAAAATTAAATTAAATATAGCCCATATTACTTATCCTTACGTCTAGCAGTTGTGTTCCAAAATAATAATGATCGGTTCGTTAGTTTAGAAGTTTATCATGTACAACGATATATATATATATATATATATATTTGTTTGTTTCTAATGTGCTGTATAATTGAGAAGGTTGAACTTATAGCCTTAATGCTGTCTGTATACTTTTACATTTGGTGTCTGCTGATGAAGAGATCCGATATTAATAAAAAAGATCAGAAACGATCGTACACATACTGTTATGTTGAATTCTTGGAACGCATATAAATGATCATGTAATAAAGTTTACATAAGATCTATGTTTATATAATATATATATACATATACATGCACCTTCTAAATTTAAAAGTTTACAAAAAAAAAATGTGTCCATGTTACTCATCGTGTTATCTAGAATATATATCCCAAAATTCCTAATGATTCGTTCATTAGTTTAGGGGCCTGTTCATAATATATATATATATATATATATATATATATATATATATATATAAGTAACCAAGTTTTAAATTTGGATCTATAGTATAATTTTTTTTTTTTTTTCTGTCCCATTATTGGTGTTTTTTTTTCTCTCTCCTTTTTTCTAATATTAAATTAAATAAAACATAATATTAGATTATTTCTACTTTTCTAGAAAGAAACTAAAAAATCGTAAGTAGCCTAATCATGTAAAACCCGATTTTTAAGTAAGTAAACCGACCGATTTGTTTTCAATACGCTTTACTGACCGTAATTCGTACTGAAAACAAGCAGACGTCACGATTGACGTCATCATAGCGATTAAATAAATCCTTGTTTGTTTTGATGTGCGAGATGTTGTACTGTACACTTTAGAGTACATATATATATATACGTCACGCGGCCGTGGCTCATTTCATTGACACTTTTTTCTCTTTTGTTGCTTCCCTTCCCATTTTTTTTTTTTTTTTTTTTTTACAAGTTTATTGTAAAAAAAAATTTTTTTTAATTAATAAATTCTTATTACTTCGGATTGTTCAGACAACTATTATCTTGGTTGTTATATTCACAACGTTTCAGCCGACGTAACCTCCAATTATTTTCAGGTGCATTTTTAAAAAACTTTGGAATATTTCTCAAACTCAGAAACCGGTACATAATTTTAAACATGGCCAAATGGTCAATAACGTTAGTAAAGAATCAGTTTTAAGCGATAATCTCTTGGAGTTTGTATTATTTATATTATTCGGACTACTGTTCTCATCTTGAGTGTTATTCTCACAACGTTTCAGCTGATGTAAGCTCCGATCTTCTTCAGGTGTATCTTGTCGAACTCGGGAATCTGTACATAATTACGAACGGAACTCTTTATTTAATCCATGGGGGTGGCATGTTCTCGTTCCGTCAGCCATGATTGGGTAGAAGTCTTGACGGGACGAGAGCATGCTACCCCCATGGATTAAATATTGGGTTCTGTTCCGTTCGAAATTCCGTACAGATTCCCGAGTTCGACAAGATACACCTGAAGAAGGTCGGAGCTTACATCAGCCGAAACGTGAGAATAATACTCGAATAGTAGTCCGTATAATACACATTATCAATCCTCATCTCAAAAATTCCGAAACGTAATCCTGTGCAGGTCGAAAGTTCAATCCTTACTACAGGCGATAATAACAAAGAATAGCCTACCCAGTCATGGCTGATGGGACAAGAACAATCTACCCCTATGGATTAAATAATGGGTTCAGTTTGAAATTTCGTAGAGGTTTCCATGTTCAAAGATTTCCATATAAAGTTAGGTACGTGTATGTGTGTACAGAATAAACTACTAAACTAATCATTATGATTTCTAGAACACGGCTGCTAGGCATAAGGGTGGGTAATATGGGCTATATGTACTTTTATAGAGAGAGGGGGGGGGGGTGAAATCCCGTTGTGAAAATTCAGATACCTCTGATTTGTGTGAAATTTTAATAGGTACTAAATATTCCCCAAATTTCAGTTTCTTCAGGGTATTTTAACGGGTTGTTAGGGGACATTACTATGGGCACAACCTCCCATTTGAAAATTCAATTTTTTCAGATGTGCATTAAATTTTATCCATATTTATTAGACACGAATTAAGCAAGAGTTCCCTGAATTTCAATTTCTTAAGACTCTTTAAGCTTAATCCTTGAATTTTAGACGTTTTTTAGAATCAAAATTATGTAATGGATTTGATCAGAATTGGAATAAGGATTGTAGATATAAGGTTTAGTAACATTTATATCTTGATTTTTAATCTTCATAAGGGGACATAAAAGTAGTGCAAACTGTTTTGCTCAAGAAATTAACCCTAACCCGTCCAGGTGCGGGTATTTTTCTAGTGTGTGTGTATGTATATATATATATATGTATATACTTTTTAGTTGCATTCCACTGACCAAAGAAAAATCAGTTCACAACCATAATTTTTGAATTTTCGGCGAATGCCTGTATTTTTTTCCGTTTCGTCTCTCAATCATTTTTAAAAAATTTTTAATTCCGCCGAAATTAAAATAAAAAACTATTTATCAATAAATAAAAAGTTATCAAATTCATTCTATTCATTATTTTCAATCATCATTCAACTGACAATCTATCCATCTCATCATTAACTCTTATCCTTGAGTAGCTTCTAGCCTTTATAATTGCGGAGATGTAAGTAAATTCCACTTTTTAAATTTTTTTTATTTCAGAAAATGCAAAATTCCACTTTTTTTTTTTTTTCTTAAAAGGTAGATTTTTGCCAAATCGCTATTTGGCTGGATTTTCTTTCTTTCTCTCTCTTATGTCATCTTGTTTTCTCTTTTCCTGTTTTTTCTCTCTTCCTCTTCCTGTCTTGCCTCCCTTTCCTCTCTTATGTCAGTTCTCTCTGAAAATGTTCATTTTTTTTTACCATATTTCAAACAATTTGTGAAGCGCGTAGGGGAGGTAGAAGACTTTTGTTTCATCAAAGAATGATTTCCTGTCACCATCCCCACACGTGCACACTCGGGGTCTTTTTCTTAATTTTGAAGTTGAGAATGTAACTTTTATTCAATATTTTAATAGCTAACGGCTATGTTTATTTTTTTCTGTTTTTTTTTTTCTTGAATCAAACATTAATGGTTTAAGCTTTTATCACACAAAAGAAAAAAATTTACACAAAAAGATGTTTTTTTACACGAAAAAGGTAATTTCAACGAAATTTAAAAGCAAAAAATGAAGTTAAAACAAAGCGATATTGTAGATAATACCCTTTGCTAACTGCCCCCCCCCCCAAAAAAAATGAAAGGCGATTATGTGTGAACACCCTGAGAAACTTGGCAGAAAGAAGAAAAAAAAAACTATTTAGAATTTAGAGTGGCAGATCAGTTTCGAATATGAATTTAATGTAAACTGATCCCCATTTTCTGGCCATTCTAGCGTTTTAGGACAGTAAGCCAATTTTCTTTTGCTCTAAGGAGATAAATTCTGTTAATTTTTTTTGTTTTTTTTGGGAGGGAGGACTACTTTAGGCGATTACGTGTGGTTTTACGGGGGAGAGTGGTGCCACTCTGACTTAGGTCGGGAAATTCATCTCGATTTTGAGCTTTTTGTGAAGATATTTCAGCTTAAGAGTCATCTAAAACAAAATCGGGTATCAAAATTAAATATTTGAAAAATACTTTTGTGTCAAAGTAAATAAATGAATCCAGCAAAACAATTTAATAGCAAATAATGATCATCATGTTCGGTTTAACGTCTGTTTGACATGCTGGCATGTGTTGGACAGCTTTTAGAAAATGACTTATAAACTAACCTATCTCTGACCCGATCTTTATTTATCCCTCTTTTTCCCAAATCCATCCTCATCACTTCCTCCCATGTTTTCCTTGGTCTGATCCTGCTACCTCAACTGTTCTCCATCTATTAAACCCAATAACTGTCATCCATTCTTTCAACATGACCATACCAACGAAGTCTCCTGTTCTGCACACATCTCTCTATACAGGTCATATTTAATCTTCCTCTGAGGTCATCAGATCTAAGTTTGTCTTTAAGATTCCCATTACACATCCATCGTATTGTTCTCTTATCTCAATCCACTCCTAACTCTTGCAGTCCCACTCGCACTTGTTCTCCGACTGTATCACCAAACTTTTGAACACCTTCAATAGCCTCACCATCTAGATATACTTTCTCCACATCTGAGTTCTCATCCTTCTCCATTGTCTTACACACAAACTGGTTATCTCTCAACCTATACGTAATTCCACCACACCTCCTGTGTACTCAATGCTTACAAATATCACAAAAAGTTGAGTTGTACCCGACTCCCTTTCCACAAACTGAACAGGGGAAACTTTCCTCGTTTTGAGGGCTTTCCGACACTACGACCACTGATGATCACTTTGATCTTGGTAACATTCACTCGCAGACATTTACTTTCCATAGCGTTCCTCTAAGTTTTTAACTTAACAAGTAGACCTTCCATTGTTTCACAGGCATGAACTAAAGCATCAGCATACAGCATCTCTTCCGCACAGCTTGTATGAAACTCCCTGGACAATGCTTCAAAGAGACAAATGAAAAGCAACAAACTCCGTACAGAAATCTGATGTACTACTACTTAAACATAAAAGCTGTAACTATCTGTGCTGTTAATTCTGACCCGACTTTGAGCATTTCTGTACATTGCTTGAACAACCTTCACCAACCACTCATTTTTTTCCCCTAATTTATGCTAAGTCCACCAGATAACATCTCTTGACACTGTCAAAAATTTTCTCTATATTTATGTAAACAAAATACAGGTTCTTCTTATTACCAAGGTACTTCTCTTGCATTTGTCTCAGGATAAATATAGCATCAGTGATACCTCGCCCTAGCATAAAATCAAATGGTGAATCCCATTTGAAGGTTCTTGATAAGGTGCAGAAACGTATCTGTAATTTGATTGTCCCTATCCTTTATTCTTCTCTACACCCCCTCTCTCACAAACATGATGTTGCTAATCTGTATTTTCTATAAGTACTATTATGGCATGTGTTCTTCAGAATTATGTGATCTATTTCCCGCTCCCTTTGTTCCAGCTCGTTTGAGTCGTTGGTCTAGTGGTCTCCGTCAATTCGCTGTTTAGATACCTCATTGTAATACAGCTTCCTATTCCAGTAGCTTTATTCCAAAAACTGCAGGCTTGTGAAACTCTCTTCCTGCTGACTGTTTTCCTCCTACCTATAGCCTTGGTCATTTCAAGACGAAGGTCAATAGACATCTCCTGTCTTTGTGATGATAATCATATTTGTTCTTGTTAACTCCTTACATCAAGTGGCTTCATGCCTTTTCTGGAGCGATTTCCATTAAAAAAAAACTGCATTTCATTTATGCTTATCTGATTTCTTATTTGCTGCTCAATTATTGTCTCACCTGATCCATTAATTCGATTAATTACCTCTACCCAATTATTGTCTCAATCACTTTCAGGATCACCTGATCCATCAACTTTAAACCTCTGTAATTCCCTCAATCCAGAGTTTTCCCTTTTCCCTTTGTAACAAATCACAATTGTACAAAGATCTCGGTCTTTCAGAATAACCTTTTACTTTTAGGATCTGATTTGTCAAGTCTGTAATTATCTCAATGCCTTTTTCACATTTCTGCATTCAACATTTCCGCAATTAACCCTTCTTCATCTTATTCGCAGCTTCCCATACCATTTCTTTCGCAATTTTAACGGCTGGTCCAAATACTTCTTCTATAACTTCTAGATTTTCTTGGCCCCACGAAAACTCGCTAATCAACACTGTCTCATATAATAGCATTTCCAAGAATTCCTCTTGTCCTGTTCATTTGTTGCTATATTTTTGCCCCGTTGGCGGAGGCCACAATTTCGCCGATTGCAACCTCATGCAGAAAGGTGACCTCCCCTCCCCGAAAACAGAACAACCTGTAAGTCGTAGGTACCGACCCGTGATACCTTACGACTGATCCTGGTGGCTTAACTATTCTTTTACTTCGGTAAGACGTGAGATCGGAGAGGCCCGATTCGATAAATCGGCTGATCACGTCATGCCCTAGTATCTATAAGTTCATCCCCAACGCATTATTCAATCTTTAAATTCTTTAAAAAATCAAAACCTTGTTTCTCCTTTTTTATTTTCTCCCCAACAGTAATGTTTTCAAAGGGAATGGTGTTCCCACTCTCACTGAGATTTCCTTCTACGACTAATGTATTCTAAGAAATGATCCTACTTATAGAATTATATTTGACAACTTTATTTGGCATTAAATAACCCTATAGATGGTTGATATGCCCTAAACAAAACCAAAACAATGATACTTAAATAAACTTAAAAATTTTGCATTTCTGGCTTTTAATTTGAAACCGTATTTTATGCTTATTTAAAATATAACTGCAAAAAGCATTGATAATAAATTTAATTTTTAGCACCGCTTTGTTCAATTAAATTATCAATATTTGTTTTTTAATCTTTACCACTTTGTGTCATTTTTAAGTAGATGGTACCATAAATGAATTAAAAAAAAAAAATCTAACAATTATTTAAGGGAAAAACAGTTCATCAAAACATCGCACTGTTAATTTGTTTCAACGTCTGACGCTTGTATCAATTACTTTTGTTTTCTACTGTTAAGGTATTACCCCCTACCCCCCCCCCCCCCCAAAAAAAAAGCATGCCGAAATAAGGAGGTTAAAAGAATTAGAACAAAACGAAGATATAAAATTTTATTCTTCATAAATCTTTCTACAGTTTTAAGAAGTCAAAGCTGATTCGTAGAATTTGAATTATTATTCTCACAATATTTAAGCCGATGTAACCCATGTCCGACCTTCTTCAGATGCGTCTTGTCGAACTCTGGGTATCTGTATGGAATTTTGGAATGAACCGTTTATTTAATCCACAGGGATAGGTGGTGGTTGTTTCGTCTACCATGCCCAGGTAGAAGTCTTGAGTAATTCCGAATTATATTCTTAATATCTTCTGTACTGAGGATTGAACCTTTAATCCTCAGAAGACTCCATACAGATTCCCGAGTTCAACAGAAAGATTACAGAGTTCAACAAGACGCACCTGAAGACGGTCTGATCTTACATCGGCCGAAACGTTGTGAGAATAACATCCAAGATGAGAACAGTAGTCAGAATAATAGAAATGATTAATCCTTATCTAAAAAAAATCAGAAACATGAATCGTACAAGTTTTATTTGTAACAATGAACTCTATATAAGAGAATGACGGAGTCACAAAATTGACAAACTCTGTATTGAAATAAAAGTGACACAATTCAACGAGATGGGGGAATAATTATATTTGGGTGGTTTCAGTAGCACTAAACGAGAGCAGTAAATGTAAGATTATAGTATTACATTTGGTAAGTGGTATATAGTGATCAAAAAGTGAAACTCCTTATTGAAATAAAAGTGACACAATTCAACCAATCGGGAATAACAAATCATCACAAGAGAACGAATAATTTTCATTAAAAAGAAAAAATACTAAACAAAAAATAAAAAACTGAAACTTAACTGGAAACTGAGGTATGAATAGGTGGTGGTGGTGGTGGGGGGGAACTAAATCGATACCAAAACTAAAATTGCCGCCCAACTCTAGAATCCATTGTCTCTGAAAACAAGGCGAGGTCAAGCATATCATATTCTAAATAATAAAATATGAAAGGTTAAGTTTCTGAATAGGATTCTTGTGAAATATTTTTACTCGTTTCATCACAATTACTTTGTAAAATATCAAATTTATTTTAAAATATTTAAAATGATCCAAATAAGTTATAAGGATTCAGGACAACGTTTCTGACCTACTTTTTTTACAATTGTTTTTCACGTTTTTATTTAAAAAATAATATTTATTGTTTATATGACAGATTATTTATTAAAATTTTATTTTGAATTTTCGATATTTAGTAATATGAAATCGTTTTAATAAATGTAAGATTAGTTTTACATTTGGTAAGTGGTGTATAGTAATCCAAAAGTGGTTAACAACCTTGCATGACAAACTATTATTGAAATAAAAGTGACACAATTCAACAAAACTAACATTGATAACAAATCATCATGACAAGAGAATGAATGATTTTCATTTGAAAGAAAAAAAAACAAACCTGAATCGGAAACCGAGGTATGAAGAAAAAAAAAACTGAAACCGCGAAACTAACATTGTCATACGGCCCAACTCTAGTGACACTGTTTTGCTGTATCACAACTCTTCAGTGTGGCTAGACAAGCAAATACTTCAAGCTGTGATCAAAATCTGACCGTTTTTGTAAACAGTTCCTACCCACTATGCCATCAGTACAAGCTACAAAAGAAAGGGAAATCTTAATGCTTATATGTGCATTATCAGCTGCCTGGAGTGCTCTATTCTTTTACAGATTCAGGACAACAGTTCTGACCTTTTTTTTTTTTTTTTTTTTGTACAATTGTTTTTCACGTTTTTATTTAAAAAAAAAAAAAAAAAATTTGTTGCTTATATGAAAGATTATTTAAAAAAATTTAGAATTTTCTATATTTAGTAATTTTAAACATTTATTTTGAATTTTCGATATTTAGTAACATGAAATCGTTTTTAGTTTTCTAGAAGATTTTAGTTTTCTTCACATGTCTAACATTTACTGGTAATTCTGTAACTGGGGATCCATATCGGTCGGAATGTTTGCGATTTATGGAAATGGCAGTCATGGCCTAATCATCAATTAGTATCAACATTAAATGAAACCACTTTTCATTTTTTTCCCTGACTTAGGGTTAGGGTCAATTACTCCCCCCCCCCCATTCCCTGTTAAGAATAGGGTTAGGGTCAATTACCCCCCTCCCTCTTTCCCTATTATTAAAAGTGTGTTTAATGTTTTTTTTTTTCAAATGTTATTTTATTTATTCTCTTCTGAAGAAGTTTTTTCAACTTTACTTTACTTTTCTTTTTTTTTTTGAAGGGCTAAAAAGATTTTTAACCTTAATGCGTTAGCATCAATTTAAAAACAACAACTTTTTTGTGGCTTTCAACTCGTAAACTACTTTGGGCCGTTTCTGGTTTATTTTGTAAAGCACAATTGGAAACATTCGGGCCGATATGTATTCCCAGCTATAGATGCAACCAGGATACGGCATAATCATGTTGACTGTTGACACCTCGGTTCCTGTTAGATCACCGAAGTTGAGCCGGGTCAGTACTAAAATGGGTGACTATTTGGGAATACCCTGGCATTGTTTCCAGTCGTCCTGGATTTCTCTCTGCTACTGGAATCAAAGTTAAAATTAAGTGAAAGACTTTCTGTTAATTTTAACTTTTTTAGTTGAAACCGATTGGAGTTGTTTAGGGAAAAAATTGTTTTTTTGCTCTGCCCTCTCCACACAATAATGGCATACTCCCCCCCCCCCATACCACCAGGTTGGGAATTTCATCTCGATTTCAATTTTTCGTAAATTTTTATTGGTTACTCTCATCCCTGTTTAAAGAATTGGAACAAAAAAATAAAAATATTATTTTTTATTGACAATGACATAAAAAAAAAACGATTCCATTGTATGATTCTGTGATTTCTGTAAAATTAGTTTCCGTCCAAGGCAATCCATAATACAAGGCCTAGTAAGCATGCGCGACTCTTGTCTGACTGGGCGTTATTCAGTCAATTCTAACACGGCTGGATATCGGATACAATTGAATTGAATCTTTTTTAACATATTTTTTAAAACGTTTTATCATCGGAATTCTGCTATTTAACAATATCGAAGTAAGTATAAATGTTAATTTATATAAATTTGCAATATTTATCTTTAGTGGGTTTTTTTTTTTTTTTTTTTTTTAAATATGCATGAACTTTTAGGAAATTTGTCACAAAAAATGTTTGTAATAACAAATATTTCTATTAAAAAAATGTTTAATACCGAATGTCTTTATTAGAAAAAAAAAAAATTGTTTGTAATACCGAATGTCTTTATTAGAAAAATAATTTGTTTTGTTAAAAAAGTGTACTTTGTAATAACTAATATTGGTTCAATTCTAGAAATATGAACCGGCGGCGGATTTTGTTTGATATTTGCTTAAATGTTGAATAAAATTAATCGTTGATTTAAACGACACTTTTTGTTCGAGCATAAAATTGCAATTTATTTTAGAATCCGACATAAAATTCAAATTTCATGTCAAATTCAAAAAGAAAATTGGTGTATTTTAACTGAAGTCAACAGAACAAAAAAGGGTTAAAAAACAAACAAATGTGCAACAATAAAAGGTTACCAAAGGAAAAATAAGTTATTCTTTTACATAAATGTAAAACTTTATTTGTGTTTTAACTTATTTTAAAGCGTTTTTTTTTTTTTGTTAAAAACAAACATAGTGTCAACTCTGTTAGAACAACAAAAAAAAAGATGGCGCACATAAGCCCTCCATGAGCAACTCTGATAATCGCTCAAAAATCAAAAAGTAAACAAAATACTGGTAGAAAAACATCCAATAAATGTCACCAATTGTGCGAAAATGTAGTGTTCTATCAGTAGTTTGCTTAATTATCGATTTTTAAGCGATTATCAAGGATCCTCAATGGAGGGCTTCTCGACAAATGTTAAAAAAGATTCAATTCAATTGTATCCGATATCCAGCCATGTCAGAATTGACTGAATGACGCAAAAAAAACTTGCCCCCAGTCAGACAAGAGTCGCGCATGCTTGCTAGGCCTTGTATTATGGATCGCCTTTTTTCCGCTTAATTCCTTAAACCATTTCCAAAGCCGATATGATATTGTATCCGATCTGAAAATGTATTTTTCAACGTTTTTATGAATTTTGTTTTGTAGATATTGAGTACATGCCATCAAAATGACTAGTTACCAAGAATATATTCAACAAAACGAAGATCGAGATGGCATCAGGTTTAGTTGGAATGTGTGGCCGTCGAGCCGTTTGGAAGCAACGCGAATGGTAGTTCCACTTGGCTGCTTGTTTACACCCCTCAAAGAACGGCCAGATCTACCTCCTCTTCAGTATGAACCAGTCGTTTGTTCCAGACAGACCTGTCGGGCTGTGCTGAATCCTTTCTGGTAATTAACCTTCTTTTCACATACCCTAACCCCCCCTTTTTTTTTCCTTTTTTTTTTTTGATACATTTTTTTTTAATATATTATTTGGTCATGTTTAAAAAAAAAATTATTATTCAGTCACTTTTTTAAAAAAATTATTATTCAGTCACTTTTTTAAAAAAATTATTATTCAGTCACTTTTAAAAAAAAATATTATTTGGTCACTTTTAAAAAAAAAAAAATTATTTGGTCTCTTTTAAAAAAAAAAAAATTATTATTTGGTCACTTTTTAAAAAAAAACATTTGATCACTTTAAAAAAAAAAAATTATTATTTGGTCACTTTTAAAAAAAAAAAAATTATTCTTCAGTCACTTTAAAAAAATTTTCCTGGGTTTACTATTTCTGACATTTGATCTAAAAATCTATATTCCATTTTTTATAAATCACTAAAGATAAATTTTGGTGCTTATGCTGTTCAGCGACCGTATGAAAAAATTATTTTTTTATAAAAGCAATATTATATACTTATTCAGCGTTGTAAAAAGTAGAAAAAATTATCCACTAGAACTTTAATTACAAGTATTTTTCCATTCTGCGTATCATAACAGCGATTCGTTCACTAAGCCTCCATCTTCTTTCTTAAGAAGATTTCGAATTATCTGCCCATGAAATCTTAAGAAAGAAGATGGAGGCTGTTATGATACGCAGAATGGAAAAATACTTGTAATTAAAGTTCTAGTGGATAATTTTTTGTACAGTAAGTAAGAATATAACGCTGAATAAGTATATAATATTGTTTTTATAAAAAAATAATTCTTTAGTACGGCCGCTGAACAGCATAAGCACCTAAATATTTATGAGGCAATTTGTACTCATTTAAAAAATCTTTTTCTATGTATAATTTACATTTCTAAATTAAAATTAATTTGAGGTGTGTGATTGGCTTAATAAATACCATCTTGGACTGTGGAATCTTATGCTGGGTTCAAATCCCATCAAATCTATAGTATCCAATTGCCCAGTGAAGGGAATGGTATGAACTCCCATGCCCCCCTCAATTTATGGGTAAAATAGTATTGTGTATTGAATTTATTGTCTACATTAAATCTTTTACAAATAAGTATTGTTTGGGGGCTTAAATAACCCCAAAAGGGTTGATATGTTGTAAAGTGGATAAACAAAACTGATTTTTTTTTTTTGTTCGTGTCAAAATACAACTCTTACACGCTGTAATAATTTCTCTACTTCCACAGCTTGGGATCCATATTGTTTCGAATGTTTCTGATTGCGATTTATGAAACAAACAAAAAGCGGTTTACCATTTAAAAGCTGAAACTAAAATGTAAAAAGGCAGACGGCACTAAAGCGTATGACCGCAAAAACAAAATGAATTTAACCATGATGCCAAAAGAAATAGTCGTATTTTGCCAAAAGAAACGGCCTCGTAGCAAAACCCCTCAAACTGCAACGAATACAAACAGGAATGCACCCTTTTGTTCAAACTTTTATCTTTTAACGGATCGTATTTTATCAGAAATAAAAAATGTATTAAGATTTATTTGTTGACAGAGAGAAGGCGATGCCTGTAGAGGCTAGTACGAATAAAGTGGGTTAAGGGTTTTAAAAAAGGAATTTAGCTCCTCAAAATAAATAAATGATTAATGATTTGAACAAAATTATTAAACCCATTCTTAACATGGAGATTGGGGGGGGTGTAATTGAGACTTACCTTAAGTCAGGGGAAAAACAAAAAAGTTGTTTTTAATGTCGGTACTTATTGTCTTTTTGGCGATGGCTTGGCCATTTTCGGTCTGTTCGGTAAATCGCCATCAGAAACATTCGGGTTGATATGGATCCCCCCCCCCCCCCCCCCCCCGAAGAAGTACCAAAATTTCTTTATACAAAGCGGAGTTAGCTTTAATGAAAATCTGAAATTCCCCCCGCCCCATTCTTTCATTTTTTTTTTCTGATATTTTTTTTGACTGAATTAATAATTGTTAAATGTTTCTTGCAGCCAAGTGGATTACAGAGCAAAGTTATGGTCTTGCAACTTCTGTTACCAAAGAAACCCAGTAAGTTTTGTTTTATTTCATTTTATTTATTTTTGGCATTACTTTAGTGTATATGTGACATGATGAGGTATGTTGCTGGTGCAATATTAATTGGTTACATTAAGTTAATCTAATTAGGAAACAATGTATGAAAAGAAAGTAAGACGTGTAGAAAAATATTATTTTCAGTTTTGTCATTTGAAATGGACGATTTTAGTTTTCAGCTTTGTTTATAAAAATGGGAATGGTCATATCATTTACACAGGGGCAAGAAGGTCACCCGTGTAAGTTGAATTATCAAAACAATAATTTTGAAAAGTCATTTTATATTTATGATTTAAGATTACACTAATCATTGGGAGGTTATCCAAAAGAATTAGCGTTTTGGATTAACACAGGTGGTCAAAAAATGATGTTTACAATTTAAAAGATTACTGGGTGTACCCCACGTTTACTAATCAAAATTAAAAGGTGTTAGTATCCCTAATAGACCTAGCACCTATATTGTGGCTAGACTGGAGGATCCTACTACATATGTGAGATGAAGGCTTTCATTAACTGACCAAATGTAAAATAGTTCTAACAGGGATGTGAGACCTACACTGTTTTGTTTTTCCTTTGAATTTAGAAAAGGCGATTTAGTTCAAATAAAATTTAAGACTCATAATTACACATCCATTGTATGATTCGCATATTATTCCTCTCCATGCAACGTTTGTTTTCAACTCTGACTGGCCAGGTTTCACTTCCATACATCATCACACTGCATATACATGCCTGATAGACCCTTTTCTTTGGTCGACAAAATTCTGTTAAATATTTCACACACCCAAAAAAGCTTTTTTTTTTTTTTTTTTTTTTTTTTTTTCTTTTACCCGGCAACTGCACCCCCCCCCCCCCCTCCACACCCAAAAAAATTCCTTTATTAGCCAAAACACTGTGACTGTTATAGTGAATAATGACGTGGACTGACAACCTGGGTGTACCATGTTCGAATCCAGTCGGTTCCATAGTACCACTTTCACTTAGGGATGTTGGCAACCTCCGCATGGTCCCTCATGCCAGAATGCCAAAAACAGAATCAAGCCAATCAACAAAGTTGTAACGTGCCGACTCGTACGAATGTACTTTACTTTAGCAAAAAAAATCCAATTGTTCCGTAGATTTATATTTTAAATTTTGACTAAGATTCAATTTTTAGATTGAAGAGAAATGCTCGAGGGGAAAGTTATTCTCATTCAACTCTGATATTCTTTGGTTTTGGTGAGGGAAGAAGTTCTGTTGAATTTTATCATTTTTTTTAAAAAATAATTTAGTTTTTAATAAAAACACCATATTTTTTTTTAGGGAAAAAAAATATGAAACAACTGTCAGTATTTGAAATAGGCGAGGACACCTTGGAGTTGTTGGGTGAATAATAATAAAAAGTTATATATATATATAGTATAAATTTTTATTTATACAAACATCATTGGTTACATATGTGCATACATGTTTCGGTTGTACTCTTCACAGAGAGTGAACCTCTTCAGACCAAAGAAGACAGAAGTGAGCTCACTTCTGTTTTCTTTGGTCTGAAGAGGTTCACTCTCTGTGAAGAGTATAACCGAAACATGTATGCACATATGTAACCAATGATGTTTGTATAAATAAAAAATGATACTTGAGAACAGCTGTACTTGTTATTGAGCACTTTTTATAAACACTTGAGTTTCAATGGATTAACATCTACAGAAACTAATACAATACATGTACAATATATATATATATATATATATATATATATATATAGATGTCTAGGACTTGAATGCCAAATTAAGGCCGCCCTTACACAGAAGTTGAAATAGGCAAGGACACCCTGGAGGTGTTAGACTCCTTTTGCTACCTAGGAGATATGCTGAGTGCTGGAGGTGGCTGCGAACTAAGCTCGACCATCAGAGTCAATACAGCTTGGGGAAAATTCAGAGAACTTCTCCCAATCCTAACATCTCGAGCCATCCCAATTATTACCAGGGGTAAGGTCTATGATAGCTGCTTAAGAAGTGTGATGTTGTATGGCAGTGAGTGTTGGGCCCTCACCCAGGCCTCACTTGCTCGACTCTAGAGAAATGACAGGACAATGATTAGGTGGATATGCAATGTAAAGCCGGACCAGATCCAGAACATTAGGTTGGATACTCTACTTGAGAAATTGATCACTTCAAAACTTGATGTCCTAATAAGGGCAAACCGTCTTGGCTGGTTCGGTCATATTGAAAGAAGCAAGGTGTATATCAGCACATGCAGAGACCTAAGGCTGGACAGCAAAAAGGAAGCTGGGCGCCCTAGGAAGACATGAAAGGAACCATCAGGCAAGACCGTAAACAGTGGCAAATAGAGACAATCAATCCCCACAATTGTGATCACTGGAGAATTAGCATAAGAACAGCCAGACAACATCGAACCTCTTGTCAAAGGGAACATAGACAATAAACCTGGATAGTTAGCGAGTGAGTGAACTGTGGACAAGAACCAATAAAAAAAAAAATATGTAACAACTGTGGACAAGAACCAATTAAAAAAAAATATGTAACAACTGTGGACAAGAACCAATAAAAAAAAATATATGTAACAACTGTGGACCTCTGATGAAGGGAAGAATTCCTGAAGAATTTAAGACAAAAAAAAAATTGCATTGTACGGATGCTTTCTAACGGCTTTATTGCTTTAATTTTACATTTTATAACCAATTTTTGGCGTGGGATCCGAAATGTATGCAACATTGCTTGGGCAAGACCGGGTTGTGAAGTAAAATGACGTTAATTGAAAGACTATTCCAGCTGATGATATAAATAAACTTCATTTGTAAAGAGTCATCAATATTTCTAATTCTGTTTGGACGATCGAACATATTGAGAGTGAGAAAGTTTTAAGAGACTAAAGATATTGATTTTATTGATTGGTTCTTTAGTTGCGTCACTATTGATTTCAACACCATATGTCTTTTTCTTTTTTTTTTTTTTTTGAGCAAAATTAAATATTAGTGAAATCTTTTGAGGATAGATTGGAATCGTTAGATTACAGTAGTTTTGGAATCGTTAGATTACAGTAGTTACGCTACAATTTTTTTAATTTAATTTTTTTTAATTAAAAATTTTTATTACTAATGAGTCACCACTTCTCAAGGAGAATTTGTTATCCAAGAAGACGGCTCAACAAGTATTTGTTTACATTAGACATGTTGTAGTCAGTTGGTAAACAGCCTTGTGGTATTTTGTTCCATAGATGGGATGTTTTAGGAAAGAAACTTTGTTCATGGAAGTTCTGTTTGGTGTTTTATACGGAGATGAAGCAAGGAAAGTTCTTGTGAATGTTTTTTTCTAGGTGGGGGTCAGGGATTGAAGGTCTGTCGAATGCCTACCATGAACATAACGATAGAGTAGCAACATCTCTTCTGTGAGAAAGGGTCTATAGAGAAGAGATCATCCCCCACAAGATTGCGAAATCGATTTTGTACTCTGCCAAGACGAGAAAGAGTGCCCCGAGCGGCACTTCCCCATATATGACAGCAGTATTCCATCTTAGGACGTATCTGGTTCTTATACAGCTAGAGGATTGCACCAGGGGTGAGGTAGTTTCTGGAGCGGTAGAATGATCCAACCATTTTTTTTCCAGCGACCTTAGCAACAGATTTGATGCAAGTCTTCCATTTCAGGTCTGAAACAAAAGTCAGTCATAGGAGCTCATCAAAAGAAGGTGGCTTTCTGAAGGAGTCATTCATTTCGACTGTGGGAGAAAAATGAGGATCCAAGCGTTGGTGGTGAAAGGAGAGAACATTTGTACATTTGTTGATATTTGGTAGTTTCATTGCATTTTTAAGATGATGTCAGGATGAGAATGTCGTCCATGTATCTTGTGAAGAAGATGCTAAAATGGCAGGTATCTAATGCGCAGTATTCAATGTATGTGATGGCGAGTAATCCTGAGAGGCTGGATTTCATGGGTAGGCGGCCTGTTATTTGTTTGTAGGTTTGTTGTTTATATGTGAAGTGTGTTGTTGACTATTATACATAATAGTTTGTGGATGTTGGTAGTAGGGAGTCCAAAGAAGTAGAGGTTGTTGGCCTAACCTTCACAGATAACATGAATTGGAACAAATACATTGAAGACATTGCCAAGGCTGCCACAAAGAAGGTTGCCTCCCTCTACCGTGCTAGTAAACTCCTCACACCTGACATTATCCTGTATCTCTACAAAGCCACCATCCACCCATGCATGGAGTATTGTCACATCTGGGCTGGTGCATCATCTACTAGTCTCTCCCTCCTTGACAAGGTCCAAAAAAGAATCGCCAACCTAATTGGACCCTCACTGTCAACCAAGCTTCAGCCTCTGTCCCATCGCCGCAATGTGGCATCCTTGTGCTTGTTTTACAAATACTTCAATGGATTATGCTCCGATGAATTGGCTACTCTGGTGCCCCCTCGACGTAAATTCCCTAGACTAACTCGACAATCAACTAAATCTCATTCATTCACTGTGGAGGTCCCCAGATGTCGGAGAGCCTTCTACTCAAATAGCTTCTTTCCTCGTACTGCTGGCCTCTGGAACTCTCTCCCTGCCTCCTGTTTCCCCGACAGAACAGACATGCAGAAATTTAAAACTAGTGTAAACAGACATCTCGCTGCGCAGATCCCAAGTTAGGTTGACGACCCCCCCCCCCCTTCCTTCTCCCCTTTTCTTTTCTCAGTAGCCCCTTACGTCTACAGTGGCAGCTTGTCTTGTTTGGGGTGAACTATATTATAAAAAAAAAAAAAAAAAAAAGACGCAGAAGAGTCCACAGCTGGGGGTGCTGAGAGAGATCGATCGATTCCCCCCCCACCCCACCCCCACTGATGCTGAATACGTATTTGTTGAATTGTAAGTGTTGTGGTTGTAGCAAGTGTAATCTGTGAATAACTTCATCTGACCTGCTGACGTGTCATGGTAGTAGGGGGCTTAAGTAGTTTGGAGAATAGCCAGTAGAGGGGTCCGTCTATGCTTAAGACTATGGGTCTGATTTGTGTGATATTTATGTTCATTTTGTTGGTGTCTTTGCTTGACATGTACTCATTTCATTAATTTTGGTAAAATAGAGTTTGAATTATTCAGACTACTGATCTCATCTTGGATGTTATTGTCACAACTTTCCGGCGTGATGTAACCTCCGACGTTTATTCTTTGGCCAGGAGCAGGGTGTACTGTTTGTTTCGATACATTTCATGGTTTCTATGAAGGTGAAAGCCTTCTAGAGTAACACAGTTTTTATTTTTGTCCTAATTCGGTGTCATTCTTTGGGAGGGTGATTTTCCGCACATTAAAAACCGACTTTGTGTCTAACTCTGCCCTCATGGAGAGGCAAGTAAACGGGAACCTCCGAACCTCCTTCAGATGCGTATTGTCAAACTCGGCAATCTGTACAGAATTTCGAACTGAATCCTTTATTTGATCCAGTCATGGCTGACGGAATGAGAACAATCTACCTCTAGTACCTCAGGATTTAGTTTGAAATTCCGTACAGATTCCGGAGTTCAACAAGACTCACCTGAAGACGGTCTGATCTTACATCGGCCGAAACGTTGTGAGAATAACATCCAAGGAACAGTAGTCCGAATAATACAAATTATCAATCCTCATTTCAAAAGTTCTGAAAAATAAAAGATTAAGAAACATAATTTAAGTACTGACCAAAGCAGAAACGGGAAATTGTGCTTATACAGCATAATCACATTGACATACCTGTTCTAAAGTTAAGTGACATTAAACTTGGTCAGTACAAGATGGGTGACTATTTGGAAATGTCAGGTGCTATATATGGGAGGACGGCGACACCTCCCTACAAAAAAAAACAAAAACTTCAACCCAGAACATGCCTTTAGTAAATCAGTATAACATGCTAAAACGACACACGTGTGATGACACAACAAAACAATCGACCCCCTGAGTTCTGTTCTCGAGCATGTGATGAAGCTCTCCTGATTATGCACTTTTGTTTTTATTTTACTTCAGTAAGCTCTCAGAAATCAAGGGGCCCCTTTTTGGGGTTAACAGATGATCTCTATATGAGATATAGATATTTGAATATTCCATAAAAGTTTTTCTTTACCTGTCAAACGTTGAGTCAGTAAAGAAGTTAAGAACATTAATTTTCCTCTCCCCAATTGAACAGTTAACTATGTTATAGTATATCTTTCTTTTGGTCTTACCGGATTCCAGGACAAGAATTCATCTGGTCTGGTGGAGTATCCAGCTAAATGCTGTTACTTGAGGTAACCTCACTAGAAGGTGTACCATTCCTCGTATGAGCCAGTGTATAGCCGTGCTTAGGGGATCTTATTTATGCTTCGAATACTATACTATTTTGAATATATGGTCAAAGTTTACCTGTAGAGTGAAGTATCGTCATGTCAGGTTGTCCTGACAAACCCTTGTACAGAGAGACCGAAGACACTCGAGGATGTCGTCTTGTAGGTTATTCAAACTCTCCAGTAGGTAATTCAAACTCTAATTGCATTTTCCTGAGAATGTTGCGCCACACACTTCACAAGCAAAAGGTTTTTCACTCTTCATAAGAGTGACTGATCTGCCACTTTTTAGAAGAGGTACTGCCTGTGGGAAAACCTTATGGAAAACTTCACATCTCATTTGCCTTCGGTTTTTCTACATGAAAGATTGTCTTCTTTATAATTTCAGTTCCCTCAACAGTATGCAGCTATATCCGAACAACATCAACCGGCAGAGATCATCCCTCAGTTCTCCACAGTCGAATATGTCATCACGGTGAGGTTTTGTTTCTTTTACTTTATAGGGGGCATTCTAAGTGGGGAGTTGTGCAACAAGATGTTTGTTCACATTACATTTAAATTTCTACATGTTGGGACAGCAGGGAGGGAATTCCAAAGGTAAGTGATTCAAAGAAAAAACCCACTTGTGCATAAAAAGTCATTGTGAAATATGACAGTTAAAAATAAATGCCAGCAAAACTTTATAAAGTACTTACTTGGTATTGAAAAATATTACCATACATCAAAAATTACGGAAAATGATTGAGTATTTTTATTTATGAAATTCAATTGTGCGTCGTAGTCCAGAGAAGTCTGCTATTATCAAGTTTTCATCTTAGTTAATGACTCACCGATTGTCTCCCCTTGGCCACCATAGCGTAAAATCGCTAAATTAATTATATTTTTTATTAAAATTCTATTTGATCATTTTCCGGTGTACGGCAATATTTTTCCCTACCAGGTAAGTACTTCATAAAGTTTTGCTGTCATTTTATTTTTCACTGGCATATTTTACAGATGTTTTTTATGCACAAGTGCCGAAAAAAGCTATTAGAGTAGATGTAAGACTCTACAGTGAAGGGGTGTGATTTTGCTGTTGGCCAGAGGTATTTATGTTGAGGGGGCACAGTCTTTGTTTTTACTTTCATTTAGGAGTTTTTCTATTATGCTACAATTATATATAAAGTGTGTTCGTCAGTTTGACTCCAACTCAAAAACTACCACAAATATACCTAAAAACCATATATATCATGTTTCAGTAGCATCCAAGACAGGTTTTGGTAAAAAAAAAACTACATATAATTATAAAACTTTGACTGAAGTATGCTGGAAGGTGTATGTTTTTTAATGGTGTCAGGTATTATGTTATGTTTTATGCAATGTTTCAGAAAGTTAATTTCGCAACCGGCTTTGGCACCGAGAATTGGAATAGTTTTTTGGCTGTGGCTCAGACTAAGGGATGAGAGTATTGTAGTTTGCTTGAAGCATTGTGAATATTGTATAGATTGGTTTGAGGTTTAGAAGGCATTGTTACATACCGGTCCCAATTAATTACCTTGGCCGGATCTCTTCATCGTTGATAGCTCTGCCATGGGCTTTTCTTCCTTCGTCTAGTGGCCTCCCGTTTGCTGGCGTGGAGCATCGGTCCCCTGAAACGGAAAACTTTCCCAACGGGAAAGAAAGAACTCTGATGACGTTTCTAGAGGGTCGTGAACGATTTATTGGTCTGAATATTCCTTTACTCGGGAGAGAGTGGTCATCTAATGTTGCTTCTTCTTTTTATCTTGTCTTATCTGCTAACTTCTAAATTCTGTAGACGGGGCGAGATGTCCATCTTCTGTCTCATTTTTAGAGACGCAGTCTTAACTTATTTGTCTACATCTTTGGACAATTTCGTCCGCTTTCTCTCACGACGATCTTGTCGCTTCGAGCTCTCATGACGGACTGATCTCATTTCCCGTTTTCGACAACAAGTGACGTCACCGTCCTTTGTCATGTCATACAAATCATAACCAGAGCTGGCCTGACCTTTATTGAACCTTAACTTTTGAAGTCGGCCAGGTTTCACCAGTTGTTATGACTTCTTGGGATTACTCATTCTGAGAACAAATCTATTTGTTCCAAAATGAATGCCATTTAAACCTGCACTTAACTCTAACAAAGTTCACCCCTCTCACAATCAAAACTAGTAGACCTACACGCTTTTAGGCATACAGGGCCCCTCATAATATAACAGCATGACACTCTATATCAGATTACGAACACATTATTCTGAAATTGATATGAGCGAAGGTCTTTGCAAATTAAAAAGCAAGAACGTAAGTCAGTCGCCTGACAATATAATATTTTTCATAGAAGAGCATTTTGGTTGCTATTGAAGCATTACTCACTCGACAACTATTTATCTGATATGGCTAAAATTTTGTATGGGGGTTACTTTTATCAAACAGCACCAGATTCATCTCATATAAACAAGATTTTGTCCGTCAGTCAGTTTTTTAAAACTTTAAATAATAAATACATTGCAAAATTTGTCTCATTTCGAGATCTTAACTACTGTTAGAAATGGAGAATATTGCATTAATAGTAAATAATAAATTCCCAATAAATAAAGTGGATGCTATGACCGGAAATCGAAACCGAAACTTTGAGATCTTCAGTCTGAGGTTCTACCAACTGACCTATTTGGACTTTCTTATAAATAGAGCTTAAAACATTACCATAATAAATTATTATAGCTTTAGTGTGATGTCATTTAATTTGCTAGAATTAATTAATTCTCGTACATCAAATTTGGAACCATGACCAAGTACTGGTACAGCTTTTGAATCAGACTATACTGACTTTTGCTTACACAAAAATATGTAAACAGCCGGAAAAATCTGAATCAAAACGAGGCGGATTGGCAACAGAAAAAAGTAGTGAAAGAAAAACACTCACCGTATGTTTATTTTTGAGGGAGAAAATCAATGGGGAAAAAATTTTCACATGAAAGTTAACATTCTATCAATTTTTTTAATTTTTTTTTTTTTAATTAAATATTGGAAAGAACAACGATTTTTATAGATTTTTTTTTTTTTTCAGGGGTGGCTGGTACAGCGTTTAAACTGTTGTCTGCTTTTCGAGTCTTCTGATTGGCTAAGTGCTTTGACATCTTCCGGCTGTTTACGTAAACGGCTGTAAGATGCTAAACAAAAAGTCTGGTTTGTCCCGTATAAAAGCTGTACCAGTACCAATTTTTTGAAGTCATATAAGACGTGGGACTTCATTGGCTACAATATTAGTCAGGTAGTGAGTCTCTACAATGAACAGAACCAAAGTTATCGATAAAAATGACTTTCATCTTTTCCGTGACCTTGACATCCAAAAAATTAGATCGGTTCTGACCAATATTGTAATCAAGTTTGGTGACAATTTAGTCAAGTGATTGATGTGGATACTAAGCTGTAAACAATTACCAATATTTTAATCAAGTTTGGTAACAATTGGTCAAGCAATGTGGATACTAAGCTGTACACAAACAGCTCTACCGAAAACATAACCTCCGCCTTGGCGGAGATAATTATGTATTAATAATGTTAAAATATAAACAAAATAAATATGCTTTTTTACGGCATTTCAAAAGTTACGGTAGACAAAAACGGAAATATTAACTGGTCTTTTTCTCTTTAATGATATGTATATTGCTAAGTATAATTATTTAAATAGATGTTAATAAAGGAATGATATGTATATTGCTAAGTATAATTATTTAAATAAATGTTAATAAAGGAATGATATGTATATTGCTAAGTATAATTATTTAAATAGATGTTAATAAAGGAATGATATGTATATTGCTAAGTATAATTATTTAAATAGATGTTAATAAAGGAATGATATGTATATTGCTAAGTATAATTATTTAAATAGATTTTAATAAAGGAATGATATGTATATTGCTAAGTATAATTATTTAAATAGATTTTAATAAAGGAATGATATGCATATTGCTAAGTATAATTATTTAAATAGATTTTAATAAAGAAATGATATGTATATTGCTAAGTATAATTATTTAAATAGATGTTAATAAAAGAAATGATATGTATATTGCTAAGTTTAATTATTTAAATAGATGTTAATAAAGGAATGATATGTATATTGCTAAGTATAATTATTTAAATAGATGTTAAAGGAATGATATGTATATTGCTAAGTATAATTATTTAAATAGATGTTAATAAAGGAATGATATGTATATTGCTAAGTATAATTATTTAAATAGATGTTAATAAAGGAATGATATGTATATTGCTAAGTATAATTATTTAAATAGATGTTAATAAAGGAATGATATGTATATTGCTAAGTATAATTATTTAAATAGATGTTAATAAAGGAATGATATGTATATTGCTAAGTATAGTTATTTAAACAGATTTTAATAAAGGAATGAAATTGCAAATTAATGTATCCATCATTTGAAGTCTAAGCGGATTTTTTTAATTTGATGTTGTTTTTCCAGCGTACCACATGTCATCCACCAATGTACTTAATTGTTTTGGACACTTGTATGGAGGATGAAGATTTACAAGCTGTTAAGGTAAGCAGCAGCAGCATCATCATCATCATATTCAGTTTAATGTCTGTTTTACATGATGGCATGTGTTGGACAGCTTTTAGAAATTGACTTCCAAAGCAACCTATCTCTTTATTTATCCCTCTTCATCTCGAGTCCATGTTTATCACTTCCTCCCATGTTTTCCTTGGCCTTCCCCTGTGAGCTGAACTTACTACCTCAATTGTTCTACATCTACTTCTTTGCGTGGCTTTAAAGCAGGGGCGGGCAATCTTTTCAGAGTGAGGGCCAGATGAGACTTTAGGAAGGAGATTGTGGGCCGGAGTGAAAAACGAAATCCTGGAATTACTATATTTTGTTTACATGAATAAATTGTACAAAAATTACATTGAACACTGTACAAATCTGATATTTTTTCTCAAGAGACTTCTGTATGTGATGTTATAAAAGGCGCCGACGAAGAGCCATTTTGGAATCATAAAAAATAATGACGGGGGAAGTAGCAAGTTGATCCAGCATTCGTTTTGACACACCTCACATAGGTTCTCTCTTTCATGCCCTTTCCTCGTCTCTCATTTCCTCTTTGCCTCACTCTTTCTCTTTCTATTTTTATCTCAGGCCAAGGATTTTCAATTAATACTTAAAGAAAAATGAAATATACATGAATCATCGCTCGCTGATATTTATACATTTTAATCCACTTAATCGAAACCTACATTTACGTCTGTCACAAAATTATGAGTTTTACTGGGAGGTCCGCGGGCCGGATTGCAATAATAAAGCCTAGCATGGTGGCGGGCCGGACGCTAAGCCTTCGCGGGCCGGATGTGGCCCGTGAGCCGGAGGTTGCCCGCCCCTTCTTTAAAGCATGTGGTCATACACCAGTTTCCCACTTTTTTACGCAGTTCTTTGCATTATTGTTGTACTCAAGATCTTTCAAGCTGCACCGGTTGGGCAGCCGGGGGCAGACAAGGCAGTATTGCATTGTTTGGGTCTCTTCTCCACATTCACAGATGATTGGGTCAGTTTTGTAGCCCCCATATATTCATAGCAACTTTTGATTGCCTCGTTCCCGTTCTCGGGTGGTTAAGTGTTTTCTACTAAAGCCATGATACCTCTGAACCGGGAGGGAGGCCTCAGAAGGAGGGGATTCCATCTCAGTAGGAGGGGTGCCATTCTCTAGCCGTCTGGTCCACAGCTGTAGTCTGTTCTCTTCCTGAGATGCTGTTAGGGGTTCGACATGGCTGAGGATGCTTCTCCTTGATTTGAGTCATTGGAATGTTGGTTCACGTTCATCACTGATAGCCTTTGTGATCTCGGCTGGCAACTCTTGTCATTCTACATCCATTCTTTCAAAGTGACCAAACCATCAAAGTCTCCTGTTCTGCACACATCTCCCTATACTGTCCAGATTTAATCTTCCTCTGAAGTCATCAGACGAATCTAAGCCTGTCTTTAAAACCTGCATTACACATCTATTGTATTATTTTCACATCATTTCTCTCCATGCAACGCATGTCCTCAACCCTTATTGGTCAAGTTTCACTTCCATACACCACCACACTGTCTGCCTGATAGACTCTTCCCTTGTTCTGCTGGTTAGTAAACTAACATAAATTAAAATTTGTCTTAGTCATCTTCACCCACGTGGAATATAGGGCCTCCATAGTTGTCCTCCACTTTCTTCTGTCCCCTGCAGCATTCTTCGTAGCTTCCCAGATAAATACCCCAGGTTTCATTTTATCAAGAATGCTGCAGTATGTGTTTCAGTATGTGCACTGCCTATGACACAGCACACATCAAGTCGCTAGTTAAGCTCTTGCCAAACATGCTGTAGCATGTTCGTAAAAACTTTACCGAGTTACAAAGTGATTCACTGGTTGAGTTCATCAATGCTAGGGGGAGGAAGAAGGAGGCGATAGATCAGTCTCTTTGCATATGTCCATAAAAAAGTAATCACACTGGGCAGGTCCGGTGACTGCGGCAGCTATTTTATCAGAAAACTCTCCTCCACGCTCGATCTTATTGAAACAAGCACATACTGTCTTCTTCCAGTGGGGTGAAGCCCCATCCTTTTAAAAATTGAGGTTTATTGCGGGACCTATTAGATTGGAGACTCTTTTTTTGGGACCCTGTCTAATAGAGAGAGACTAGTGGTTGGTGCACCAGCCCAGATGTGACAACAATACTCCATGCCTCTCCTCTATGGCCAGTGAGGGTGGTCGATCGTCAGAAGCTGAATGGCTTTGACAATGACTGCTGTTCTTTCACTTCCGCCCGATCCGATCAATCGGCTGGTCACGTCATGCACTAATATCTATCAGTTCATCCTCCACCGTATTATTCAATCTTATTCTTCAAAAAATCAAAACCTTAATTCTCTCTTTTATTTTCTCCTCGCATAAATACTAGAAAGCGGTGGCTGATGGCCAATCATGTTGCGAAAAAAGAAGA